>JAYKKI010000008.1:47230000-48430000 GCA_039881145.1 Druceiella hillmani | reverse complement strand
AAAACCTACAAAAAAATATTTATGTATTTAAATAACTCATGCTCCTTGATGATACGTAGCTTTGAAAGAGTTTTTTTTTTTAGAAACCTTTAGACTTAATGATCTGCAAATAAAACAAAGCGGCTAACGATTTATTTTCTCACTAGCTAAAAAGAAAAAAAAAAGTATAAAATAAAGTATTGTTAAGTTAATTGTAAGATTAATACACGTAATGACACAGATTATAACATTTTTTAAAAAGTTAACTTTTTAAGTATTGAAACATCAAATCGCTATACCTTCTTTTTAGTTAGTCGATTGAAATAAAACACAGCTTATATGTTACCTCAGAGCCAAAAGAATTCGCCAGTAATAACTTCATCGAAATTCTTTTAGCTATTCTTGCCTGGTGAGTGAACAAATAAACAGGCTTATAGTATTATTCATTAAAGGAATTATAGGATATAAATATATATATATATATATATATATATATATATATATATATATATATATATATATACATATATTATACAGTGACATAATCGGAACAACCAATATTATCGTTCACAGCTCTCAAATAAAAACACGCAAAGCCACATATTGGATATCATATGAATTTCAAAATTGGATTGGATAACATATGAACAGCACCGACGGAATGAAAAAATAATTTGTCCAAAATTTTTAATGTTTGTGAAAGTGTCTTGTTTTCGCGTGTTCAAAATTGTCAAAAAAATTTAATTTCCATGTTGAGAGGTCTGAACAAATTATATTTGCTGGGAAATATTGAGTACAAAACACAAATAAGCAAATTTTTTATGTTTTTTTTTATTTACTGAGAAGTTTAATTTTTTTTAATGTCCAAAATGCGGCATTACATGTATTAGGTTACTAATTCCAATATATATATTTTTTATTTGATTTCGAATTCTTTTTGGATTGATTCTTTTTGGAAGCTGAAACTGATGACGACATTGTAAAAATAAGGCACATGAACCAAATTTAAATCTCTCAGTGATACTGATATTAGGTTGTCACCTAGCGGTTATAAGTCTCCAACTATTGTTAAGACTGGAAACAACTGCACTGAAAATGCTGTCAATTCCTCAGGCTAGTACTTCAGGGTCAGTCACTACATTATACCTAAATAGAGGCTCATCAACTCCCATAGCACGTTCATTAGTTAGTTTAATAAAATATCTGACGTCAAATCACATTTACAAGTGCTTTAACTTCAGATTATTTACGAAAGAAAAGGAAGGAACATCATTTGAAAAAAAACCTTTTCAAATTGATTGCCCTCAATTTAGTGGAAGCCACTAAAAATAAATTCAGCATCCAAAAAACCCTTATAAACTTTTCCAAATTTCAACCTAAGAATTAAAAATATATATACGTATATATCTACTTAAGGGTATTGTCCCATTCTCCAAAATCCGAATGTACTGGGAACCTGAAGTAGATATACCTTTGGGGGTGGACACAATGGCTATTAATTAATTTGAAAAAATCTGCCAGGCCTTACATTTCAACGATAACAGCAAGCAACAAACTCTCTTCAGGCTTTGATCGCTTACACAAAATAAGGCTTGTACTGGAAATCCTAAAGAAGAATTCCAAAATATATACCAAAGGAGGAAGAACTGTCCGTGGACGAACTAATGTGCGCAACGAAAGTAATCTTCCGATCAAACGACATTAGTAGGGCTATAAACTGCAGATTCTCTGTGAAGCTCCCGGATTTACTTTCCATTTTGAAGTAGATTACAGACAGAACAGAGTATAATCCAGAGCTGAGTGCTGACATCCCAATGAGTCTGACTTTGGTTCAAGCGGAAATATCATTTTCATCTAGCAAGATCAATACATCAAGACCAACAATGGAGATTGTCCTTTGATAATTACCATACTTCTGCAGAATTAATTTCATATCTAATATCATATAGTCATTCGGGATCGTAAATAAAGGCCGCCTTAGAAAAGACTTGAAAATACCATTTCAAAAACTTTGGAAAACAATAAGAAAAAAGAGGTTTTTTGAAGAACGAGTGGCTGATGTTGAAGGTAAAGAACTTGTAACAGTAACGCAGTTTGATAATAATCCAGTCATTTCATTATCATCATTCGCAGGGCAACAACCAACTGTAAAAGACAGGTTTGCTAGCAGTAAAAATACATATAAACGTAGATTTCCCCCAAAGATTACGAATATAAAATCAGCATATGGGAGTTATAGATTTGTTAGATTCGTTCTTGGGTAAATATAAAAATGAAAAGGGAACCAAGATCTACGCTTATTTTACTATCTCCTCGATATTATCGCCATAAACAGATGGCTATTGTATAAAAGAGTTGGAAAGCAAAAATAAAGTCTAACGCCGCTGAAATAAAAAGATTTCCATCACAACTCTCCAAAAGTGTTTGTATGTGTGGCTTATCACTTGATAGAAAAAATGGTCGCCCGTCGTCTGCATCTGATGATATGACTGGAGCGAAGACAAAGAGAGCTCATGCAGCTATCCTTCCTCCTCGTGACGTAAGCCGAGATGGATTTCAGCACTTTCCTTTACAAGCGACAACACAGCAAGTATCCGGAATGTAAAGAAAAAACGTCAATATAAAACGTAAATATTTTATAATTGGCTTATACGAACATTATTTGCTTTTTTTCATTTAAAAGCTAATATTCAATTATTGGGCCTATAAGACCTGTGCGTGATGTGCATGAAAAAAATTGTCAATGTCGTCAATTATTCCTAACTAAAACCAAATATTAATATTAATGCATGGAGTGAGTAGGTGTATGTGTGTGTACGTGTGCGTGTGTGAGTGTGCGTGCGCGTTATATGTAACATCATTATGGTAATTAACAAACAGCTATATTGAATTAACCTTTTGAATATTCCATTTGATTGTCAGTAATTGTGGCTTGGAACTCAATACGAATAATTAGATGCTGTCTGATAACCTAGATAATCAGATTGGTCTTCGGTTTTTTAATACGATGAAACATTTTATCACAATCTTTTGTATCACAATGTAAGTAAAGTAGAGATAATATACAATAATTGTAGGATAACCGAGATGGTCGCTGGTCTTCTGAAGGACCTTGCTCCAGAATGGTCTTGGTCTTAACTATGGTTTCCAGTTTTTTATTCCAAAAATATCTCAGTCTGGGTCAATCTCTATATCATGTCGGAGTGGCTAGAAATATACTTTTGGTATTTCTATTTTTACTCATTCGAATTAGGCCCACTTTGGTCATTGCATTTTAACGTATTTAATTACATTAAATTCTTTATATCGCCTGTATATTTCATAATTCATCTTCTTCGCCATACCTCTGATAGTCGATTATAATCTCTGGAAGAGCTAAATAATGACTAAGAAATTTATTTCAGAATGGACCTCAAAAATATTTTGATTTTGAAGATAATTAAGAAAATAAACGACCAAGTGCATATTGAACGCGAATTAATTTAGGGCGCCGTGGCAACATGCGCATGCCAGAACCATGCCCAAGTGAGTGGATACTAACTAAATTGTAGCAGTGCTTGCTATTCGAAGAAACATCCCGTAGGATTTTAATGCTTTATTGTAATACTTGTGTTTCATTGTTTTTTCTATGTTGTCATATAGTTTCACCAAAAACAATAACAGACGATTTTTGTATTACACTAACGTGTCTGTCCGTCTGTCAAAGCCTTCTTTTCAGAAACCGTTTGACGAACAAACTTAAAATTTGACAGTGACAAAGCACGTTGACCCGTATAATCAAGAGAAAATCCGTATAATTCCAAGAAAAATGATATGGAGATTTTACAAAAAGAAAAGTCTTTTTTTTAGTTCGTTATCATTGGCGAAACGAATTACAAGCGAACAAAATTCCAAACTCTCTTTCTTTCAGAATTTTGTGTAAGATAATTCTAGAGATATTGTTGAAAATGTTGACAAGAAACGAAAATTCACTTAAAGTTTACCAAAAAACTATATCGATGGTTCCAGAAAATAATAATGAGTACCGCACCACTTACGCAATGTACAGAAAACATAAATATTTTAAAATTCATTTAAAAAGTTTAAGTCCTTTTTAATAACGATTTGGTTTTTTCTAGAACTTGCGATTTATGAAAACTAAAATGAAAGTATTTGTTTCATTTACCATCGAATGTTAAAGGCCGACGTCAAATTTTGGAACTTTTGTAATTTATATTTCGTTGTACACTTGAAGTAAATACATATTTTTCCCACTTCTTACATTTTGTAATCAGGTGCTGTCTAACCACCTAGCTAATCAGATTGATCTCCAGTTTTTTTTTAATACAATGACCAAGATGTTTACAAGTGCCTAATATATAGAACCCTCGTAGTACGAGTTCTACTCGTGCTAGACAGGTTTCATTAGAATACAAGTGCATAGTTCCATATTATCACAGTAATAATTTGTTTTGTACTTATTTTACAGTGTTCAATTTATTTTATTATATATTAGGCATAGACCCTGCTACGAAGTTTTCTAAAGAAGTCACTAACAGCAACTTTTAAAATAATTAGAAGCGTTTCTCGTTCCATTTTTCTTTAATTTTCATCTATAATTTATTTATTGGCACATTTATGAAATAACAAATATTTTTTATATTTTTGGATGGGTTTAATACTGTATTTATCCCATTTCAATAATTAAGGTAAAGTTATATTTACGCTATATGTACTCTATATTATATATGCGAATCAAATTTGTTGGTAACGTCTTACAGCAAAATCAACTAAGTCAGAACTAAATAATATTAAGTTGACACTAGGTAACACTGTATTATTTCGCCATTTTAAAATTGAGTTTTTAATTCTTCCTAGTGCACTTTTTCTGTTCATTATTTTTCCTCTATAGTATAAACCGTAGCAGCCATCGAAAACTACGAAAAAGCACCTTTCCAACTAGCGCCTACCATCAGTTTTATTGTATTATATAAATACTACTGACCGAAAGCTTCTGTAAATAATAATATCGAGTTATAAATAAAATATTGAAAGAAAAAAGCTTAAATATACGTCAATTTCCAAAAGTTCATACATTGATTGGCATTGCCCATTTATGGATTTTCACATATTCGCAATACTGTTGCGCCTGTGCAAAATGTACTAGGCGATATATTTAAATAGTAAAGAATATTATTAATATTTGAAAATAATTTAAAAGAAGCACTATGTATCTTTAAATATTTATGTACCCCTAAATATGTATGTAGCCTTCGTAGTGCGAGTTCTATTCGTATTTAGCAAGTTTGATTTTTCATCAAAAACATAGTAAAATAAAAATTTAAATAAAAACTATTTTATTTCTGTATCCCATAAATTAATCAAATACTTGGCCGTTCCAATTTTCGTTGAAAGTACTAATTGAAAGCTATCGTCTCAATTTTTATTCAGATTTTTTTGGAAGTTTGGCCGGAAAATTAAAGAGGAAAAAGTTGCAAATTATTTTCAAAATTTATATCTAAGGAACGATGCCACTTTATAAAAATGATATAATTTATTAAATTTTTAAAAATCTTCGGCACATGTTGTATGACATATTCAATAAATATTGATTATTTAAAAACACTGTGTATATGTTATGTGACATGGTTTATTGAATATTTAAAAACACTGTGTATATGTTATGTGACATGGTTTATTGAATATTTAAAAATTTGTGTATATGTTATGTGACATAATTTATTGAATATTTAAAAACTTTGTGTACATGTTATGTGACAATTTATTGAATATTTAAAAACATTGTGTATATGTTATGTAGCATAATTTATTGAATATTTTAAAACTTTGTGTACATGTTATGTAACATAATTTATTGAATATTTAAAAACTTTGTATTTATGTTATGTGACATAATTTATTGAATATTTTAAAACTTTGTGTTTATGTTACAGGATTACATTTATTGAATATTTAAAAACTTTATGTTTATGTTATGTGACATAATTTATTGAATATTTAAAAACTTTGTGTTTATGTTATGTGACTAAATTTATTGATTATTTAAGAACTTTGTGTACCTATAGGTTATGTGATATAATTTATTGAATTTCCAAAAATATATCCAACGACATCCCACTACGTTTGAAACAATTGAGGTATCTTCCCATGTATTTTAATACCCATTAATTTTTTTTTTCGTTTTTTTTTAACCTCACGTCCTTAGATTAATTAAAAACATAAAACTGTAGCCATAACAAAAAAATAGAGAAATGACCAAGTTGCCTATGACCAAGCCTGTAAATATCAATAAATATATATTTATTTAATTATTTATTATCCGATGGACGACATAACGAAAATTAGACAAGGTTACTATGGAATGTTAACAAGACCAAAAGGTGCGTATTTTATTTAAAAAGGAGTACACAATTAAATGAAACTACGTGATGTAATATTATTTCTACTTTCTTTAAGTTCTTTATCGCGACCTAGGTTTAGTTGTATTACAACATCTTCAGGTGGGCTATTATCAAAGATATTCAATATTTTAAAAGGGGTGTTCTTTGTGTAAAACTGCTATTCGGAAAAAACTGGAACAACTTCTAAATGTAAAGAACCCTACGTAATTTCATGAAAAATCCTTTTATAGAAACATGTTTCAGTTTCATTAAAAAAAATTGACCAAGTTATAGTTGCATTCAACATAGAAAACGCCTTACACGTAACATCTTATTATATTTCATTTCTTTTTGGTTCACTTTTAGGGTTTCGCATCTCAAGCTGGAAAACTGGACCCTTATAACATTACTCATTTGTCTGTCTATCAGCCCGTCTGATCAAACGCGAACTGTGTACAAGCTGACGGACAGTTAATAAATAAGCTAGTCTCTCTCTCTCTCTCACTTGCACCGTTTAAGCAGTCTTCCTCGAATCCTGTCACATTTTTATCACTAGTCTGTCCCTATGAAATGTACAATAATAGCACATATAATATTTTTTAAGCAAGGGTTTTCTGACACAAAAAAATTATTGAATTTGAACTTGCAGTTCAGAAATCAGCAAGAACAAAGAAACAAACTTTTTCGCAAATAAATTATTTGTATTGTCAACGTTTTCATAAAAGTGATTTGTATTGTCAACGTTTTCATAAAAGAAGTTAATAATGATGTTAATAATAAGTGATTTGTATTGTCAACGTTTTCATAAAAGAAGTTAATAATGATGTTAATAATAATATTAAATATTTTATCGTATACGATTAATAATAATAGTATTTTTGTAAGTATTGAAAGTCTGTTTAATCATGTCAGAGAAACATCGCCTTATCTTTAAATTCAAATTGTGTCTTTCATTAAGCAATTACAATACAATTTTTCCTAAAGTAGAAGGACTTAAAAGATACCGTTACTTTTCTTAATTGTTTCCTTCTGGTTTTATAATGGACAGAATCGGCTATATTACCCATCAACTTTAACTTCGATCACGTGTTTTATTGGTCACGAGAAACGTGAGAGAAATAATATGTCAGCAGACGAATAAAAAAATTGGTGAAATTTTGAAGAGAAACGTCTTTTGGAAGTCGTATATTTCTGATGCTGTAGTCTAAAATATATAATGACTTGTAGTAAGAAATTTGCATAAAAAAATTAAAAATGTTTAGAAGTGAGTTTCTGCGTTTCTGAACTTAAGTATGTAAACGCGGCCATTTTCGACACATCTGCTGCTTTTTCAAAATTACTTTAAACTCTGGGAATATGTAGTACAATAATTTTGATAGCAATAGTGTGAAGCCCAATATTATTTCCCTATTAAGTCAACCCTAACGCCATCTGTTGGAGCCGCTGACAAATAACTCGCTACAAGAGTGAACCCTAGAAATTCGGTTTATTTTTTAATTGATTTCAGCTTTTTGCAACTCATACCCCGGCAAAATCACTGAAAGGTGCAAATTGACAGGAATTATTCTAAACATTTACACTAATAAGTTAAAATGCGAAAAAATAGTAAAATGCCCATTTCCTCTTCTTTAATTCGTTGAGATTACAATTTTTATTGACACAATGGTAAAACAATACAAAATAATATTTACTCAAAAAATATAATTAGACAACATTGATGTTACAGTACTGTTGAAATTGTTTCAGCCCAAATACACATAAATATAAATATAAGTATATATAAAAAAAATGAAAAGAAATAAATAAATAAATATATGAATAAACAAAACCGGAGATATGTAGAATTAGTGTATTACCTTGTCCTTACTTTCAAATACCCTTGCTTTTGTATAAATATATTACCGATAATAACTTCCATTTAATTTTATTATATACACCGTAAAGTTTGTATTGTATAACCTCACATAATAATAACAATTGAATTTATTACCCTCACTAAAATACTGGTATATCGTATAAATCTCGGAAATATAATAAAACCTACACCGCGCCCCTGCAATAAACTCACTAACATAAGCAGTGGAAAAACCCGCACAAACCCGGCTTCCGCTATTGTATTTGAAACATATAAATGCTGTTGGATGTTCCTAAGAGTTAATCTTTGCTAATATCCTACCTGAAGATGTCGTAATACAACGAAACCTGGGTCGTGGTACAGAAATCAAAGAAAGTATAAATAATACTACATCACGTAGTTTCATTTAATTGTGATTAATTGTCAAAAAATATAGTTTCAATTTCAGACACGTTTTTACGCCACGTCCAATCACTGCTTTGTCGTACAACGCTAAGACGCTCTTACGAACGATTGCCCCAACCACTCAAAACTGTATCAGAGACACAACATTCATGATCGCCGCTACGCAATTGATGCGGTCATAGTTAGATTATCTATTCTTAATCAAGGTATAAAAATTTACCTATATATGAATGATTCTTTAATTATATTATGACTTAATTAATAATGCTTACAAATTCTTAATTAAAACTAATTGTTCCTATATATTTTAGATGCCCTGTCGAATTGAATGTTCTATACATAATTAGCACGCAGTCAGAAAAAATGCACACTTAGCAAGATTGCAAGTTAATTATTCTTTCCTATTTTTTTAGGTATTTTATGTAAATGTGTTTACGTGCAATAAGTTTAAAATACTCCAATTGACCATCTCTCAGCCTTATTATAACTAATTTCGATTTCATTCCACTTGCTTGCACATAATTTCTTAAAAGATATTTCAATTATTTCGTCCATTTTGGTCGTTAGATTTGAATTTCGAATACTTGTAAACAAGTGAAACGCCGCGATGAGTCCTGTTTTTCTTATTAAATTTCAAACCAAGGTAACATTCCAGAATGACACTAATATCTTCCTTTAAAATTAGTATATTACAGGCCTGAAAGAAATAGGCCTGAAAGAAATAGGTAGGAAAGGTAGGTTTTTTTACGAAACAAATCGTTATCCGCTTTGTTTTATTTTAAAGAGTCCTGGTTCTTTCAATCGCACGCGTAAACAATGAAAAGAAAATATCCCAAGGTAAATTTATATAAATATTTTATAGTACTTTTCATTATTTGAGGCTTATTACCAAAGTAATTTCTGAAATTCGATATGTAATGCCGTATTTTTTGAAATATAATCGCGAAGTTTCTGTAAAGAAGCAGTATTCATGAATTAAAGCAGCAAATTTTACCCCTACAATGTCAGCTGGATGAGACAATTGCCATAACTCATTAGAAGGACATATTTATGATTCTAGAACATATTAATTTACAAGTTGGCCCTAAAATTACTGGACCCGTAATTGTCATATTTGTATTAAATAGTTTAATATTAAATAGTTCTACACTATTAATATTAAACTAGCGTGACCCGTGCGAAGTCTTCGCATTATTTATTCCATTATGAAGCCCAGATGACAGATCAAACAAATATTTTACTAAAATTGACATATAGAGGCGCAAGTATCAAAAGCATTGAGCTAAAGCGCCACTTTATTTATACGTGAGTGGATTTGAAATTAAACAAAAATTATACCGACCGTCAATCATATTGACGTTGAGCCGTTAGATGGCAGCATTGCTGTTTTGTGTATATAATTTTAATAATTAATCAATTTGCAAAAACAATAGCAATAATAAATTGTTTAGTTGTGGATGCCGGTAGAGCAAGCAATTATCTATAAAATGATATATAATTTATGTGGATTAGTTGTGAGGTTTTTTCTAAAAAGGGAGTGTAACATCTTAACCTTAGCGTATTAATATATATGATGATAATGATGATGATAGTTCTAAATCTTTTACTTCCAGAGTTCACGCTTTAGGCTGAGGGGCATACGTTTAAATATTGCAACAAATTCGTGTTAACAGTTTAATACTTTTATAACAATAAAATTTAAAAAATACTTAAAAAAAAACAAAAATTATGAATCTGTCTGTATTTCTAAGCTTCGGAACTTACCACGCGTTCAACTACACTTTTCATTCTTTGATAATCATTTTTCATTGCAGTTGGCATTAATCTATACACAGTGTCCGGGAATAAGTGTCGGCCAAAGAAAGACGTTATTCGATGACTGGAAAATAGTTGATTGTCGTTAAAATAAAATTTAAAAAATAACTTTTTCAGAAAATTTCAAGTAATATTTATAATTATTTGTCATCTTTTTTATACACTCTATACTTGCGTACGTTAGTTAGTGCCGCAAAGGGAAATAACTCGCGAACAGCTGCAAAAACATCTTGCTGTTCGGGTAAGAATCGTGCTTCAGGCAAGTATTGGATGTGTTAAAAAGAGTTAATGTGTAATATTTTTTTGGAACTTGACTAGAAAAAGGCGTGTTTTACGTTTTATTTCAACGACAATTTATTCCTTTACAGCCAACGAATAGCGTCTTTTTTTATCCGACATTTATTCCCGGACACCCTGTATAAGTGACAAACCCACATAGCCGTGGTGCGATCTATTATCACTTAGCCACTTAGAGCCGATTTACTTTTATTCTTTTTTTTTAAGAAATTTTTTTTTATACAATACATATTGACAGATTCTAAGACAAAAAATTGCAAAATTCTGTAAAGTCATGTAAAAATAAAATATATTCAATTAATAAAAAGTAATATTTAATTACTATTTGTAATTAATAAAGCCAGAGTCCATTGTTATTGCAATATTATTACAGTTTAAGCTAATAAATTCGACAATACCGCTTCAAAAGCGATGCTATAATAGCGATCACACAAAAAGGTGCCCGTTGTTAGCTCATTGCCGTTAGATAATTCATTTATTATGTCTACTTTTAAGTTTTACTTTTTTTGAAGAAGATGAAGCATCTGGTCAAAAACGTTAGTGTGACGCCAAATCGTATTTCCCTATTAAGGCGATCCTACCGCCATCTGTTGGCCCCGCTAATAAATAACTCGCGCGGATACCCACACGAATAAACACTAGAAAGCGCCATCTGTTAGCCACGCTAATAAATAACTCGACGCATAAACACAACAACGAATCCGAAAAAACTCCATCTATTGGACCAACTAACAAATAACTCGCAAGTATACGCACGACCGTAAACCAATTCAATGTGGGGGAATAAAGTTTTACTACTGCCCTTGTATTCTGCCCTTTTTCCCTTTTTTTAAGGAGCAATTAGTAAACTAGTAATTCTGATTATCGAAATATATTTATTTTTGTGTAACAACTCGAAAATAATTGTATCCATTTTACCTTCCCTAACAAAAAGAGACTGGCAAAAATCCGTACAGTGTTGGGCCCAGGTGTTATCAGAATAAAAATGACACAGTTATATCGAGAATATTAAAAAATAAGCTCCTTAAAAGTTTTATCAAAATCGTCAATCAGACAAAGGAGAAATCTTGTATTTTTCATGCAAAGTTAAGTTATTTTTCATAATAGATTTTAAATGTAATTTCTACGAAATTCTCTAAACTAGCGAGATAAAACAAGTGCAAATTTTGTCTTGTTGTATCCTCCATCCACACCTATTAATCCATGATGTTCACAGGCTCGACAAGGTCTTCGAAAAAGTTACATAAACCTCGACACGAGGAAAAAAGCCATTCATTTCGACAACAATAGAATAAATGAATTGTCAACGTTTGTTAGCAGTTTATTTTTAATTAATTTAAGCAACGGCTACACTTTAAAGAAAGCAACAAGCATTGATATATTTCTAATCGTTTCTAAAAAGTTATTATGTATACCATTCAATTGTTTTTGTTATTTTTATTTCCAATTAACAATTTTAAAAATATACTATATGTGAATTTATGAAGATAGCCCTTTTTTTCGTATTATGGTAATCAATTACAATTATATTTTTTCCTCTTTCGTGATTGTCAATTACTGAATAGTTTCGTTTTTATATTCTAAAAAATACCAGCTTTTTTAAAAATTTGTGTATCTCTGTAACGCCTGGGTCCATTTTTGCCGGTCTCCTTTTCAGTGTTTTTTTTTTAATTCCCCAGATCGTTTCTGATACTATGGTTTTACAATAATCATGTACGGTGTATTAAAAAAATAATAAAGTCAATGTTTACTGTAACCCCTGTCATTTATATTCCAAAACATATAGCGATACGATCAGCCATGCAGCGTATTTAAAAAAATAGAAATTACCCACTAATATTACAACTTATGTGACATTACATTAATAATGAGTTCCCCTCTACCAAAGTAATTCAAGTTCAACTAACTCAACTAGAGAAAATATTTATGCTCTCAGTTGAGATGATTTATATAACTAGGTTGCAGCATCATTTAAAGGGATGACAATATTGATCAAGGCTCTAAATTATAGACAGTATTCCTAACAATAAAAGCTGAACAACAAAGGTACACGTTAAAAAGAAAACATTTCTCTTCCGAAGATTCCATCACTTGGTTTCTTTCATCTCCGGCTATTTAAATAACTGAACAGAAAAAAATATTTTTTGTCTTATAGTGCTTGAGTTGTCCACATATCGTAAACAGTTTTTTAATAATATAATTACTTAAAAAAATATTCTAAATAACGCTTTATTGAAATTAATGAATTTGTTACTATATCCGCGGGAACTTGGAAAATGTTGATTGATATCGCAACGATATACCGAAATATCGATATTTTAGACGTGAATATGTCTTTAAATTTGCTACCATACGGGGGCAATACAAAAAACCTAATGATAACAAAATCGTGGGATATAGTTTGGCGTTGCAGTTTCGAATCTATCCTCTACATCAAAAATTAAATTATACCACTGGATATCTAAAGGATCAAAGAATGCATTACGATAAGCGAGAACAGTGATGCATCGCGCGCGGTGGAGGGGGAAGCCATTTTGAGGTTATTTTGCTGCGTATCGAGATTCGCAATTAGTATAATTTTTGATTCGGAAAAGCTACGATGTTCATTTAAGGTTTAATCGTCAGGTGTCGACAAAATCTATCGATTGTATATAGTATAAAGTAGTGATACTGAACACAATAAGGTGTTAAAATAACAAAATATTTTCAAAAATATATAATGTCAGCCTATACGCTATTGTAACACAATAATTATTTGTTTCCTTGCTTTTCTCCTAAATACATAAATAAAAATATTTTATTTAAAAAATATAACCCGTTACATAGACGTATTCACGTACAACACACGGCCGTGTCCATGACACAGCCACGCCCAATTTTTTCGATATAACGAATCAGAATATCGATATATTTTAAATATACTCGTATGTACTTGTAGATACTTTTAACAAATCCAACCCTAGTTCATGCGCATCACGCACTACTATTTGCCGGGTTAAAAATGCAGGATGGAAGTTATTAAATCGACGACAGCTCTAACGGCGATTAAAAAAGTAAACAATTATACTTATGTTGTATCATTTACTTTACACAACGCAACGGTAGCGAACGTACGACAATAACGGCTACTTTATTAGCAGATAAAAATCGATACGTTGTATCGCGCTCTCGTTGTCGTTATCTTTATTGGTCGTTAACGTATCACATGTTAACGATACTTTTTATTGGCTTGAGAAAAAAGAAACACATCGTATTATTTTACGAGCAAAAAGAAAGGGACGAAGCTATTTCGACGACGATGCATGAAAAGACATTTTTATAGTTTGTCTCTGTTCGCTATTTTATAAGTTATTTTATTTTGGTTGCCTGTCAAGTGAAGTTTATTCATAATGTCACTTTCAATGTTGGCCCCAAATATAATATATAAAAATAGTCGATTAAAAATTTTGTTATTTCCTTAGAATCGGAATATTTTTGAAATTAGTATTTCATAACCTAAATCGATCCAAAACATTTCTCAATCTTCGTACGAATTTTATTGGCGTTTCTACAAATACGAAATACTTCTTATGAAATGAATGGAAAAGACCTTGAAAATGCAAAGGAACGTTTTTAAATCGATTTTTCTTTATTAGGGTAACCGTCAAATATTTTTGTCAAATATGTTGTTTTTAAATCATATTCTTTCATTAAAAAAACACAAGCGAAATTTTCATTTATCGCTTAAGTACCTCTATAACCACACAGTCTAACATAATTGTATCGAAAACAAACGCACTTATATGTGAATTTTTTTTCCTGTGTACATAGAATAAAGAAATATCTGGATGATATATTTTTCATTACTTTGGTGCTACTCGATGCTAGCAGAGCCAGCAAGTGGCGAATGCTAGATGGCATTGTCATCATCCACCCTGCCACAGTTTCCTTGTGAAAGTTAAATCAAATGTACATGTAAATTCCACTTAGGATTGCCAGATGTCCGGGATTTCTGGAATTGTCCCAGAATTTGTGATATTGTCCTGTGAATGTAATAAATTTGACCTGGAAATATAAAAAATTATGGTAACTCTTTAAAATTGTCTTTACTGGCATTTTTCGTGAACCTACACATGCCATAGCTGCATTACATTTTGCCAGATTGATTTTTTTTTTAATTTTTAAAGATTTTGCCAAATTAAGACCGGAATCGCATGATTACAGATCAAATCAAGGCATAAATTTAAATACAAATAAATTCATAAATAAAAAAGTTTTATTTATTTGTATTAATCTGAATGTTTTTTGGGTTCAAAATACATTTTATTTGGTCAAACTAATTTTTTTTTCTTAAATCACTGATAGTTATAGATATAGTAGTAGAAATGTCCCGGAAAAAGCGATTTTACATATGGCAACTCTGGCCCCACTACAGTCTGAGCAGCCGGTTTCGATGAAAATTAAAATTCACGCCGATAGTCCCAACGGCCGGTCCCGCCCAAACCACGGCCATGGCGCGCGCCGAAATTTGAAATGGTGTTTATGAAATAAATATGATGAAACACGTGTTGCTATCTCTGTTATTCGATACTTCAATAAGCATTGACTCAGAGTAAATTTGAGCTTTTTTTAGATTTTTTTAAAGCTTGATACTCTTATTGTTAAATTATATGCGTCTATAAACATTTCAAATCAGTTGACGGCCATTTGCAAATTGTGTCTCGCGCGTCATGAGATCTGTGTTGGAAATAAAAAAATTAACGTGGAAAGATTTTGTAATATATACACTGTAAAAATTAAAATATTGGTAATTTATTTTGGATTTTGATTATTTATTTTGTTTTATTAATATTTAACAAATATTGCGATTTGAATACCTTGAATTCGGGGACGGGTGCAGGGATACGCGTAAGCTTTAGTATTTGTTTCCGAATTATTAAAATTATAAAATTACATATTTACAGTGGGAATAAATGTTTTCAGATTTGATATACTATGTACTTTATGATGAAATTATAAAAACATATATTTTATGTTACTACATGTGTGAAATAATGTTCAAAATTCAGACGATATAAGGTCGTGAAGTATGAAGTGGGTTTCGTGAACTCCTGTCGGAAATGAAAGAAATAATGTGGTAATTTTTTTATAAAATATATATAATTACATATAAAAATAAAGCACGTTTATCGCGGATTGCGTTTATTTACTTTGTTTTTTATATATTTAAAAATTGTTTCGATTTGCGTACCTAGAATTCAAATAAGCATACACATATTTGAGCTTTCGTTTCCGAATTAATTAAAAATACAACGTTACATATTTACAGGGGGTAATATTTTTTTTTATATTTGGAATATAATGTATTTTGTGGTAAAGTAATAAAAAATACGTTTCTAACGAAAGAATTACAACTAAGGACGATATTTCTCAATAGAATAAAATGCGCTGTGGACAAGCCAAAGTTTGTAATTAATTTTGTAATATTTTCATTTAACAGATAAACGTAATATTATTTTTTATTTTTTTATATGTATTTTGAAGATTATGCATGTAAAAATGAAAGTATATAATTCGAGTTATTATATACTTTCATTTACTAATACTTTTTGACACAATTTTAGAGAGCACTACGGGAGTATCTGAAGAAAAAAAATCTAGGTTTTTTCTTCAATAATTTATAATTTTATTTTCACAAAAATTACATAACATTTTTTTTTAATTTTACACCAAATTCATCAAAGAAAGTTGTAAAATAAAAATGTAATTTAGTTTTACTGTAGCCATTTTTTTGTCTGTGTGTGGTAAAAACTCGCAGACACGTCACTTTTTTTCAATAATGTTTATGCATTTTATTGGAATATTTGCGTGTAGTTTGGACTCACATGACTTTAAACGGTTTTTTTGTAAATTTATTTGAGTTTTTTTACAAAAAAAAATCAATGTTTCGAAATAATTGAAATTCGGACAAGAAAATGGTCTTTTCTAAATTTGACAATTTTTAAAGTATTTTTATATACTTCTAAATAAAAAAATTATTTCATCATTTAGATCATTTCATAGTTTTTTTGAAGTAATTTCATAGTTTTTTTGAAGCAATTAGTTGATAATTAAATTTTGGCGGTGCAGCTGTCGCAAATTTAATTTGTTCAGGACCATACGAAATACTCATTGTGTAAGTTTCAATTCGCACTTGGCCTATTTTTTTCTACATATTTTGTAGTTTAGCCATCATTTTGGGTAAAATTTGCATATTGATTTAATTTTATATTTTCGCTTAATACTTCGCTTTTCTCTCTAATTTCACAACCTATATTCAAGTTAAAAGGGTAAGTTATCTATCAACGAAATTTTATTAAAACGACTGTAATTATTTTTTAGTTTATCAAAAACACCCATGACTAGGATATATTATACAAACCCTTTTTAATTTAACTTCACAAACTCCTTTTTCACATTTCATAGTACTAAATGCTTGCATGTAAAGTAACAAATGACAAGGAAAGTTAAACACATTTCTATTAAAACAAAAATAATTTTATTTCTGAAAACATTTATTAAAAAATATTATATAAGTACTATAAACAATTCTAAATTTAGTGAGCAAATGTTTACGTCCACAAGACATAAAAAAACGATTTACATATTATAATTTTCCTACATAACAATATAATAACAATGACGAACCTAAAAACGCTTTTCTTTCCGTCTCAGGAAAGGAAAATCATAATTTCACGTCACGATAATTTATTTACATTAAATAAAGAAATTTAAAAAATCAATATTATAAAATATAAATGGAATGTAACTGGACATAGTAAAGAGAGAACGACATAAATATTCGCCCACAATTAAAAAAAATATACTAACTGCCTTTTATAATGTTAGGTAGAATAAAATTTGACTTGACTAAAACAGTGTTGCCAATAGAAAAATAGGAAATAGAAATTATGTACTCTTAACTTCTTAAAAAAATGTCATGTTCGCAAGCTCCACTCGAAACCGAAATCGGCCTTTTTATCAAAACTATATAAATTTTAATTACTTCATTTCGGTAACAACGTCAACAAAACAATATAATTTTAACGTCCTTACTTAGTGTCTAATTATTTCTACGTTATCTAGGTCTAAATAATAATTTCTATATGGCAATAATATATAATCTAAATTGAGAATGAAATTGATGTTCGCGAAATCCTCGTCAACACCACAAATTAGCCTATAAAGATTTAATGGAATTTTTTTAGCATCGATGACAATATGAATTAATAACCACACATCAATTTAATTAAATTTGAACACAAAAGTTTCTAATCTGAAAATAAATTATAAGGCAATAATTAATAATAATTATAGGAAAAAAGGGTGCCACCTAGTATGGAAACAAAAAAACTCAACCTTCTCAGACATTAGTTTCCGTATGGCCCACTAGATGTCAATTGATTGATAACATCTTGAGATTATGTTCACAATATACCTACTTGCTTTATATATTTTGGCAGTAATTCGTAAAATTGCCACAGATTTAAATATTACACAACGAACACGTCATAAAGAACTCTTTTTGGCGTTATTTTTCCTTATAGCTAAATAATTATTTAAATACAGCAATTAATTATGCCGTCTTGGCGAAACCGTACGAATTCCACTTCTCTAGATGGGGAATGACGTCGTTGATGACTGGATACCATTCGGCACCCGAATAGTCTATGGCGGGCAGCTCGCCTCCATAGTTGGAGGGCAGGTGACTGGGGGCCAGGTATTTGTGCAAGGAAGACATGTTTTTGCCGTGGAAAAATATCTGAAATATTAAAGGATGGCAATTAAATATGTGATTTTAATATCTTCTAACAACTATAAAAATCAAATATATAGAAATCAATCATTAATTTCATGAGTTTCTTCAAAGGTATAACATATATTTTTGTTCTTTACGACAATTTGATAACAAAACCGATAAAACTGAATCAATCATTGATTACTGCATATCTTATATTAATATATGCCTTATAATTAATATGTATATATAGAATAAACTGTTATCATTCAGATATCAGTCATTTAATTTATTATAAATATACATATTAATTATAACAGGAAATTACTTCGCAAAGGACCATATGGTATGATTTCCAAAAAACAATTTGCATATTTTTTTTTCTGAATTCTTGTTAAACTAAAATTAAATTCTAGTTAAATTTACGTAACATGTACGCAAACAAAATTTTACAGAACTTCCTGTCCAGTTATGTCAAGACTTTCTTATTAATTTAGTTCTCTAAATAAATATTCTTTCTAGTTTTCTCCATTTTTAGTGCTTTTAAAACTAGTCCAGTGGTTTAGCTTGTTTAAATTACATTTACATGCTTCAAATTGTTTAAAAGTTAAAATGCTGTCACATTTAATAATAAATATCACTATTTTAATATTTTTATATCATTAAAAATTGTTGTCGAGTTGCAATGGAGTCAGAACATTAAAGTTCAATTAAATTCAAATTACGATAAAAACACGAAACACGCAGAGTAAGTATTTATGTAACACACTTCGTGGCAAGGTAATGAGAATATAATACTTAAATTATGAGAATATAACAATTAAATTAGTATATAACATATAAAGGAACTCACTCTCTTCCTTAGTTTGTCCCTGATGAAGGGCTTGAACATGTTCCAGACGGCGCTAAAAATCATGGGCTGCTTCACAAAGTGCACCTCTTTCATTCTCAGCGGCATCGCGTCCTGAATGAAGGAGAGAAGTCGCATCGAGAAAGCCGGCGTAAAACCCATGACCTGGAATAATGAAGTTGGAAATATACATTTAATAGTATATCCTTAAAGTTATAGTTTTTAAATACCAGTAAGAAGTACAATATGTGTATGGAAAAAGCAAGGGCAAAAAAACGTTTTTTTTTTAAATACTTTATGGAATTTTATTTATTATTTTGTATATTTTCTTATTATTGTTTGTTTTAATGTAAATCAAAAACTTCATATATTACGTTATAATTATATTTATTAGTCGGTATTCAATCAATTTAAAATAATGAACGTACTCGGAGTCACCTGGTAATTTCGCAAAATTACTTTTTTTTGTTATTTAAACTAGCTATTGACACCTAAAATTTTTTTTAGAATTTCATACAAGATACTTCTGGAGACTTTTTTGAAAATTTCCATAATAAAAATGTGTGGTCGTTTCTCCGTCTATAAAGCTGGCGTAAATATCAAAATGGCGGAAAAATCACTTTACTAAAACTTTACCGGGAGAACTATAGCAAATGTTATTTGTTTTAAATATATACCATATTTCTAGGCATTAATTATCTTCTAACAAAAAAATTAAGTTAGAAAATAATTTGAAAACCGTCACCTGTGATCTATAGTTCAAATTTAAACATTAATTTCAATGACTGTAGTAAAAAATATAATTTGTTAGATATTGAGTAAAAATTAACAAAAACAATTAAAATAAGGTAAGACACGTTAAGTTATATTGGATTGTTGGTCTTGTTATTTATTTTAAAGTAGCGAAAAATATCTAAATAAATACTTCAATTAACGTATAATAAATAACAAGGTTGTACTTGTCCGTACCCTAAACATATAGTAAATATCGTTTTGTTTTTATCTCAACAAAATGAATACAATAATCAATATATTACTCATAATATTATATTACCCATATATATACCTTCCAACCACAAGCAATATTATAAGGGATGCATTTTACAGCAATTATCCATTTGTTTTTGTTATCTAATTTCCAATTCGATTTTTTTATTCCATAAATAATTATTACGTTTATTTAGTCGGTAATGTATAAATTTTTTTAATTAAAATTATTTATATATTTTTTAATTATATCCATAAAAATGAATCCAGTTTAACAAAAGATTTAATAACAAATTTTTAAAATTGGTAGAATTGAATATTTTTTTAATATGAGATAAAAATCATTTTTGGAAGCTTTTATTAATTTTATCTCTTATCATCACCATTCATATTATATATTTGTTAAATTTATTATATACATATATATATATATATATAAATATATATAGTTTTACATAAAATAAAAAAAACGACAAACGAAAGAGAACGACGAACGACGAATGAAAACTAGTTGGAAAAATTACCGCGAAACAACAAATAAAGAATTTCCACCACGGACGCTCCTGCTGAGTGAACAGTGACGTTTTTTTCTTTTAGTAATCAGTTTCACTTTTGTAGTAAAAAATCCTTAACTTCTCTATAAACCACGTTAGGAGTAGATGTGTGCATAAAAATTATTGAATTCCTATAAATTATTACAAGACATTGAAATTTAAAGACATTGAGGAAACAAAGTAAGCTTATGTCGAGTACATACAACATCTAAAAACGTTATGTGCTGAAGGTGACCGACCCTCATGCGTCTGCCCCCATTCGATTTGCTTACAGAAGCACCTACCTCTTCGGCACCTCTCCAAACATCACCTCTGGCCACGCCTATTTCAATAAACTATATCCAGAATGAAGACTCCATTGTGCGATTTAAAATACGTGTAACACCATCTATCGGTGCACATAAGTACAATATTTATATAATTACAACGCGTTAAGTAGCTAGACACTTATTTCTTGTTATTGTTGTACTAATAAAAATTTAAATGAATTTTTGAAAATATTAAATTCGCATATATTCTGACTGAGTGAATCGGTTGCGACAAAATAAAAACTAAATATTTCTAAAGTTGACCCCTAGACTTTGATCCCCTATGCCCTGTGCTAACGCCATCTGGTTGTTTCGTGATGCGTGGGCAAAAAAACACATCAAACAACAGAATTAATTTCGGTCGTATTATGCATGGCGATACAACTCAAGCGTGACAATAACAACCAAATATTGTTATCTCACTCGAAATAAATTCTAGTTAATATTATAAAGGCGCCAGTGAGTTTGGTTGTTAATTCGTTTATTTGTTCAGCTTTCACAACCAAATTGCTCAACTAATTTCTATGAAATTTTGCATACTTATACCCTGCGTTACGACGATAAACGTAGAGTAACGCGTTTATCACAAAACATAATAATTTTTTTCAGTATTAAAAAAAATCTTCCAGTTATGGATAAGAACATGAACGTGGGTAAGAGTGTAAACATAAACATGTGATAATATATCACATCACAACATGTAATAGCACATCACGGCCTACGATATACAATAACGCAACAACTGAATATTATTAATTATCCAACACACTACAATAGCTAAGGTCGTGCCTTAAACAGAACAACATAAGCTTTATCGCACTAATGGACACATTACAAAAACAATACAGAAGAACACGAGTTAGGTAACACATAAAAATAGCTAAGTTAATACAAAAATATAGATAATGTTCCATTGTCTGATAGGAGTTGTATGTGTATTGCTTGCTTAATTGTTTTTACAATCAACCAATAATAACATAATAATAGCTATTATTTTACCGCACCCCTCGTAATGGCATTCGTAATTATCAACTTTTTTATCTTCCCCCGCAAATTTTGAGGTTTGTCATTCATCAGAATTTCACTTTAACATTACGGTCAGACGAAACTTTGTAAAATGTCAAATAGTTTAATTTTCGGCAGACATATTTTACGGCTTAGCTTGCACACCTTAAACAAATGACACTTTCGTAGGCAAAAGATGTTGGGATATTAATATATATAAACCAATACATTTCTAAACGTATTTTCAAGATTTAGAAAATGACGAAAAACATATATACAAAATGTATTTTCTTCATAACTAATTTTTATTACCTTATATGCATTTTCTCATAATTTTCGAGATATCAGCAGGCCCGAGTATAATATTCTAACGCAACATGTAACGCAACATGTTTCATATTTTATTATGTCAAGAGGTCATAAATATGGTTAATAATAAATAATTATAATTACGTTTTAAGACGGAAACCATATCAAATTCTGCTGTGCGTCAATTATTTAAATGTCCAGGTGTGTAATTTTGCATAGAGGTATAGACACGCAGACGCGGCGTCATAGACACGCGGTTGAGGCTTAACGCTATGATCATAAGTCTACCATAAGCTATTCAAAATGTTTCTATAGATATATTGTTTCGCGATGAACTTGAGAATAATAAAACGAATGATTCGAAATTAAGTAATATCGAACTTGTTAAATTGACTTTACTCTTAATGGTATATTAACCAAAACGTGATTGTTAATGCTATTAGCCCAAAGTTAAAACAATAATTAAGATTAAGTTTCAAATTAGCTTATATTATTAGACCAAAAGGGAGTTTAAATAATAATTAAGATAAGTTACAAGTTAATTTTTTTTTTGTGCGAAATTAGTGTATATTTATTTAAGTCTATGGTATTTTTTTAAATAATAATACTTTTAAGTTTGAACTTACAAGCGTTTTGTTTACGCCATTTTTGTTTTTTCTCATTCTTACTTAATTTTTAGGTGCTTCTCATTACCCAAAATGCATTTTTGTCTCATAATAATCTTTTGGATACCAAATCAAATCTAGACTGTCTTTTGTTCATTTCAAATATTTCCGGAGGAACGTTTTTAAAGTGCCGGGCCTTTTTAAAGAAAGCAGTTTTCTATTATTGACACATTAATTTAATCCACGAACTAAGGAAAGAAATAAACAATTATCAGAAACTGTGTCGTAAATTGTTAAGACTAAATATATATAAATTTACCATTGACTTGTCAACTGGTTTGCGCAGTGCTCATTGCTTAAATTAAATATTTATAATCTGTCTGTTACAAAAAAGGCAGCTGCAAAACAATTGGCATGTAAGATAATAAAGATTTTGCCATTTACAGGAATGGAATTTATAGAAACACATTTAATTTGTAGTTCGTTACGTAGGCGCGGCAAACATTTTGTGCTCTTTTTAAATATGAATCTGGGTCAAGAAGTCATAACTGAATTAGTATAGAATGTTGTATAACTGGAAAAAAGCTTCAAGTGCAAACTTGCACTCGTGTGACAAGTACGGAGTCATAACTGAAATTAAAATAAATTATGCATACAAGTTTCTTTAAAGAACAATAATTTTGTTTTTCGTAGAAATCGCCTTTGGCTTTTGGCAGTTTTTCATTTTCTTATCATAGCAAGATATATGAAATAAAAAAAATATTTATTTTAATGAACGAATTATCGGTTTTCATATAAGACTCATTTGACTCGATGATAATGACCTCGCATAACTAACTGAGTGGTTGGAATAGAAGTATAAAATTATAAATGAAAGTGGAAAGTGAAAATTCGATGAGACCACAACGTAAACTTAGTGTGGAGGAAGCAAATGAAGTGACTTCGCGAGTGTGAAGTTACTTCAGTTGCTGTCTGTGACAGCGACAGTGGAGACAGCAACTGAAGTGACGTCACGAGCGGCCGTGACCATGGCAACCGTTGTTATTCGATCGCGCCGCCGCATGTCGTTGTTAGTAGAGCATCGGCGTAGCCGTGTCACGGTCACACCGCCAACACGTACGTATAGTACCACCAGATTTACTGTCTCATTTATTACTTTAAATGTTTTATTAACGTATACGTCTGCACTTTTTTCGTGTATTATCGTGCAGTCATTTCGTTCTATTTCTGTAATAAATTCTCAATATTTTAATGAAATTTATTTTCGCGATTATATTTTAGGTGATATAAAATTAAACAGGAGTGAAACATGAAGGGGGGGGGGGAGAGGATGATGAGGTTATTGGAGGGTTTACTAGGTATGAGATTTTTAAGAAATAAATGAATAAATATATACGTTTTCATGTGTCATTAACTCTATTTTATACATAACTTTACTATCATTATACATCATATTCCTGTCTTATGATCCTCATTTTATACAAAAAAAAACATTGAAAGATACTTCGTCTTTCAATGTTTTTTTTCCAGAGTTAATCCCCATCGACCTAGCTATTCAACCATGTTTATTTTTCTACCATAATTGGTGCCTCTTTCTACACTCCTTCGTTCTTAACGTTAATGCAACTTATCACTCCATAGCGATCTTTAAATAATAATAGCAACTCTCTTTCAAGTAAATAAAATTAATTCACAAAATTTTAAACTCCAATATTATATATATATATATATATATATATATATATATATATATAGCTGCTGAACCTGCCAACGATATTTACCACATTCTACATGTTTGTCATCGAAATATCGACAAAATTCTCGAAGATTCGAGACCTGTCATTTATCCTCCAAATATCGACAAGTAATACGTTTCGCTTTCAAACTATTTTACATAAACGCTTATTTTAATACAAATTAATAAAAGTAATGAAAACTATTATCAATATATAAAATGCAAGTAACATTATTTGTAGCATAAACTTATAGTTAACGCTTCGTTTCCCGTCCACCTTTGTAATAAAACAGCTTTTCATATCTTGTAGTTTTCTGTCTCTCACAAACAAACGGCTTAAATACAAAAACACATTTGCCCTAACAAAAGTTACAGAATCAACTGTCACATCAAAAATATCTCATATTTTCCTTATTTTGTAGCTTAACCAAGAGTTGTTTTGTCAACAAACGTCTATGTGTGCATTGACTTTTGAACGCCTCTCGAATACTTTTGAACGCCAGTTCAGAGCTTTATTATTTGTAAAAAACCGGCCACGCGTGAGTCTGGTTCGCGTATCGAGCGTCCCGTATACGTTCGAAGTAAAATTGCTTTATTTATCATAAGTTATCGCTAATATGATTTTCCTAGCACAATAAATGTTTAATGATACCTAATATAATTAAGTACGGTAAACAAATTCCATATTATAGTGAAATATTCTAAACAAAAATGTGATATATGAAATATTCGTTATAGTTTTTCTTCAATCTTTGTGTGAGCTTCTAAAACTTATATATTTCCATATAACAACCCTAAAGGTGTTTTTTTAATTGTTTGTTTAGATCCCTTAATCGATACATTACAGATAAACTATTCGTAATGATAAGAAATTAATGGTTTACCAAATTAAAAGAAAAGAAAGTATATATTAAACATGAACACAAAATACACAAGAACTACAAAAGAAAATAACGACACATTTCCACAAATTTACTTTCACTTCTCATAAACCAATCATACTCTGGTACAAACGCGATCAGGTTAGGGTGGTATAGTAAACAGATGATGATTGAATGAGCGCAGAAAATTGACAGATACGAAGAATGAAAGTTTACTCAATAATACAGGGCATAGGATATTTTCTTTTAACAGTTGGAAGATAAATTTCATGACCACGACGTCAGTTCTGAGTTGCAAGGAGTGGAAATCTACCATACCAAGAGTAAATCGTTAGAATATAGAAAGGGGAAGTAACCATATTGTCTCATGTACACATATAGGAGGAACGTCTTTTGCACACGTTCAATCATCAAGGTAGGATGATAATCCAGGGGTAAATGTCTTTTTTTATAGATGTTATCATATTTTCCAAACTAATGGTTATAAAATATGAAATCTGAAAAATATGTACCACTAAAGGTGTAAAAAGGAGATTTCACGTTTTCCGGAGATCAGAAACAGACAAATATTAAAGTTGCCCAGGATAGACTTGAGATAAATCTGCTTCTTACTTGATCACTTTCACGTAGCTTGCTCGAGGGCGATCTCATCCAGTAGCCTCAACCTGGTTACCATAATAAAACTAAAAAAACCACCGGAATAAAACTAAAAAAATCGTCTACAAAGGAATACCATAGACAGATATTAAAGTTTTGTGGCTAATATCTGTTTAATTAGTATTTACAGTCACATTTCTTAGAAAACTTGAAGTCTTTTAAATATGGTGTACCTGAGAATATTGCGAATATCTTGGATAAGCAAGATTCGAAAAGAAGTACATTTGAGACGATTGAACGAAAGTACTGAAGTAATACGAACAATAAAAAAATTAGAATTTAAATACGTCGGGCTTGTAATGCGATACATAGAAAGATATAAAGTACTTCTTTATTCATTCACAAGATAAGATAATCAGAAAAGGAGGCCCAGGCCGAAGAAGGACACCATGAGGCTCCATGAGGCTCCAAAACCTAAGGGAATGGTTTAACAGATCTTCGACATTCCTTTTCAAAACTGCTACCAATAAAGTTGTTATAGCCAATATGATAGACAATGCGCCATAATTGGGCGGGTAGAGAAAGACGGCAATATTTCGAATCCCATACGGTCAAAGCCTCAAGCGATAAATAAACCTCTATATGCTTTAAACAATAGATACTTTTCTAAATATTTTAAAGAAACCATCTTCCACGTACGTCCTTTATACGTTATTAATGAAAAACCCTGAAATACTGTACAAAATACTTGTAAAAATAACTTTGGCGTGCTATTGAATTGCAACAACACTTATTGCCATAACAATAGATAACAAAACAGTACAAACTACTAACTTCCATAACAATAGATAACAAAACGTTGTTTTTAAAATATTTTGTTTGATAATAATAGAGATACAACTAGTCGAAACGTAACTTGATTTTATCGTTCGTAAAAGTTGATCAAGACAAGTGAAATAAACAATAAAAAGATCATTAAATTAAAAATATTTCCCATAGATTTGCTCACAGAGCACAAGTACAAAAATTTACATTAAATCAAACTAAACTGACCTGTCTCATACCAAGCCCCTCGAAGTCCATGAGCACGACTACTCCACGAACCTGTGACTCAGGTTCCAACATAGCAGCTAAGTGGATTAGATAGAACATGCGGAAGAGCTGATCGGCGTTTACCTTCTTCGGATCCCACGAACCTGAAAATCAATTGAGCAATCGCGATGTTATGGAGAAATTTCTGACATCTTATAGTATAATATCAGTGTAAACTCTGTAAACATTAGAGTATCGTTCTCTTATGTAGTTCGAACCAGGTTTAGGACAAATTTTTCAGTATTTCAGAATTTATCCTTGACAAAGAAGATTTCAATTCCTAAAAACTTATACGGTTGAAGCACCTTGCAACATTGGGTTAGGCTCTTAAAGCGTACTCACTCAATTATTCTCAAAATCTTTTACTGTTCAAGCAGCAAAACTTTGGAATCAACTGGAGTTTGACACCAGAAAAATTATCCTCAACAACTTATCTTTCAAAAACCCTAGTTCTTCAGAGCTTTTGTCCTTTCCTACTTCTATCCTGGCTCATGCCAATTTTTATATTCTAATTTTAGACATCTTGAAAATTTCCGATATTGATTCTTAACTAATTCAAAGTAAACAGCTAGTTAAACATTAAAAACAGATTTGAGTTATTAAAAAAGACTTACAGCATTGTAGCTATTAAAAATAGCTATAGGACGTGAAATATTTTCCTAAACAATATGTGTTATACAGAAAATAAGGTTTAACAATTTTGAATCATAATAATCTCATAGCGATAGTTAGAGTTGTCAAACTACTGGATCGCAGCAACAATATGAGATAAGAAGATTACCTCCAACATTGACGACGAGAACACGTCTCCCGTGACTGTCTCTACCCTTGAGAACGTTGACCACGTCATTATCTAGGAAAGAAGACTCCTCATGCGCAGGTAACAGCCCATCTAGCAGCTGAGCGTTTGACTTCCTGAATTCCGCTATGCGGCGCATCTGCAAAGGAGAGACATTTTTTGATTTAGAATTTTAAAATTATTTGTGCATCGCATACGAGACGGTTTAGAGGTTATAACTGACATTTTGTTTGTTCTACTATTCGGAAAAGTAAAAAGAAAACTAGTTCAGTAAAACTGTTCAAAAATATAGTGTCCAAAAATTTGGAATAGGCAACTTTTTTGACAATTTGTTAAATGTTCTTGAATGAGTCATTTGTCAAATTGGAGCGACCTAAGAGATCATACTGAAATCGCCATGTTTGTGAAAATTTTAAAACGAAATTTGTTGTGGACCTTTAATACAAGGAAATATTTTTTGTAAGGCATTATATTGGGTACAGTTTCCTTTCCGCAATCATTTTCGTCCAAGCTACTTTTTACGAATTATGTTCATAATTATTAAGTATATTGGTTTTTATGAAAAAGAATGAAATTTCACTTTTGCTAAAGTATATTTTTGGTACACGGTGCAAGTAGAGTTGAATGTCAATAAAAAATAGGTGTTTCTCGTTGTGCTTCGATAATGATAATTAGTGAGTGATAGATAGTTAGAAAACACAGTTGCAGCACAGAATTTACTTAAGGAAAACACAGTTGCAGCACAGAATTTACTTATATGCAGTGTTACTGCCCACTTGTTAAATGACAAAAGTGATGAAAAAACGCATATCGTCGGTATGACTAATGTCCGTAAAGGTAGTAATCAACCTTTATAGAATATACAAACACATACATCAAAGCCAGAAAAATAAAATATATGCTACCATCTAGTGGAGAATTATAAAATTACGTTTTAATTCATTGAAATAAAAATTTAACAAGGTTGCTAATCAAATAAGTAATAGATCTGTGAAGTAAGAATCTATAAATATAATATATATAGAATAATTTAGATAATTCTGATTCGTTTAGGAGGAAACAGCAAATACAGATATAGACCGAGACAGACATTGGACTTTCATTTTCATTTAGGAATCTAATAGTAATGCAAAACTTGATTCACTTTATTTATTGAATGAGGTCAAAAATATTCAGCACAGAACATTTTCAGCTAAAAATGCCTTCCTATTTATGGTGGCCTTCCCCCTTTTTTTTAATATATCTCCATTATCGATGGTATGTGAAAGAAACAAATCGGCTATGGCAAATGAACAGAAAGACGAATGCAATAAAAGGAAATAAATGAATTATATAGATTCACAGAAACTATGAAAACCTAAAAATGAATGGAAATTTAGAGTCAATAAAGTTAATAGTCGGATTAAACATTGCCAAACTTCTCGCATCAAAGAAATGCTCGATCTTCTTGTCTTATTGACTCAATATTAAAAGACATTTTAGCATTTTAGTAATTTTTAAACACATTCTGACAAGTTCCAGAAGGAAAAAAAATATAATGCTGAAATTAAATCTACACAAATTATATTGATTAAATAAATAGAGTCGCTATATTGTAATAAATGTAGATACATTTCATTGTAGAGGACGCACGATTGAAACGGTCGTGTGGTGGAGTTTTGATCTTGCTAATTAGGGAGGAATTAGTACGTAGATATGGTGCTGACTAGTTGCATTAACTTTAAAATAATTGATATATTTTCCACTTATGTAACTTAATTTCTTAAATTCTTTCTTTCAATTTCAATTAATTTGACATAAAACGTTACTAACCAAATTTAATTCATTGGATAATTCTATAAGACATAAAAGATGTGACACATTTTTTAAGTTACAACTAGAAATTTTCAAGTTTAAGATTCGGTACAAACAGAATCCTACTGTCATGGCAACGCTGTATTGGACAGACCATCTATATGTCCTCTAACTCCTAAGCGAAAAAAATTTAATTTTATACATTTAAAGTTATTATATGTTGAATTTAAACTTAGCGAAATTTCTCAATTTTAAAATGTGTGAATATAACTAAATCTGCGTATGAAACCTATGCGTGTGAATATAATTAAAAAGACTCGTAGGTTTTTAGACCTGTTTCGCCACCAAATTCATCTCGATAATCCTCACATTCACATTGGTACCCGAAATGGTAGGTCAATATTCCCAGAATCTTGAATTGAAAAAGGCTTCTTACCCTTTTCATTTCTAACCACCATAAAACCTTTTACGAAAAGTCATTCACAATAGATGCTGCTAAGTTGTGGAATAAGTTATACCGAGACATGCGAAATGTTCCCTCTATATACGGTTTTAAGAATCGCTTCAAGAAGCCGTTGAAAGATTGAATCGTCTCAATAAACTTAAAAAAAGATAGCCAAAGATTTATGGAATAATATGGAGTATGAATAAAGTTTGTGAATGTAGATAAACTTCTAAAATTTAGAAGAAAATTGTCTTTCTCTTTTTTGTTTAATAAGGAAAATTTATAGGAATGTATTCCAATATTAAAAAAAAACAATTATTTATATTAAAAAATGAAACCTAATTATGAGTACGTAAAAATATAGCTAAGTTCAAATTAAGGTGAAATTTACTTACCACTCGCAGTACATAAATGTGACTAATGCAATACATACTGCTTAGTAGTTCCATTAGTCTTAACAATAAGTTTAATTATGCCAGTTAAAACCATAAAAATACAAAAATGCTGTACACTTTTTGATTTTTTTAGTTTTAGTTAATTACACAGTCTATCGCAGTATGTTACAATTATAGTTTTACTAGTCAGCCACATGTTTCAATTGTATACATTATAGTTCGTAAGTAAATAAATGAATATATATATATATATATATATATATATATATATATATATGTAATAATAAGATTACGATCAACTTTAATAGTTTGTAAGTCATGAGTAATACCAACATTAAATTAAATATAGGACAGAACCGATTACTGCTAGCTCGACTCACACTTGGTCGTTTTTTATTTCTGGTTTTGTATTTTAAGCATTTATCTATACATATAATAAAATTCTATACATGGAAAATATTTTAAAAAGAGTGATTGATTTAGCATATAGAATGAAAATAGAAGTAATAAAACCTGTTTTTAGAATATTTGTCTACCTGTATGTTTGTATATTAATTCGTTTGTTAATCACGCGAAATCTATTGTATGGATTTTGATGAAATTTTGTATGGAAATAGTTTATACCCAAGAATAATATATCAGAGAAAAACAAATCAAATAACTTTTGTTACTGTCATGTTGGTATCATGTATAAGTTGTTAATAGTCATGTTGGTACCATGTGTTAGTATAATGGATAAGTTAACCACTGGTTAACTTATCCAAAGCTAATATTCTATATAATATTTCAATAATCAAGGGTTAAGATTTATTGTTCTAAACTACTGTCGTAATTTTGACATAAACTTAACATATAACGTAATCTGATATCCGATAAATTTATCAACATTTCTGAACGATAAATTAGCATCGATCACCGCCTCCACTCACAGGGGCGTACCTTCAGAATGAGACAGATTGCAGATAAAATCAGTCTATCTATCTCGATAATATTTATAGCTCAGGTACGTAGGTAAACATGTTTTTGTTATGTCTGTATTCCACTCGTGCAAGCAACAATGCCTTACTCACGATCCGTGTAAACAAAACGGACACGTTGGTCATTGTTGTCTTATTATACGCAGTGGAAAATAAGACAAATAATTCTGCATATAATGTACAACAGTAGAAAATAAGAAGCAAAGAAAAGCATAACTAGGTCAAGTTAAATCGGAACGCGGAAAAGTAGATATTGATTGTTATTCCACAAAACGAACTTATTCACACAATATACCTGTAAAAATTTTACATGCGCGAGTTAAAAAAGTACAAGATTTTTGTTTAGATTTTTTTAAGTCGGTTAAAATATACCTACATCCTTTAAAGCTTAATATGAAAAGCAAATATTTAGTAGAATATTTTTTTTTAAAAAGATTTTATTTAGCTAACAATAAAAAAACATAAACAACGAACTTATTAAGACAAGCCAAACGAATCCAAATTTGATGGGTTCACTATTCACCATTGAGAAGATCCTTTGCCAACCATACATCTCTATCTTAAGATCCTGACTCCATAATCATCAAACGTGTTGTTACCGGAAACAAATATATTTGGCAAGTTTCAAGATTATCTTACCAAGGACAAGTGAGTGGGGCCCAAGCTGAATAGGTCTACTTTTTACCTTTAAAGAGATTCTGTGCCCACGTTCCTTCCCTACCATAAGATCTTGACTCCATAATCATCATAATGTGTTGTCACCGGAAACAGATTTGTTTGCCAAGTTTCAAGATTCTGACTCAACCATAAGTATATGACCACCTCCCACAAACAAAGAACTTACCAAGACAAATGAATGGGGCTCAAACCTAGTGGGTTTACTTTTTACTATTAGGAAGTTCCTGTGCCCAATTTCCATTTTTATCACAAGATCCTGACTCTATAATAATCATAATAAGTTGTGATCGGAACAAGTATATTTGCCAAGTTTCTAATTCCAACCCCATGAGGAAGTGGGCGAAATATCGAATACAAAATTTGTATCAGGCGGAGAGACAACAAAACAAGTTAAATAAAAGCTTTTCAAATGATCTAAACTTCAGTATTTTTTCATGTTTTTTTATATGGAGAGACTGTTTATGATAATGAAACGTTTAACCGAAATCGTGATCAAGAAAATGTTGAAAATAAAAAAAAAAATTTCTAATTGAAAAATAAATGATTTCATTGCAATAAAAGCCTAAATCAAAAAGTGTTTAGATTATTTTCATCTTATACTTTCTAACAAGAAACATTTCTTGCTATACTAATAAAATAACGGTTATTTCCGTTTTCTTCTATATACTTTTATTTTTGACGTTTTCAATGCCAAACACTTTCACTTACATACCCTATGGAATCCGAATGCGATTTAGCTAAAGTGATTTTCCCGCTTCTTCTCTAGTTTTCTCATAAAAAAACATCGTATTAAACAACTATACTTACGATTAATTTAATAAAAAATCAACTTACAACAAAACCATAATTTTCGTCGAAAAAATTTATACATCGATTTTTCCGGCGTCTCCCTTTTCAATCAAGCAAGAAGAAGATTAATATGAATTTTCATTCAATTAAATAAAGAAAAGCAACGAAAAATTCACCTTGGCTAAAGTGCACGTGTTCCTGCGTAGTCATGTCCCACATTGAGAGCATTAACTTATTTCTAAAGTTCATTTGCTTCTGCGTGGCCATGTCCCGCATTGAGAACGCTAATTTATATGTAAACTGCATTTGTTTCTGCGCGATCATGTCCCGCATTGAGAGTGTTAACTTATTTACAAAGTACACTTGCTCCTGCGTGATCATGTCCCGCATTGAGAACGCTAATTTATATGTAAAGTGCATTTGTTTCTGCATCGTTATGTCCCGCTTTGAGAGCGTTAACTTATTTGCAAAGTACACTTGCTCCTGCGTGATCATGTCCCGCATTGAGAGCGTTAACTTACACGTAGTGGAGAATGTTTTACACGTAATGGAGAATATGATAGTAGTATTGTACACATAGTGGAGAATATTATCGCAGCAATATCCTTCATCCATTATCTCGTAAGACATCTCGAACTTTGTTACAAAATATCATTATTTTACTTTTATCAGTCGCACTGATTCACTGCCTTCACGTCACTATTTATCGATGAACGAAAATATACTTTGTGTGATAAATCACCTTTCTTTTCACTCTTTATCGTACAATCGTAACTCGCACAATAACATCGATAACACAATCATTAGAGAGAGAATCGAAATACGTACAAACAGAACGAGGTTGCTTCTAGCGATAATTTTCATTTATATAACGAACTTTTAAAAAAAAAATTTAAAAAACATACTTACGAGGTCGTTAAACGCATTAAAAGTTACTAGCGTGACCCGTGCGAAGTCTTCGCATTATTTATTCCATTATGAAGCTCAGATGACAGATCAAACAAATATTTTACTAAAATTGACATATAGAGGCGCAAGTATCAAAAGCATTGAGCTAAAGCGCCACTTTATTTATACGTGAGTGGATTTGAAATTAAACAAAAATTTTACCGACCGTCAATCATATTGACGTTGAGCCGTTAGATGGCAGCATTGCTGTTTTGTGTATATAATTTTAATAATTAATTAATTTGCAAAAACAATAGCAATAATAAATTTGTTAGTTGTGGATGCCGGTAGAGCAAGCAATTATCTATAAAATGATATATAATTTATGTCGATTAGTTGTGAGGTTTTTTCTAAAAAGGGAGTGTAACATCTTAACCTTAGCGTATTAATATATATGATAATGATGATACTATGTTTCTTGCTCTCTTTATGTAGTATTTAGTCTACCCATTCATCTGTTTATTTTCTGTCCTTCTCTGTACCTTTAGCAAAGGATGAGGAAGAGAGGTGGGGAAGTTAACCGCCTTTCTTCCTGATCCTTCGTCACCTTTTCCTCGATTCCTGTACCTCGTCCCTCCTCTCCTCTCCACATTTGCCTCAGGTCATCATTTAAATCGATTTTCTTGTAATGCATTTGACGGCTTGGCGTTAGGCGTCTACTATTCGACCTTTAGATAATCCCATAATATTTTATAATTTTATAAGAAAATATTCTGAAACGCTTGACAATCTTTCCAAAAAGGCAAATATAACAACTATGTACAGCTTCCTATGTACCACTATGATAACTTGTTACGTAACGTTTAGAGCATAATGTTTATAGATTAAATTAAAAGTGAAATTTAAACCAACGGAGACCAAAATGGCAATATTAGATTCCAAGCTATAAACAGAAAAAGAAGAAAAAAACCTGACTCGTACTGTTAAACAGTTATCATAGCCACATCCTAATATCAGTCACTACTTAAATTTTATTTCATTATTAATTACAAATCCTAAACGCTGTCATTTAAATAAAACTCCATTTCAACGCGCAATTCAAATTGACAGCCCGACACCTTATCGGCCAGCTGTTAAGTGCGTTGACTCGATAAAATTGTTTCTGTTCATACAATATAGATGCGTAAATATGTATATAGCACATTCGACGCATAATATCAGTTATTACAATAGAGTGTAGTCCACTGCATAGTCTTTTATTTTCCTTCAAATCAATCGATTAAATCGTTCAAACTACAACGACCGTAGTCAACTCAACACTACAAACTATCTGAACGGATTAAAATGAATTTATATACAAAAACTACAGATGTTTTCAGAATAGTTCAAAAAAATAATTGAAATGCGCAGATATTTTTTTACATACAATACATCTTCTATCAGTTGCCACTGCATATCCTTTATATATAAACGGAAAATTAAATTTCCATCGAATATGTCAATTCGTTGACACGCACTAACCTATTTCCGTTGCTGTCAACATTAACAAATATTTTCGTCTTGGGCTGATAACATTGTTATTGTGATTAGACTAATCAACACATCCTTGTGTTATCGGCCGTTGCGATAGGAAAGCAATGAGCCCGGCAACAATGCGATATCGATTGGATGGGTTTGTTGCTAAGACTGAACTACAGCGATATGGGGCTGGTGGTGATAACCCCATATCATCCCTTTGCATATTAATTTCCATTATGATGTTGTTGAAACTGAGTTTCTTTGCCATTGTTTAAGTTGCTGTAACACTTTTCTCGTTAAATAGAATATTTCGCTTGCAAAAATTATTTCATATTATTTTAATTTTTATTTTATATTCCAAAAAAAATTCTAGAAAAAAATTCGCATACGTTTAGCATTTTCTAAAACTTTTATTGTAATTTCTTTATAAATTAAAAAATAGTTTCTTTTCATATCTCACGGTTAAAATATTTGTTTTGTGCATAACATATCTCACGGTTAAAATATTTGTTTTGTGCATAACATATATTATATCTCACGGTTAAAATATTTGTTTTGTGACTTTTCATATGTCAAGGTTAAAATATTTGTTTTGTGCATAACATATATTATATCTCACGGTTAAAATATTTGTTTTGTGCATAACATATCTCACGGTTAAAATATTTGTTTTGTGCATAAGTAGGCGGTGCAAAGTTAGGACTCGATTTTGTTTATTTCCATACGAAGTGTGGGGTACTGTTTGAAAGGGCTATTGATGTCTCAAAAATATTTTAGGTGGTATATCTTCAGATATACTGACAAAAATTATACATCAAACCCATTGCCCAAATTGCTTAACCTAAAATTACGAAAAAAACACGTTTAGAAGTCTTCGAGGTCAGTTGGGAAGTTACAACGATAATTCTAGACATAAGAATGATTCCCGCTTAATAATATTGGGTACTATTAAATATTCATTGCTCTATGAAATCCATGTTAGTGGTGACTTATGATAAATAAAATAATTTCACTCAAACGAGGTACGGAACTTTATATCCTTGAGACAGGCTCGCACTTGATCGACTTTTTTCAGTGTAAAATAGAAAATACGCTTTTGGAATTATTTTTGTCTGTATATCTGTCGTATGCGTTTCCTTCGGACACCATTTCTAGGAAGTACTCATCCATTTACGGACGTTTTGTACAAAAAGTAAAATTTCCGTTTTAAGGTATATTGTTATTGGGGACTGAGAAAGCAGGTGAAAAAGGTTTTTTGAAGCCGTTATGTTGGAAAGCTAGTTAAAATTCGAGTAAACAAGTTTATTATTTGTTTTTTAAAGTATTTTTTAAAACAACCTCTGAAAAATCGGTTTCTCACCTCAAAATCGGGAACGTTTTTGATGAGGTCTATATGAAGCAACGTCAAATTGTCCGATTCTAAATATTAATAACAGCGGAAAAGAATTTATTGATATAAATTCGTCACGTCATAATATTTAAAAAATAACGATAAATTGGCAATACTCATAAAAAAATCACTGTTTGTCGGTTATTAAATCAATGAATACGCTTTAAAAATGATCAAATTAACATAATTAATTTTCGCTCGTGATTATTTTATTTTAAAAAAATTGTTTGAAAAATATCACCGTCATAAATTTTATTTTGTAATGGCTTGCTTATTTTAATTTTTTCTACTTAATTGCCATTGTTCGTGACATTAAACACTGAATACGCAAATACAAACCCGAATTAATAATTAAAAATAAACAATCCAAAACATCCAAATATTTAGATAAATAAAAAAGGATAGAGATATAAATACGTTTTAAATTTGATGCTTGAAAACAATTTTTTAACATAATTTCGTTATAAAGAAAATAATTTTTATTTCGTTTCAACATCAGTCCGTTAAGGTTTCCTGTTCCCACCGATTGATATTACCGTGGAAAAAGTTATCGTAAATGAAAATCCAAGGCTATGATGTCAAGGAAGTTAGTCACCATAATAACGATAATGTCGTAAATAAAGAAGATAATTCAGTACCATGACTAAAACTTATCACTGAAAATAATTTAAATAAGTGGAAAATAATTTGATTCAATTGCATAGTAATAAAGAACAGAATTACCTTAACTTAACGTATATAACGTAACTACGTCCGGGATTATAGGTTATATGCATACCATATGCATTTAACCTATAAGGTAACGTTATATATTTAAGACATTTAATCCCTTGGATTCTGAAATGAATGCCGCCCACGCATTTAAACATAAGTATAATTTGAACCTTTATTAGGTTCAGAGAAGCAGAAAAGCAGAAAATTTAGTATATCTATAAGAATATTTCTTAACAAATTTTGAAAAAATTGTTTAATTCGGAAAATTGTTAGGAAAAATACGGAAATTTACTGGCTGAATAATAGAGTTATTGGTTATTAGAATTTCTTTAAACTAGAAGAAAATCTGATTTTGTTTACATTTATTTCTTTAATTTAGAACCAACGAATAAAACGATATAATTTATCAGTACAAGAAGGAATAAAACAGTACAGTACAGTACAATATAATATAATGAAATTTATCAATACATAAGCGGTTTATTTTTTTTTTAAATACCTAGTACCATTCCGAGGCATACATCTCAATAATTTTCATTGATAAATATTTTTATCTAGCAAAATGTTTATAAACTGTAATAAATTATAATAACACTAAGTAACGAAATCATTATTTATAATATTGCTTCATCGAATAACTTCTAACAACTAGACTTATATCTAGTATTACAAGTATCCACTTAGGCCACCCACTTAGAACCACCCACTTAGTTAATTTGACAGGAGTCAAAAAACAAATATGGCCGTTTATGGTGTTTTAACTCTTTCCAGGTATAAAAGATGAACAAGTACCGAGTTGGTTTAACAAATTAGTGGTTAGCTGTTTTATTTTTCTGATGGCTTTCTATTGTAAATCAATCGTATACCAGGTCGTTTCCAAATTGTTACGCTTCAAAATATTATTCTCTTAATATTTTTAAATTTATCAAAAAGCGTGGTACTAATAATATATATTTATGAGATTTAATACTTTATATTATGCAAAACTGCTCTAACATACTTTATTACTATATCTAACTAACCTTAAGTAACGACGTTAAGGAATTTCTAAGAAAAACGCATTTAAGGGATGGATATAATGTAGGATGAGAAACAGCTATTTCTTTCTGAAGTCCACTGCTGATACCCCTTTTTCTGAAATGCCCATAAGTTTTTCGTTAGTGTTAACTCCAATTAGTTAGTTCTTCTTGTAATATAGTGTCTGATTCTTCAATGTCACCGCACGGATCGTTAATCCATTCTAAGAAAAACGCATTTAAGGGATGGATAACGGACAAATGTTCCGTTTTCCTTTTGAGTTACGAAATCCTAAAAATCTGGCTAATCTTATTACTTACAGAGAATAAAGAATGGAAAACATAAACAAAAACCTTTTTGAAATAAAAGTGTGGTCTCTCAAATATAATTAATAAGAAAATGCTTACCATTTTTCCAATCACGTAACGTTGTCAACAAAAATGGTTCAACCTTATCCGCTGACAGCGCAGTTGACCAAGATAATAACATGTACTTCTCCGAATAGAGGAAATAGCATCTCGCAGGACAATTACTCTTCAAACATTTAGCGAGCTTATCGGAATATTTACCGATACGTTTCGTGTTCAAATAATGATCTACATCCGAAACAACATAGCGCATGTATCCTCGAAAACGGCTTGTTTTACACGTCGAAAGACCCATTTTCGCGAAAACCAATATGTAGTTTTTCTGCAGGATGTTAACAGACCAAACGCAAATAATACAATAAAGAGAAAAAATAATTGGAAAGTTACTTATTTTCTTTAGCGATAAATAGTTCGTCGTGTAACCTTCAAACGTTCTGAAATTAACAAGTATTATTTTGCTAGCAAGTTTAATTTTCTAGCCTCCTTGTTAATAATTTACTAAAGTTTTCCACATTTTGAAGTGAAAACTTATTTAGGCGCACCTGGCACCGTGCGCCCTTTTCGATTAATATTTTATTTGAGTATAATACGCGTACGTTATTGTATTTTAAAATAAAATCGCATATTATTCCTGATTCGCCGAATTAATATCCATCATAAAAGAGCAATGTAGTCGATGTCAATGAAAAATGATGTGGAGATCCAAAAGATGTAAATGGAAGTCCATTTGAACCAATGTCGTTTAGACGAGTCATATTGAAAGAAAAATAATTAAATGGAAATCGGACACAGCTTACTTAACAAATTTATTTACTAAAGTTAATGAGGTTAATGTACAGTCACAAGGCGACAGACTGAATTTAATTAAAACCAGATCCGTCAAAGTAGCCATTTTTGCATGAATTACTTTTATTGACGCAAAACATTGGAAGCAGTTGCTCTTGGCTAACATCCAGGATTATGATATTCTAGTCTACATTCAACATTTAAATGACCTTTGCATTGACTTCAAAACAATGTTTAAGGATTTTTTCAGGTTTAAAGATATTTTAACTCTAGAAATACTATAACGGATTATGGATCCGTGCGGTGACATTGAAAAATCAAATACCATAATACAAGAACTAGCTGATCGGGATATACACTTCGGACACGCTTTCAGAACACGATCGGAAGAAACGAAGAAGTTCATGCGCAATTCCGAAAAAAAAACTTCAGAACGATGTGGCTGTTTCTAATTCTGCATTATAGATTATTGCAAAAAAGTTTTAGACAGCTATTTCTCTTCATATCTCGCCAAAAGGAGTTTTAACACGGTTATTAAAAAGAAATCGATTCCAAATCACCGGACGTGGAAATTTAAGGCTATACCTCACTAATTAGAGAATTGTTATAAGGGATCAGGCTCGTCCTTGCCATAAACATCATTATTTCTTAATTAATATAAGAATTACATTAGATACTCATTCAAAAAAAGATGAAACAAGTGTTTAGACCCGCCAGCAGGATGTCAAGGAGAAATACGTAAAAACTCTGCCAGCAGGATGTCAAGGAGAAATACATGAAACTCTAATTGTTTACATTAAATTTTAATAAATATTTTATTAACATGGATGACGCTGAATCTTTTAAGCTTGAAATCTCTCCAAAATGGCTACGAAACTCAATTTTTCAAAATATAAAAAGATCGTATTTTTAGTATTTCGTACATCAAAAGGAAAAACAGAACCCTTATAAGAACACTCACGTATCCGTTTGTCTGCATGTCACAGCTGGTTTGTTCAGAAACAACCGATTAATTCAGATACTTAAAATTTGACATGGCAATAAAGCATATCGATACTCACACTTCAACAGCTAACATCCAAAATTATTTATGTAATAATTATTTCAGATGGCAACTTGAATACTCGAAATTTTTTTTAATCCGTGTATTGTGCCGGGTATCATTCGAAAGGGCTGGTAAGTTTTTCAGAAATATAAGGTTTCAGGTATAAGGTATAAGGTTTTCAGAAATATTTTTCATAATTTTTAGCAGTATATGTTCAGACATAGCAAAAAATATGCATATACAGTAAATATTATGCTTCCCCCCTCCTTCACATTTACCAAAGTACCAAACCTAAAATTATGTATATAGTATATCTTCAGATATTAGTAGTATATCTTCATATAGTATATCTTCCCAAAGTACTGAACCTAAAATTATGTATGTAGTATATCTTCATACAGTATATCTTCAGATATTTAGTAGTATATATTCAGACATACCAAAAAATATGCACATAAAGTAAATATTACGCTTCCCTCCATTTCCCAAAATACTGAACCGAAAGTATGTATATAGTATATCTCCAGATATTAGTAGTATATCTTCATGGATTATATCTTTAGATATTAGTAGTATGTCTTCATATAGCATATCTTCTGATATTAGTAGTATATATTCCCTAAGTACTAAATCTAAAATTATGATAAAACAGAGTTGTCAGAAGCCTAGGCAAGATATTATAGGTAAACTATAACTGTTCTAGACGACATAGTTTAGAGATATTCATGATATATACATACATGGAATTTATACTACTTATTTAATTACGTGTTATTAAATAATTATTGCGCTGGGAAATCTATATTAGTGATGACTTACGATAAAGTAAATTCAATTCAAACGGGTACGGAACCCTCGATGCGCGAGCCAGACTCGCACTTGGCCGATTTCATTTTTGAAAACATCGAGGTTTTTGTTACATAAAGTTATCTTCTTTTCAGTCTTAGCATTAATCAATTATATAAAAGTATAATTTAAATTATAAAATTTATACTAATTTTGCCTACTGCAGTAATAGAGGTTCTTTTAATACTAATAATATATAACGTATAAATTATTTCTACCTTTACTTTCTTCAGGTTTACGAATTTAATTTTAGGAAATTTTGCCCATAACATCTTTAAAATGTTTAAAGATATTGTCCAGGGAAAATATGTTGCGTTAACAGGCTCACCTTTATCCAGCTTCTAACATTTTCTTTTATTTTTTTAGTCATTTTTAAGAACTAAAAAGCCTACAATAACTATGAAACCATAACTTTGAAGATGACTCTGAACTTAAGTTAAAATGTAACATCAGATATATATCGTTACTAGTTGGTTAAGTTAAAATGTAACACCAGATGTATATCGTTACTACTTAGTTAAGTTAAAATGTAACATCAGATGTATATCGTTACTAGTTAGTTAAGTTAAAATGTATCCTCAGATGTATATCGTTACTAGTTAGTTAAGTTAAAATATAATATCAGATGTATATCGTTACTAGTTGGTTAAGTTAAAATGTAACATCAGATGTATATCGTTACTAGTTAGTTAAGTTAAAATGTAACATCAGATGTAGGTACATCGTTACAATAGCGAGGTCATTCTCTACACCGTGTGCAACTGGTTCTGGGTCTTTGTTATATGACGAAATATCCTATCAAACCAAATATGCAATACGATGTTCCATCACCGATACTTGATCATACTAATAAGTCTAAACATGACTTATCAGACGTGACCATAAAGATAAGCGTTCTCAAGTTTAATTAACTCCCCCCTATTTAAGAGCGGAATATTTTCTAAACAAACATCAGCTCAGTACATAAAGAGAAGAGATTCGTGTCAAAGTTCGGCCAACGCGAGATAAACGCCAATATCGCGTAACACGATAACGCTGGGAGGTCAAACTCCCAAGCGCTACAATGCGAAGAAGATAACTTTACATAACCAAAAGTACAGGCCGATATAGCCCAGCGAAAGATGAGCCGTGGTGGCCGATTGCACCGCCGCTAGGTAACGACATGGCGTCACCGATTCTAGGTCATGTTTAAGTACTTCTCTATATAGAAGTCTTGCGGTACTTCTTGCATTTCAGTCTGCGTATGAGGCCCCCACCGCCCAGAGCCACTCAGTAATAGAAGGACCGGCACGTACTGACGAAGTCAGGTATGTGAGGTCACTGTTATAGTAGAAGCCGAGGTTTAATGTGTCTCGTATCGTGTAGGTTGCGTAACATACATTCACAATTTAATTTAATAAAATTTATTAACGTTTTTATGTCTTGCGAAATAAAAATTTATGTAAAGTTACATATATTCACCATGATCGAGACTGTATAAAGAAATTTCGTCTTAACTTCTTAGGTAACATATTTCATAATAATACTAGTTTCTAGGTTCTCTGTCTTCTAAGGTGACATAATCACCATGCAGATTTTTCACTTTCGAGAGACGTGTACAATAGATTTAATATACACCTTATGCTATCTATTGACATGTAATAACTAAACTTTTATTACTGTGTAAAAATATCATGAATTTCACTCTACGGAAATTATTCTTTATGTCTTTCATAAAAAATGTGGTCTATCTTTGCAATTATAATATATATATATATATATATATATATATATATATATATATATAAATATATATATATATGTTTTTTTCTGTCCATGTGTCACATACTGAACTCTTCCTAAACGGCTTGACTGATTTTTGGAACGAAGTTCCTTATCGCGCGTTGCGAAAGGGGGCTAGACGGAAAAAATTAAGACCAAAAGTTGTAACGACACTTTTTGCTATAGTTGCTAGCGGGCGCGCTGCAAGCCGTGCGGCGTGCGCGTGTTTCTCTGTCTGTCTCTCTCTCTCATAGAAAGCAAGCCAGTTATTTTCGCTTCGTCTTTCTATTTCGCATTGAATAGTGTGGTGTCGCGACGATTATTTTTGTTGAATGTATGCAGGGTTTTTGTACATAATAAATAATAAAAAATAATAACAATAATTATTATTATAACTTAAAAGAAATAAAATTTTATTACAATTCCTTCACTAATTAATCGAAAGGAACTTCGTTCCATCCGGGTGTCCCTTGACACCTATCAAGTTTTTTATGTAATTTTGTGTGTAATTATGTTGATTCGAGAATAGTTTAGATAAACATTTTGATCCGGTAGGCAGTGCTGCGATCGCGTTTTAGACATTTTTTTAAAGTTTTTGACATAGTACAAAGCTCCGGGTACAGCTAGTTTTATTGTAAATAAAGGGCGCCGGCTCCTTTTAAAATGCGATGTTTTTTTCTACTAAAAAGTCCCCTTTTTGTTAAATTCTAATTTCTCCCTTTCAAAGTAACGGTAAATATTCGTAAATAATTAATTAAAATCCTTCTAAAAAACGAGGTAATGCTTTTTAGAAAACCATTTCGGAGCTTAAAATAAAAACGCACATAAAGAATCAAAGTAACGGCTTTAGTTTCTATTAATCTATTTTTAATCATCTTTCAAAACTAAGAACTTTCGTAAACTACAACAATAATTGTATATGAAATGTAAATGAACGAGTAAAGCTGTGCTACTGATCTTCTAATAGGATATGTGCAGATAAGAAGGCCACTCAACAATGGATAAATTGTCAGTAGCGTAGTCACTTGTTTGGCTCTTTTTCTAACTTTGTTCAGCTATTCTGGCACTAGGCACATGAATTAAGGAACCAGGCCTAATATTCCTTCGAATTCTTTGTTTTGCATATAGTTTCCATCTTTGCACAAAATGACGGAGGCGCGATAAACGGCCAATGAAAATGGAATCGTATTAATTTTTTTTCTTTGTGTAAAAATACGCACAGAAAACTTGCATGCACATGGCCATATAACCTTCAAAGATAATTTAATTGATTGTCTTGTCCAAACGTACTAATAACATATAATACTTTAAAAAACTTGGGATCTATTCAAATTTTAAATTCAAAAATATTTTAAAATTTTTTAGGAAAAAAAACAACGTTTAGCAGCAGTCAGTATACACGTATAGCTGTCGTTTATTTATATTAAATAAAAACGTGTAGTCAAAAAGACTGAAATATTTCGATTGGTCATCTTATCGGACTAGCTATATTAGACTGAATTGCCCTAATATAAATAAATTAACTATACTTTCCACACTTATTATATATGTCAACAAAACCTTATTCAAAAATTTAAGTTGTATCATATTTAAATAATTCAATCGTGAAATAATAAAAATGTTTCTATTTGATGCAACCAATAGACAAAATAAAAATAAAATTATGTACTTAGTAATGAATTGAAAACATTTTATTAGAAGCTAATAAAAATCCCCTAATTTAAAGTTATCGATAATTAATAAAAATCAAAACAGCGTAGAACTCGCTGTACGACAACACAAAGATCTAATCAGTACAAAATGCATTAAAACCAATAAACCTTTATGATTATATTAACCAAAGATCACACAAATAAAATATTAACCAACTTGCTCTATTATTTAAAAAAACAATTTAATAAAACTTACGGGTCACTAAACATATATAGTTTGTTGGGATCGGTCAGGGGTCGGTCGATGTTTCGTTTGATATCAGTCAATATTCGATAAGATATAACAATAATTACTTTCATATCTTTAAATTAATATGTTTTTATAATAATTCATGTTTATGAATACTCAGACAATTGATTATTTTAAAATGCTGTTAATTCGTGCCACTATTCTCTAGAACAGGCTGCTGTTGCCAAAGAATGTAGGCGAAAACTATTGGATTACTGTTATGCACGTAACTGAATCAGACGAATTATTGCGCTATTTAAATGAATGTAGGTTATGACATTTATTTTTTGTCTATATAAATCATTAATCATTTTAATAGAACGTAAATTGTAAATAATGGATGAATATATACCTTCTATATATTTAAATATTTGTGATCACATTTACGCTTTTATTAATATCTGGTATGTATATATAATTTTAATTTGTCTTGTACGCGCAATAGGACAATTAATTTTCTAGCCTAATCTATATATCCCTTTCGTAAATCTGTCAATAATGCATTTTTTTTCTTTCTTTCTTTTATTCTGTGGCCATTATTCGCTCCAGAGAGAACTTTTGCCAGTGTCAAGTTTAGATTTGTTGGTTAGGCAACACTGACTAGATCACACTCCGAATATCTGTCACTATTGCTTGATAAGAAAAATAAACTAAAGAGCAAAACAAAAATCAAATAGAAGTTTACAATGCTGGAATAAATTATAAACAAAAAAAATTAGAACTTACAAATCTTTATGTAAATAATTTTCATTGTTGGCAAGTAAATATATGGCCAAATAAATTTCTTCGAAAAAAAATTTCTATGTTTTCCTTATACAACGCAAGAAAACCCAATGACAAAAACTAGTATCTATATAAAGAAAAAAATTGATAAATGAAGTTATGAATCGCGTATTGTATCAAGAACAAACTATTTCGTATCTTATCAAGAATAAATTATTATATTTATATATATATATAGGATATAGAACCTTTGAAAACAGATGCTTTGACGTATGAATCCAAGAGTGCGCACTAGTAAAATAGATACTTTAACGTATTAATTCCAGTACGCGCACTAATAAAACAGGTGCTTTGACGTATTAATCCAAGAACGCGCACCAGTAAAACAGATCTTTTAACGTATTAATCCAAGTGCGCGCACTAATAAAACAGATGCTTTAACGTATTAATCCAAGAGCGCGCACTAGTTAAACAGATACTTTGACATATTAATTAAAATGCGCGCACTAATAAAACAGATCCTTTGAGATTTTAATCCAAGTGCGCGCATTGATGAAACAGATACTTTGACATATTAATGAAAGTGCACTCACTAATAAAACAGATCCTTCGAAGTGTTAATCCAAGTGCACGTACTTTTCAATTTTACTAAGGTATTTTATGCCAGTTTCATTAAATTTTCACTTATTAGGGTTGATATATGCCAGCGTCCTAACATTTATAGAACGTACGTAAATTACAGTACGTTTGTTAAGTATATTTTAGCACTTAGCGTCCACGCTCCCATGTAACCGGTAACCTCGTATACTTAAAAGAAATTATTTAATATTTCACAACAATACTTATAGCTATGTACTCACTAGTATCTAGTGACGTGGCGTCTTTTTAATGTAAAAAAATAATCTTGAATTATAAAAGATAATCCACAAACAAACAAGTGCTAAATTTAGGACTTAATCTAGCTACGAGCTCGCTACTCACCAAGGCCAGTGCGCTCTCGGGATAAAACTTGGTGGGCCTCAGGAAGATGAGGAGGAACTCCTCGTCGTCGCGGTAGTGGAGGTCCTTGTTCTCACGCAGCAGCTCGCGGAGACGCTCCACAGACTCGGCGACTCGCTCCGGAGTCTCGCGCAGCTCTTGCTCCGCGACAGCCTTCGCCTCCTCGCTCAGCTCGCCTCGCTCTAGTTTGAACTCTGACATCGTGCACGTTTAACTGGAATATTTGGAAACAAAATTGTATTATCAGAAATAAATCTTCTTTCGCATTTTTTTGGATGGTCAAATGATTCGCCTTTTGATTTTTCTGCTTTTGAACCCCGTCGGTCACCTTACAGGTGTCAAATAAAAACTGAAAAAATGAAAATTTGAAAAAGATAATTTTTATATCGATATCAAAATCTTTTTAATGTATTCAAAAATTTTATAGAAATAATTCTTCTCTATCTTTCAAAGAAATAGTAGAAACGTCTAAAAAAAAACAGGGAAATACGTGATGGGGCTCCTTTCAAAATAATTAAAAACAAATCACATCACACATCACATCAAATTAATTTAAATTACAGCACGTAACATGTAAGTACTTTGAAATACTGGAAGTTATCTTATATAACCAAAAATGAGTTGATGAAAATTATTTTAAAAAAAACGTGTTAAGTACGACAGAACTAACACTATAAGGGTTCCGTACTATGTTTCTATACTTACTTTAACACTCATAAAAGTTTAAACATTTAAGGGTATATAGTATCTTTTAAACTATTTATAAAAAACCGGCCAACTGCGTGTAGAATACACACAATGTAGGGTTCCGTAATTTTCTAATATAATCTAAGCGAAATGATTTTATTTGAAATTTTTAATCAAATTTAGAATATTTTCAGATTTTTCAAACCCACAGTTGAAAAATTAGATTGAGGGGACGAATAACGTGTCACTTTAAAGTTTTAATATTTCGCAAATGGAGTTTGTAAAATAAAATTGATAAATAAAAGCTTAACACCATTTTGGAGGGGGTCTCCAAATAAATATTCAACGCCATTTTGGTCCCTTCAACGGAATTTTCAACGCCATTTCGACCCTTTCGATGGGATAATCAACGCCATTTGGATCCCTTTGATGGGATATATGAAAAATTATTCGCTCCGACTTTATATATGTGGATTTCCAATGTATCTTACATTCAAAAAAATATATTTCAAGATTTTAATAAATGTCGATATGGCCATATAAAGCTTCTGTTTACAAAATTTCACGTGCGTAAGTCTAAAACTGTAGACGTTAAAAAGTTGTGTCAGACAGGCAGACATAACGAAACTTTAAGGGTTCGATTTGGTTGACTTTAAGGGTGCCATTTGGCTACCTGACGTTAATATTGATATTATTTTTGGCTACGTAAACATATTGATTAATATATTTTTCGCAAACTTAGGACAAATGACTTGGTCGATTTTATTTTTTTATTTATTTAACGGAAATTGAACATTATGCATTAAAATATTCACTAAATTCTGTCATCTTGATTTTTTTCAGGTTTACATCAAAATTTAAAAGTTTCACTATTGCAAACAAAATCTCCTGGTAAAAATATTACTTAAAAAAATAACACTTAATTACCAGTATAAACAGTATTTCTTTCTGCGAAATATTAGTTTACCGCTCCCTGCTGAAGGCCGAATAAAGTGTTCGTCGCTTTGCGGTTTGCGCCCGGTACGCCTAGTGCTGGATGCTTAACCCTTGCGGTAAAGTTAAAATAGTGTATTTCAACGGGTTAAAATATGAAAAAATAGGTATTGATTGTAGTCGTCTTAATTTGTATTCAGGAACCCATAGAAGCCAACTTGCTATATCAAATTAACAACATTTACAGTATTATTATAAACTAGCGTGACCCGTGCGAAGTCTTCGCATTATTTATTCCATTATGAAGCTCAGATGACAGATCAAACAAATATTTTACTAAAATTGACATATAGAGGCGCAAGTATCAAAAGCATTGAGCTAAAGCGCCACTTTATTTATACGTGAGTGGATTTGAAATTAAACAAAAATTTTACCGACCGTCAATCATATTGACGTTGAGCCGTTAGATGGCAGCGTTGCTGTTTTGTGTATATAATTTTAATAATTAATTAATTTGCAAAAACAATAGCAATAATAAATTTTTTAGTTGTGGATGCCGGTAGAGCAAGCAATTATCTATAAAATGATATATAATTTATGTGGATTAGTTGTGAGGTTTTTTCTAAAAAGGGAGAGTAACATCTTAAAACCTTAGCGTATTAATATATATGATGATTACCAGTTTTAAAAAAAAATTACAGTTTTTTGTTCACATAATTTGCCTATGTTATCTTCTAAAATTTCATCATAATCGGTCTTAAAGCGAAAGAGTTAAGATGCTGTGATATACGGAAGGACTAACGGAGATTATAAGGGCTTCGTTTAAGGGTGGCCTTGAAGAATTTCATTTTGCTTTCAAGAATTTTCATTTTTAGGTTTCCACAGAAGAAAACCTAAAAATGAAAATTATTTAATAAAAATATATAAAAATTAAAAATTTAGATCACTCCGACGTAATGATGTTATATATCGACAATACGACGATGAAATCAAATAATAAGATTTTTTATGACCAATTTAACAATTCATAGACAAGTTTTCCCTTAATTTAGTATCTAAATAAACAAAACTATACACGTACAGCTCTTTTCAGCTATAAACAGTAATAAACATCACGTATTAGCGAGATCATAAGTAGCTTAGTGGAAAGCTAAAATGAGAATGCTTATATAATAATATATAACATAATGGATTTAGATTATGACAACGTAATGTTGTTATATATCGACGATATGGCGACGAAATCAAATAATAAGATTGTTTATGCCCAACTTAACTATTCATAAACAAGTTTTCCTATACGCGTGCCTAATTAACTATCGAAATAAACAAAACTATACACGTGTAGCTCTTTTCAGCAATAAACAGTCACGTCACGTATAACCGAGATCATAAGTAGCTTAGTGTTAAGGCTAGATAGTGTTTATAGTGAATAACAATTAATGCATTTATCGGCGTGTGATTTACGATAAGTTAGCGCGGACGGTCAACAACCCAAATGCCTTATCAACGCTCTTACTGAAACAATAAAAATTAGAGAGTTGATAAGTTGCGAAATATTTCGACGTATTTATCGTTGCGAATGCCCGATTTAGGAGTGACGCAACGGTTCGCGATGTCAACTAGCGAATGTCTTTTAACTGATATGGATTTAATCTGTTTACTGATTGTGGATAGTTTTGGATATTTGCACGTGTTTGGTATTGAAAATGAAATATTACCCTTGATATTGAACTGAAACAAGTTCGCTGTAGTAAAAAGGTTTACATACAAGGTGAACATTTAATTCTTAGGTATCTAACTGAATTGGAAAATAATATTTTGTGCCACAAAATACTGATTTTTGTTTTCAAAACTTACTGATCAGGTTATGCCACTGTTTTTGTCTAACCATCACGAGATAGTAATTCAAATTTCTTCGTTTAATTGACATTTCCCGTGAGTTATAGACTATTGAGTTCAATAGTTGATTGAAATGGAAATTTTTGTTTTTGAAGTGACAACTTCTTTTGACCCGCATGGCCACTTTGCGCAACTGCCCACTTTTCCTGAGCAGTGAACGAAAATGAGCTGTAACGCTCGGATCGGTGACGCTGATCGAATAAACTCGGCTCCCTCCGGCATCGGCCAAGTGAACTACTTTTTTATGCGTACCATGTGCATTTTTAAAATATGAAGTGAACTAATTTTTTAGGTGTCCCATGCGGACTTTTTTTAGATATTTTTACAATGAAGAAGTCCAATCAGAGCCAAATTCCACTGATGATTAATTCACAAATTAGGTATTAATTAGATATTTTGTAAGTAATATTAAAATTTTTAAATTATATTTAAAAATTGTTACTGATTCGCCGATATAATATAGATGATATAACATCGGTCTAATTATATATATTTATATATATATATATATATATATATATATATATATATATGTGTGTGTGTGTGTATGTGTGTGTGTGTGTGCGCGCGCGCATATATGAAAATTTGAAGTTTTCACTTCAATTGTGTGGTCATCTTCTATATCAAATACCAGGATTTTTTTATCTTCTTTAATTAAAAAAAAAAGAATGACGTAGTCGCCACACACGTTAGAAATGAAACTCCTTTTTAAAGGGAAATTTTAAGATAATCGTGTAATAAAAATAAATCTAGACAGTATCACATTAATACTAATGAAAAATTTTACCTTGGTTGTCTCAATACTAAACGATATAATATAATAAAGAGGAAAGTTTTCTTTGATTGTTTATTTCTTTTATAGAAAATTCACACAAAACTTCTAATCCTATTAACTAATCTTTCCTAATATAACTTTAACAGTATGATCATTTTCAGATTGCCCTGGGTTATATAGTATGTCAGATACATGTCGTATCATTTTTAAGATATAGATAATAATAATAATAGCTTTATTTATTCCATACATACTTACACAATAACAACAAATAAAGAAATCGAAATAAAATTAAAATAATTTTTTTATTTTCACTTTAATTTTTGTAGATAATAACGCCGACGTAATCGAAAAAAAAATTTCCTGGTTTGGATGCTTCCGACGTGATGGTGACGAATGCTGGCAAAATTATAACAGATATACTCACGTAATGTATAAAATTGTAGATCTTAAAAAGTTATAAAGAAAATACTGCATTTATCCATCTTCTATTAATAAGACACAGTAAATGTTTTTAAGTCAAAAAGTGAGTAGGAAAAAAGTGAAGAAGTTTAGGTCAATTTAAAAATCGTCATTAAAATAAATGTTATTGCCATTTTAAGCATTTTCCATACGTAAAAATATATTTTTCACACTTTATAAACTAAATATGTAGTTCAAGAAAAATGAAAAGATTTCTAAAAGTTAATAAAAGCAGATAGACGAATAAAAAATACATATACAAAAATCTTAATCAAATAATTTAATTGTGCCCTCACGAAGTGTTTGTACGAGTCGTTTTAACACATGGGGGAAAGACATTAACGTAATATACAAAAAAAATATTTTAGACTCTATCTTTGTTTATGCTACAATGTACCCGTGCGAAGCCGGGGCGAGTCGCGTGTAAATAAAATTAAAAATACTCTCCACTACGACTAAAAGCATAACGAAAATTTTAAAAAGTTGCCTTTCTTTATTCGGTCTGCTATTGGGTGACGGGCTGAGCGTATAGCAATGGGGGATAAGAGGTTATTCAATATATTTGACGTTAATTTTGTAGAAAGTCATTATTCACAATTAAATGAAACTACGTGATGTAGTATTATTTCTACTTTCTTTAAGTTCTTTACTACGACTTAGGTTTCGTTGATTGTATTACTACACCTTCAGGTAGGCTATTAGCAAAGATTAACTCTTAGGAACATCCAACAGCATTTATATATTACAAAAACAACATAACAAAACACTTCATTGAAAATAATCATTATCCTCGTACTGATAATGTCCCCTATATATTACAAATAAGTACAAAAACAATCAACTTAATATCCTAGAAACATTAGAAATAAACAGACATAAAAAAGACACCCTGGTTAATATATTAAATGAATAACTAAATATAATATCATCATCCATACTTAATATCTTCTAGACATAATATAGTTAAACAACATTAAAAAAATAATAATAATAAAAATAAATAAACACATAAAAAAATACAGTAAATAAATAAAAAATAAATAAATAAAAGGGGAGATATGTAGAATTAGTGGTACAACCTTGTTCGAACTTTCAGATACCCTTTCTATTGTATAAATATATTACTGAGAATAACATCCATTTAATTTTATTACATACACCGGAACATTTTCATTGTAACCTCATAGAATAACATCAATTTAATTTATTACCCTCACTAAAATATTTGTATATTGTATAACTTTCGGAAGTATAATAAAACCTACACAGCTCCCCTACAATAAACTCACTAACGTAAGCAGTGGGAAAACCCACACAAACCCGGCTTCCGCTATTGTTTTTGTAATATATAAATGCTGTTGGATGTTCCTAAGAGTTAATCTTTGCTAATAGCCCACCTGAAGATGTTGTAATACAACGAAATAATACTACATCACCTAGTTTAATTTAATTGATAAGAGATTATACTACTGCAGCGAACAAATCTTGATAATTTAAAAATAATAATCATTTATTTCGGATATAATGGTAATAAAGAAAAGAAGAAAAAATATATTATTTTAATTGTTTATAATTAAATTACATATGAATCTTTTACTATTTATATAAGGCAACCAAAAATGATATAATACGATGACATAGTAGAAAAATAGTTTAAAGAATTTTTCAACAGAAAAAAGTATATCATATTTAAAGACATTAAGTATCTTAATGTATATACCTCCTTTATAACTCCTAGGTATTACCCCTAGTATAAGTCCTTACGCTATTGTCAAGCCATAGTGTATAAGCATATCAAATGACGTCTCTAACCGCATATAAAACTTATAGTGAGCGTCATTTGTATTTGATTCACGCATAGACACTTTATATATTGTATTATATATGATGATACATAATACGCCAAAATATAGATACATAACGAACATACAAATAATTATATCATTCAATATAAACAGAAAAAGAAGTTCCACTTCAACAATGTTCCACTGAAACAAAATGGCGGTCATTTTTTTACTTTTTATTTAAAATGTCTTTACTACCTATCAGTTTTATACGTCTTAAACATTTTATATTTTCTTTAAGCGTTTAAGATAACAATACTAAAAAGATAAAAGGCCGTTTGGAGAAATAACATCGTCGTCATTAGACAGATAATATAATTAAAGCAAAACTAAACGTTATCACGTTTATAGGTCACTGGTAGGTCACAAAAAAAAATAATAGAAAAACTGGACCGGATGAATTTCGTAATGACGATAATATGCATGGTATCAGGACCCACATAACGGAATAAAAAACATAATGTATTCCTATTGCAATATAATGTATAATCGCCATCGCGTTGGAATGTATACAAACAAAAAATTTAAAAAAAACGAAAATATTTTTAATAAAACTTCCTTATTGCGAATAATTATTATGCAACTAATTTAAATACACATAAACATTATGTAAAATAAGGATTATTATTAAAATTATATGACGTAAATCGTGCTCATACAGTCTAGTAAATAAATAAGAAAGTTATTCATAATAAATATTTAGAATATTAAAATATTTCAGGATATTGATTAAAAAAAAATGGTTAGCCGTTATTGGACACTTGACAAATGTGAAACATCTGAATTACTTTATATTGTTTGTGGACTTATTTTTATTTTAACGAAATGAAAACGGAAAAATATATTCACATCATTGTTAATATTAAAATACTATATCATGACAGAAATATTTCTTAACAATTTATTGAAAATATATTTTTTATTTTACAATACTATTAGCCGACAAGACCCCAAGCTGGCCGAATTAAGTCGGAAAGAGCCGATGAGACGCGAAGCTGACTGAATGGCACGTCGCGACGTACGCGCAGAACGTTTTAACTCCTATCAAAACGCGCCATTATATGTTTCACTTCAAAATATTTTTAAGGTTATAAAAACCTATTACGAACGGGTGAAACTCGCAGTACCAGGATTCTGTACGCATTTAAACATTTAAATGTACATGGTATGTCTATTAAAATATGTACGAATATAAATTTTTCAGAACATATATCTTTCACAAGCATAAAAATGGCACACATTTCAAAAATGATAAAAATCTAGGATAATCGCTGTAGTTTTTGCAACCCTTGCATTTTTTCGGAATTTTATGGCCAATAGTTTTAAATTAAAGGGGGATGGGGCATATTTTTTGTATATTTTCGAAGATATATTACCTTAAATTACAAAAAAAATATTTTTGTGACCCTTAATTACCTTTCCTTTCACCATTTCCCTCCTCCTCTAAACCTCTTTTAGATATTATTAGTCACTTTCCATTAAATAAAAAAAAATCTAGTATTTAATTTGTCCCCATCAAATTTCTATACATATATTTTAGATGTTGGTTATTGAGTTATGTGCGAGTCAACTTATTTTATTACTATTCCAAATTTCAAGGGTCATTGTCAAACGGTTTCTGAAAAAAAAGGCTGTTATAAACACGAGAATATTCTTATTAATATTCTTATACGGGTATAAGCAGCGCCATCTATAATCCATATTTCATTGGAAATAAATAAAACTAAAAAAAATGTCTAAAAACCCTTCAATAATCGATTCAGTATTTTATTTTTGTATTTATTTAAATAATTACAAAATACTCTGAAGATATTCTTCCATTCATCAATCGAAATCCATTAAAAATTTGCGTAACCCTAAATCAACCAATCGATTCACTATAACACACTCTATTCTTGGCTGATATTATGTGCTGATTATCATTCGTACCGCCGATACGTGACTGCTTTCACTTTCATAATATAGTCGATTTTTACGTGTCCCGATTTTCAACGAATTATATATGTGAATGTTACGTACATTTACATCAGCGGTGATACAGTTCCAATGATATTCCGTTATCTTCCCCTATTCGTGGTAGTAGTATACACGCAGAATAAAATTTTAACAAAAGGTTAAACTGTTGATTACCACTGCCGCCTGATAAAAAACCAAATGGCAAGTCCCTACCACGTGTGGCGTATCTCACTTGTTATTTTTTTTAATGTTATTAATGTGAACATCAATAATAAATAATGTAAAAATGCAAGCTTCCTCTAAGCAAAAAAGCATCCAAGTGCCTTTTGCAACACTCATAAAATAGGATTGCGTAGTTGTTTTAAATTATCTTAAAATTGGTAATGCAAATTAATGTAATTATAATTGAAATTTATCAAAGGCCAGCATTGTATCGCAGTTAAAAAAAGTCTATAAAAGAGATATACATTATTCGATATTTTAAAATTTAAAATTTCGCTAACAAGAACTAAAAATAAAAGAAGAAAATGAGATCTTAATTTCATTTTTGAATACACACGATGACATCCTACTCGATGAGATGATGAAGATGATATAATTATCCATTCTGAAACAGTTACTTGCAAAAGGAGACCAGCAAAAGCCAATATAGTGTTGGGCCCAGATCTTGTAAGAATGAAAATGACACCATTATTTAGAGAAAAGAAAAAATAAGATATTCAAAAGTTTATTTAAATCGTAAATCAGACGAATGAGAAATCTCGCATTTTTTTATTGAAAGTCATGTTATTTTTCACAATAATTTGTAGATGCTGATATAAGATGAAACAAAGTGAAATTTATATCTCGTTGTATCATCTATACATAGATGTAACATACTAATCCATGTAACTAGCAGGTTCGACAGGGACATCAAAAAAGTCACGTAAAACTTGAAAAAACGAAAAAAAACATTCATTTTGACAACATAGAATAAACGTCAATGTCAGTTAACAATGCTATTTGGTTATGATTCTGATAAATAACTGATAAAGCAACTTTGTTTAAATCCTCTCGAAAATATAGAACTTTATTACGGCGAAATAATTGATTTTTCAAATCCAAAAATTTTTGTTTCTATTTTCATCATTTTCTCAATCACGATTACATTTAAACGTTTCATTATCACAAACAGAAACTCCGAGTAAAAAATAAAAAAGATCTTTGAAAGCTGACTGCGAGAGATAAAGCAACTTTTTTTTTAAATCCTCTCGAAAATATGGGACTTTATTACGGAGAAATAATTTATTTTTTAATGCAAAATATTTTTTTTTATTTTCATCACTTTCTCAATCACAATTATATTTAAACATTTCATTATCACAAATAGAATCTCCGTGTAAAAAATGGAAGAAGATCTATGAAACCTGACTACGAGAGAGACTGAAAAAAAAGTAGAAATACTAAGCATCGACCAATTTTTTCCATTCCATATTGTATTTTCAATATAACTCCATATAGTAATTTCAATATAACTCCATATTGTATTTTCAATCTAACTCCATATAGTAATTTCAATATAAATCTTATGGTATTTTCAATATAACTTCGGATCGATAACTATTTCCGCAACTACATCATGAGTCAATCGACAACCACACAATATACATATAATTACCACGTGTAATTATCGCAATGAACTATCACCAATCAAACTTGGCTCTTATCCAGAAACGTTGCACATTTGTGTACATTGCAACATCGATACACAAATGTTTTTCCGTCTTCGAGTCATATCGTAAAGGGACTTTGTTGGGAAATTTTCGAAAACCCACGCAGAAAGATTGGTAGTACCTATAGAAGCGGCTAAAACATAACACTCCTCTCATAAATAGATATTTAATAGCACAAACTTTAATAAACTATTATCTGCACAGATGCGCATCGCGACAACCGTGAAAGTTTTTGATATGTTTAAGTGCCTTTATTCAGAAGTGTTGGCAAATCTTTACTGAAAAATGGTTAACACCAATAACAGCAAATAATTTAGGATGTAATACGCTATTAATAAACATATATTTAATAGTGCAAACTTTAATAAATTATTATCTGCACTCATATACATCGTGACGACGGTGAAGGTTTTTAATATGCTTAAGTGCCTTTATTCAGAAGTGTTGGCAAATCTTTACTGGAAAATGGTTAACACCAATAACAGCAAATAATTTAGGATGTAATACTCTATTAATAAACATATATTTAATAGTGCACACTTTAATAAATTATTATCTGTACAGATGCGCATCGCGACAACGGTGAAGGTTTTTAATATGTTCAAGTGCCTTTATTCAGAAGCGTTCGCAAATTTTTGATGAAAAATCCTTAACGCGAATAACAGCAAATAAACTTGGGTGTAATACTCTTTTAATAAATATATATTTAATAGTACAAATTTAATACAATATTATCTGTGCATTTATACATATCGTGCCAACGGAGAAGGTTTTTGAGACAAATTCCTTTATTCGGAAATTTTCGCAAATTTTTGCTGTAAAATCGCCAACCCTTATAATAATCGCTAAACTAAAATGTAATACTTTTTCAATAAATAGATATTTAATAATACAAACTTTAATACAAATATTATCTCAGCAGATATGCACATCTTGACAACGGTAGAGGTTTTTGAGATATAGTAAGTACTTTTATTCGGAAGTTTTCGCAAATCTTTGCTGTAAAATCGTCAACGCTTATAATAGCCGGTAAATTAAAATATAAAACTTTCCAATAAATAGATACTCAATAGTACAAACGTTAATACAAATACACAACAAATGAGTTTTAGGGTCACTGGTAAGTGCCTTTTATCGGAAATGTTCGCAAATCTTGGCGAAAAATTCAACACGAATAACAGGATTTAAACTAAAATCTAAAACTGATTTCCTGTTAATAAATTTTGCCACACATTTTCCTCTAGAACAGAATAGATGGTGGGACAACCTATATACTTTAGAGAACCCGAACTTCCGGAGACATATAATAAATCAAATATCCAATTATGTTATTACTTGTATGCTTCGATTAACAACTTCAAAATTTATTTTGTTTCAACGCGGAGGTAATAGGATATTGAAAAACAAAAAAATGTTAACCCTTGTTCACGTAATTGGATTTTAAGTGCTCTCATGATGAATTATGCTATGGCTTTGAGGAAGCAACGACACTCCGTAGTTAAAAAATATTTTTGGAAACTTCCAAGTTCCATCCCTTATTGAAGACGATTAAAGAATGGCCGGTACCTTGCAAAGACTCTGTATCGTATTTCTCTGTATTCGCTCTGTATCATATCAGAATTTTTCAAAGCAAATAACGTGAATAAAACGAAGTAAAGAGCTGTTCGCAACTTATAAGGTAGAAATACTTAAAAAAACGTGGAAAGAATCCCTAAGATATGTTTTAATAAATAATTTCAAATTCAATTATTTCGAGTAATCCAAATTCATTCGTTTCCAAACAATCAAAAAAGACTCTTAAATACACAGAGACTATCGGAGTATTAGAATCCTTATTCAGCTACCATAGACATTTTGAGCACGTGTGAATACGATACAAGAATTTATAAAATACATACAGTTTGACATTTTATGAAATGACTACGGAAGCCCAAATTTATGCGTGGTCCGACACGCACTTTACTTAGCTCGGTTTTTCTTTAGGAAAACATAAAGTGTTGAATTTTACAAAACTTTGTATCATTTAAAGAGTTAAAAATTAAACTTTTTTGATTGTAAACTGAACCACACATTCTAGCTGTATAATTGTTATTTTTGGACATAAAAGCGCCCAAATTGCGACATGTTTTGATCGCATCGTACTACAGAAGTGAAACACGTTTAATGCCGGAAAAGTCATGTTCTACATCAGAACAATTTTAAATATTATTTCATAATAATTATTGAAACTCCGTATTGTGAAGTGTCGTTTTTCACTTGAGCAAAGCCGCAAACAAATGACAATAAATGTAATGCATTAATCATATTATTTTTGCATATAATAATAGAGTAGATGGGAGGTCATTGGTAAACCCAAAAGGGCACATCCCGTTTTCCGTTGTTTTAAACAAGATAATGGTAAAAAGTTAAAAATAAAAAAATAATTAAAATAGAAGTGTGCAGAGAGAAGGCAACATGAGCGGCACAAAACGGAGGCCGAGAACGTCGAGTAAAGGGAGTGTTTATAGAAAATTGTTTATAAAAATTAAACTACTTCATAAAATAAATAGGCTTCCATTTTGAAAGTTAACTAATCGATAGAAAAAAATTACTCGGCCATCGTGTCCAATACGTACATACGTACAGACCAAAACACGGAGACACATATCATTTTTCAAATGACAATTCAGATCATTATAAATATTTTAAAAATGTATTATAATTTCCCTCTCCAAAAATTTTAAAAGTTGATTATTTGCAAAATAACCCGAGCTATAACTACTTCTCTCATCAAAATTCGAGATTGAAGCTATGGTCGATAATAGAAAAGATATACCCGCGGGGGTGCAAAAGGGTGGATATTAAAAATATTTAAGAATAAAAATAATTTCGTGAAATTATTAAGAAGTAGACCATAGATGAGAGCTGCGCCATTTTTAGATTCACCTGCGTGCCATCTTCGTTCATGTATACACAATGGGGTAACTTTACTATAATATGCATTTAAGTCAGAATATAATATACTACACTTATAGGATTTTTATCAGCTGGTTTGTTGTACAGTTTACACGTTTGTTTTTTTATACACCATTCGCTTAAACATTTTCAGACAAATTTAAATAAACTTTTTAATACCTTATTTATTACAAAACATCACAATTTCATAAAATTAAAAAATAAAGAAAAACAATTCTACCTACTAAAAACACGATATGATTCATCGTTGACTGATGAACTGAATAATCCACTCTACATGCGCTATAAAAAAATTAAAGATCACTTCTAAAGTCTACCTGTTATTTAAATATGTTTACGTAATATATTAACATTGTCAACGGGCCGTAATTAAATAATCAAAACTTAATGTAGACAAAGGCAGATCCGTTTAAGGAAAACATCAGCGCATAGGCGACTTGCATTTAATTTAATCGATTTGTCATCTAAAAGATAACACGTTTAATCGCAAGCCAATTATGTTAACACGTTGTTTACTCGGTTACAGCAACAGCCTTGCTGCTAACTCACTGATACCTACTCGAAGTAATTATGATGTTTGTTTACAAAACTGACTTCTTGGATTGATTAGTTATCATGTGGATCAAGCAAGCATTTCGTCAAAGTATACCTGCTTGACCTTTCAAATCTGTAATGAAGTATAAATTAAGAAAAACAAGTTTTTCATGTGCATGTTATGTGGCTGTAATGTCCTAAATTAACCAATCGTTCACGGAATACGAGATCGAGGAATTGGAAAACTGAGGATGTTTTGATAATTATGTATTCTTCATCCTTCATTCTTTTTAGGGTTCTTTACCTCAAACTGAAAAACGGGTCCCCTATAAGATCATTTACGTGTCTATCTGTCCGTCTGTTACCGCCGATTTTCGCCGAGAAACAGCGCTATAAAACTTGAAATTTGGCATTGCAATGCATCTTGTTAATTCACATCTTTTGCACTAGCTAACTTTTTTAAAATATATAAGCATTAAGGAATAAAAAGTTAATAAAGAAATCAACAATGTCTTTTTATTCTGTATTTCACGTGAGATATATTTTGAAAGTACTTGTTTTTATTTTTCATAAACTTGAATTACATATTTAAAAAAGTATTCTAAAAAATTCGAAAACAGAGAATTTCCCACTATTTTTTTATTTACGAAACTACTGAATCAAAAAAACGTGAAAATAGAAGTTTCTTAAAATTTGACTAGAAGATTACAGGAAAACTAGCGATTATTCTTAAAATTTTAAATGAAAATGTAAAAGGTCATATATTTACGCCTTGAAAATTTAAATAGTTTAATAAAAATACTAAGTACTTTTAGATGTTCATAAGTATCTAAATTTGTAAAGAAACCGCGTAGTTCTACTCGCAATTGACAGGTTCTTTTAAAGCATATCAATACGATATATTAAACTCCGCGCTTTGTGTGATTTCATGTTTCGTAAATAACAAAACGAAATATTTATCTAAGGAATGTTTAATTTGTAATACTAATGACCTATTAGTATATTATCTTAACAAAGCAAAACAATAAATTAATATTTTCTGGAGCTTTATAAAAAAAAATTGTATTCATTATTTTATCAAAACTACACTAAGAAGAAATAATCAAGTCATAAAAATAAATTAGATAACATATGCTAAATTATAAACAGAGTTAAAATTTACTTTATGTGAAATGGAAAAAAAAATTAATATTCCGCTTCCTTTAACAGTCAAAATCCGAATTAAATCACTTCTAAATCAAACTAGCTAAAGACCGAAATAATATTTATTTAAAATAATTTCCAACTTTCATTAACCTTATTAGTCACCCCTATAATCGACTAAAAACACAAGAAAAAATCGAAATTCGTCACAATCGCGATTCGCCCAATACGTTTGGTTGTTCTGTAGAATGACCGGTCAAACCCAGAATCGCACGCATTACGGGCTCTGACCATAATATACTCTGACCATAACATAAGTAAACAGCAACTTGGCCGTGACAATAAAATGCCGTTCAGACACCAGACAACTTTCAATACACATTTCCTTACCGTTTAACGATTAAAGGTCAGCAAAAGACTTCACCGTGAATATATATTTTCGTGCTATTGTTAGTTAAAACATTTCCACAGTCAGTATCCACGCTCGTGATATTTGAAAAAAAAACTTTAAAAAAAATTACATAACCAAAATCCACCAAATGGCGAGTATGAGACCTCCACTTCGAAAGATAAATTTATTGATACGCGACATAATTGAATTTTGTTTAAATTTTGGCGTTGAAAAATTATTTTCGAGTATATTTTATAAATATGTAAAATTTACGAAAAACAATCAATAAATAAAAAGATGTACAATTCAAAAACTAGTGTAATTACAAGAATTATATTAAAAATATTTTTATTAAACGTCATTAATTAAATTTGATTACAATTGCTAATAGATAAAGTAAATACAGCAATAAACAAGACACTTCGGCGAACCACAAATATTAAAACACCTTCTAAGTACATATCAATAAATTATTTAAATAAAACAAATATTTAAACCAACTTTTTAAACATATTCTTATAAACACGTATTTCATAAATAAACTAACCTAATTGGATGAAGATCGGAAGAAACAAATAGGTCGATCACTTATGCATGCGCGTGCGCAACTAAACACGACAGAAGTTCGCGCGCGAATGACTCCTGCGCCGACGTGCGACACTCATTTTATTATCATTCTTCAACAATGCTCAGCCGATAACCGAAGCGCAACGGGGCGAGGGGTACATCGATCTACACAACTTCGTTAACGATTTGTTTTTCAATTTCTACAAATCATTATCCAAAGAAATAAGATACGAACACGAAAAACAAACCATACCGCAAATTGTATGTTTCCAGTAACTGGCCAAGACGCGATATTTAAAAAGAAATCATTTGAAAAATTTTCAAGTAGGTACTTTTACTTTTAAAAAACAATTAAATACAACATCAGCATGATTAAAACAAAACTGTATTTGTTTTCTTAAATTACTGCGACTTTTCTATCAAAGTATAACATAGACAGACACACAGCAATAATTGTCACAGACCGACTTAAATTAGCAGTTCAGCTAACAGTGATATGAACCTCCAACCAAATATACTTCTCTCTCATTATTCACTAGCGCGTGACCTCGTAGAGGCTTTTCTATTTTATAATCTCTTTGGTCTACCATCTATCAAAATTACCTCAACCTAGTACTTTCATGTGATTCTTGCCTTCTGCGTTTTTCTTTTTTCATTAATAATATCTTCTGCTACGTAAGTATTTTCATGAATTTACAAATGAATTTACTTTACAAATTATATATAAATTTTTAGACAATATTTTTAGATCGATAATGACACCAGTATCAGTTTCCCAACAGGTATTTTATAAGACTAAGTCCCTATATATCTTCAAAATATTGACGCGAAAATACAATCACAAGATTTTGATGGTATTGTCAATAATAATATTGATGGAAACATTATTGATAATATACTTGCGTATAAACATGTTAAAGATATGTTTTCTTTTATGTTTTATCTCTTTCTATTTATCCCTTCAGAACTTTAAATGAGTTGGAAAGAGATGGAAGAACCTTTACCTAGCGAGCACACAGTTTTATTGCGACACAGCAACGAGAAAAGCCAACAGTTATGCTATTTCTGTGTTACATAATTTACATCAATATGTCCAAAGTTCCATTGTTAACGTAACTCTCATCGAGTAGTATTTGGACTCATAATACCAATTGTTACGTGTTTATAGTCCTTTATTCAAGTTATTCGTAATTATGGTATGTATATCCGTCCCTCTATCAGAGACGCATAGTTTCCATAGCTTTTCACATTTTTATAATTTTAGAAATGTTACACGTTTGCTACGGAAGCATTCTGAATTAATATTACCAATATTAATAATTTTTTTCAAATTTCATGACAGGAAAATACTCAGCCACTATATTCTGCGGTGTTTCATATTTTGGTAACAAAATATTCCAGATGGCAAAAATATCTCAACGCTTTTTCCTTGGTTTTAAATACATGATTTCATGAAAATAGAATGATTTCATTAAAATAGAATTATTTCTTTTACATTCTTTTCTTCACACAAAGTATAATAAAGGACATATATATTATTCATACAGGTGAAACTGGGCATCAAAACTAAATAAAAAAACGTTAAAGCACTATATGAAAATTCTCAACCGCTTCTGAAAAAAACTAATTGTCCAAGTTGTAATTTGAACGAAAATAAATTAATTCTTCTTTACAAAAACACTTCAAATGTACACCGAATCACCTATGTAAATAATAGAAACGTTCTTTGTTACGTTCTATATATGTACGTATATACAGATGTAACAAAAAGGTGTCTGTTATTCATCCAGGTGTTACTGTATAGAAAATGGGTTAACTGTATAGAAAATGTTAAGAAATCATATGACAGTTCTCAACCGTTTCTAAAATATCACTAAATTAGCATATTTTTTAAAGAAATGCGCTTCAAATATACTGAATATAATATTTAATTTCATTAATTTTATGCATGTAAATTAAACATTACATTGTAATGTTATTTGTTAATGTTGTTTGTATATTTTTTTGTTTTTTCTTTCTAAAATGCAAACGCTTTCCGTCCCCTCTTGACATCTCTCTATGCTCCCCTTGGGAGGCACGCCCCCCTGGTTGGGAACTCCTGGGTTAAACGTGAGGAGAGTATTTTCGAGTTAAACTTTTAATAATTACAATGAAACAATGTATTGTAGACAATATGAAACTCGAAACGAAACTCAACATGAAACTCAAAAAAAATTCAACGATATTTGAAAAATGCGTGTATCTCAACTTTTAAATGAGCACGACGACCAATATGTACATATCTTAATTTTAAATCATTAAGTATATGTAGGTACATATCTTAATTTTAAATCATAACATTTAAGTCCACTTTTATACAATTATATACGATTTATAATCCATTTAAATATATTTATTGTAATCCATTATATTCTTAATTATGAATTACATATTGATCTGATTTAATTTATTTTATGAATTTTTAAATATTTTTATTTTTATAAAATATTTTTAAGGACGATATATAAACTTCAAATTAAGTAAATTTATTCGTTATAAAATATTGCCAATTTTCTTAAGTTTAAAACTTAACTTTACTTTTTTAATACTAGGGTACCTAATCCTAGTTTATAAATTTATAATAGTAAGGTACCGTTCCTCAAAATGGGAAAAAACGAAACCCTTGTAGGATCACTTTGTTGTCTGTCTGTCCGTCCTCTGTATGTCAAAGCTGTTTTCTCAGAAACGGCTTAAGATATTAAGTTGATATTAATATCGTATAGTAAGGTCTATGACCCTGTCACTCCTGTAATTTTAGGTTTTTTTATTCAAACAACAAAAAGATATAGCCCTTTAAAATGTATTTTTTTATTATTTATACCGTCATCAAAGGTACAGTAGACAATATATTTACGTTTTTCCATAGATACAGTCGATTTTCTTAGAAATCTTGCAACATAGATACTTGAAATTTGACATAGTAATACATTTAATTAACTCACATATTTTGTAGTACCTAAATTTGTTTAATATTCATATAAAATTTAAAATGGGGCTAAATGTAGGAATTAATTTGTTTATATTGTAAATACACGTGGAGTACCATTTGAAAGAGTTTGTTACGAAGAGTGCAAAAATATATTTAAATATGGTATAAATAGGTCATACCACACTTTATTTCCCAAACTATTGAACAAAAATCGTGATAAAAACTAGGCTGATAATATCTAACTAAAAGATTACAGTAAAACCATAACGACTATTCTAGACCTTAGATTTTTTAAAATATGTATATATATTTATGTAGGAAAAATTCTGAAAAAAATTAAGATAATAGCACTTAAAATAAACTTTCAACGCAAATTGGTTTGAATATATTTGTTGTATAGTTTTTGAGATGTGGGATATTTTCGGTGGTTCCGACCACAGTACCAACTTATTTGTCACGACATCTTTCAGAAATACAAACTCATAATGTTAATATTATAATATATATATATATATATATATATATATATATATATATATATATATATATATATATATATATATATATATATATATATACAATATATATATATATATATATGGTTCCAGATATTAGCGCGAACAAACAAATAAATAAAGTTTTTCGCTTTATATATCAGTATAGATTACTAAAATTTAGAATATTAACTTGAAATTATTTTCTTTCTCACCTTTACATTTATGTTTTTTCTTTTAATAAAAACAGTATATTTATAATAACGGAAATTACATCAAAAGAAAAACTAAGAACGCATAATGGTAATCACAGATCACAAATGTATCAAAAATTTCAAAAACATATTTTACAATTTTATGACCTTATATTGTCCCAAACTTCTAAAATTATTAATCGAAAAAAAATTAAAAAATGTATAATGAAGTCAACGGCGAGGAGAACTATAGACAAACTGCTAATACCACATATTTCCACACACTTAACCCACACATTTAATTATAAAGAGTCTTGAAATACCTACAATTGTTTGAACCGTTTTTAAAGGTTCCGTACCTCAAAAGAAAAAAAAACGAATCCATATGGGATCGCTTCTTCGCCTATCTGTTTATCGCGACCCTTTTTCTCAGGAACGTGTGGAGATATCAAGCTGAAATTATTATAAAATTCTTAGGTCTACTGTCCTCGGAGCTGTAAAGATTCAAGCTTTTAAGTCAACGCGATCAAGAAATACGGACATTTATGCCCCATATTTTGACACTTGCAGATAAATCAAAACCTATAAGGTACTTCCATTGACCTAGAATCATGAAATTTGGCAAGAAATAAAGTCTAACAGCTCAAGTGAAGTAAAAAAATCTGAAAACCGTTTTTTTAGTTATAATTTGTAGTTATATCACATAATTTTTTTTTTTTAAATATACGTTTATGAAAGATATATCGCCGGCAATATATTTTCGTTCTACAAAATTAAATTTTGTAAATAGTTGAGTTTAATAGGAATATTAAGTATCAATGCACTTGCTATGCTGAGGGCATGACAATATAACAATCGCACTAAGCCCAAATCACATACGCACCAAATAAAGTTAATACAGCTAGATGCAGAGACAAGTCTCGCCTTGTTTAGCGCTGGCCTTTCTTCTATGGTATGTAGATAAATTATTGAACGCTGTGCTTATATTAAAAATGTAAAATATGGTATCCTTTTAGAGAAAGTCTGTTTCCAAAATGCTATGTAAAACGTTGGTTACTTCTAAAATTAGCCGAAGTAAAGTTATTTATATTGTCAAAATTGGAGACCTAGTCGATAATAGGGGTGTGTACCAGCGGGGTATGCAATAATATTAAATGTTTGCTATAAGCTATTGTCTATGGTGCTTAACAAAAACACGATAAATTATATTAGATACACCTATAAATTATACTACTTCCGTTGTTCAATATAATTACATCAAACAGTTAATTAGATACATATGTCAATGCTTAGAGAAATAAACAAAATTATATTTATCAGTGTGTAGCGGTGCCAACAAAGGTTAAAGATCGGTTGAAACTGTCATGACAACAGATGAGATAATTATCTAGAAATGAACTTTTAGCCGCTGTTAGTTGCCCACGTGAAGTTTTTAAGTCTTTGTTTACGTCCACACCGAAGGTAGCGGGATAAGTTGATAGATAGCTGCTTAGATAAATCATACAAGCAAACAAACATATATAGCAATAATAATAACAACGCCAAGCCTTCGGTATTCGTCCTAATCATCAGAATGGTATCGAAGCGAATTGGATAATCAAATCCATGAATTATACAATAGAACAGGGCAAGTGCGTCTTGGAACACACATAGAGTGGTGTCCCGTTGTTGTCTACATCTCCTGAAAATGTTGATGAGAACTAAGCAAAATAATTTATTGAAAATTTTTATTGAATAGATAAAATTATTGAAATTAGTACCTTGAGTTTTTTTAGATATTCCAAATACTCGGTTGAAATATTAGAAGTACGGCGACATAGTGCAATCTTTTTGAAGCTTAATATTTCCCAGACAGGATTTAAAAGAAGATATGTTAAACGAAAACCAATAATAATTTATATAAATTATTTATATAATTATTTATAATAAATTATTAAATAATTATTTACCCTCGCTTTACGTGTACGGGAATTTACATGATTATTTTTTATATTTCGTTACATATTAATTAAGATCTCCATATTCAGCATCTACTTATTTGCAAAATTTCTTGCTCATAAGTTTAAAATTATGCGGCTTTGATAGAGACGAACGGACAGTCGGACAAATATGGTGATATTAATAAATTACTTGTTTCATTGAGAAACACTAAAATGATAAAATTTTAAAATAATATTTCAAAATGTTTACTTCGTTATTGCGTATTTTTACACGCTTTTTATTAACTTCACTTGTGTGTATGTGTGTATAAATGTAACTGAATCTTTCAGTTATTTTGACCAACTTCCAGACGTCCGAATTATTTGAAATTTTGCACACGTATCAAGAATCGATAACAATAGGATAACTTCATAATTAAAAATTTATAAATTAAAATTATAGTTAAAAAAACGCTTTTGTAGCAATATAAATTAAAACATAAAAAATAATCTTTAAATGTAAAGATTTCGTTCAAGAGCGAAAGGAAAAACTTATATTTTTACGATTCGGAATAACTTATTTTTTTAATAAACATAAAAAAAATAAAGACAATGAAAAAATAACTATAATTTGAAAGGAAGGAGGCTGCTCTCGACTTACATTGTCATAACAAGCACCCCACTATTTTTTTAATAAGAATAAAAAAGAATAAAAAGAATGAAAAAAAATTACTTTAATTTAAAAAAAATGGGCTACTCTCGACTTACATTATCATAACAAGCACCCCACTTTTTTTTAATAAGCATAAAACGAATGAAAAAAATAACTTAAATTAAAAAAAAAGTGAGATGCTCTCGACTTACATTATTCTAGACGCACCTGCTACTTTTATCTGCCCAGTGAACGAAAGTGAAACGTCACGCTCGGGTCGTTGACGCATCACGCTCGGGTCGGTGAAGCTGAGTCGGGCAACTTTGGCATTGACAATTTTTTTTGTTACATTAAAGTTAATTTTTTTTTTATTCTCTTTATTCTTTTTTCTTGTTTATTAAAAAAAACAAGTTGTGAGATATCTTTCGCTCTTTTCCATTGTTCGTTCATTTTTCCATTATTATTTCATTTTATAAGAAAGATAACTTTCCCCTTTATTCGCTCTTAACATCTAATGATCACGCTTAGTCCCATGTTGACTTTCAGTAAAATTCTGTTTACTGTTTTATAAAACATTTTCTTTTGTCTTCATTCCTATCTAAAGTACCACTGGCGTAAATGCGTAAGTGCGCCTAGAGTAATGTAAGTCGACTGTAACTGTCACCTACACCATATATATATATATATATATATATATATATATATATATATATATATGTGTGTGTGTGTGTGTGTGTGTGTGTGCATTTTGTGCGATTATGAACACACACATCTAAACTATTTATACAAATGGCTCGATGTAAATGACAATTTTCATCTAAATTCAATATGTGAAACAAAGAACGTATTGAATTTAAAATGGATTTAGTTTTTCCAACCTAAAAACCGTTTTTAGTCCAAAAAAATCGTCAAAGGTCGTTCATGACTTAAATAGCTAAACCATCCTTGAACGATGGTTTAGACATTTAATTGCTTGACGAACTAATCGTCCACAGGTAAAAACCGCAATAAAATCGGTTCGATATTTTCTAAAATTATCGAGAACCGACAGAAATACAGACGGGATCGAGTTCATTCTATGTATTAATAATCCATAGGGTTATTCTATTATTAATATAATAACCCGATGGGTTATTAATACATAGAATGAACTCTAATATAATACCCGATGGGTTATTAATACACTCTATGTATTAATAACCCATCGGGTATTATATTATTAGTTAAGTGTACTTTGTGTGCTTAGCTTTAATAAAATACCAACAAAACAACTTATTCGAAGCAATTAGAAAATACAGAGGACTTTGTTTTAAGCCTATCATTAATCAAAATAATGTTTTAAATACGTATTATACTTATAAAGTGATAGTTCTGTAACAGACTATATTGTTTTAGTCTGTTATCTATATATAGATAACCTTCGTATATGTTGAGTAGGACACACAACAAAATATTGATTATTCCATTTAGGATTCTAGATATGGTTTTTAAAATGTTGCCTCTGCGATCCTAATATTTCATTATGATACATCTTTGTACACAAAATTTCTTTAAATAATTATCATTAGTGATAAAAAATTGTTCTGTTCTCTTCAATATTCTATCCCAATGAAAATGGAACAAATTGTGTATCGAAGAGAACTACAAACAAGTTTTCAATACTGTACGTCTATCTTTTATGAAAAATCTGTAACATTTGTATTCATGATCAAATAACTTAACTAAATTAATTAAGAATTTTATGACTGTATTTCGTCAATTCAAAATTTCAAAATAAACCATATACACAGCCTTATCATGTCATATTAATAAATAATTGTCTTAATTGCATGTCATCTTAATAATTAATTTGAAGGTAATATTGAATATGCAACGATAAGTCGCTACGTGGCCAGCGAGACAGTAGTATATGCAACAGGAGGACCATGCGGGAGATTGGAGCTAGGGGCGCGCACATCTGTTGGATACCGTGACTGTTCGCTCAGATTTCATATGTTACGGCGTAACATATCAAATATGAGCGAACGAAGTGACAGGGAAGTGTCAGTATTTATTAAACCACATAATTTTACGCATTAAACCTATGGCAAATATCAATCACTAGATAAAAGCACACATACGAACGCTATCTATACATAGAGGTTATAAGGTACTAGTATTAAATCTAAAAAAGAAACATGTAAACGAGTATTTATCTACAATTACAGTGACATATATTTTTACAAATTGTAATAATTACTAATGCACCTTTGACGACCTTTAATTAAATACGTATCGTCTCGCACACACCTACTACGTGTCACTTTATCAAGCTGTGGCTGGCTACTTCGATAAACTCTTTTTTCAGTCTACTTGTCTGATATTGAATAGAATATGCGTAATATCGCACTCTAAGAACAGAATGTGTACGGTTTATCGCTATGCTGATACATGCTCGTATAATAGACTCGTGTTCGAAATGGTGCTTGCACGAACTGTGTAATCAATCGTAGTATTCGTAAAGCATTTCTTATATGTGTTCTATTATTAATAAGTTTGGTGAAGCCGAAGTGCCTTAGAAGAAAGTTTCTAGCTACAATAAGTCTATTGTTACAACAATTAATTCTAACAATAGACTTCATAAACTATGGATGTCCTTGTGTTTGATACGTACATTTTTATCATATTTTTTTACTGGGTAGACCATTTTAAAAATTTTTTTTAAATTTAATTTGGAATTTACTCCTTAAGAATCGATTTTTAAATATAATGTCCGGTATGAAGTTTTATTAGGAGTAAAATTAGAAGTTCAGAGCGTTAAAAAAGTGTAACGGTGTGTAAGTTTGGATGTAGGAGGTAATCTCCGAAACTACTCATCCGATTCCAAAAATTCTTTCACTAATATTTAAAAATGACCTTCAGGATGGACATAGGTTGTATATTATCCCGTTAAAAAGAATTCATGGATTTTGTAATGTAAGTTTAATGAAAAAACAGTCGAGTGAATACGTTTCTTATGACCGCTAAGAGATATATTGATAGATGATATTGATATTTGTATTTACATACAGTGTTACCTATTTTATACATTCCAAGACAATCGTAATAAAAGAGTAAATTCCAGTGAGGCGTCGGAGCCGACACGCACAATGCATTTTTTTTTAAATGGTAGGATGTACTTCCCAGGTAATCCACATAAATATGGTCAGGATCTGATTATTTACTACGAAGGGATAATATCCTGAGGAATTCCTCAAAGAAGCAGAGTATAAGGCCCCTTTAGAACTTTAAATTTGAGAGCGTGTTTGAACTTATACCTTCCATATTTATAAATAATTTAGTTATAGATGTTGCTAGAATTCCACGACGCAACAAGAATTCTACGACGCAACAACAAAACTCCTCAATCGCGAGGAATAGATTCCTCGTTTTTAAACTCGTCTATGTTGTCTTGACGAGTTTTTCGGTTACAAATAACGGACAGCATCTGATGATTGAGATAGAATACAGTGACAGGAATTTCTTAAGAGAGAGGAGTTTGGACTCGTTCAATTTATCTTGAACAAAAATGTGACAAAATAATTAGTATGTACAGATATATAAAATGGCATGAAACAACTAGGAAATTAGTAGGCAAGAAGCTAAGTGCTGTGCAAGTATATACAAAGGCATTAAGCAACTTGGATACTAAATAGGTAGATAAGTAAGTACATGTTATACAAAGGCATGAAGCATCGATTACGGTGAAGACAAAAGTGGGTAACGTTATTGATAGGTTCGTATATATGTATGCATGTATATATACATGTACTCTTGGATGTATTAATGTTGGTATACATGGATGTATTCGTGTTCGTTTAACGTCACAAATATCTGTTTAAATTTCAATAAATGGTGTATTATTAAATTCTTTATGAATTTGTAACATTTTCAGTAACATAGGATATCGTAAGCCCTAAAAATGAAAAAATTAAACTTTTAAAAAAAAAATTAAGTCGACTTTGAATAGAATAAAATGATATAACTTTTCAACAAAAAAACCGACTTCATAAAACACAGAAAATAAAATAATAATACCCTTTTACATTGAAAATATATTCTCTGATTGATGGAATAAAGAGGTACAAATAGGCTATAACAGGTATTATCTGCCTATTTATGACCTCCTATTTATCATCCTTTCTAAATTCAGCGTCGAATAATATATGGAACCCTTTTAGGGTCATTCAACTTTCGAGGTTCAGAACCCTAAAAAGAGCAGCTTCGTGTTATCGTTTCATTAATTCCGTGAATATTAATTTTTTTCAGCAAAATAATTGACTATTTCATGTAGCTCACAGGAGCTAAATTATCTAGAGCTAACACATCCATAACTAACGTATCTAGAGCTAAAACATTTAGAGCTAACACATCTAGAGCTGATATATCTAGATCTAACACATCTAGAGCTAACACATCTAGAGCTAATACATCTAGAGCTAATACATCTAAAGCTAATAATAATCTAATATTAAAGGAATATTTTTTTTCATTCTGTAGGAGTTCACTATTAGAAGCGGAAATGAAAGATTGAGAAAATTTCGGACATAAAATAAAATTTATGGCTGAAATTTATTAAAGTCATCAAATAATATTAACAGAAGTTGTCGACTATTTACGATTTTTGTATTATACTGATTTTGACGCCGACTTTATCCATAGCGATGCAGCTATAGCGAGGATTAGTTAAAAAACCAAAATAAATTTCGTCGATGTATTTTATGTATTTAATTTCGTCAATGTATTTTAAAAATTTAGTGTATTTAGTTTCGTCAATGTATTTAATGCCGTCCCTGGGGACCGGCCCCCCTTTTAAATGAACAGATGATTTGTAAAGGTTGCGGAAACTGTTGGATGCTAACGATACGGGATTAATCTTTATGGGTATATATGGGAGAGCCTTATGTCAGTCAGTATTTAAGCTGATAATGATAGGCGTTAATTTTGTAAAAATTCATTATAATTAAAATTTTTTCAACTAAATAAAACTATGTGATGTAATATTATTTCTACTTTATTTAAATTCTTTACCACGACCTAGGTTTCGTTGTATTACAACATCTTTACATCATATAACGAAACTTAGATCGTGTCAAAGAATTTAAATAAAGTAGAAATGATACTACATCACGTAGTTTCATTTAGTAGAGAAAAATTTAAATTATACTGATAATGATGATGTCTTCCGATTGATTAGTGACTTCAGCATATTTGAAATCATATACGTAAGAACCTGGGGTAACGACTATTCCAAATACATTCGATACTGATTTATCTTGGCAAAGAATTTAAATAAAGTAGAAATAATACTACATCACATAGTTTCATTCAGTTGTGACAAATTTAATTATACTGAGAATGATGATGTCTTCTGATTGATTAGTGATTTCAGCATATTTGAAATCCTAAACATAAGAACCTGTGGTAACGATTAGTCCAAATACATTCGTTACTGATTTATCCTGGCAAAGAATTTAAATAAAGTAGAAATAATACTACATCACGTAGTTTCATTTAGTTGAGAAAAATTGAATTATATTTATAATGATATATATATATATATATATATATATATATATATATATATATATATATATATATATATATACTTAAGAACTTGTGGTAACGACTATTCCAAATACATTCGTTGCTGATTTCATTCCTATGTTTTTATTTTAAATTTTGCAATACATTTTTTTTATAAATACTTTCATGTTTCTGTCGAATTTACACACTGTATTAACCATAATATTTCTTTCACATTTTTTGAAACCCTGTGAGTCATCTGCAGGACCGAAAAATGATAAATTAACAATTAAACGATAAGATTACTCCAGGAACTCGCGACAAAGGTTAAGTTCGGGCAGACGGTACTCGTCGAATCACGATAATTCGGCCAAAGTCCAACCTTCGTCGTCATCTGTGGTGTACCCGGAATGAGTTTTGTAAATGTAGTAGATAATATGTTGGAAAATTTACTATGATTGTATCTACATGTTATGGACAAAGTATTCGTTAGGGCAAAATAGCCGGACCAGATAATAGTTAAAATTATTATATTGTCGGCATTATGTACAGCTTCTAATATCAATTGAGTAACGTTATTAAAACCTTTTCTTTACTACAAAATTCTTTCATATTGTTATAACAATAACTATCACAAAGTCATTGAACTCATAGATCATTAAATATTCATTACGAGACAAATAAAATTTTTAAAATTTTCTTTTGGATTTAATTTTAATAACTAAGGAAACGACTTATTGTAGTAAGTACCACTTTGGTTGCATTTTAAATTGTAAAATATTTTCTTTTTGACACATTTGTCAGATTTGGCATCCACCTCACAGTCACAACTAGAACCTTGGTTTTCCTACAAAGGTGTAACAAAGAACGCGTTGATTATTCATACAGGTGGTCCTGTGCATCAAACTGAGTACATATGAAGCGTGTTTCTATAAAAACGTAATTTTTTCTCGTTTTTTTTCAGAAATCGTGGTTACAGTTCCTTAATATTCTCTACCAATTTTAATGCTCGGAATCATCTGTATGAATAATAGATATATTTTACGTCACAATTAAATTATTAATAGAAAATTTTACATAATGCCCTGTTATATAATAATAAATACACTGCCATGAAAAAATTGTCCAATGTCTATTGGTAAATGTGATAAAACAAAATTTTTGCTGTAAAATTGAACAGTGATGTTAGACTAGAACATCAAGGCGACAATTCAAAACTCATAACTCATTAAATAATCATTACGAGACAAATATATAATCGATTTTATTATTTTTAGCATCACAGAATGAATTATAACATATTTTGAATTAATTTTAGCAGTAATTATTGGAGCAATTTATGCTTCGATTGTATTTAATTATTCTTGCGTTGGCGGAACCGCGTGGTTACAACTGTTGATTTATAATAATGGTTACAACCAGGTACATCGACAATTCAGCTCTCTCTCTCTCTCTCTTGTAAGACGGCCACACTATCGTACTAACCTTCGTGGTGCGTTGTCGGGACAAAATTCATATGCGGTCTAAGAACTTGACTTCTATGTATCGGAGCTCGTTGTCGCCCGAAATTCGTTAACGAACGTTTGTCACGTGAGACTAGTAATCCTTTGGCCACATATATCGTGATAACGCAAACATTCTCAAGCCGAATAGTGTGACCAGAATCAGTGAAAGAGTTATTTCAAAAACAAGGGTTGTTAAGTTTGGTAATCCAATCATTTTTAATTAAGCTGTGGTCCTAAAGTTATCATTGACCCCAAAAAATTCAGTTGGGGAACGGTTTCTGATATATAACCCAATAAAAGTTGGGCGGCTGTAAGATATTGCTTTCGTAGCAATAACTCCGTCATATGCGTTAATTGTATACATTAAAGTACGTAAATAAATAAACAAAATATACAATAAGATATTTACATTACGACAGAAAGATTTCCATTACTTTCCATGAAATATGCATAATTTATTTAAAAACAATGGTTAAACGAAAAATACATTTGACGGTAAAGGACGAACCAAGTTTTCAAAATTTCTGCTAAAAATTCCATCCAAAGACAAATACGTAAAACGATCTCGAAGTTACTGGCTGCTTCGCGGTAAAAGGGAGGCCCTGTGCCTGCAGTAGAAAACGACTGCAAATGTTGTCATTGCTATAGTGATATGTGTTTGAGAGTTTGTGTTGTGATTATTATTCTTATAACTGTTTACTGTTTACGAATTGGGTATAAATTTTATTTAACGAACTCTTTTTCATTTTGTTTGTTAAAAAATGCAGTCATTATTGCAACGAACATAACGATGTAGAAAATACATATTTTTTTATTAGTTTACCTGCCATATAATAAAGGATAACGACTTTAAAATATTTCATGGAATATTGACTTCTACGTTTTTTTCTTCAGCAGTCATCGTATTAGTTTGTTAGTATTATGCCAAAATACAGTAAACTGTGGTTATAAGAGACATAATTACTATCGTATATTTTGAGAGTCAGTATACACGTTTGTGCTAAAAGAGTCAAATTAAACTATGCGCTTTTTACAAAATTTCTCGATTTCGTTAAAAGTCACCATTGAAATTCTAAAAATTCAGTCACAGCACCACAGTACAGTTGAACAGTATACGGAATTTATTTGTTTATAAGTGTAGTTTCAGGAATTTTTTAGAGTTTCAAATCTAGGCCAGTATTTACCAGTTCTCTAATGTCAAAGTCAGCAAATTATTTTTCTCATCTTTTTCCATGGTCCCATTAATACTGGATTAACTGAACAACAGACGTAATGAAGGTATTGAACTTTTTTTGGAAGTACTTTTATTCTTTAATATTATTTATTCAAATTGGAATAAATATTTGTTGAAGCTCATCAAAAATATGTTTTTCATTAATAAAAAAAAAAGGTGCGTGTACTTATGTACGCGCGTGAGAAGTTATACTTCTTTGGCATCATTAAATAATACATACGGATAGATAACCTCAATTATATTGGAGCACTGGAGAAAGTCTATAAACACCATTTTTTCACTAATATTTACGAATAGAAAATATATTAATCAAAATATTGAATTTAAATCACTACTGTATATAATTTATCAGCAGATATATAAATCGCACTTATATGAAACTAAAACACGTATGTCAATATAGACACTAGAAACATGTGGATAAATACTATGAATATGAAAACAGTGAACAGAGGCGACGATAGTGCCAATAGCTTTTGTTTCGAGACCGCAACCGCTGCAACTTCATACTGTAACTTTTGTGTGACAAATCTTAAAATTCCGTAATAATGTCCGCACGTAACTTTTAAATTCACTTATCATTTTCCTTCTTTTTCTATTTCTTCCTGTGATATTAAGAAAATTAAACTAAGTAAAGAGGAAATTAAATTTTTATTAAAAACAATAATAAGTAATAACTGATAAAAACCGCCAAATCCGAGTAGGGTTCGCCCATCGAAGTCTCCGTACTTCGTTTGAAGTGGAAGTACTTAATTTATCATAAATCATCACTGATATGGACTTACTAGCACAATAAATATTTAATAAGAAGTAGGAGGGGATATATATATATATATATATATATATATATATATATATATATATATATATCATAAACTAAGATATTTTACAACGATAGTCTTTAATCAACGTTATAGTTTTGCTGCAACTTTTGCGCAGGCTTATAAAAACTATGATGATGATATAATTTTATAACTTATTAAAAAAACGGTCTACCTCACGCATCAAGGGCTCCCTATCTCATTTGAAGTGAAAGTACGTTATTTATCAGTAATCATTACTGATATGGACTTCTTAGCGCAATAAATATTTAATAATAGCTTTTATAATTAAGCAGGAAGGGATATATATATATATATATATATATATATATATATATATATATATATATATATATGTTATCGTGTATACTTCAAAAACGATGTCATTCTACTATCATCGTTATAATTTTACTACAACCCTTGCGTAAGCTTCTAAAAACTCTATTATTTTGCAATTATAGATAGTGACATTTTTTGTATACCTTCAGTATATCTTTTCAGTATATTTCTGAAGATAAGTAACGTAAAATTATGAAAATAAAAATTTTCGTGGACTTTACAACGATTTTACGCACGTACTGTTGCTATATAGTTACTTATATCATGTTTACAGAAAAGTCATATGTAAAACTCATAGGGCTATAAAATTTACAAAAATTAGACATACTTATAATTGGACAAAATAAATTTTTATAAATTGATATGCGTTATTAAATTAATAAGAAAATACTAGCGTGACCCGTGCGAAGTCTTCGCATTATAAATTATTCAACTCAATTTAATAAATCAAAATTGATTGCAGGTATTCAATTCATTTCTAATTTTGCACACTGCTTATTACGTTTTTATTCCATTATGAAGCTCAGATAACAGATCAAACAAATATTTTACTAAAATTGACATATAGAGGCGCAAGTATCAAAAGCATTGAGCTAAAGCGCCACTTTATTTATACGTGAGTGGATTTGAAATTAAACAAAAATTTTACCGACTGTAGATATTCATTGATACGAGTAGGTACACAGGACATTTGTTTTTGTATCATAAAAATTGATACAACAAAAACCTTCTTCCATATTGTGTTCTGAAATAAAATTCTAAATTATCTCAATTCTAAATTTCATTAAATCGGTTCGTTATTTGTAAATTATTCAAATTTAAACATTTCACTAAAATATACAAATAATAAATGTATTTCATTCAGAATTATTATTTGTTAGTCAAAAAAATAACTCTGCTTTGATGCATTCGACGTCCCATTATTTCTGTTTACTCTATAACTATGAAAAAACACTAAACTTAGGCATCAAACAATTCATACAAACGAACGTGATATAAATAAATATATTAATGCATTCGACGTCCCTTTATTTCTGTTCATCTCTACAAACTATGAAAAACACTACACATAGACATCAAACAATTCATTAAACGAACGTGATATAAATAAATATATTAATGCATTCGACGTCCCTTTATTTCTGTTCATCTCTACAAACTATGAAAAACACTACACATAGACATCAAACAATTCATTAAACGAACGTGATATAAATAAATATATTAATGCATTCGACGTCCCTTTATTTCTGTTCATCTCTACAAACTATGAAAAACACTACACATAGACATCAAACAATTCATTAAACGAACGTGATATAAATAAATATATTAATGCATTCGACGTCCCTTTATTTCTGTTCATCTCTACAAACTATGAAAAACACTACACATAGACATCAAACAATTCATTAAACGAACGTGATATAAATAAATATATTAATGCATTCGACGTCCCTTTATTTCTGTTCATCTCTACAAACTATGAAAAACACTACACATAGACATCAAACAATTCATTAAACGAACGTGATATAAATAAATATATTAATGCATTCGACGTCCCTTTATTTCTGTTCATCTCTACAAACTATGAAAAACACTACACATAGACATCAAACAATTCATTGAAACGAACTTGATATAAATAAGTACATTGATGCATTCGACGTCCCTTTATTTCTATTTATCTCTACAACTTTGAAAAAATACTATACTTAGGCATCAAACAATTCATTGAAACGAACATGATATAAATTGCTACATTGATGCATTTGATGTCCCTTTATTTCCGTTCATCTCTACATCTATAAAAATACACTACACATAGACATCAAACAATTAATTCAAACGAACGTGCGATTTAAACGCTCCGCAATCGAAATGATCAATAAACTCTCAACCACCAACAGTAGGGAAGCAGCAAAAAGCAGTACAAGTTATATGTGAGGTGCGTAGTCCATTGCCGTAGTACTCTGGACTCCAGCGATCTTTGTCCAGTATGTACGAGCTGACTAATAATGATGTTATCAAACGAGTATTCCTTTGTGGAGTACGTTTGTGTATATTAAAACATACAAATCATACGTAGCTATGTACGAGTATGTCACACTTACCGATCGACTAAACTGCGATCAGATTGGTGAGTAACTGTGTAAACACGTTGTGCAATTTGACTTTTCTGTTATTGTTTTGTCTCTATCGTTTTACAAAGAGGGATACATTATATTAGGTTTAGCCTCGAACCGAACAAGGTAAGACGGTGTAGTTGTCTAGCTCAGAAAGTGAAGGAAAGAATGATCGAACATACTTTCTGTAAGAGCTAGACTACGATAGAGCACTATTTTTCGATAGAATACAGCATAGAGCGTTCTTTTGGAAGTCTTAGGAGAAGAAGATATGCCAAAGACATAGTGAGGCAGAACCGTGGGGGAGAGGCCAAGAAACTTGGGAAGTCATTTGGGGAGCTGAAATCTCAGCTCGTAACGAGGTCCGCTGGTATAGTTTCGTTGAGATTGCCTTACGGCAACCGGATTTGTATGAAAGCTAGCCTTAAATACAGCTGAGTACGTGAGTATGTATTTATGAGAATATCCATTTTTTGTTTGGAAACTACATTATTATCCAATTTTTGTTTGGAAAATACGTATTTAAATAATTAGAACAAATCGAATGTGTTATCTAATTTCGATAACAAAATAATTTTATTATCGAAATTCCATATTTTAATTCTAATATCATTGTTGTGAAATTATACGTGTTTTGTTTTATTTTTATTTACGTCGATTATTACGGAATATAGACTGTTAATATAGATATTTATGACCATAGTTTTAGAGAATGAAAAAAAAATTAAGAAAATCTTTTTCAGTGAACCGCTAGATATGCTGCGGTTTGTTTGTTTGTAGTTTCATTTCAATCCCTTTAAATAATTCTACGTAGTATTTTGCAATTATTAAAATCGAGGTTATAAGTATTAGATTTTATAAAAAAGTTGTTTACTTTTTGTAAAATCCAATACTTTTTTACGATTTTAATAATTGCAGAATACAACGTAGAATTATTTAACGGTATTACATTGAAACTACTGGAAGCTAATTTCGACAACGTACTGTTTTATTTATTTCTATTTATTTTCTCCTTTGTAATAGCAGGCTTTAATTATAAGAAGGCTAAACGCGAAATTTTAAAAAGTTTTCACTCAAAGATATTTTTATTTTGAATAGCTTTTTAAAAAAAAAAATAATATATGAAGCACTTATACATTTTAATTGTTATTTTCAAAGATCTTCTAACTAACTTTTAATTTAACTATAGACGTACAACATATATATATATATATATATATATATATATATATATATATATATATATATATATACATATATATATATATATATATATATATATATATATACATATATATATATATATACATATATATATATATATATATATATATATATATATATATATATGTATGTATATATAATTGGTTTGGTGAAATTAAAATTCATAATAAGATTATTTCTTAAATGTGAAGATGATAATACAAGTTAATTTAAATATAAAAATTAAATGGTGTATTTTTAAGTTATTTTATTTTATACAATTGTTACTGATACTGATGTACATATAACCCAAAATAATTGTTTTATGTACTATAGATTTGCCAAAAACTTTGGGTTAATCAATGAAATTATTAAATTTTAATAAATCTTGAATTTTTATTGAATTTTATTAAATTTAGACAAGCATTTAGAAGCAGCAGAAATTTGAAAACATTATTTCGAAATGCATTATATGTTTTTTGCAAAAAAAATAAAACAATATTAGCAGAATGTGATACAGCGCACGTTGTGAGGTTAGGTTCCAGTTTCGGTATACCGAGATCTCGCAATATCGAGATCCCATGCGTTTTTCAAGTCTCCCTCGAGTCTCCTACAAGTGCAGGATTAAGAAACTGTATAAAGACATAATTTATAAGTTCGGAAGTAAATTAAACTATTGCCAAAACTACAAAAAAGGGAAGTAGTTTAACTGATACGACTGAATCATTTAACGGGTTGAAACTGTGATTCGTAAAAAGTATAATCGACATTGGTCTGGGATAGGGTAACCATACTAAATCTTGGAAGCTAAAAACGGTGGATCAATACTCTGGACAATATATTAATAACCCCGGATACTTAACTTATTTAGATAATAGCTCATATTAAATGAAAATTAAACAATACAGATATGTTTTTCAGAACAATTTGTACTCGCAATAATCATATAAATCCAAACGATTATAATTTTTCTTTAATTAAATCTTGTTTACCTTAATTAAAATAAATAAAATATATTACACTTTTATTACTTACAAACTAATTGTAACATAGCATACATTTATACAAATAGTATTACTACTTTCTCTATATTTATATTATATTTATATTCTTCATTTTTTTCAGGGTTATCCATCATTATCTCTTTACCAACTAGTTTTCATTTTTTTATTTCGTTAATACTGTTAACGAACGTGATAATTGATTAACCATGTCGGTAATAGTCAATAGGCTGAATTTTTTCCAATGTTTTATTTTTTAATGATTTCTTTCCTACAGTCTACATCACCGTTTCTGAGCCTGGAGTTCTGAGCGCGGACCCCATATTAACCTTGCCGTATTGGTTCTCATGTCGAGTACTTTGGTCATCTCAAACTTTGATAAACGGTAAAATAGATAAATGATAAATTAGAATGTCCTGTGTTTATTTACTTAATTTTCAGGCCTTTAAGGAGTCGCGTGGCTTAGAAAGTTGAAAAGCGACGTTCTAAGTAATAAAAAAAACAAAAAATTGAGTTAATTGTTTTTACTAACCAACAGACCAATGTGCATTCAATGTATATTAAATTCTTGACTACGTATCAAGTTAATACGTGCCTTATTTTGCTTCTAATCTGAATACTTTTAGAAATTATAGAAATACATAAAATGGTTTTAAATTTTACATTTTCTTATAAAAAAATTACCCTTAATCAAGAGTCTTTTTCCGAATTTCACCAGAATCCAATAATTAAATATGTATAAACTTCTAGCAACTATATTTTTCCAACCGAGATAGTGCTACGTGGCCACAAAACCGCTTCTTAGATGGAACTGGTTTTTCAAGTCGTCGTGGCCTATTTTGATGTTAAAAAGATGTTTGACTGGCTCTGATATACTCTTACGTCATTGTGCGTCTCTTATTGTCTCTTATTGTTTGCAAAATACTTTCGAGCTCAAAAGTAAAGCGTAGTTACGCTTTGGAAATTTAAACTAAACTACCTACTTTCACTATCCAGTGCTACTCGTTGTATATCGCGCAGTGATGTGAAACTTTGCAAACATAGATTTTTACTTCAATTGTTTGACTGGCTCTGATATTCTGTTACGTCACTATGCATCTCTTATTCTTTAGCATAATTTTTCATAAAATACTTTTGAGCTTTAAAGTAGAGACGTATACGCTTTGTAAATTTAAACTTATCTTTGTATTTTCACTATCCAGTACTACTCGTTGTATATTACGTAGCGATCCGATATTTTCCGAAAATAGACTTTTGTTTCAATGCCATGTAGAGCATTTAAAATACAAGCACGTTTCTTTCCTATTTCAAACACTCATGTATGAAAATTGCTGCTGAAACTGTAAGTCGGACGTAAGATTTCTAGCGGAAATGGGATATCGAACTAACATGAAAGCGTAGGTCAAAATACTATCATGGAGGACCACGGAGGTGTAGATGGTTTTGCTTCCATACCAGTTATAAATATAATATAATGAATTTCAAGAATAATGATTTAAAAAAAGGTATACAGGTTTCTTATTAAATCGAGACTCGAAAAAATGAGAAATGTTTTATTTCTTACCTTCACATCATATCATGGCAAAGCTCAGTAAAGTTTTACAAGTGTACAAAAAAATCAAAGAAAAGAACTATATTTGTCATGTAACCTGTCTCTAACCTGCACTTCCTTCGTACTAAATTTCAAAATTCAAAATCAGTAGAAATAACTTAGTAGTTTCCATGAGCAAGCAAATAGAAAGGTTCTTGAGAAAAAGGGTCAGGACAGGCTATCGTGCTATAATGCTTTTTATCAAAAATGTTCAAATTACTTCAATTGGAAATTATGTATTTTAACAGCAGTGAACATTTCACTGTTTGTTAGTTATTAAATGAAAGAACATACGAGTACATTAAAAACGATTTTTAACAAAACTAATTTCAAAAATTTATTTAACAAAATTAATTTTCGCTCGCATCATTTCATAACAAAAAATTAATTTGAAACATATTTCTCATGCACGCTACTTTTTTACAATCTGCTTGTGAAACTTTTTTTGAAATTGTTACCATTTTTAGTGACAGTAAACAATAAATATGCAAATACTAACAGGAATTTATATAAAAAAGAAAGTAAATAAAAAAATCGTATGTAACTCAGTACAAGTGAGAGAAGTGAAACTTTTTTGAAGAGTAAGTGAGAGAGTAAAACGGCAGAGATAGTGAGAGAATATATTAAATGTAAGTCCATAGATTATACTAAATTCGTATGAGATTTTAATAGCATACATCAGAAAAAATAATAAAATGTCATTACTAATTGATGTTACCACTAATAAATCTTCATTTAAATTTATTTAGATAATTGTCAAATAAAAACAAGCCGCGAGTCCGGGAAAAAAAACTTTGTAAGTACTCATCAGTTCCAATTAAACCTGACTAATCGTAGCGCAAGCATGGATTTGAACCAAGAAAGTGGTATAGTGCCATCTATCGAAAATAATCACAAAACACAATAATAAATAGTAATAAAACAACTTATGCGTGGTACTTCTTCTACAACGCGCGCAGGCGCAACACTATCTTATTTATTCGCTTTCTATCGTCGTGTATACGTCGCTCTCTTTTGCTCTACTTCCATTACGTCGAAATATATAGCTCTCTTTGTCTTTCTCTCTACGTCATATCTTTGTTTTCTCTCATGTAACGAAATGTGCCTAAACGTGACGCAGCCTTAAAATTTTACTCTCAGTTCTCGTCCACTTATCGAATATCCAAGCACCGCTAAGAAGTTTCACAAAAAAATTAATTAAGCATGAATAATTGCATAAAAAGAGCTATTTATTTTATTAAGTACCTTACCTACTTAAGTACGCAATTTTTTATCGTTTCGATGATGGTATACAATACATTTATTAAGAACAAGTAATTTTAAAATTAGCTTCGATCTACTATATTTTTTTAATAAATTCGAAAATCTCACTTGCAGGACGTTACACCGTTTTAAACTGTGACGATGGAAAAACAATAATAAACAAATAAAATGAATATAAACAGGGAACGGGCGTCACACAATTGAAGTGAAAGTACCTTAATTATCATAAGTCATCACTGATATGGACTTTTTGGCGTATTAAATGATTAATAATACCTAATAAATTAAACAGGACGGCATATATATATATATATATATATATATATATATATATATATATATATATATATATATATATATATATTGTAGGAAATTCTCATAAACTAACATATTCTGCAATAACAGTCTAAAATCAACGTTATACTTTTCCTGCAAGCATTGCGTAGGTTTGTAAAAACCTTTTTTTTTATAATAACCGGTTAAAAAAACAGCCAAGTGCAAATCTCGCTCATACATCGAGGACCCATACCTTATTGGAAGTAAAATTACTTTATTTATCATAAGTCATGTTTTAGTAAAGTTTGTTTAGTAAAGTTTAGAGTAAAATTGATAAATAAGTTCCATATAACTTTTTTCATCAATAAGAAAATTAGCGATAGAGCTGTGAAACTTATGTTTTCTCTTACCCGGTATGATAAAGGTAAAGTTTATGTTTTCATAAACTTTAGAGTAAAGTTAATAAATAAGTTTCATCGATTTTTTTTGCTTTTTACCACTAAAATTTTTGTGGTAATGATCAGTGTTCAACCACAAAAAGAGAACCAAAAATTATTCATAAAAATTATTTTGCAAAAATATTTACGACAACGTTGAGTGCTTAGGTTCTACGAAATTGTTTCTTCATATCCTTCGTTCGTACTACTTTTTTTGATGTGGGCTATTTCCGGAGCAAATGAACACCTTATCCCTTGCTATCAACAGCCACACAAGGCGGTATTCTTATTATTTCACTAGCTTTAAAAAAAATCGACTCTTTTGCCACCCGTTTTTATACGTTCTAAAACTCCCCACAACCCAACCACCTGTGTACTTCTAGTGGGAGAATTTTTCACTGAAAATATCCATTTTCTTATCTGGGTTCGTCACAGATAAAAAATAATCAATTTCAGATACACAACGCGATTTTGTGAGTTATTGTTACAGATTGAGGCTGTTTTGCAAACTGTTTTATCTTAAACGATATCGTTGCTGAGATTTGGCGACGACGACAGCTGGCTTTGTTAACGAGATTCACGACGATTGTTGCACTGTACAATAGTCATGTCACTGGAGAATATTGTGACCAGATACAGTGAAGATATTTATAATCTACATCTATATTCTATAGACTTTCTATTGATTCCATTCATCCATAAATGTGTCTATCGATGATATCAGTAATGTGATAAGATACAGAAGTACACAGTTGAAGTTTAAGATAATTTGGAAAATTAAAACGAGTCTTTCGTAATAACATTTTCTTTATTTTGATAATTAAACTATTAATAAACTAAGAAAATGTGACAAAATTATTCAATTAAATACAATTACCGAAATTTTGAAGTATGCTCAAGTACTCAAGAGAACAACGATGGCCAGGGTATGTAATCAGTTCGATAAGATTGTAGCGATCAGTCAATGACGTTATATTATACAGACACGTCATTAACGCCCTAAAAGTGGTCCAAAAAGATGAGGTAATTATAAATTTTTGCTTAATTGCTACTTAGTATGAATTGCTACTCAGATTATGTGGCTATTTTTTAGATCTCCTAAAGAAGACTTCCAATTAAAATGTATTTCTGATATTACAATATGAATAAATATAAAATTTACAATAAATAGTGATCACAAACTCACAACTCAATTGTAGTACGTCTACTTAATACAGAGTAAGCCGTTGTTTTCAAAATTATTGTAACAGATGTAAGGAAAATTAATGGAGAACTAAATGAAACTACGTGATGTAGTATTATATCTACTTTATTTAAATTATTAACCATGACCTAAGTTTCGTTGTATGATAACATCTCTTCAAATTGCCCACCTGAAGTTGTCGTCATACAACGAAACCTAGATCGTAGTTAAGAATTTAAATAAAGTTGAAATAATGCTATATCACGTAGTTTAATTTAGTTGTGAATAAAAATTCAGTGATAATTTCTACAAAATTTATACCAAATATATTCAATAACTAGCTGGAATACCTGGTTCCGCTCAGGGAGTTGATATGAGATTGTGTGGTAGTTGAAATAAAAGGATAAACTTTAAAATATAAGAGGTAAACAATTTTTATTGAAAACATATTCTAACTATTTACAATACTTGTTTATAAACAACATTTTTCATTTTGTTATCCGTGTATATACGTACAAATTTTTTTATTATCCACTTTTCTACTCGAGAGCAAGCTACGTATAGTTGACCGTGAGAGAAGCAGGATTCTTGAGGTTAAACCCGCAATGTTTTAAAGTTTGTTTTTGCGCTTTGTTAATTGTAAAACTATTGGCTATTTGATTGGAAATTGCAGCCTTTTAAAATTGGAATGGCAATTCAGCAGCGATCAGTGGTATTCTGGGGATAAATACTGTGTGCCCTTTGTTCTTTTCATTCATAAGTTCGGCTTCGAATATATTATTCGATAGCTGTTTGATTATCTTCCTTGTTCCGTTACATAGTTTTGGTGAGTTGAGATTTCTGAGTAGTATGAACGGAGATTCAATTTTTTGTCAAAGACAGTGTAATGGCATTTCTGGTACTCGCAAAGGGTTTAAAAATTCTGCATGGAAGTCGATCCAATCAATTTGTCTATATACTCTTCATCGAGAATTTTCTTTTGAATATTAAAGTTGATATCGTCGACAATATTATTTTTAGTTGCCAAAATTGCCCTCTGAAATAGCCGTATTAGTATAATTGTGAACAATGTTTGGATAAATTTGGTTAGTTCGTTCTCCTTCCATAAGTGTGGCGGCAATGCCGGATGATGCCAGTGAAAGTGCGATGTACTGTTTAGCACGTATTTCTGCCAGAAATAGATTTATTAGAAACATTTTCCCGGTGCCTCCTGGTACAACCAAGTAAATAATTCCACCAGTGTTGTTGTTGATTCGGTCCATAATAAGGTTGAAATTTGTTTTATTGTCATTGAGAAGTGGTTTGTTGTGAGCAATGTGTTAAAGTAGTTCGTTGATGTTGCAGCTTTTTTCCTTTCTAATTTCGAAGTTTAACACACTGAAAGCATCTTCTCGTGTTGCTGGCATTTCAAGTTGTACTAAGGTCTAGTTTTTTATTGCTAAATATTTATCTTCTAGACGAATGAGTGTTTCATTGAAGATATCGTCGTTGAATTCGATGGCCAGTTCTGGATGAGCTTGTCGCATTTGGTACAATATGTCATCATTCATACTCTCTTTGAAGGAGTCCCATAGCTGTTTCGGATGGGTTACATGTTGTTAGTATTATGGCGAATACGTCTCTGATTTGTTCAGCTGAGGCTGTGAGTGAGGCTTCTTGTAGGGTTAATTCCCAGTGGTTGTCGTTTTCCAGTAGTCCTAAGCGTTGGCATATTTCTCTGTACGTCTGACATAGGAAACCGTCAACAGTCTTGTCGTCCATATTTTCTTACGTAAGTCATGGCATCCTGAGTATATTCGTGCATGTATCTGGAACTCCCTACTTAAGATGAGAGTAAGATTACCATTGTTCCAATGTCGTCAATGTTTTCATCATTTATCAAAAGGGGATGTATTCTTCCGTGCGTAGTTTCTTCTGATTCAGTCTTATATAAAATATCCATTTCGCTTCTATTTTTGCGTACATATCTACCAGAAATTATTGGAATAAACGGCGAGTGTTGAGAATGTGATTGTATGTTTCATTGTCTCTGATCATTAAGCGCTAAGCGTAGAACTCGTTGGAGGTAATTTTTTTGTATGTTTCTATGCCTGTTTCAAGTTAGATTGGTTTCACATTAAAATGACATCCGTCCTCTCCGTACAGAAGGTATTGGAGGGCATCATATGAACGGTGTGTCTCTGCAATGCGTTGTAGTCCTTCTCTTCTTCGTTGTACAATAATGTCACGGCTTGTGTTTTCATTGTCTATAATTACGATGGCGACTTCGTCTATCTGAGGTGCATTAAATCGACCTTCGTGTTCTCCAGGTGGTCTCTTGTCGGCTCGAATTATAACTTTATAGTCATCAGAAATCATTCGGTGTAGTACTGTTTTGAATATGTGAATAAGTTGATTGTATTTGTGTAAAACCCTTTGTATATCTTGGATTATTTCTCCTCTTAGTCCACTGATGTTTGTGCATCGTTGATCAATTTCTATTTCTTCATTTCCAATGAAATATACTTTGAGTAGTAGTAGTAAGATTCCAGTTTGTGATAGATTTGTCCTTGGATGAAAAAAGCAATCGATTTTATCTCTATTAGTGTTGATCGAAGTGACACCGAAAGAAGTCATTTGGAAGCAGGCATTGTACACTTTTATATTTTCAAGAAATTGTTTTGATTCTGGAGTTTCCCCGGTCATGTAAAGTAGAAATTCCTGCGGAGATGCTTCCAGTGGGGGTATTCGATTTTTTTCATTCATCCAATATATTCCAGTTGTTTCTCTACTGAATTTTTTCGCGTTGCAAAATTGGCAGATATTATCCATTTTTCCGATACGACGTATTTGTGTTTGTTATATTCTTTCGTCGGGTCGTAGTGGAATGCCTCATTTGTTAGGTTGTACTGTTTACTTGCTCTCGTCCGCGCTTATCGTAGGGTGATATTTTTATGGGTGGCTTGCGTTCGCAGCCTTTTATTATAAGATTGTGTCGCAATTCTTGATTCTTCATTTCGTTCATTTCGTTGTTCTTGGGTTTCTCTATTTCTCACGGTGCTTATTCTCATTCGTTGGGTACGTAAACGTTCATCGCTCTTGGTGACTGTTTTGTTTTTTCGCTGTTCTTTTTATTTTCGCTGTGTTATAAATCAAATCAACTTTTTATTAAGAAATACACTAGGTAAACTTTAAGCACTTTATTTTCGATTTATATTCAGTCACTATATTAATTTGATTACTCACATTTCTCTGTTTATTTTTATTCACTCACTGCACTTCATTGACATAAAACTGACTTTCGAACCCGCGATAAGTCTTGCTTTATATATCCTACAAATAGGTAGCTCCAACCATACAAAAAAGACTTCGTATGGTCCACAATGTACCAGACCATTCCACAACATTCGAGACTGTTCTGGAATATTCCTCATAACATTCGCTCAGAATTTTCCGGGATGTAGAATGCTCTCGAATACTCTCGAATGTTCTGGACTGTTCTAGAAATTTCTAGAGGGCTAAACTTCCAGCCCTTAAGCGCGCCCTTCAGGTAAAAACGGGAACCTTCTTCATGGATGGGGGATAGAGGGCTACCTCACCATATAACTCCCTTGATCGTGCCAAGACTCGTTTATGAGTTTTAGCGCACATTGTACATTTACGTTTATAATATATATGTTGATTTATAGAGAAGCAAAAAGAAATATTTACAGTATGCATAACACAGCATACATATAAGAAATATTTACATTATTAATAATATAATATACACACCGTACATTATATATATATTATATAAGTATATTATGTACATGATAATAAACATATTATTAGATACTATACTCAGCGCTAACGTTAGGTATTTTTTGAAAGATTTATATTCTTGTTTATGCCTATTATCTAAATATTAGGTTAGGAAAGTCGTGTGGAATTTGTACGATAACAACTACTTTAGATTAATGATATTTAAACAAATTTATTGAATCAAATTATAATACAATTCTAAAGTAATAAAACAATTACGAAAACAATATTCGCTACGGCAACTGTCAAAACAGATGTTTCCATGACACTAGCCATCTTGTACAGCTATATTTATTTACTGCATACGCATAATGTAGGTTAAGCTAAAATAAAACAATTACGAAAACAATATTAGCTACGGCAATTACGAAAACAATACGAAAACTACGGCAAATACGAAAATAAAACAATTACGAAAATAAAACAATTACGAAAACAATATTAGCTACGGCAATTACGAAAATAAAACAATTACGAAAACAATATTAGCTACGGCAACTGTCAAAACAGGTGTTTCCATGACACTAGCCATCTTGTACAGCTATATTTATTTACTGCATACGCATAATGTAGGTTAAGCTAAAATAAACAAAATAATGGTTTCTGATATTTATTAAAAGATATGAGTTACTAAATAAACGATAACAACTTCGAGTGAAAGTAACTGAAATTTCCTTCGACACAATTGTCATAAAATGGAATCTACGAAAACAAGCAATTGCTTACGAAACTTTTCTTGTTATTAAATTCCGCCAAGAAGTTTCATCTACATAATTTAGGGTACGTTAAAATAAATAAAAACATGTCAAAAATATGACATTTATTATAGTTTAGAAGTGACCAAAACCACTCGTAGATGTTACCTTTTAATACTTTAACCTTATCGCACATACACCTGTAATTATCGATTAAAAAAGTGAAAAAAATGGATCCATCACGGAGTGCCTGAAAGGTGTGAAACATCTAAATTTTTGATGTGAAATGAGTTTATATGGAAAAAAATCAAGTTTAACTCTGCAAAAGTAAACAACTACTAATAAGTAAGAATAGTTAATAAAGTATATATATTTAATTATAATTAATAACATTATTATTACTTTAACTATTATATATATATATATATATATATATATATATATATATATATATATATATATATATATATAAATAATTTCAAATTATTTAAAACTTTTTCGCTTTAAGACAGTTTCATGCAATACACGGCAAACAATGGTGATCCTAATTAGGTCGGAAAGAGATGATAAGACGCAAACCTGACGGAATGGCAAGACCCATCTTGCTATTAGAACATTTTAACTCCCATCCAAACGCGCCATTGGATTTTTCACATTAAAAATTCGGTTGTCATTTCCAAAACATTATCGGAAAAACTACCGGGTTTAAAAGAGCACTTTCAAAATCATTCCAAAAAGGTAGACTAAAAAATATTCGTACCATTTTCAGTCGTTTTAGTAATTTTAGACTTGTGCACTATAGAATGTCTTATGAACAAAATTCTTCATTACCAGTTTCCGTTTTGACGGAACGATAGCAACAATTGTTGAACAATTTAAATTTTTATCAAAGAAAGTTGATGAAGTACGGGAAAACTAAAAAAATTCTAGGAAATTCCGTTCACTAATTTTTCTACAGTTTACTAGATATTTATATATGTATTTTTATAATTGATACCTTCTTAGATAATTAAAAAGAAATTCTCCAGAGTCCAAATTATCGCATTGACAGATTTAAACACTTGTCTGCCCACGAACTTGGATCATGCTCTCTCAAGTTTATTGGCCTATTTATTTCCAAACATACCTCTCCCTCTCACGAAAAATTACCTTATTGTACAAGCAGCAAACGTGGCTGTCTCATGCCAAATCCCTCGGATCCCTAAGGACCCCACTTCTTCCCCTCGAATCCCACGTAACTTAGATTCCAACATAGCAGCCAAGTGAATTAAAGAAAACAACAGGAAGAGCTGATCGACGTTCCCCTTCTTCGGATACCACTTGTAGATCACTTCAACAATCATGATCTTATGGAGAATTTTTGGCACTTTACGCTATAACTTGCATTCTAATCTCTGTCAATATTATGAACTGTTCTCTTAGCAAATCCCAAACTCGTTTAGGCCAAATTTTTCAGTCCTTCATAATTTACCTTTGGCGAATAAGGTTTCAATTGCTAGAAACATATCATACAGCAACCAGTTACCAGCGCCACCCGTAAAGTTCTACTTCTCCTTCTGCGCTTTTGTATTCTTCCTTCCTAACTCATGGCAATATCTGTACACAACTAGTATTGTCATTCGCTAGGTGTTGTTTTTGTAATATATATATATATATATATATATATATATATATATATATATATATATATATATATATGACATATGACGTCTTTTACAATGTACCATATAACTAATTTTCGAAATTTCATGTTACGGTCGATTTGAAGAGATTGCTCTTATAGCAATAAATCAGCTATTTGTACAGTAAATTAAATATATTAAATAAATAATTTAACTTCCCATCTATACGTAACCATATTGCTTCGTTTTAAATATACGAAAACTGCTGAAACTTTATGAAGTGTCGTGTGAAAATTTGTAAAGAATTAAAAATGGTTACACAAACTTGTTACGTGTGCCGATGACACAATGATCGGAGTAATAAAATTTACTCCAGTGCACGCGGTTACCCATATGACTGAAGCAAGCGTCGACTATTTATCAAGATTATCCTGGCTTAATTACTTTATGGTTTCCTATACTGAACAGATAAACGGCTGGTTCTTACAAAACTCATAATCGTTCAACGATAATTTTGAAGGTTGAATCGCAACCTTCACGTTATCAGTATTCATGGATGACAAAACATTGTTGCGTAAAGTGTTTGTCCATCATCGTGGAAACTTGTGCGAGGATTAACATTTAATTCCACGTTTACGCTACTGTTTGACTTAACGTCATCAAGCCAACAGTGTGTTACTGTTTGACTTAACCTCATCAAGAAAACAGTGTGTTACTGTTTGACTTAACCTCATCAAGAAAACAGTGTGTTACTGTTTGACTTAACCTCATCAAGCCAACATTGTTTTACTGTCTAACTTAACCTCATCAAGCCAACAGTGTGTTACTGTTTGACTTAACCTCATCAAGAAAACAGTGTGTTACTGTTTGACTTAACCTCATCAAGAAAACAGTGTGTTACTGTTTGACTTAACCTCATCAAGAAAACAGTGTGTTACTGTTTGACTTAACCTCATCAAGCCAACATTGTTTTACTGTCTAACTTAACCTCATCAAGCCAACAGTGTGTTACTGTTTGACTTAACTTCATCAAGCCAACAGTGTGTTACTGTTTGACTTAACTTCATCAAACCAACAGTGTGTTACTGTTTGACTTAATCTCATCAAGCCAACAGTGTGTTACTGTTTGATTTAACCTCATCAAGCCGACAGTGTGTTACTGTTTAACTTAACCTCATCAAGACAACAGTGTGTTGACTAAAATTGATACAATATGTTTGGTCACTAAAGAAAACTGGAAAAGTCAGAATGTCTTGTTTGGAATGAATTGTTTACCATGAAAAGGTTTACCATTAAACAATAGTTTCAAACAGCCCTTTTTTAAGCAACCGTGATCATAACTTGTCAAAAAATATCCTTTATTCTAGTTTCATGGCATAATTTACTAAATTTTATGAGAATAATGACATGGCTGATAATTCATCATCTCCAATCATTGAATTCCAATGGGGTTTCTTCGTTTCGTCGTTTCCAATTAGATTTTATTAGCGCGAAACACCAGTGACATTTTTAGCATGAAGCACTGCGGTAAATAGGTTTTGCTATAAACAAACCTTCGACTATAATATATTTTGCTCTGTCCTACACTTCAGTAACTTCTACTCGATTATAGTAATATGAGTCCTTTTTAAAACTGAAGAACATACAATTAATCCACGACAAAGACTTGGAATGGTAGTATAAATTACAACCCAGTCGCATGGCTAAAAATTTTATTTAAGTAATAAATTTCAAAGAAAAATTATAATTTACATAATTTCATTATATAAAATATTTTGCTGATTTTATAGATTTTTACGTACATTTGAATCCCAAATTGAATATTCTAGCCATTGTGCTAGATCGAATAGTAAAATCTGATTCTTCTATCCAGCTGGGCACATAGCACATGTGCAATCGATTTATTTTGGCCTCAAAAACATAACTAAATATCTGAGCAACGGTCACTACTCAAATGTTTAGAGATTAGTGACAAGTGCAATGTGTATCTTCTATCTTTTTTTCATGACATGCTGTATAACTTTTTCACTTCTCGATTCTGATATAAATTTTAACGCCTCTTAACAGATTATTACGTCTTATGGCGAACGATTTGTATACAACAATGTTGTTGAATCAAATAAATATAAATAAAAAAAGTGTCTGCGTTGAAGAGACGTTTGAAATTTCGATGCCTAATATAATCTATGGATCGAAACTTGTATTATGCCTGTATAAACTTGTATTGTCTATCAATCCCTAACGTATTTAATATACAGGGTGTAAAAAAGGACGGCTATCATTCATACGGGTGATTCTGTGCAACAAAATGTACTGTATAAAAACTGTTTCTGAAGACAATCACTGTTAGCGTTGCTATTTCAAAAAAAATTACATTTTTTTACAAAAACAATCTTCAAATATTAAAAGTATAGTTTGTTTTAAAATATACATAATTTTGTTACAACGTTTAAACAATTTACTAATCATGTCACCAAACTGTTTACATATTTGGTATGGGTAGCGGAAAATAATGCAAACATATAAATAGGTCTTCCTTTTACTGATAAACATATGGAAAACTGTAGAAAATGCTTGTCAGCTTTATCTATAAAATTAATGACAGGGAAAAAATGGTGGACGTTGAAAATGACCTCAAGCTCGAAATAAAATGATTGGATAGTTATTGAATATATTTGGCGTTAATTTTGTAGAAATTCATTATTCACAATTAAATGAACCTACGTGATGTAGTATTATTTCTACTTTCTTTAATTTCTTTACCACAACCTAGGTTTCGTTGTATTACAACATCTTCAGGTGGGATATTAGCAAAGATCATTGCTAATATCCAATCAACATCTTTGTTAATTGCCCACCTGAAGATGTTGTAATACAACGAAACCTAGGTCGTGGTAAAGAAATTAAAGAAAGTAGAAATAATACTACATCGCGTAGTTTCATTTAATTGTGATTGGATGGTATCAAAATATTAGCATTTCAATTATTATAAACAAGTTAATTATCTAAACCAAAATAGGCAACAAAAGTGTCAATACGGTGAAATATAATTATTTATTTGAATTCCTCGTATTCAAATGAACATAAACATTTCAAGATTTTTTGACAACTTAATTGTTTAAAAAATCTTGAAATGTTTATGTAATAAGCCCGTTATTACAGTGTTAAGATCGTCGGTAATGCTCAAAGTAGGTACACGCTCTGTTTCTGTGTCTTTTTAATTTTTCTTTAAATTAGCAATTGTGAGAAGAAGTTAAAAATAAAAAAATAAAGTACAAACAGCAGTGGACAGAGGAAAAGGCAAGAAATTCCGTCCAAAACGGAAGCCGAGGACAGTCGTCGAGCACGAACAAAATGAAGTTTTTGTAGGAAATTGTTTATAAAAATTAAATTATTTGACAAATAATTATGAAAATCGTTTATGATAATTAAGTTTCAATTCTGATAGTTAATCCATCGAGAGATGGATCAAGAAGTGTTAGTGTGCCCTAACACGTACATACGTACATAGGTACATACGTACATGCGTACATACGTATGTACGTATATGTTTAGAGAAGCACGTCATTTTCAAAAGCAAATTTAGGTAAATAATCAATCTTTGAAACAAATTTGGAAAATGGTATCATTTTTTAGAGAAAGTTACTAGGTCTAGGTTTGAAAAAGGTTTAGTAGGTCTAAGTAGTAAGGTAAAGCCTAGTAAACAATTATTACCTATAAAATTTCCAGAGTTACAATTACTTCCATCATCAAAACTCGAGGTCGATGCGCTAATCAATAATAAAGAACATAACCGCGAGGTTACTACAATAGAATACTTGAAAATTTTTGAAAGAGTATTTCAAACTATTAGAAATGTATCTGATAAACTTATCATTGTGACAATATCCCAAAAAAACGTATTATAAGCCGAAAAAAGTCGACTTTTTTCGCATTCCTTCATAGCTTCGTACCAAAACACTACATCATGTGATTATAAATTTCACGATGTTACAACGCCCCAAACAAATCATGCAATTGGAAAGAAGTTGTCCTATCTCTTTCGCACTTCGTCATGATCGATATTGTTTACGGAATTCAATTTATGGGATCACGCTACCTTATTCACAAAGTTACTTGAAGTTGGCCATTTACTGCACATGTGTAGTGCATTTTGAGGTCACGCATTCTGATTGGCGAACGATTTGTGTTTCAGTGTTTAACCACATATTTTAAAACACAATGTTATTTTTATTTCAGTAATTAAATAAAAATTTTTTATTCAATTTATTCCCGTTACGTTAATTATTATTCTTAACCCGAAAACTGTGACGTATATTAATCAAATATTTATTTTTATACATGTTGATTATACTATGATATCACTGGTACGAAACACTTATTGCGCTAGGCTCGATTCCTACGAAGTAAAATTAAAAAAAAAGTTAAAAGTGAAATCTGACTGCATTTTTAAAAAAATTATAATGACGGTGCACTGTAAATAAAAGTAGATGAATATTTCATGTTTAAGAAATAGAGCAAAACGCAAACATATAGAAACAACCTGGATCGCGACAAATATTTGTTTTATGCGGAAATCAAACCTGTCGCCATCGTGCGATAATTGATCGATCGAGTTTTATTAAGTGCACTTAATGTTGTTATCAAAACATACAAAAACTAAATGAATAAGTAATTTTAAAATTAACTACTATTTACAAGTACAGTAGCTCCTAGCCGCGATTTCGTTCTGTTATATCCCTGCTCTGTTAGCACAGTGCTGACATCGCTCTGACGCAGTCAGTGCCCAGAATGCTCCACTGCAAATACAGCACTCTCATGGGAAACGCTCTGTTGCTAAGCCAGCATTTCTATGTCTAATTAAACCGCATATATGAGTCCTGTGCAGTCCAGTTCTAATTCAGTTATTCAAGTGTTATTCAAGCGCTTGCTGTCTCCGTCTTCGTATCAGCCCTACTATTTCTATATCAAATTAAGATAGGCGCTAATTCCTATATAACGTCTGATATTTTTGATATTTATCATAATCTATATCTTTGTTATTTTATCATTATTTTCTCTTTTGGCATTTTAATATTTTATTCACAGTTCTTTAATAAAACGATCGATTAGTAATTAATAATGAGACTACTATTGAAGTGGAAATTATTTTGAATTGACAGTCGAAACTTTTTTGACCGGTTACTCCACTGCGTTTCATCGATAGCACGTTACATTAACGCCATCTATTGGTCGAATTATGGAAGTATTTCTGTAACCATATCTGCTACAATTTTTGAAATAAATGTTGAAATCTGTATCATTTATATATCTTACCTTATTAAAACCTTGAAATTGTATCAATAATTGCCCATAATATGTTTGTGTTAGTAACTTCATTCACTTGGATCCAATACTATTAAGTTAACTTTAAGATTGATAGTTAAATTGAATGCGTTCGTTTTATATTTTACTTTCAAATTATCGTATTTTCTTTTCTACCATATTTCTTGCAAAAAAACGAAGTCATTTTTAACCCCTCCAGAATTCTTCAAGTGGTTCTTGCTTAGTGTGATGCGCGAACAAATGAATAGCCTCACGGACAAAAATTTCAGAAACTCTTATATATAATTTTTGCGTCAAAATCATTTTTAATTAAATGTTTTCAATGAACAGATCACTATTCAATGAACAGGTCAATTCTATACTATTATGATATTTATAGAATAGATAATCTTCATATTCAATTACAAAGTATGAATAAACTTTATATCGGATAATATTAACAATAATCATAATTTAAAAAAGTTTACAATGAGTCTATATGCATTTAAATTATTTATAAATTTATCGATCGAAATGAAGGAGTTCCATTAAAGGAATGTTTTTTCACTGGTACATTTTCTGTTTTTATATTTCTTTTTCGCCTGTTTATCATAACGATAGAACTAACCGAAGATGAACTATAAATAAAAACAAGCATTCCCAGTCAACTTCATTCCAGAGCATTAGCGTTTACGAAACATTTAACACTATACCCTTTTAAATCTTAAACTCCCAACTTCACTTAGTGGAAAGTTATTGAACAATAGACGATATTTTACTTGTATATGTGTGTTAAATCTATATATGTGTGCTAGGCATCGAACGAACGGAAAATTTGTGTTCGATAATTTAGATTTCCGCTGGCCGAAGTCCACATTGTTCAAACGTCCCGTCTGTCCCGTCAGCGCTCAATCCTCTATTGATTCTCAAAACATATTTGAATATTTTTTTTAATATTTATTACTTCTAAAATATTGGAGAATTTTGTGGTGATAAAAGGCAGATAGAATATCTTTTAAAAAAACTGAGTACTAGGTATTAAAAAGTAAAAAACAATTAACTCAAAATAGGTACCTAATTAATCGCAATAAATAATTAAGTAAGTAAGTTTGTACTGTCGACAAACTTAAACAAATTTATAATTTAATTTAATTTATATGTAAATTTAAATTTAAAATTTGTAAATTTTGTAACGTACTAACAATAAGGAATAGATTAGTAAAGGTCGCATTTGTAGTATAAAATGATATACTTGTTTAAGTTGATCGGCGGTGCTGACATCGACTTCAAAAATAAGAAACTTAGTTATTTATTGCAAATAATTAGATATCTATTTTGAGTTAATTATTTTTTACTTTTTAATATCTACTTTTTTGAAGTCGGTTTTTTAAAAGATATTTTATTTTAGAATTTTAAGTGATTAATAAAATTAATTATCACATTATAACTAACATTCAATTATTTTTTCTTAGATTATTGTATAATTAATAAAAGTCACGCCCAGAAGCTAGTGTATAGATAATTTCCTCTTTGTCTAAAGTGGGTCATTAACAATATACAGAAGCGAAGCGATGGTCGTAGCCGCCAATGGTTAGCTGTTAGCCGTTGAGGAGTTCCATTCTTCATATCCGAAGTCCAATATCAGATTTTGCAAATTAACAACTACCACGTGAGGAGCTCCGTTCTCCATATCCGAAATCCAATATCAGATTTTGAAAAGTAATAAGTAATATAACAACTAGCCAGTGGCAAATATATTGAATAACGATTAATTTACTACCATCCATTAAGGAGTCGCATTATTCATCTTCAGAACTCATCATCAGACTCTGACCTGGTCAATGGTGCAGTTTTTTTGCAAAGTAAAAACTATGGATAGCAAATATCTTTAATTACGTTTGATTTACTATCATCCAGTAAGGAGTTCTACAGAATGGGGTGGTCGATGATTTCATCATCAGATTTGGGGTGGTCGATGGTGTATTTATTTTGCAAAGTAATCACTACCAGTAGAAAATATCTTGAATCACGTTTAATTTACCATCGTCTATTAAGGAGTTCCATTGTTCATCTCTAGAACTCATCATGAGATTCTGACCTGGTCGATGGTGTAATCATTTTGCAAAGTAACAACTATTAGTAGCAAGCATCTTTAATCACGGTTGATTTACTAACATCAGTTAAGGAGTTCCGTTGTTCATCTCCAGAACTCATCATCATACCCTGGTAGTGGTGTAGTTATGTTTCAAAGTAATAACTGCAAAGTAACAAATATCTTTAATCACAGTTGATTTACTGTCATACATTAAGGAGTGACATCATTTATTTCCGGCCCTCATCGTCAGATCATCATCATATTTATATGGAACCACCCCTAAAATATCATATTTCAAACAAAACAATCATCGAAATTATTCCTCTCAATAAAGAATTATCGTTGAACATATATAAAAAAAGATTCTGATGAATTTAAAACATCCTCCTTTTTTTCAAGTCGGTTAAAAAGGATCAAAACATCAAATTTAATATTAGTAACAAATATAATTTTATATTAAAATTATTTTCCAGAGTTGTTATAATATTTTCAGTTATATTTTCAGACTTACTATAAGCTCTTTAGCAGCTCTTTGTAGGCTAATTAGAAGATTTTCCATGTGGCAATCTATGAACTATCGTCATATTACTGGAGACGTGTATTATGGATGTCCAGGACAGCGCACCGTACAAGTATATCCATTGTAAACGGCTCCCTTATCAAAGAAAGACATCACGTTGTGGTAATTAGTTTTGAGATTACATTACTAAGTTGTCCGTTACGTAAATGTTTATTCAGGATCAAGCAAAAGGCAGAATGCAAAAAGTTATGGGGCTGATACCCAAGAGATGGTCAGACTTGTGGAAACATGACACAGTAAGTTACACTTGAACGTTTCTTTAATGCAACCAACAAAACCACAAGAAATGGTATCGCGAAAACAGCTATACACTCTCGAGTTGCAATCTATGCTCATGAACGCTATGGCAAAAATATATAACTGGATGGATTTCAATACTGCTTTAACTTTTGTAACAAACATAATAAGATATTATAGAATTTTCCAAAGTTCGTATAAAATTTTCAGTTACAATATTATCAGGAATTCTAGAGATTCAACCATTTTTAACCACAAGAGACATCGACACCGTAAAGACACTGTTCCGTTTGTCAGACACTCCAGTTTTGTACCCCCAAATCTTAAACCCGAGTGAGATAGTATCTACCGCTTTACAAGCCTTAATGGCAATCAATGTTATAGGATGTTCTCCTAACGCACAAGCCCTGGTGTCTTAATGCGGTAATATTGCTAACCTGAATTTAAACTTTTCTTCAGCTCCATTGACTACTTCCAAAATGTGATCGCGTGGTTTATTTATATTTTTTTTTGTTCTTTGATTGATACATCTGTAATATTGTGCTGTAATAGTAATACAAAGTAATTCTGCCAATGTTCTGGTTTCCACGTAAATTGGTCTAATGTTATTTGAACAACTAAATAAATAATAATTTGAGTTCATTTACAGTAAAAACTTAATAATTATAAATCATAAGTTGAGTAATCTTGTTGTAAAAAATATATACCTATACATATAATAACACACGGAGACAGGTGTTCAATAAAAAGAAACATGAAATGGCATAAACTGAATAAAAAATAATCAAGTTGCTATAAGCTTAAATGGTGATACAGCTATTTATTTATAAGGATTGTGACTACATTTGCTTTATTAGTAATTTTTAATATATATGTTTGTAATAGACAAGCAGAATATCTTTGGACGATAAGAGCCAACCAATCGCGAAGTGTAAGGTTTTGTCGCTTCTCCTTCTCCTGTATTCTCAAATACGCTTTTCCTTTTCCTTCTCCTTCTGCTGTATTCTTGAATACATAATCTATGGCATCTTTCTAGAAAAATATTAACAAAATTGTTATTCTCTTTAAACAGTTTAGGCAGTTGAAAGTACTAACTACAACAGAGGCAGTGTTGTGCATGTTGAAGAAGTGAAGAGACCTTATTTTCTAAAATGTTGTGAAATTGCTAAAATAGTATACAACTGTAATTTTTATATATTTTTGAAACAGGACTATTTATTAATACCTTGCCAACAATCGATACATCGTTTCTCAAAATAAACCTTGAAGTTATTAAACGAAAGTAGTCGCTGATGATTCTAAATATAGTAGAGAAACTATGTCTGTCAAATACTTTGGGAAACACGACAGAAGACAGTCTAATTTGTCGGTCTCTAAAGACCATTTTCAATGTTTATTTCCCAAAATAACTTGATTAAATCTAGACAAATAAGTGGGTTCATATTAAAAATATCTCACCTCTTTTGCAAATAAAACATAGTATAGAAGTTTGTAAATTAATAATAACTCATTAAAATCCGTGGTATTTTATTGTTTATTTCTTGAAATTTTACGATGTCATACTATTTTAAGTAAATTTTACTAAGGTGTTTATATCAATCCTAACTGTTTTCAATAACTTAATTGTTAATAAATACGGATAATAAGGAAATTTTAAAAATTACCCTAAAATATCCCAGGGTCAAATAAAATCATTTCTAAAGATATATTCAAATATTATTACAACAATCATTTAACGTATTCATTGCTTCTATTCCGTTTGTATTATTCGTTTAACGTATTTACGATTTTTATTTCATAATAGCATCCGTTTAATATATTTACATTATTCGTTTAATTTACTTACGGATTTTATGTCGTGTGTATTTTATTACAGTATACATGTATTTTATTACAGCATTCATTAAATATTTGAACGGATTTTATGTCGTATGTATTTTATTACAGTATACATGTATTTTGTTACAGCATTCATTAAATATTTGAACGGATTTTATGTCGTATGTATTTTATTACAGTATACATGTATTTTGTTACAGCATTCATTAAATATTTGAACGGATTTTATGTCGTATGTATTTTATTACAGTATACATGTATTTTGTTACAGCATTCATTAAATATTTGAACGGATTTTATGTCGTATGTATTTTATTACAGTATACATGTATTTTATTACAGCATTCATTAAACATATGAACATAGGTAATATAATGTAATAATAACGTTTTTATTCCTTTATGCTATTTGTTTGATTTACTATGTACTGGAAATATCACGCCAATGACACATTCAAAATTCTTAAATTCCATATCTTCCAGGAATACCTGTAACCATAAAGAATATTGGCAACTTGATATGCAGAAATGATGACAAATATTTAAAATCAACCAGATTGTAATAAATGCGAAGCGGCATGGTTATAATTTAAATATATTTATGGAAACATTTTGCATGTTTTCGGAAAAGATTAGTTCGAGAGGCTATAAATAAGCTACAGAGCGGAAATCTACCAAAACATTTGCTCGAGTCTGTGCGTTTTTTTTTGTACGCAAGTCACGCAAAAAATGTTTTACAAATTTTGGATAGAGTTTTTTTATTTGTTAACATGATTATTTATTTGTTTATACACGCATTCCTTACAAACTAGTAACCAAATTGACATGAACGCGTTTTCAATGTTGTTTTAATTTGGCTATATTTTAAACCACTAATGACCAACGTGTGATAATATGACTATATTCTCACATCCATCGAAAACTTAGTAAACTCATGATGAAGAAAAATACCAATTTCTCCCGATAGGAGGCACCTCGTTGTTGATAATTCTTTAATTGTCAAGTGGAAGTATATTTTATAAGGCTATGTCAGTTTTTAAGTAATAAAAATTATAAGATCACTTAGTACTGTGATATTAATATCGGCGTTCATTGTTTTGCTAAAAAGAGTTTTCCTTCAAAGTCGTAGTTTAAAGCAATACGTCGAAATGATTGGAAGCAAAGTTCTAAACCTAGATTATAACCAGAGTATATATGTAAATAAATATTTATGTGTATATATATGTATATATATATATATATATATATATATACACACACATATATATTAGATGTATAGTTATATCAAAAAGTATAGTTCTAACAAAAGCTTTATTTTTACGTTCACACTCTTCTAGCGTTATTACGTACTATATTACAATAACACGTAACTGCATGTAACATGTTTAATATACATGCAGTTACGTGTTCTATACATAAAATATATCAATAAAATTTCATCACAAATTTCTATCGTTTTCTTGTTTTTTTTACAAATTTCGTGTTTTAGATATAGAATATATCAAAAAATTTCATCACAAATTTCTATTGTTTTCTTGTTATTTTACAAATTTCGTGTTTTATGTATAGAATATATCAATAAAATTTCATCACAAATTTCTATTGCTTTCTTGTTTTTTTACAAATTTCGTGTTTTATACATAGAATATAACAATAAAATTTCATCACAAATTTCTATTGTTTTCTTGTTTTTTTACAAATTTCGTGTTTTATACATAGAATATATCAATAAAATTTCATCACAAATTTCTATTGTTTTCTTGTTTTTTTACAAATTTCGTGTTTTATACATAGAATATATCAATAAAATTTCATCACAAATTTCTACATAAATAAAATTTAAAATATGGCATCAAACCACAAAACCCACATAACTTCAAATTAACATTCATGCTAAGCGCCCTAAATAACACTAAAGCGCCGTCTGAAATTCCCTTTCCATCCGAGAAAAGTAACTGGTAATAACTTTTCTTTTGAAACATGTGGACAGTTTAATAACAAGCTATATGTCATAAATATGAAAAGAAACAGAAATTATAAAGAAGAAGCATCTTAAAGAAGTGCAGGAAGAATTTAAATATAGAGGTAATGAAAAAAATGCTACTCCATACAATTAATCCTAAACAAAGACGCCGAGTCATCGCTTGTTTATCTAAATCCGGTTAATTACGTAATCTATTTGCAAGGAAATAAAAAAATATTAGGCAATCCTGGTTATTCTACAACAAGTATCAGAGTAACAATAAAAGTCATGTCTTCACAAGTCTCATTCTTGCCTTGATCCTAGATTTTCCCAAAGAATTCCAGCGACATTGAACGCTGACGTAGCGTCGTATCGTCTAGATTACGATTGCCGACGTGATTCCCTTATCGTTAATTACTCGTATTTATCGCGAACCCGTGTGACGATATCGGTTATCAATTAGACGTTTCACAACACGATAATTTTACTGACCCGGATTTAGTATTTCATAATTCAATTAGGTAGGCAGGTTGAGCGTAAACACTTGCTGCTAGGGCGATAAGGGACAATCGGCAAAATTTAATTTCATTTGAGTGATATGTCTAGCAAGAAATTGTGCGTGTCAGCTCCGACGCGCGAGTGGAGTTTACTCCTTAAGTACGATTGTCTTGGAATGTATTAAATAGGCAACACTGTATATAAATATCAATATCGTTAAATGTAAATGGCAAATTAATTAATAATAAAATACTGACAATATAATTATTTTCAAGTAAAACACGAGATCAAGTTATACGAGAAAATTAAAAACATTTAGTAAAGTCAGACTAAGAAGTTAAAATTAAAAGTGATTTTTTAATTTTGTAGGATAGAAGACACCAAATATTCACAAATAATGACATTTAATAATTACATCTATATATAAGCGTACGATAGTAAACTATGTGTGTCACACTCCATTATTGCGATTATACCATAAGAAAATGCCAAATAAACATATTGATATCTCACTCTAAAATGCGCAGAAATGTTGCGCGGTGAGGCCACCTAACGGTGTCACTTTTTTAATTCTCTGAACTTCGTACGATCAAAACCTAATGTTTACACTTTTTTTAACGCTCTGATCTACATACGCTCTGAACTTCTGATTTTACTCCTCATAAAACTTCATACCGGGCGCTATATATAAAAATCGATTCTTACGGAATAAACTCCAAAAATTCATTTACAAAATTATTTATGACGGAAAATTCTCGATATCAAAATTTATAACAATTTGCTAGTCGATATATACAGAGTAAAGCAAAGAACGTTTCTATTATTCATACAGGTCAATTTGTGCATGAAACCGAGTACATTTGAGGCGTGTTTCTGTAAAAAAATGTAAATTTTTTCGTTGAAATTGCAATTTTGTTAGTCATTTATTCAGAAACTGTTGAAAACTTCCATATTATTCCATAATATTTTCTACTACTCATTTTTATTCACAGTATCACTAGTATGAGGAAAATACAAGTTTTTAGTTTCAATCCGTATATATTGGCTAGCAAGTAGTTCTAATCTTGACATCGAGAATTATGTATTATATATATATATATATATATATATATATATATATATATATATATATATATATATATATTATTTTTATTGCACTAAGATGCATATATTTTTTTATAAAAGTGGCGTTTAAGTAAAAATACCCCTTTAATTAAATATTTCCTCACTGTTATTAAAAACTAAATAAATAAAATAAGACAAAATGAGCAGCATGTAAAATTGTGTGCTGCTTAGGGATGATGAAAGTATTCTTGCCGTCGGCAAATAAAAAACGAAAATATTGTACTTATTCGTTTTAGCGTAACAAAAACACGAAACAAAAAACACATCTTCAATAAGCAATATAATAAAATGAAAATGAGGATTACGGAAACTAAATTTTATTTCATTAATGTCTTCCGGCCAATAATCAAACCTCACTTGAACGAAGTCGCAGACAATAGCTAATGTTTTATACGTGTCTCTATTGTTTTATATTTAAATATATTTTGGTCAGTTTCTGTAAATCGGCATTTTTTATTTAAATCAATAATTTAGTATGGTGTTAACTAACTTTCAAAATGACATTGGTCCACAAATTAAATAGAGATTTTTTGCGGCTAATTGCTGTTTCTATGGATTGATAGCTTATATTAACTCATAAATATTTAAAAGGAAAAAGTCCTTATTAGGTTTATTTATAACTTATACTAACAAAACCTGGACACTAATGTAAATTGTGGAAAACGCTCTTCTTGTATTTAACTGAATAGTCTCAGAAGCGATTGAGAAACAATTCAGAAAAATGGCATCTGATATAAGAGGTACAGCATTTCCATGAGCAAGACATAATGAAACACCAAATTAAGTTGAACGAAGTGAGCGAGCCAAATAATAAGGATGGACCAGGGAAGAATTACAAGGAGAGGATTTATAAATATTCCCAAGATCAAAAGGCCAAAAAGTAGGCCCAAAACTAAATGAAGTGACATGATCGATAGAGATATAAAATATCGCAATTGACTAACCATTTCGGAATGACCTGAAAAACGCTATTGAAGAAAGCGAAGACCCACAAAGGATGTCTAGCCAAAGACTATGATTATGATATTAAAATTATATGCTTGTTACATTAATTGGAAATCAGAAATGGCCTTCGCGTGTTCTTTTAAGTAAGATATCATTTAATCAAAGATATTTTCACTATATCATAAACTTTCCAATTAGTATCAGCATATCCTTCTCCATTACACGTTTATTATATTAACGATGATTATTATTTTCGTAATTAATTATGACGTTAGTGTAAAAACTAATTTTGTTCTGATATCTAATATGCTTAACGTTTTTTTATCCACCGATGTCACGTAACACATAGATAACTCCGGATGCAAACATTTTATAGCCAGTAATGAAAGCGCAAACTATAATTCAATGAATTTATAGAAGTCCTGTCATCAATAAGATGAAAAAAAAGTAGACAGGTGCGAGTCTGGCCTGCTCATCGATAGTACTGTTAGTTACAGTACTGTTTTTGTCATTATTTGATATGATTAAATAGGCAGGACATATTTATTACTGTGAATATCTCAGTAATATACATGTCATTACAGTTTTTGAGTGTACAGTTTTTGAGATATATATTACAATATATATTACTGTGAATATCTCAGAAACTATGACATATGGAATCATAGTCATAGTTTTCATACAACCTTTGCCTAGGTTTCTAAAATCCCTTTCTTTTCATGATGTTTGTATTCACAATTTTGGAAATAGGACCTGGGGGAACATTTATTTTTCTATAGTTCATTGTATATCTCTGACAACATTTTGAAGGTATTAAAAGACCCTCCCAGACAAGCCATTTCAAAAAGCACCCTACACTATGAATGGAATTAAGAAAAATTCTGAAGTTCTTAATTTACGTATCCTAAAAATTACACATATAAATTTTTGTGTTTTAGCTATTGAGATATGACTTTACGTCAATTTGTATTTGAGAAAAATCGCTGTAACAGACGAATAGACTGATACCACAGTTGAACCTGAGTGAATTTATAAGGCTTATGATTTTCCTTTTTAGGTACGGTGCCCTAAAAATCTAATCGGATAACTCCTGTATTTGTTCCTCGCAGATAAATATCTCAGGATTTATTAGAGGAAATTAAATTTTTATTAAAAAATACGTAACAGAAAAATGGACTCATTGGTTCGGAATTCCATCCACGATATACTGAGCATTCTTCTCCAGCACCACAATAAAAATTCATCAAAACAATGATTTGTAGATGGAGTACGATACAAATGTATTTAACTCGCAAAATACACTGACGGATAGCACAACAGGAAGCGGTTTGAGCCGTTAAACAATGGCGTGACGTGACTGCTGGAGACGTTATTTTGGGTAAAAAGATCTGGTGATATATTATTTAGGGAAAATACCCAGGGCATAACGAAAAAAATCTGGAAGCAAAAATAACCTTAAACATGTAGTGGTATCTTTGTTATACAGAAATAAAGCAATTTTAACATAAATCAACAGACGTGATACAAAAAAATTTATTCAAATCTTTCCTTCCGATATATGCAATGATATATCGGAATATATATTTTAAGCAAAAAATAATAAATTAATATTTCTTGCTTAAAGATATATTCCGATATATCTTTAAGCAAGAAATAATAAATTAATATTTCTTGCTTAAAATATATATTCCGATATATCTTTAAGCAAGAAATAATAAATTAATATTTCTTGCTTAAAGATTTATTCCGATATATCTTTAAGCAAGAAATAATAAATTAATATTTCTTGCTTAAAGATATATTCCGATATATGTTTAAGCAAGAAATATTAATTTATTAACGATAAATAAATTTGAAATATACTTTAAAGTAAATCATTTTTGACTTTATTAATATTTTTTTGTAGACAGATAGGTGTAGTGATTAAAAAAAATTTAAAAAAAATTCCGGTAAAACTCCGGAAAGCCGAATGAATTGGCAATTCTACTATCATTCTTACGATATATTTCCCAGGTGACTCAATCCAATTTATAATAAATAATAAAAAGAAACAAAAATGAATGATTACGGATTTTTTTAATAAATTCATTTCTCTTAAATTTTTCCTATTTTACAAATCGTCGTAACGATTTTATTATCATTTGAAAGTTTTGTTTTTTGGACTATTATGCTACTAGGTTTGATGTAATAAATGTATTAAAGTGACTTATAATGAAAAAACAGGATTTTTTTTATTTTCAAGCTTTGAAAGCGGTAGGGTTTCGAAGTTCAGACATAGTTGAATTTACACACTCACCTGAAACATTTTAGCTTCAAAAATATGAGCGGAATCAGCTCTATAAAAGTATGCTTTGAGGAAAAATACAGCCTTCATAAGTTATGAAGCAGATAGGATAATATTCATCATAATATCTACATAAATGTTAAATGAATAAAACTATAAGAAAAATATTAAAACCAGCCAAACATTTTATTAAAATTTTGCTTGTCTCAAGTGTACAGTTAATAAAAATATATATTTTTAAGTAATCAAAAATCAATGTTCGTGTGGATTTTTAATGAATGCAGTGGGGTTTTTTTTAGTAATATTATTTGCATCCCAAAAGAAAACTTGACCGTAATAAAAGTTACTTATTTCTTAGTTTAAACTTTAAACTGTTTCGCTGTGACAACTTCTACAATTTCTATTCATCACTTCTTAAGCTCAAGCACTCGGTGTTTACTGCGAGAACGCTAACGTTTTATCCTAAGTCCTTTAAAGAATGTTATATTGATTCCAACAAACCAAACATTGACAGGCAAAAGTACCTTTGAGAATATTTATTTTTTATCTTTAATGTACTAATATATAAAGCAGACATATTGTTGAAGGAATAATCCTATAGTCATAGAACCAAAATATATTATGGGCTGTGGAAGACCTCAAGAGACTGTACAATTGCAAAATAACAACAAAAACACATTTAATACAATAACAAATAAAAGGGCAAGCTTACAAGAAAATAACAAATGACAAGTAATTAGTAAAAAAACATAAATAACACATATACAAACATATTGACAAAAACGATGGGTAAAAAAAGGGGATAGGTATGATTTAGGAGGAAAACTAGGGAGTGGACGTTAGGAAGTAACGAATGGGAGTTTATTCCATAGGTTGGTAGCACGAACAGCGAAGGAATATTCACAGAAAGTCGTATCATGTTTGGGGATAAGTAAAGTCAGGAGATTTTCTAAGCAACGTCCAAGGACATATTCACTTTATACTTAGAATCTAGACCTAATAATCCGGGTTACGAGAATACTTTATTAAGTTAAAAAGGAAAGAGAGAGACCAGTTAAACTACGCCCTGTAATCTGAAACAAAGTCGAATATTCCACAAATAGTCCATCGAGACACATGAGAGTCTAGACTTTAAACTGAACTCGAGCGTCATCACAATGAACATCGCATTCAAATCGATTCAACAGACAAAGAGAATATCAGAACTATTTAAAAAAAACGTATATTGATATAAATATTACACACAGACAAATATACATTCGTCACTTGAAAACTTTTTACATTTTGAGGGTTACGTAATGCTTATTCTAAGTTTTTTTTGACCGCGACTTTTAGACGTTATCCCAATACTTCCTTTTCATCTGGAACCTAAAAATAAGAAAGAAAAATAAATAATTTATATGTAGGTTAAAATTTAGATTGCTGAATAAAAATGTTTAATCAACAAGCTGCTGTTGTGAAGGAACTCTGTTGGGATAAACGAGCTAAATATATTACACCAATTTTATTTATTTTTTAATTTCATTGGTAAAAGTGATTATTTCATGACAATCTTACTTTTGGATGAATCAATTATACCTAATATACGATCAGTTCATTACAGAATACACATTAATTCTAAATATCAATCGACGGCACGCCACTGCATGACGTTGCGTAAGGTCACGGTGCGGATATCTGTAACGCGGCGCCGCGATGCATTCTAATCTACGCTTGCGGGGCTGCCGGCCAAGGGACAAAGATCACCCGGACCGGCCACATGAGATAACGTTATCTAAACGAGACCATACCGGCAGCTGCCGTAAGTGAGGAAATACAACATGCCCGATATAGAATTGAACGACGCAGCAAAGCCCATGAGAAATTAAAAAATAATATTGTCACGAATACTAATTCCTTTGCACATTAATAGTTCGTGTTGGCGAAGGTTATTGATGGATTTGTTCTGAACATACTCAGGATAAACATTTTTGGATCGCTTAATTAATAATTCAAATAAAACATTGGAAACGGAAATAGAAATCACCCAATTTAACAGTATAATAAAACAAGCCAAATTTTATCGTCGACGGAAGTGTAAGGTAGAACAAAGGAGACGGAAACGAGGACGTGTATTCCTAACAAATGATGTCATAAAACGAAAAGTTCAGGAAATAATTTGATGTAATAACTGTAAAAATAGTATAGTGTTTTATTATATTTTGCAATACTATAATAAGCTATTCTACACTACTAAAATAATCTAGCTATACTAGTAAATACTGTTAAATTGGAAGAAATTGCTTTTTTAATTACGTATCTAAAAAAGGAAAAAAACATAACACGTATAAAGTCAGCCACGTGTCCGTCTGTCAAAACCATTGTTCCAAAAGTCATTTGATGTAGAAACTTAAACCCTCACTGAAAGGTAATTTTAAGGGAATTTAAATACGAACATATGACATACACCAATTTTTTTTAATTATATCAGTGGAGTACCAATGGACCTTGCAATAATTATAAGGACCTAGAATTACTTTTTTAAATAATACTAAAGGTGCGCTGAAAACGTCCACGAAAAATTTTAATTTATTCCCTATGGGGGACAAGGAACCACCACCTCCAAAACTGTTAAGTCAAAGTTATAAAAATACCAACGAAAATAATCAAAAGTTTATGGAAAAACTATATTTTAGGTCCTTAAAAGTTATACCCAGCAATATATACTACTTACACGGTGAACAATAAAATTAATATTGTAAATAGTCTAATAAAAACACTAGATGCCGGCAGATGTGTTTCAAATGATTTTATCTTATGAAATTAGTTACTTTCAACTTGGTGTTAGGTTTTCTAATCATATTAATGAGTGGAACCTGCTTCACTATCATCATCCATTTTCCACTCTCTATAATTGTTAAGTCTTATTTCCATTAAATTATTCATCGTCGTTGCTAGTTTGAGTTTCACTAAACCTAAATTCTAGTTTTCTTTTCTATTACTGGATTTCTCAAGAAAATACTAGATTTCCATTCTTTTCAGATCGCAAGAGACATTTTGTTATTTTATGTCCGTAATTTATATTAGCTTGAGTTTCATTAGGTCTGAATTCTAGCTCTCTTTCTATTCCTTTTACTACTGAATTTCACCAGGAAGTGCTGGATTTCTATTTTATGCAGATCGTAAAAGATATTTTGTTATTTCATGTCCTTAATCTATTTTAGCTTCAGTTTCAATAAGTTCTCTTCTCTCAGTTTCATTAAGTTCTCTTCTTAAATTCTAGTTCTCTTTTCTATTACTTATACTATTGGATTTCTCCAGGAAATACTGGATTTCCATTCTTTGCAGATTATAAAAGGCATTTTCTTACATTATGAATGAAATTTATTTTCCAACTGTTAGATGAAAATAATTTGTCAAAAAAATTGCTTTCTTTGTCTTGACTATTTCCTGCGCTCGTGTCATGACCATATTGCAATGCCTGCGTAAAGAAATAAATTTTATCTGAGTTACTCATTCGTGCACAATATTCAATCTAATAATGAGTCATGCCAGAATGTAAATTGTTCGTGATAACTGAAAATAAATTTCTTGAAATGTGTCATCGCTATTTATTATACTGATATAGAATTTTTAAATGTTTTGATATATCATAAAGAGAGGTCGGATTCTGGGGGTTATTTCAGGACCGAATTGGAGAAACGTTACGACGTTTCTCCAATTCGGATGATTTGATTTATTTAACTTAATCGAAGATAAAAGAATGTTCATTATTTTTTAACCTTATCCACAAATAGTATAGTTTTCGGGAAATACCAGAGCTGAAGTGAGAGATCATTTTTTTATTTAATTTACTAACCTCTTGATAAATTTATGAGTAAATAATTTTATATTCTTACAAAATTTTAATTTTCGAAAATTTACTTTTAGAAAAAATTATTCGAATAATCTTGATAGCACAATGTACGAATTCACTTTTTAGTATAAGTTTCCATACTTAGTTTTTTGTAGTTTCCTTACTTAGTTTGCTCTATATAAAAATTGTTATGAAAGTATTCTGTGGATTATGGGTGAAATGTTAACCGGGAAAAAAAATATATTTGATATATCAAATCTTTTCATTTATTTCTCAACCACATATCCGTTACGTGAATATGAAAAGTATTGAAATGATTAATATAATTTCTAGAAAAAGTCCAAACACCAACTTAATCCACAGTAAATAGTGATAATTCTTCAACATTGAATAAAAATAATATGTAACAATATATTTTGCCTAAAAATGGCCAAGAGTGCGCATGGACCTCAGTTGACAAAATATATTGCCTAAAAATGGCCAAGAGTGTGCATGGACCTCAGTAATAAAAGTAATAATAAGTCAAATTAGGTAGAATTAAGTAAAATACAGTAACTAAACTAAAAAAACCCAAAAAAAATTCATACAATTAAATAAATCGCAACGAACAAATTGAATGAGATATAAAACAACATATCATGCAACTAAACAATAAACTTAACCAACGTCAATGGGTTGTGAATGGTTTAAAATTTAGAACATCTAGTCGCGATGAAACTCTGCTTCCCGGGACTATATTTGGAGGTTTACCTCGGTTATCTCCTATATAAACCTGCTTCAAGATTTTAAGAAACTGGGATTTTGTTGATGCAGTACAACAGTTTGCATCTAAGCTTTCACGTTCTGCAGATGTAACGGGTGCCAACTGAAATCCATATATTTGCATATATTAGTGTACCAATTGGAATGTGTACCTATTTTTGGTAATAATTCTTCTATAGTTGTGTGTTCTGAATTTATTTTCAAGACTGACTCCATTTGGCCTTTCAAGTAGAATTCTAGGTCCCTTTCAAGACTTTCGACAATTGTTTTGATTTATGACAACTTTTCTATTTTATAAACAGTGTTTATTCTGGACCACTATAGTTTCTGTTATTGCAGTTTCAAGCTGCTTTCAATAACGTCGAAAATTGTCCTAATGATGATCGACACAAATTTTTAAGGTAATTAATTGGCAAGCCGAAGGTTTGTTTATTTTAAAGGTCATAACATTTTTATGGCCAATATTTTATCCTAGAAAGTTACTAGTTTCATTCACGGAAATGCAAAAATATTAATCACATAATTCCTAGCAAATCTGTATGATCTATTCTTTGTACGCTTCGTTAAAAAATGATTTTCTTAAAAATAGACTCTCCAGGAATATGCTGACCAATGCAAAACCTTTCGAAAATGAATTTTGTTACAATTTAACCATGGTATGTTTATGAAAATTATCATCGCCAAATCGTAATTAAAATCAGTTCAATATCAGATCTCAGCATATTTCTTGAAGAGACACACCAGAGGCATTCAAAAAATTCAAAATTGTCTGAGTTGCATACAAAGTCATAGTCAAAACGCGACGGAAACAAAACTTGAACACAAGGCAAATAAGAGTTCGGAATGAACCATCGTCGTCAAGATAAATGAATATTCTAAAGTGAATATTCCACGTTTTGCTGACGCAAATGCTATTTATGTAGAAAGTACTCTTTCAATAACTTCTATTTAGCTTACAAAACAGATATTTCTAGTAGCGTTTACATAAATATTTAATAAAAACAAGTATCTTTTAATGTAACAACAACTTAACATACTCGTACATTGTAAAATAGGTTCATACGGATATAAAAATATAGAGACACTGCTACCCCAACATTTGCGACTTCACTTTTTGCGATTTAGGTTTTACTGACGGAATTCAGTATTCGTGAACAAACGACTTCCTTATTCACGAACAAGAACGAACAAATAGCGTAGGCGAACAGGAACAGAGTGATGGCGTAGGCGAACAGGAACAAACAAGTTGTTGCGTAGGCGCACAGGAACGAACAAGTCGAGCGCGGGCAAACAGGAACGAACAAGTCGTAGCGCGGGGCACGCTGAATGTAGCGGTAGTTTCGAACTCCTTCTTTCTTCGAGGTCCTTCGGTGTGCAAGTTACACACTCTGACCACTGGACCAGTAAAACGATTATATAATCGGCAGTCAGTCTCAAACAAAAACAGATATAAGATTATGTCAGGCATACTGTGAAAATGTATATCCAAATAAATTATTAATTTTTTTATAAACGCTGACTCTGCCAGTCGGGCCCCGAAATGACCTCCTAAAATCTGATCACTGATCATCAATATAAACAAACTTCTTATTTTTTACTAAAATATGTACGTCTAATACTGTGTAAACTGTATGTAATTAGGTAAATAAATATGTTAAGGACGTATTTACAAAATGCCGCCTGAGAATGTAGATTTAATAGTCGTAAAATCACTAACACACGCGTAGCGACGCATTTGTGATGTGCAAAAAATTTATGGCCTATGCGTGTTATGTTGATCACTGACATTTTAACTAAAAAAAATATGTGTTTTATATTTGGTAACCAGTTTTATTTACTTTGTATTATTAAAATTTAGTCAACACAATAATAACTAATATTAATATTATTTCAGTTTTAATTAGGATGCCATCTATTATCCAAGCTATTATCCAAACCAGAATAGCTATATACAATGATTTTATATTTCACATGCGGTTTCATCAAAGTAGCAGTAACTATTAATTGACAGCGTTACTCGTATTTAACAGCCAGCAACATAAAAGATAAAATAATAGGATAATCTCAGGAGAAATATTTTCAGACTCATCTAAATCTTTCATGAAATTAGGAAACCACAAATGATTGAAACCCCAGAAAATGTTTATCTCCTCGTGACCCCTGTAAAAACATATCATTATTATATGTGAAGCAAATTTAAATACAACAAAAAAGACTTTATTTTAATGCGTGAACAAAAATATGAGATCACTAATTATTAAAAATTATGAAAATATTAATTTCTAGATACCGAGTTTTTTTTATAACTCTTCCTTTCATACCATCATATATGCTATATCATACCTTCAACTCCCAAATGAGTAGAAGTTGCATCATACCTTCAACTCCCAAATGAGTAGAAGTTGCATTACTGCCGAGAACAATGACTAGCCTGATGAAGCGCAAAAATGTCCAATTAAAATTAAATATATCTGCGTAAATTTTACCTTTAAAAAGCTTTGTATAAAAAGATTGTATTATAACAAACCCAAGTATAAAACTTGGGTTTGTTACAATACAATCTTTTAACTTTCGTCGACGAAGCAATAATTTATATACATTTTTTTCATTTTGAAAATATAAATTGTGAGAAGTGATTGCTATAAACTTTTGAAGTTTCAGAGCCATAACATAACAAACTGTTTTCTGATCATCTTTGATTCCTTGCTTTCAAAAGTTTAGCACTAATGAGATGCGATGAATGATTATAATTTCATTGATCTCAATTGTCAAGGATCCTCCAATTTTGGAAGCAAACATTTTGATAAAATTTGACTAATTGTGATTCCATTTTATCTTTCTAGAATGTATCATCTTTCTGTAATAAATTCATATTTCATTTTATTAGTACCAGTCCTGACCGCAAACGGACAAGCATCGTGACCAGTGATACGAAGCTGACCTTATAATTGATAAAACCTCGGATGATTTTTATTTATATTAATTTTGCCATAATCTTACTTCCAAAATACAATTTCTAGTTTATTTTATTACGTCATCTGGATACAAATTTTAGCTAAATTATGGGCACTTAATTTCTACGATGCTGTCTGTGAACTGACCGTATAGTGTGGCTCCTAAAAAAGAAAATTCATTATCAAGTAATAAATCACACTCCTCATTGTTGATATGTAAAAATGTTTGTAACTTCTGAATATAGTATAACCATTGTTTTTTCTATATTTTATCGATGGTCGTACAAAAGCTATTTAACTAATGAAGTGTAATTCGTAATTATGCGTCTCTTAAACACTTTGGCAAACCAAGTTAATAACTTCTGCCTATGCTTTAACCAAAGTGGACTAGTACTTTATTGGACTGTGTTACCCTCCAGATTGCATTGCTTATCAGGGATCAATAACAATTGTTCAGAAACTCTTTTTTTGCTTCTTCGTATACTCCTTCATCCATATCCGGTTTCTGAAGCTCTCACCGTAGTAAGGTCTTTTCATACGGGATTCGTATTTTTTTTAATTCCCTTTAAATTTCTATCCTCATTAAGACTTTTAAGAAAAGTTGCTAATTTCTTTATTTCAGAAATTGCGTCTGTTTGAAAAAATATTTATGTACAAAATATTGTAAACCATTTGTACTAAAAGAGTCCACTGTACTTGCAAATCGCCCACCATAAGAAACTCAGCGAGAAAAGTTAAAATCTCTTTCCTCCTCATATATTTGGCGATGCGCAAATTAAATCCTTCTGTTAATCACTAGTTTAATTTGTAAATGAAACTATGATTGATGACTAATGTTTATTTCCTAACAAATTGGGTTTTTCTTTCAGACGTTAAGATATCAACTTTGAAGAAATTAGCATTATTCTGGATTGTTAACTTTGGTTTGAAATTCAAATCAAACTAACAAAAAGGACGGATAAAATAATAAAGAATGGAAGAATTAACTTTACTTACTAAAATAACTTATTAGAACAATAAGTGGAGTACATTATATAGTCGAATAAGTGGAATGAAATCGAAACTAATCATAAACAACTTGAGATTAATTTATGCATTAACATAACGCTTAAATAACTACGGTAGAGACAATTTAAAGTACTAACATTTACATAAAACACGTAAAAACCTGTCAAGTACTAGTAGAACCCACACTACGAAGTTTCCGCACACATCTATGCAGTTGTGTCATGTGAAATATGACATTTAAGTGTGCATAGTATTTCTACTAAACTATTTGCAAATATTAACTTTTCTTACGTGAATGTATTCAGCAGCTTAGAAAATAAGGGGAATACCAAATTTTCGCACATTTTTGAAACATCTTTTTTAATATACAATTTAAAATTATACAAAAAGATATGTCTAAAAAATATATGTATGCCTCATAATCAAATGATACCCATATGATATATAATATAAAAATAATTAAGAACTTTATTTACTCTGTCTTTAATTCTTATATGAATCTTTGAAAAAGATAGTTAATATAAAATATATGGGTCAATAAGGTGTATTCCTATGCCAATTCCAAGTTTCTACGTCGCATGGTTTCTGAGAAAATCGGAAAATATAGAAAAAACTTAAATACGAAAAATTTTGAAAAAACATGAATATATGGTCCACTATATCATTCTTAGGCGTAAAACAAGGTGTATATTTCAAAAATTATGATATCTAGAATCATCATTACTTTTTTCCCACAACCTTTGCATGGGTTTCTAAAAACCACTACTTTTTAATTTTGTAGGTTCAATACTATATTTTTTCCATATTTTTCAGTATCTCTCTGTATTATACCTAATATATTATATTATACCTAAAGTTATGAAAAAAATAACTAGTCCTTAAAAACCCCACAATGTACAAGAAATTAAAAGAATTCCGGTTCTTAATTTGCCCCCACCCCAAAATTACTATATAAATATTTTTAAGTGTGAGTCTAAATTTCGTGTTTTAACGTCAAGCGGTTTCTGAGAAAAGGGGCTGTAATGGCTAGACAGACAAACACGTGAGTGATCTTATAAGGGTTCTATTTTTGCTTTTGAGATACAGCCATAGTCAAGCGGACATATTTTTATTCAGAAATACCGCGACGCATCTCGGTGCAGGATGACTAGTCAGTGTTAAAAATGTATGGAAAGTTGAAACCATATTTTTGTTGAATAATATTTTTACTGGTGGATTCTCTTGGCTCTGAGGTAATATATAGGCTATGTTTTATAGTAATCGACCAACTAAAAAGAAGATATAGCAATTTAATGCTTCAATACAAAAAATTATTTGTTAAAAATAGTTTACTTCTATAATTTTTATAATAGGTGACATTACCGGCTAACCCTAAAATGATTAGACTAACCAAAGAGCATGTCAAAAGGCTAAAGTATAGTAGACACAATTAGCATTCACGAGTTGCTGGTACCTCGACAAAACCGAACGTGGAAAATAAAATCATTGTACATAGCCATTCTAGTTACCTGGCCTGGTCAATAAATGAAATACTAATTAATACTGTAATAATACTAATATATGTTATTGTTGCATTGACGTAATTTTAATAATACAGAATAAATAAAACTGATCACCAAACAAATATTGAACATATATTTTCAATTTACTATAATGTCGGTTTATTAATTAAGATCAAGTTGATGTGAATAGGCAATAAATTTGTTACACACCGCAAACGGCGTCGTTACGCATGTATTAGTGATTTTATGACTGGTAAATATACTTTCTGGAGGGGCGGAATTTTGTAAATAGGTCCATCATAGACCTAGATTGTGTGTACTATAGAAGTATAATTAAATTACTCTTGGACATTTTATAATATGGTTTAAGTATCTTCTTTGTACTGTGCTATGATGAAGCGAAAAGGTTTTACAATTTTCATATCAGCAGCAACGTATCTCGTGCATACGGGCAGTTACTAACAGTCCAGGATTATAAAAACTAAAGCTTTACAACAAACTCGTTCTAACTGAGCATTAAAAATATGATTATTAGAGACAAACACTGTGATTTTTTTATTCATTTACAATTGGCCACTCTACAGAAACCCTATCATAATGAGCAGCTCTCTGGCAGTTGTGACAACTATATTTGATGGTAATAACTTTAGAAACATTCATTATTACGTAGGCAAGGGTTTACAGAAAAAAAATTCGACAAGTGGTCTGTGGGGAAAAAAGTTTCCAAACCTCTGGTTTATGCAAATGCTGTAGACCCAAAGGTTGCACGTGCATCAGATGCGGCTGATACGCATCTCACATGTTCCATACAAGTTTGCTTGTGAAAGTTGAATAGCCTGTATTTTCAGTGATGCTAAAAACCTATAATAATATAAATACTTTGGTATGGTACCCTGAATGTGCAAGTTATGATTCAAACTTGACTGATTGATTTGTAGAATATTATGGAGTATATAACAGACAACGATGTAGAATTACCGACATGGTAATCATCGAGAAAGCTATAAATAACTTGTCTTAACATTTTAATTCAAGTTCGTCAACATCAGACATCCCTCTTATCTTCGCAGTTGACCCTCGACTTCCAAGCCGCCAACCAAAGACGGTATCTCAGGGTCAGGGTAACCCACACATGTTTATCGAAAACTCGCTGATTATCCCTTAGTTTATTTATCAATAATAACTGCATTTTCGCCACGTGACTCGGTGTGTTCAGAAGTCAGTAAATGAATGTGAGTCTTTCATGTTTATTTAGTACACTTTGAAGGAATCTAAATAAAGAAATGAAAAAGAAAATAATTTTAATGTCAGATTTAATGTCAGTGTACATACTTCTTTTTCTTCTTTGTCACCACTACACCCTGGTGCAGGCCAAGGCTTTCCCAATCTGCTCCCTTCAGGCAGCACGACTGGATGCAAGATTTCTCCACCTGTTGACTCCCAAAATTTTTAAGTTTTTCTCTACACTCTCCAACCACCCTATATATCTCTTCTCCTTATACCTTAAATCTTCGCGAACGTCATTTTTTTGACTGGGTCCAGATCTTCTCGTCGAAAAACGTGACCCAACCATCTGATTCTGTAGGACTTGATTACTCTCAAAATGTTTGCTTGCCCATATTTAGTATAAATTTAATTGTTATATAAGATTCTCCAGATATTACATCCTTTGACGGCTCCAAAAATTGACGGAAGAATCTTTCTTCCAAAGATGAGTAGCCTATTCTCTTCTGCTTTATTGATTGCCAAGTTTTCGCTACCATATAAAATGATAGGTCTGTTGAGAGTTTTATATGGATTTATTTTTGTATTAACACAGATGAGTTTTGTTTTGAATTGTCTTTTTAGACCATAGCAACATCTATTTGCCTTCATAAGTGGGTTTCCAATTTCAACTTTTATCCCGTTTTATTGGTAATGAGTGTGCTCAGATACTTAGACTGAGTGACTCCTTCAAAGATATAATGTCCAATTTGGAGCGACCTCACATCATGCGCTCTAAAACTTACTACCAAAAAATTGTTTTTTCTTCGTTTACTGCTAAGTCAATATCTCTAGCAGCACTTTCAAGGGCAATAAACGTGTCCATAATATCTTTTTTTGTTCGCCCAACTATATCAATGTCATCCCCGAAATGGGATCATCTCATGTTAATCCCCGAGTCTCTTATAAATTTTTCAAAGGCTATGTTAAATAAGATGCAAGACAGAGAGTCTCCTGTCTGAGACCTCTCTCTGTGTAGAACAGATCTGAAACATCGAACATAAGCTTAACTCTGCATTTGACACTTCGTAAAGTCATTCTGACAATCTGATTGGTAAGTTTTGGTGGGATTCCGAATTCACACATCGCCTTCTTCTGTTTATGCAATCATACGCTGCTTTGAAATCTACAAAAATGTGGTAGGTATCAATTTCATAGTCCTTGACCTTTTCAAGGATTTGTCTAAGCGATTGTATCTGGTCTACAGTTGATTTTCCCTCCATAAAACCACATTGATATTTTCCTATAATTTTTGTGAGGTAGGCGACAATCCTACGAAATAAGTTATTTGAAAAGATTTTAAAAGCCACATTGAGAAGCGTCTTGCCTCGGTAATAGTGACAGTCCAACTTGTCTCCTTTCTTAGTGTTCATACAGTCATTTCCAGCTTGTCTCTTTCTTCTGTTTACGTACAGTCAGTTTTAATGTCAGTATACGCAAAGTCAGTTTTAATGTCAGTGTACATCAGTTTTAATGTCAGTATAAATGTAGTCAGTATATATCAATTTTAATGTCGGTACACACACATTCAGTTTTAATGTCAGCGTACATAAGTTTTAATGTCGGTTAACATCAGTTTTAATGTCCGTATACATGCAGTCAGTTGTAATGTCAGTGTCCATCAGTTTTAATGTCGATTAACATCAGTTTTAATTTCCGTATACATGCAGTCAGTTTTAATGTCGGTTTACATCAATTTTAATATCAGTATATGTACAGGCAACTGTATATTTGCAAATACATACAATAAACATTTAAATGTTACATAATTATTTATAATCGTTAGTAACACGCGCTCAACTATTGTAATTAATCCACGCCAATCGCCCACCACGTCGTTCGCCATCAAAAAGGCGAATGTAAAAAGAACTGACACGTAGTTTCTAGGTACAATCAAGTGTACAATATACAATTTGAACGTACCAAAACGGGGCTAAACAATTTAAAATCAATACTTGTTTATACAATTCCGCTACAAAAGAAAGAATATGATTCTACTCTGGTAATCTAATTATAATGTGACATCTTCGCAAGAAATTAGAAAAGCCCTTGTTATGACTACAGAGCCCTAATGAAAAACCGGCCAAGTGCGAGTCTGACTTGCGTATCGAAGGTTCCGTACTGCACTCGAAGTGACATTTATGTCAAGTTATCACCAACATGGATTTCCCAGCGCAATAAATATCTGATAATAACTAATGTAATTAAATAGGCAATACATAAATATTATCGTGAATATCGCGAAATCTATGATATTCGAATGTTTCATTTATCTCCAAAAAGTATAAAATTAAAAAATTAAAAATTTTGAAAAAACCCACGACGGATGCATTCGTTGTTTTTGAAAAACGATTAAATATTTTTTTTGAAAACCCCCCCGGCTAAAAGAAAGTAAGAACCTATTAATATAATTACGAACACAAGAAAATCGGTCTGGGCTGCCATGCTCAGCCTATGCCTAGAATTTTGCAGTTTTATCAGTTCGTGACTAACTGGTTAGATCACCCACATAAAAACATATAAACAACATGAAGATGTAAATAAGTAAACATCTTTACGTCAACATTCTATATTTACCTACATAAAAAAATATGTATCGTAAAAATAAGTGAACTCGAGTAGTATACCGCAAAACGTGTTCAGCTAACCATTAATTATTGCTCAGAGACACCAGCGCTCTCGTAATCTGTACTTGGGACCTCACAACCGGTGGACTTTGACACGACAAGTTCCATGTTGTAAGTAACATGTAGCAATAGATGCGTCAGAATAACAACAAAAACAGATACGATACGGCCGTTAAACGGACAAAAGTTTTACCATCACACGCCAATCAGGATGTTGAGGTTATCTCTTCGATATAAAGCATAGACGTTCTCAAATATATTTTTCTATATTTAAACGTTAATTTGTGCACTAATTTTTATTTATAAAAATTGTTATTTATGTGATTAAATAAAGACAAATCGGATAGAACCGTCATTTAAGCTCGTTATAACGTTTCTCAAATGAAAATGGTTACCAATATTTCTTTTAATTTCCACTCTGAGTTTTCTAGTGATTAGTTAAAACAACTTTATTATCCTTATTTTTTTTAATTATTACTTGGAGAGTTTTCTAGTGGTTTGTTAAAAGAATTTTATTTCCCTTATTTCTTTTAATTTTCACTCCAAGAGTTTTCTAGTGGTTTGTTAAGAGAATGTTATTACCCTTATTTCTTTTAATTTCCATTCTGAGAGTTTTGTAGTGGTTTGTTAAAAGATTTTAATACTCTTATTTCTTTTAATTTCCATTCTGAGAGTTTTCTAGTGGTTTATTAAAAGAATTTTATTACCCTTATTTCTTTTAATTTTCAGTGTAAGAGTTTTCAAGTGGATTGTTAAAAGAATTTTATTACTCTTATTTCTTTTAATTTCCACTCTGAGAGTTTTGTCGTGGTTTGTTAAAAGAATTTGATTACTCTTATTTCTTTTAATTTCCACTCTGAGAGTTTTGTCGTGGTTTGTTAAAAGAATTTGATTACTCTTATTTCTTTTAATTTCCACTCTGAGAGTTTTGTCGTGGTTTGTTAAAAGAATTTTATTACTATTATTTCTTTTAATTTCCACTCTGAGAGTTTTGTAGTGGTTTGTTAAAAGAATTTTTTTACCCTTATTTCTTTCAATTTTCACTCTGAGAGTTTTCTAGTGGTTTGTTAAAAGAATTTTATTACCCTTGTATTTATAATTCGAACATATATTATTTATATGAAATTATAATACTAGATAGATGTATTAAAAATGTATGTAATCCAAAGATATAAGTAATACTACATAGATCTACTCAAATATTTAAGCTTGCATAAGTCGACCACAATAAATTATGTGCAGGCACACATGTTCGCGTCATTGCTGTCATTGCTTACGGGAGCCTCTGCTAGCAACGGTCGCGTTTCAAAACAGAGAATATTTTAAGAAAACAATTCGTAACAACTAATTTGATTTCATTCTCATTCTGAAAATGCAAAACAGTAAGTTTAAAAATGTTAAATAAATCGTAATTACTTAAAAACGAATACATATTTTTAAAATTTAGTTAAGAGAGACAAATAGTTTATAGAACATTGATAGATCTGAATACGTTATATGACGTGTCCCGAGTGTGAGAGAGACGAATATATTTATGTACATACCCATGTATATATTAACATGTGTGATGACGACATACACAGAGATACCCTATTTTGACACATTTTTACGGCCAGAGCTTTTCTATACTATTTAGAACAATACTGAAAAATCTACGCGTAGAAAAGCATCGCATTATTTTTCTTTTTTATTTTAATAGCATTACTATCTTCAAAACTGTTCTGTTTTTTGTTTGTGTATTAAGTTAAAATTAAAAGGCTCAGATTTCTAAAGTTTAGAACAGACTATCCATTTTGGAAGTGAAGAAGTAAAAAACGTAAGAGATTTTAATCTACTTTTAAAAAGTGGAAATTCATCATTTTTTCCCGTTGTATAGGTTACCATGAATTATTAGAAAATATATTTGTTTACTTCAGAATAATGGTTTATATACTAAACCAATTAGTTTTTTTTTTGTTTTATGTATTTATTCCAAATGGTGTAAAAAAGGTTTACCTACTGCGCAAATTTTCATATTTTTTTGAGCATGGTGCTTAATCCACAGTACTTTTCCATTTCACCTGTAAGTACCATGAAATATGATCCTGGATTTTATTTGAAACAAATTCGTTTATGTCAAGTTATATTGATAATTTAAATATAAATACGTACTAATGTCGTGAGGTAGAACTGACCTCCATTTGACCGGTAAAAATATAACAAAATAAAAACCAAATGTTAAAAATGAAAAAAACATTCGAAATATAAACAATAGACTTCAAAAACCATGATTATATAAGAAATTTGTATGTAATAAAAGACATAAAGAAACAATTTTTCAATGAAATCTTGGTAAATAAAACTTTATTAAAAAAATCTAAAAAAATGTCTACGTTTCTAAATGGTCTTCAATAAACAGATGTCTTCATTAAATATGTTTGTGGTCAGATGTTTTTTTTATATTACATATGTATATATGTATATTAAATATGTATATATGTATATTATATATTACATATGTATATTAAAAATATTTAAAAAATTGACAAGTATGAGTCTTATAAGCATAACTAAGTTTTAAATATCATTATCGTAAAAATACCTGTTATGAGTCACCAATGGAAGATAAACTCTAAACTATTAGGTAATGTTTGAGATACGTAGGGAGCGAAAGAAATATTGAACACATTTAAAATGAAACTTGAGTCATTGAAAGAGATCGATCATATAATCATGTACATATCAATAAAGCGTAAAACCCAGTAAATTATAAAATGTATATTTGTGTGTTAATATTGAAAACATTTAAAATTAAACTCGAGTCTTTGAAAGAGATCGATAATTTTGTTATATACCTATTAATATAGCGTAAAATCCAGGAAATTATAAAATGTATATTTGTGTGTTAATATTGAAAACATTTAAAATTAAACTTGAATCGTTGAAAGAGATTGATCATTTTATCACATACCTATTAATATAGCGTAAAATCCAGTAAATTATAAAATGTATATTTGTGTGTTAATATTGAAAACACTTAAAATTAAACTTGAGTCATTGAAAGAGATCGATCATTTTATCATATACCTATTAATATAGCGTAAAATCCAGGAAATTATAAAATGTATATTTGTGTGTTAATATTGAAAACATTTAAAATTAAACTTGAGTCATTGAAAGAGATCGATCATTTTATCATATACCTATTAATATAGCGTAAAATCCAGGAAATTATAAAATGTATATTTGTGTGTTAATATTGAAAACACTTAAAATTAAACTTGAGTCATTGAAAGAGATCGATCATTTTATCATATACCTATTAATATAGCGTAAAATCCAGTAAATTATAAAATGTATATTTGTGTGTTAATATTGAAAACACTTAAAATTAAACTTGAGTCGTTGAAAGAGATAGATCATTTTATCATATACCTATTAATATAGCGTAAAATCCAGTAAATTATAAAATGTATATTTGTGTGTTAATATTGAAAACATTTAAAATTAAACTTGAGTCGTTGAAAGAGATAGATCATTTTATCATATACCTATTAATATAGCGTAAAATCCAGTAAATTATAAAATGTATATATGTGTGTTAATATTAAAAACATTTAAAATTAAACTAGAGTCTTTGAAAGAGATTGATCATTTTATCATATACCTATTAATATAGCGTAAAATCCAGTAAAATTATAAAATGTATATTTGTGTGTTAATATTGAAAACACTTAAAATTAAACTAGAGTCTTTGAAAGAGATTGATCATTTTATCATATACCTATTAATATAGCGTAAAATCCAGTAAAATTATAAAATGTATATTTGTGTGTTAATATTGAAAACACTTAAAATTAAACTTGAATCGTTGAAAGAGATTGATCATTTTATCATATACCTATTAATATAGCGTAAAATCCAGTAAATTATAAAATGTATATTTGTGTGTTAATATTGAAAACATTTAAAATTAAACTTGAATCGTTGAAAGAGATTGATCATTTTATCACATACCTATTAATATAGCGTAAAATCCAGTAAATTATAAAATGTATATTTGTGTGTTAATATTGAAAACACTTAAAATTAAACTTGAGTCATTGAAAGAGATCGATCATTTTATCATATACCTATTAATATAGCGTAAAATCCAGGAAATTATAAAATGTATATTTGTGTGTTAATATTGAAAACATTTAAAATTAAACTTGAGTCATTGAAAGAGATCGATCATTTTATCATATACCTATTAATATAGCGTAAAATCCAGGAAATTATAAAATGTATATTTGTGTGTTAATATTGAAAACACTTAAAATTAAACTTGAGTCGTTGAAAGAGATAGATCATTTTATCATATACCTATTAATATAGCGTAAAATCCAGTAAATTATAAAATGTATATTTGTGTGTTAATATTGAAAACATTTAAAATTAAACTTGAGTCGTTGAAAGAGATAGATCATTTTATCATATACCTATTAATATAGCGTAAAATCCAGTAAATTATAAAATGTATATTTGTGTGTTAATATTAAAAACATTTAAAATTAAACTAGAGTCTTTGAAAGAGATTGATCATTTTATCATATACCTATTAATATAGCGTAAAATCCAGTAAAATTATAAAATGTATATTTGTGTGTTAATATTGAAAACACTTAAAATTAAACTAGAGTCTTTGAAAGAGATTGATCATTTTATCATATACCTATTAATATAGCGTAAAATCCAGTAAAATTATAAAATGTATATTTGTGTGTTAATATTGAAAACACTTAAAATTAAACTAGAGTCTTTGAAAGAGATTGATCATTTTATCATATACCTATTAATATAGCGTAAAATCCAGTAAATTATAAAATGTATATTTGTGTGTTAATATTGAAAACATTTAAAATTAAACTTGAATCGTTGAAAGAGATTGATCATTTTATCATATACCTATTAATATAGCGTAAAATCCAGTAAAATTATAAAATGTATATTTGTGTGTTAATATTGAAAACACTTAAAATTAAACTAGAGTCTTTGAAAGAGATTGATCATTTTATCATATACCTATTAATATAGCGTAAAATCCAGTAAAATTATAAAATTTATATTTGTGTGTTAATATTGAAAACATTTAAAATTAAACTTGAATCGTTGAAAGAGATAGATCATTTTATCATATACCTATTAATATAGCGTAAAATCCAGTAAATTATAAAATGTATATTTGTGTGTTAATATTGAAAACATTTAAAATTAAACTTGAATCGTTGAAAGAGATTGATCATTTTATCATATACCTATTAATATAGCGTAAAATCCAGTAAAATTATAAAATGTATATTTGTGTGTTAATATTGAAAACACTTAAAATTAAACTAGAGTCTTTGAAAGAGATTGATCATTTTATCACATACCTATTAATAAAGCGTAAAATCCAGTAAATTATAAAATGCATATTTGTGTGTTAATATTGAAAACATTTAAAATTAAACTTGAGTCTTTGAAAGAGATTGATCATTTTATCACATACCTATTAATAAAGCGTAAAATCCAGTAAATTATAAAATATATATTTGTGTGTTAATATTGAAAACATTTAAAATTAAACTTGAGTCTTTGAAAGAGATCGATAATTTTGTTATATACCTATTAATATAGCGTAAAATCCAGTAAATTATAAAATGTATATTTGTGTGTTAATATTGAAAACATTTAAAATTAAACTTGAGTCTTTGAAAGAGATTGATCATTTTATCACATACCTATTAATATAGCGTAAAATCCAGTAAATTATAAAATATATATTTGTGTGTTAATATTGAAAACATTTAAAATTAAACTTAAGTCGTTGAAAGAGATTGATCATTTTATCACATACCTATTAATAAAGTGTAAAATCCAGTAAACTAAAAAATGTATGTATATATATATATATATATATATATATATATATATATATATATTGTACGTTAATACGCGTATGTATGTATATATATATATATATATATATATATATATATATATATATATATCAGGTTTTCTAGCGTCTAAACTAATGAATTGGTCCCTTTGAAATTCGTTTTTTTTAATCAATTTTAAATTTAAAAATTTAGGGGTTAAAAAGTAACTACGTAGAAATAAATTAGAAATTAAATTTTCTCAAAAACAGGGTTAACGATTTTTTCATAATTTTTCATATTATTAATGCTTAATATGATTAATTACCTATAAGAGAAAACGCATTTACCCCTAAAAATTGGTTTAGGGTTGTTTCCATACACACTGTTTCCGTTACGCGAAAAATATGCACGGCGTACGATTTTTTTTTCCGGGACTGTTGAAGAGTCTCACATGTTTCATACATTATTTCGGTATTTCTTTTGTTTGGTATTAGGAATTTGGAATTGTAGTTTGGAGAATTCTAATCTATTTATGTCAGCTTTAGTGATAACATTTAATAATTTAAAAATACTATTTCAAGATTTCCATATTCATAGTATGGGTAATGGGTTTCTATGGTCATCATCTCTGATAAAATATCCATTACACTAACACTTAATTAACTCATGATTAATTTTGTTTTTATTAACAACAAGGTCACCTTTTAAATGAAACCAGTTTATTAATTAACAATATTTGTATTAAAGTTTTATAAACATTCAAATAATTTATACTGAATTAGGATTAAAATATTGACAACAACAAAAAACATATAATTGATTTTGAGTGTTTTTGTACTTTTTTGATCTTGTTATTTTTATGGAAAATTAATTAAAATTTTTATCACACATTAAGTGTGTGATGTACAATACTAGCTGGCCGGCAAAGGTTGGCCTGCTCTTTGGAACACAGCGCCTCCTATCGGGTCCAGATTTTGTGATTTTCTTTTTTGGCACTAAACCGACATATATTGTGGATATGAGTCATTATATGAGTCATTTTGGTCCATAAATAAATAATTTGTTAATAATTTGACTACAGCGCTCCCTATAAAATCCATATGAAGCACCATATGAAGCACCGTCTGGACAAAACATATAATATTGTGTGATCTGAAGTTACACGATCACTTATAGATGCACCAATGAATATTATACATAATAAGATTGATTTAATAATATTAATAAAACATTTTTCGTAATTTTTACCTCTTACCCCATTGTAACGTGAAGGTAGAAATTTTTATTTCGAAAATTAAATGTTTTTAAAATTATTTTGATAATATCTTGATAAATAAAACCTATATTTAATATATTGTGTTATAGATAATAATTTTATGAATAAAACCTAAATACCTCGTGCTGTTTTTTGCACGCAGGTTTATACTTCAATGTTGACTTCGGCGTCAGCCTCAAATTTTGACGTGGACATAATTAGAATTCAGGTAATTTTACAAGATTTTAACATGGCTTCCTCTAAAAAATGGTACAATTTTTTTAATTTAATTAGAATTCAGGTAATTTTACAAGATTTTAACATGGCTTCCTCTAAAAAATGGTACAATTTTTTTAATTTAATTAGAATTCAGGTAATTTAACAAGATTTTAACATGGCTTCCTCTAAAAAATGGTACAATTTTTTTTATTTAATTAGAATTCAGGTAAATTTACAAGATTTTAACATGGGTTCCTCTAAAAAATGGTACAAATATTTTAATTTAATTAGAATTCAGGTAATTTTACAAGATTTTAACATGGCTTCCTCTAAAAAATAGTATAATTTTTTTCATTTAATTAGAATTCAGGTAATTTTACAAGATTTTAACATGGCTTCCTCTAAAAAATGGTACATTTTTTAAAATTTAATTAGAATTTAGGTAATGTTACAAGATTTTAACATGGCTTCCTCTAAAAAATGGTACAATTTTTTTTAATTTAATTAGAATTCAGGTAATTTTACAAGATTTTAACATGCCTTCCTCTAAAAACATAGTAGAATTTTTTAAATTTAATTAAAATTCAGGTAATTTCACAAGATTTTAACATGGCTTCCTCTAAAAACTGGTACAATTTTTACAATTTTTTAAAATACTTTCTGTTGATCTGTACCTATGTACGATTACGTATATGCGTACGTTTGAGGACATATTACTGGTCGCGATTCTTCACCGATTTTGGAAATTTTTTTTTCTATCGATTGGTTAACTATCAGACAGAAACTTATTAATTTTCACAACGATATTCTCAATACTTTAATTAATATAAAAAATATTCTTACAAAAACTTGCTCTTTAGGTTTCCATCTTATAGGATCACTTGGTTGTCCGCCCGTCCGACAATAGAAAGTCGGCATAATAGGAAGTTTTATAGAAGAAGAAAAATAAAAAATTCAAAAATCAATGATTTGAAATTCTATGTGAAACTATATATTTTAATAATTAGTTTCTTTTATAAAAGATTAGGCAATATATTTAAGTTGTAAAAAGTTAATATTTTTAAAAAGTATAATTAGAGATACTATGTACCCTTAAATGTTTATAAGTACTTAACTACTACCGTACGGAACCCTCATTGTGAGAGTTCTCAGGCGGGACCGGTTTTCTCGTGCCATTCTCTACTTCCATTTTGTGCGTACTTCTTGTTCCTTTTTTTGTACTCTCAAGTTTTTCTTAAGAGAACAAAAAAAGGAACAAGAGGTAGTTTCTCTTTGTTTTTTATTGTTTATTCAATAAACCATAAAAAAACGCGTGCGCGTTTTTGGTTTCACCAATGATTTTAATTTTAATGACATATTGAAAAAAAATCATAGCAATGTTATTATTTTGTTAAAATTAGGGTATTATTAATAAAATAAAAAAGAAAAAATTTAGTTATATTTAATAAATTCTATTATCATTGGACTCATAATTAGGGACCCTTAGCCTAGGTATCGAATAAAATGATGAAAGAAAATGTTAGGTAAGGTGTACTTTTGTTACCCCTTCTTGGTAACTTTGGCAGTAGTTTCCCACCGATAAAGAATAATGTAAATAGCTTAAATAAATTGTTATTATTTAAATTATAAACTTTATTTTATTTTTTTTAATTTCTGAAATTAATTAATATTAAAAACGACAACAGTCCTGTCTTTTCTTTGTGCAATCCATATTTTACTACTAAATTAAAAAAAATAATTACTTGTAAAATAATTACTTGTAAAATATTTACTTGCTGTCACTATGAAAAATTATAATTTATTTGCGTCCTAATAGTTCGCTTGTTTGCATTAATCACCCGGTTGCCTTAGGTTTAGGCGAAGTATACGGTATTCTTTTTTCGTCGAAACCAAGTATGCGGCTTTGTGGCCGAAGCCTGCGGTCTGTGGTCACAGGTTTCAAACCCGAAACCGAAGCAAAACTGGGTCAGATAATAATCGCCAATTATCTCGATTTTCGTGGACCCTAAACGCGATGACGCTTTTCGAAGTGCGAAATGCAGAGGTACTATCGCTAGGGCAACTAAAGGGTAACAATACCAGTTCGAATCAAGAAAGGATTATTTTTAAAAAATTATATCACTAAAACAGAGATATAATTTTATCTAGCATATTTTAAACGGTCATGCGAATGCTTCCCCACAAGTGAACCATCTGAAATCTTCTCACTCCAAAACAAATTTGACGAATGTTCAAACGAACTTTGATGAGCTTTGAAGATTTGTAGTGCAATATAAACCGTGTCATCACCAGCCACCTATATCAAATGGTGGAAAGCTATATTTTTAATATAAAAACGCTTTATTTACTTTTAGCCGAGTTATAGACAATTGAAACTATATCAACAGAAACCGTCGCCCATTTGGGCGTAATCGCCTCCCCACACCCGGCATTCGTTTCAGAGAGCTTTTCAAATCGGAACAAGAAAAGTATTTAGATTGAAATTATATATAAATATTACCCTGTATTAAGCCTAACATTATATTTAAAGTCCATCGAACTCATTTTTATTGAAATTAGAATTTATAATTATACAGGCTTTTAAACCTTTATTATTTTACCTGTCCACAAACTTCAGAAGCACCGCACATGCCTTAATACTGGTTTGCCATTTGAATTTAACAATAATTTTCCCTAAACTGACGCAGCGATGTTTCATAATTCGTGACTAAACGCCCACGCGTCTGCCGATCAACACGGGACCGTACGATGTGTACACAACATGCCCATTGTTCATCGACTGCGCATTTGTAAAGCGTTTAATAAATATTATGCGCATTCACTTTATTAAACAAAAAGTGCGACGTTTTGTTAATACTCGTGCGTGTGCGAATATATTTTGAACGTGTGTATATTTTGAACATGTTTGTACGTGTGCGAATATATTTTGAACATGTTTGTACGTGTGCGAATATATTTTGAATTCAAACCCTTGTGTTAAGGTCCGCAATAAACAATAGGTAATGTTGGTTTAGTTTGCTTATTTCACGATAAATCATTTGAATGCTCAACGCAGTCGGAAGATTTGTAGATGGTGAGTCGGGAGCCGACAATTGCCGATTTTTGTCGGAGAGGGCCGATGGCCGGAAGACGATATTTATCATTTGTATTACAATTTGTTAATTAAGTTAATTTACCACGAGTAAATTTTCCCTTAATGATTTTTTACGACTTTCGTTATTGTATAATCGACTTCGATCGGCAATCTATGAAGAAGTCTCATCTAGCAATGCCGTTTATAACTGATTTAACGAGTGCAAACGTGACCATACCAACCTCAGTGATGACGTCCCTCCCCAGCGACAACTAAAGATGACGCTGTGCAGCTCAAGATAAAAACCGATAAGAGAGCAAAGGTATCATTCAAATACAGAGAAGCCCACATGTCACTTTGACGTCAGGAAGTTTTGTGCTAGGCAGATACCCCGATAATTGAGCCGTATCTGTATTGGACCACGTCACGAGTGACGAAACCTGAATACGCTGTTACGAATCTGAAACTAAGATGCAGTCTGTGCAGTGGATGTTTCTTGTGAAGAGTTAGAGAGCTTGGAAAGATGAAGAAAAGAAAAGTGTTGGAGAGTACTGGAATAAAAGTGATTGCATCGTCCTTCGGACGGACAAGTTCTTTTGCAACGATTGTCCTGGAAAATAAAATACCAGTTACTGTAAACTGCAATACCAGCAATGGGCTAATTGATTTAATTTGGGAAATTGGTTAATACTGGTTAAATAATGATGTTATTCAAAAATCAAATATTTACATTATGTATTTTCATTTTAAAAAACTAAAAACTTAAATTTACCTCGAGAACGCTCAAGACTGTCATGACGTCACTTCCTGTGAAACAAATCAAAACAATCGTGGCAGTTGTTTATTTTGTTTAACTAAAAATGAATTCCTTTTATTACAAATAGTGTGCAGTAACCCAGTGTGAAAGCACAACTATTAAAACGCCAAACAAATTATTTATATACGTTCCATACAATAAACAAATATGGAAAAAGTGGCTACAACTTGAAAGGAGGATGCTCATAGTTTATCTATAGATTCGAAAATGTATTTTTGTGAAAATAATTTTGATATAAATATTTATTTGCAGTTTAATTATCTATTCGATAAACCATGTTTTGCCTCCAAAATTATTGTCATTGTGGTCCTGTCCTACAACAATTACTTCGATTTGTGTTTTCTATAGAAAAAACACAAATCGAAGTCATTGTCAACAATAACTTCGATTTACGTTTGCTGTAAAAATTATTATGACTCGTGCACAATCTATTTGTAAATCTAAAGCAATACTGATGAATTTTGCAGACACTATTTTTACAAGTTTATTGATAAAATAATAATGTATAAGTTGAGATTAAGTTGTCTTGGTTATACATGTTTATACATACATAGCAAATCTAACCTCAAAACCAGTATCAACTACCTTACAAGACGTGTGTAAAAACAAACGGTTACTGACAGCGAAACTGAAGCAATACTATTTAAGCTTAGAATGGTTTACATTTGTGTATACTTACATTGACATTTTAACATTCCGAAATTCCGATGTACAGAAGTCACTATTAGACGCGAAATCTATCCAGCGTCAATTTGGGTCAAATTACTACTGTTTGCTGTACTAAAACCTGATTTCATTGCGAATTGTACTTATATTTTAAAGTGTAATTGAGGGCAGCTGCATCAACTTGACAGGAATTGTTAAAAATGAGAAATTAATCAAATAACCTGTTCTAAATACGAAAATCTCAACACAACAATGGTGTTTTGTGACGTGTGATGCTTTCTGATTTTCGTTCACTGTCACGTGACTGAATTCGTAATTTTGCCGAAATAATTTCCTAAAAATAATAATAAATTTTTATTTTTATTAATATATATTTTTGTTTTTGTTATCTCCTTATCATGAATAATAATTAGGAACTACGATCTATCCTATTTATTCTTAGTGGAAACTAGGCTATTGTTGTTGTTTTGGGAAAAATTCCAGAGCAACGTCCTTGCAATAGATTCCTCCTTCATCATACTCACATAAATGAACTACCAAATATTTGACTACATCGGCAGTAGAAACTATGGATTGTCTACCATAAACCCTGACAACCTTGCCTTATGCGTTTTCTAAATATTCCGAATAAAAGTAAAACTACGAGGAATGCGATTCCTGGATGCCGAAGAAGCGGCAACTGCCTTGGAAAAGGTCGTAGAAGAGGCCTCCTAAGAAGAGTGAGCCAACTGCTTCTCTCTGTGATTCCATCAAATGGAAGGATACATAGAGTGCCATGGAGACTATTTTGAAAAACAATAAATAAATTGCAAATTTGCTCGTTTGTTTCATTCTTGATATTCTATAAACTTTCAGTGTTACTTCTGTCATTTTACGGAAAAGGACCTATGCTACCTTACCAGTTTATTCTTACATTCAATAGATTAATTCATTTCGCACAATTAATAAGATAAAAATACGATCTTGTATTTAATACACTGGCATACAATTAAAAGCTGAAAAAGAAAAAACGTTTAAAATTCTACCACCAAAACTCGAAAATAAAAATTAAATACGCACTATTTTATCAGCTAAGTGTACACTGTTATTTAAATACCTAAATATTTTGTTACAAATAGTATAGTTGAGTCAACAATAGAAACATATTTGGAACACAAAATAAACGTTTTATTGAGGTTATCTGTTTGACCCTTTTGGTGTTTCATCATAGTATGCCAAAATAGACCAGATTACTCTTTTGACATTTCTATCTCTTTTCACACGTTTCTACTTCACTGGCTAAAGAGAGATAAGAATGTAGCATAAAAGAGAGCATTATCCTTCTATCATACCAATTGTGTCATAATATTTACCACATTAAATTAATACTTTTCTATCTTAACAGACGTTGATAACTTATTATATATATGTAATAATATCTTTATTTTTTTATGATTATACCTTAAGTACACATATCCTCGTAATAATACAAAAACGTTTTGTCTTATCGGGATCAAAGTTGATACAGGCGATGTTTCAAAAAACCGCAGCAACCAACACGACGATCGGGCGCCGTGGGTTCCTAACCCCTGACATGTCAATTGGCTGCCGCACAAAAAGATCACAAGACGATATATAAGAGATTTAATGACACTGCAAAAATCAGTTCACTTCTCAATTAACTTCGCAGTTCGTGGTAATCCAGTTCCGATTCGTTATATTTCACCTTTGAGCTTAGTTCGACAGTTCGCCCCAGTTCAAGTTCAAACAATCAGTTGTAAGCAATATTTTAATTAATAAAAACATTTTCTCACACCGACGAGGAGTATCGACTGGTAATCGAGCCTATGAGCTCTCTGCAGACATTATAGGCTATAGCGATAGTGATCTGGTGAACGTCGAATCATCCGATCAATTGCATAATATAGCGAAATACCTAATTTGAGCTCAATGAGATCAAATTCAACTCGACGACTTTCGACACGTCACAATTTAATATGATTGTTCTAAAAAAAACTCTTCTGTTACCTAAGCGAAGATCAGACTATCAGATACCAGACTAAAAATGAAAAAAATACTAAAGAATACTCTTTTGTAACCAAGAGATTTGTAGAGACAAATTAAACGAAACCAAAATCGATGATTTTATTGTTAGTCATTGTAAACTTCTGATGGCCACTTCAGTTCTCCATTATCAGACCTTCTTCGTAACAATATGTAATCAAAGACTCATTGAAGTAAGCCAATCGAGCCTAAACTTGATGAATTTGCTGTTAGCCATTGTGAAGTTCTGATGCCCATATTCGTCTTCCAGCATCAGCTCAATAGGCTATAGGAAGTTAATAAAAGCTTGTCAAAAATCCTCAGCCACGCCTCCAGTATATGATCCGTACTACTCGTCTCAGCCACGCTATGGAAACATGAGAACACACTCGTGACTTAGACACCCATTAAGAAAGGGTTCATCAAAATTCCACCTACAAATGGCTAAAAAGTAGTGTATACATCCTTTACAAATTTAATCATTCTACCTCTGCTATTAATTGGTCCTTAAAATGTGAAATTTCGAACAAATTTCTTCTTTAACGTAAATACTTGCTACGTTTAATACGTAACAACTGTGAACAGGCCGTAAACACTACTAGTCCGTAAACACTTGCTAGTCATATGCTGCGACTCCATTGCAGCTTTAGAGGCAATTAATAGAGGTCAGTCTGCACTCACCCAAGAAACCCACCGTCATCTGGAACAAATTGATGAACCAAGAAATAACATCTGGATTTTACAATAGATTCCGGCACATTTTGGAATTCCGGGCAATGAGGCAGCTGATAAGCTTGCAAAAGAAGCTCGTGATCTTAGTGATTTTAATAATGCTGGAATTACCCTTGACGATCTAAATGCTTATGCAAGTACTATTTACGTGAAAAAGCATAAAAAAAAACTATCAGGTATGTGAAATTAACGCAAATCGTGTGCTCAAGCATGAAAATCCATCATGATGGTACTAGAACCTATCGTCCTTGATAGGTTCTAAACGTCCCTCTCAACCCGGACCATATATTTAGCTGTCCTGCGATTTTGAGAGCTCTGTTTGATCTTGAAGAATTTCTATTCAGTTCAGCTGTCCAGAATTTCTATTCAGTTCAGCTCTACTCTGAAAATATCATCAAGATCACCAAATGTGTCATTTCTGTGCACGGACATTTGTAGCAGCTTCTTCATCTCATATGGACACGACACCAACCAACTTGATACGCTCATCAGGCTACGAAATTGATTTTATTTAAAAAAAAATAAATCTTAAAGGAAACACTAATTTAACGTATCAATAAAGTCAATATTTTCCTATATTTTCTTTTGATTTATGTTTACATAAATGTTTACGTCAAAATTCCCAAAAATGAGTAAATAAAAGTGTTTAAGTGAAGGTGCCTGTATGTTTGCGTGATCTGTATAGGTCGACTGTATGTTTATTTGTTTGCTTCAGGAGATGCCGGTCCCATTTCTTCATCTTATTACCTTTATGCTGACGTAAACCACATATACCATGATACAACCTTAGAAATTTACAATACAGCATAACATACAACATGTGAGTACATTATTAAAACTATCTCCGACCACCGCTAATAACTTGCATAAAAATTAAAATCGGCAATCGAAAAACGATGAAAGCGGGAGAACGACTTGTGGACCATGGAATCGATTAAATTTATTAAGAAAAAAATTTACATTTTTTCATAAATAAAATCCATACTACAACTTTCAGTTGCATTTTTCCCAAAACGACTTTTCTCAATCGGTTTCGTCGATTTTTCAAACACTAAACCGGTTCCTTCGATTCTTCTGACACTAATATAGAAATGTCGAAAAAATATCGAAAATAAATATATCACGTATTAAAAACATATCAAAAACAGTATTTTTTCCAGAAGCTGGTCAATATTTAAAATTTTGTGAAAATTACACTCATCAGCTTAAAAGGCATAAACCCATAAGTGTTTTATAAATAAAACGAAACGAATACACGTGTTTCACAAAACAAAAGGAACAATTGCCGTAGCATCACTCGCGTCTCTTACGTTAAATTTTCGTAAAAATTTAATTTCTTTCAGTCGGTTTTTTTCTTGTTGAATGACTCAAGTTTTGTTTTCGTACGATACAGTTTCAAAATAATCATGTCTAGTGTAGTGTGGAAAAAATTATAAAGGAAATGTTTCATGTAAATTCTGTAATAAAAATTGCAGATTGTACAACTTTGAGATTAAAAAATTAACAATTAACACTAGTTGATGTTAATTTGACAAATGATGAACAAAAACCGATCAAGTGTGAGTCGCACTCGTGCATGAAAGATTCTGTAGCACCAAACACTTTATGAATAAAAAAAATATTACAAATACGGTCGGCACCAAAAATATCCCTAACTACATATCTCAAGAACTACAAAACAATATATGTTTTGTAAACAAATTTTCAATATTCACACAAATTTTCATTGCAAATTTAATACCTTATTTTTTTTCCAAATTGTGCACAATTGAAAAGTTAGAGAGGGGACAAACTTGTAAGACTTTAGCAGCACATATCTCACCAACTATTGATTTAAATAAAAAAGTTGGAACTTCAGTACCATTTTAAGACCTATCTAAAGAGACCCACATCTATGTGCTCTGGATTTTTGTCATCCCTCAGTTACATGTATGGAGTGCCATCCTCAATATTCTTTTTTTTCATAATTCCACTATTTCATTGTATAGCGGTTCATAGAAGACATCTACCATCCAAATTTCATCTACATAGTCCCCACAGTCTCAGCAAAATGGCTGTGACGTACGGACTGACAGACAGACAGACAGATGGACATGACGAAATTATAAGGGTTCCCTTTTGGCCATTTGGCTACGGAGCCCTAAAAACAAAAGAAAACATCACCTATGCCATCCGGTTCAACTAGCTAATTGCGGAAAATATAGATGTATCCGATTAAAATGATATAAATTCGTAGAATGCTCTACGCAACATTTTAACTAATATCAATAACGATCAATGTTGCGTAACGCAGACGAACAACTTTTGTAGGTCGCCACTCGCCACATGGTCGGCAACTACCGGCTTTTGTCCGACCAGGTCGGTGGTGGATTTTCCATCGAATTATACGTGAAGGGATGTACACTGCCTACTAAAATATACGTGAAGGGATGTACATTGCCTACTAAATGTCTCTCGTCACCGTCAATGGGTGTTCAATCGTATGTTCTATCCTTTTCTTTATTAGCGCGTTTTAGCTCGTAACATTCGGATTAGTGAGAGTCGGCAAGATCCGCTCCCGTTTTTTTGAAGTACCAATGTTTGTAGGACGTATGATATAATAGTACCGGTGACCGAGCGTTGCTATTTCAAATTTCCCATAGGAACGTGAAATTGCTCGTTTAAGGAATTAGATTTACTTTGTATCTCAATAGAATGGCCCCCTTCCTACTGCACTTCCCTTCCCTTCACCTAACCCTTCCCCTCGCTTTAGCCTTCGCGTTCCCGTTCGCCTCCCCGGTCGCCTTCTCGTTCGTCTTCCCGTTCGCCTTCGCCTTCCCTTTCCTCCCCTCCCCTACCCTCTCCTCCGCCTCCGCCTTCGCCGTCGCCTGTGAATCAAACTATCTATGCGTAAAAATATCGATGTGCATTAAATATATCGATCTACACTAATCCCCAGGGTCGAATTGGGCCGGAAGGGCTGAGTGGCCCTCCACAAACCTGGGATGGGATGTTACTATCCTGGGGTAGATGGGACGCTATCAGATAATAATGAAATATATATATTATTAATTTTCAATGATATATATAATTATTAAAAGAATTACAAAAAGTGCCTTTTCAAAGTAACTTTCAAATATCTTGATGGATCAATATTTTTGAATAGACATTATTTCTTGTACAAAAAAAACACAAATCTTTTCCATTTCATTTCTCTTTAAGTATGTTTGAACCATTTTACATGTGAGTCGTCAGCCAGATGGTAGGTAGGGTCGGGAGTCTCACGCAGGCTAGGGCTCGGCTACCACCTCGACTATATGGCCAGTCCGACACTGCTAATCCCCATGTACCTACACTAATCAATCGATTACAATTTTTTCTTGAATTTTATAATCGCAGTCGCTAATGTAAAACGTAACGATTTTTTTTAATTTTAAGATTAATTTTTATTTAAGTCTCTCGAATGAAGAAAAAATACGCGAGAATTGGAAATATTTCTGAAAGTGCTACACAATAACGATATTTAATAACAAAATACCATAAAATGGACCTTTTTGGAAGCGTATAATCTCTTTATTTAAGGTATCAAGGAGATTATATGTTTTTTTTATATTTAATAATTCCATGAATGCTTTTTATAAATATTTATACTGCCCTTTTGTGGAGGCGAAATTTTTGTTTGATTAATGTCTCGGCCATATTTAATATGCAACGCAGCAGACAAAGTCGATAGCAACAATTAGTCACAAATAAATATGTAAATTACAAAAACGTGTAGATACATATATATATAGTAAAGAATCTCTGCGGTTGAGTGTACAATATTTGCCGATTATATATCGTCTTTGTTGTTTTCTACCGGCTGTAAATAACAATGGCTTACGGCCACTGACTTCACACGCGGTCTTCTTGTGAATGACATCATGAACATATAATAGAACTTATAAACAAAACGGATAGGAAATTAAACATAATATCTACAATAACTTATGATGACGTCAGGAAAATGTTCGTTTTTCATGTACAGGTTTGAACAATGATTTCACCACCGGTACATCTGTTACATGTGGCTCTAAAAGATTCATTAAACAAAATGTACTGATTGAAGAATTGATCGTCTGAATAAACTTACTGTTTTTCAAATGACTTTATCTTTATAAAAAAAATCTACTCTTGTTTGGGCACCTTACACCTGTTTCGAAGACTATTCCCAAACCACCACCCGGTTTGCATCAAAGCTTCTCAAGGGACCCGTGACCATCCGCCTCAAACAAACCAGGGGACCTTGGAAAGCCCCTAATTATTGTTCTATTCTTATAAATCCTTTTGTGACGGCCTTCAAAGACTATGAATGAACATGTGCGCGCCAAATGACGATACTCAATTGAATTTAGACAGACTATAAAATATCTAATGTGAAGCAAGCACAAAGTACGAGTATATGAGATACTAGCTTGTCCGAGAGTATGACATGTTACGAAAATGAACCTATTAGGTGGAACGTTTTTGTTTCATTCTTTCTAAGGAGATTTATATAATCAACGGGATAACCTGCGTATGTCCGTAATAGAATTGTTTCTTTTGCTCTTATAATAGTATAGTTATTGCAAATAGAGACAGAAAGCTGCGTAAGGGAGATGAGCCCAAATCGGGTAAACCGCCTGAAACGGGTAGGTTTGACGGTAGGTGTGCTATAGGTGTTAGTGAGAATGTGTGAGTGCAGAGCGGCGTCCCGACCCCTCCCCCCCCCCCTACCGCTATCACGGACAGTCGGGCCGCTACCGTGAAGCGAACACTTTCAAGATAAGACGAAAACAAAGTTTTTTGCTATTTTTACTAAAAAAAAAGGATTTATACTAATGTTATCTACTCGAATATGATGCAAAATTAGTTTTGTGTAATCATTTTGCAAGTAATATGCTTGTTATTTGTGAATACATAGTGGTCGCCTGTGTTTACAATTTTAGGTTATGGTAGTTGAAATTTACAACGTGTTTTTGAGCAAAACGGGTCGGGGCATAACGGGTGACTACCTGATTTGCCATGGAATAATTAGTTCTAGTGCTGTTATTTAGTTGACCAAAATGTCGTATTAATTACTTATTTTGTTTCTCTTTATTATTATTTATAGATGGTCAATAAGTACAAAAGGAGAACTTCAAACGCGTCCTGGGATGAGGAAGTTGTGAAGCGTGCTATGGAAGAAGCTGGCAAAGGTTCTGTGAACGCTGCAGCCTTCACAGAACCTTTGCCAGCTTACGCATAAATCTGTCAACGTTACAGCGGCATATTAAAAAAGGTAACTCGGAAAAGAAACTTGGGAGGTACACAACTGTCTTTATAAAAAGTCAAGAAGATGAACTTCTCGAATATGTGTTTCATGTGGATAGTTTGTTTTTTGGACTTACTAAGAAAGAATTTTTAGAGCTTGTGTTCCAGTATGCTCAGATTAATAACATTCTACACCCATTCAAAAATGTAACTGCAGGTGAAGATTGGTATCTGGGTTTTAAGAATCGACACGCTGACTTGAGTCTTCGCCGTCCGGAACCAACATCAATAGCACGTGCTAAAGGTTTTAACAAACCACAGGTGCTAAGATTCTTTGACTTACTCGAAGGAAAGATTGAAAAACGTGACATTGACGCAACGCGCATCTACAATGTTGATGAAACTGGTATTCAAACCAACAGCAACAAACCTCCAAGAGACCTCAGCAAGTCGGGGAAAAAACAAATCGGCGTGATAGCAAGTGTAGAGCGTGGTAAACTGACGACTGTGGTATGCTGCTGTAATGCAGCAGGCTCGTTTATTCCCCCCTTTCTAATTTTTGGCCGGAAGAGAATGGTGCCTAGGCTTCTGGATGGAGCCCCACCTGGATCCGTTGCAAGCTGCACAGACAATGGATGGATTAACGGGCCGATGTTTTTGGAGTGGCTGCGTCATGTTGTGAGTATGACTAGGCCAACAGCTGATAAAAAAGATAATTTTAGTGATGGATAATCACGAATCCCACAAATATCTTGAAGCCTTCAAAGAATGACGTGATTTTTGTTTCTTTACCACCACACACGACACACCGCTTACAGCCACTTGATGCATGTATGCACCATTCAAGAATTATTTTGAGCAGGCTATTTCATTGTTTCAACGAACACAAGTCGGGCGCATCATATCATAGTATGATGTGGCAAAATTATTTGACGAGGCCTACGTTAAAGTGGCTAGTGCACATAATGCAATAAAAGGATTTACTTCTACTGGTATATGGCCAACCAATCGGCACATATTTAACGACGGTGATTACATGCCAGCCAGTATGACTGATAGACCAGAGCCATCAACTGGAAATGAGGTTGAGTCAGTTGCTAATGATCAAGAAATATCTGTTCTTGATAACGAACAATATGTTGAAACATCTCTCCCCTGTAATGCAAACATTCGATCGTCTTTCGATTCTGATCGCACCGTGTCGCCGTCTGTTTTGAATCAAAACATGGACAATAATTTTGCTTACATTATTCCTACATCTATGGAAGAAATCGGACCTGAAGCGCAACCGTTTAATGAACCTATAAGTCCGCGCAATACTCCACCATCAGTAATTCAATCTTTTGGTCAACCTTTAACACCATGTAAGACTTTAGCACAAGGTACAGGCCTGCAACCTCAAAAACAACATATGACCCCACTAAACATCTGGCCACTACCTCAAATGATGCCAAATAAATCTACTCGAAAACGTAAGCCACAGAAAGCTGAAATACTTACAAGCATGCCAATAAAACAAGAACAACGAGAAAAAGAGAATAAGAAAAAAGTTTCAAAAACTAAAATTGAGGCCATAAAAAAAAATTAAAGGAAATTAAAACTTCTTCTAGTAATATTACTAAGAGACAGGCAAAACCTAAACGTGGTCCAAAAGGTAAAAATGAGGAAACTGAATATTCATGCTTGGTTTGTACTGAGTTATATATACAACCACCGCTCGAAGACTGGATCAGATGTGATGACTGCCATATGTGAGCTCACGAAGCATGCACTACATATTCTGGTAGAGGCTCCTATTACTGTGATGCTTGTCAAGAATAACTTTAAGTTGTTTTATACTGGTAAAATTGTAATTTTAAATGCAGAATTTAAATAAGTAAAAAAATAATGTGATTATGGAGACTGATTAATGATAGAAAAAAGTCATTATGTTATAATTAATATTAAAAATAATAGTTTTGTTGATTTATAACATATTATTAGTCATTACCGGCTTTGCCCAAAAGCGGTACCCGTTTTAGGCGCCCCTATGGGCAAAACGGGTAGTTCGAAGGGTTTTTTTTTATTTATTTTTCTTTGAATATTTAAGAAGATTAGTACGACTGTTTTTTGTTTTCAAAAGTTTAATAAATAAACATTTCTATGAGTAGAAATATAATTTGCATTTACGTTTCTTGGTTGTTTTATTGAACATCTCCCTTAGCTTACCCGTTTTAGGCTCATCTCCCCTATTTGTGTTTTCCGAATTCGCTGCATAATAAACATTTGTTTTCTGCATTTTCTGCGTCATCATCCTGGCATAATTTATCAGTACCAACATCGGTGAAGTATCATCTGACTCTTGAGGGATTTGTCTCTGCTCTTTCGGGGCCCTCCCCTTCACCTTAGCCTTCTTTCCCTAGCCTTACCTTTCCATTTCTTTTTCTTTTCATTATTGAATTTTTAATTTTATTATTTCTTTTTCTACCAGGCTTTCTTTAATTGGCGTTGAAATTAGAACTGTAGCGTGATGCTTCTTCCAATCCTGGCTTGTATTGAAAACAGGTATTTTCTCTGGCAACTTAATTAAATCATGGAATGGATATATTGTATCTGATGACTCTCTGATTTTAGGTGTTGATACTATATCTGATTCAGTAACATCAAAGCAAGTAGACTCGTCAGTCTCTAGCCTATCAATCTACTAGTTTGATAGGCTAGAGACTGACGAGTCTACTTGCTTTGATGCTGTGCTAGCAACTAAAATAGATTCATTACAATCTTGAACTGCAATATACTTAGTTTGGAGAATTTTAACTGCTATAAAATCTTCTTCTGAAATCACTTCGGGATTTAGTGGCTTAATCCCAATTGCTCTAAACCCAGATTCTCCCTTACTAATTATTAAATGCTTTCCTCACCAAGGACGCTACAACGCGTCATCTCGCTCTTTTCTTATAGGTGGATTTTCAGAAGTATATAACATTCTTTTTTGTATGCTATTGTTAGCGGTCCAAAGACAGAAACATCTAGAGGCAAAGCCAGCATATGGACATGGGGTGCGCTTCCAATACTTATAGACGGGAAAAGCAATGTGGCTAGCATTATTATCTAGTATTAAGAGGACGGGTTTATCTGCAGACGGCTTAGCGCGTTGTTTAATGTGCAATAGCCATTCAAGAAAAAGATTCTTCTTGATCCAACAATTGCCTGAGCATTTGTAACGAGCTCCTATTGGGCCATTCTTCTTGAGAAGTGGAGTCAACCTCTTCCGAGGAACAATAAATATTGGTGGGGTTAATTCAGCTGCAGAGCTCATTGCACACATATATATATCTAATTATGTTGTTGACATAATCACGATAAGAGGCAAAATTAACCATATTCCGTCCCCCAAAAACACTCCAGTGGAAACCTCGGATATTTTTCAGGGTGTCTTTAGAACATCAAAATAAAGAGCTCCCCAAAAATTTAGCTTTGCTGAACTTTTTTCAAAACTAGTGAAAAAATGACTACCATGGTACGACATAAGTTTTTTTGTGATATCAAAAACACGCAGGATTAAATCTTTGTTTTGTAATTTGGAACCACTTACTTGAAACACATGTCTATATTGCTGTAACATCTTTACCTAAAACTATATTTATTTTCAGTAAAAAAATATAACCATTATTAAATATTATAGTTTTTTAAATATCCTAGGATCTACTTCATTACAATAAATTAGCAAACCTATGAAGAATGAAGGTCCATATAAATCGGTGACATAGAAGTCTTAATTATTTAATAATTTTGTATCGAAACGAGCTTCGTCCTGGTTATTATGAGATCACAACTCCACTTGTACAATGTTTTAATGCAAATCCTGGATAATGTGTAGAGTGTTTATCAATGATATTAGGATTTCCAACCTACCCCACATGCTTGGACAACCTAATATTAATAATTCAATACCTCTGATCGGGAGCCAGTTTCTTAACTTTTTTACAGACGCTTACAAGTTAAAATATTTTTTTCGTGTAACTATAGAAAATTCGTAAATTTCTATACCCTTCCTTCAAAATTTCCTAAATTTTGACAATATTCGAACATCTGGCATGCAAAGTAAATTCTTATGTTAGCAATGTGTGACATCAGCAATTTTTGCTACTCCAAGGGTAATGTGAAAGTTGCTTGTTGATAACAGGGTCCCATGGTATATATCAATGATTTAATGGCAATACATTTTGAGTAGCACATTACCCTTTGAGTAGCAAAAATTGCTGATGTCACACATTGCTGACACAAGAATTTACTTTGCATGCCAGATTCCAGACTCATTAGTGTCGGTATGGTACGGCATATTCAATATTATTTGCCGCATTGAAACTGTTACGACGAACGACATAAGAGCACCATGTTAAAATAGACTGAGAAATTTAATTTCTTTTTAAAAAAATTTAGTCTTGAATCATTTTTGTACTGTCAGACATCTTTTTTTTTATTACTTTAGTGTGATACATTGTCCATTACTCTGGATCTACATACACCAGGCGATGTTTAGATACCACAATGTGAGAATTTCATTCACGTTATGAGTTTTCATACATTAATAAAGAACTTATTGAATATTGCGTAGGTAAATGCGTTGAATAAATTCATGAGTTTACCTTGATGACACATAGGCTAAGAATGCAGATAAAAGTAAACAGAACGCAATTCAATGGCATGGATGCGCATGAATTTAGTATCTATACTTCATTCCACTTCAGAAGAGAATATTTGTAAACAAAACAAAATGACAGTTCAGATATTCTAAACCTTTTTCTTATTTTCACATATTAATAACATAATATGGAATTATTCGGTATTTGGGTTTAAAAAATGTAATTTATTATTAGTATACATTTACGTTGTGTATAATACCTAATACCAAAGTACGTTTAAATAATGCCGAACATTGACATTAAAGTTTTTTTAATGTTATTTTTTTGAAATAAATATATATAACATTAAAAATAATCATCGAAAATATACAATCAAATAACAGCAAAGTTTGACTATAAACTATTTAAAACAAATTTTCTACACTGCATAATTATACTAAAACCAATGAAGGAGCTGTGGAAGCCGGTGAATCACGGGCTTTTCCACGTTCTAAAGACAAATAAAATTGGTGAAATCACAGTAAAGTAGCAGTAAAATCACGGTCCCTCCTTCATAAAAACTTACAAAATGCCGTGAAATTAAGGTGTTTTCCAGGTTCCAGAGAAACAAAATTATGGTAAAATCACGGCAAACTTTTTGTCTCCATTTTCTTGCGGAATAATTATGCAATCGAATCGATTTTTGACGTTGACGAAATTTGGTGCTGATTAGTTATGCAACGAAATAGATCGAATAGTTTTTTAGTGGCAGATTAGCTACTTCTATTCTTTTTATTAGTTTTGGTGCAAATTGACCTCACTAAAAAATGGTCTCAATTTGAGCGAAATCAGTCCAGTAATTTCTTACTTTTTTGAGAAAATTTAAAAAATAAAAATGAGCTAAAATTAGGTATGATTTTGGGGAGATTAGAAAAATTTCCTTAACTAGGAATTTCTTTTAATAGAGGTCACACCTATTACGACTTATTATTACAATTTCTCAGATTACTTTGATTTTTTATTTGGCATGTGATATAATTTTTTGTATATGCAATAAATATTTTTAATAGTGTCAAAATGTAATATACATGCATAAAAAATGTATATGTATATACATTTTTTATGCATGTATAAATATATATAAATGTATAAATATATATATATATATATATATATATATATATATATATATATATATATATATATATATATATATATATAAAAATGTATATATCAAAACAAGTAGGTCCATAAGTTGCTGAATCAGAGTCATCAGATAAAATATGTCCATTCCATGATTTAATATATAATATAGCAGGAATTAAATTATTATACATATATATATATATATATATATATATATACATATATATATATATACATATATATATATATATATATATATGTGTGTGTATATATAATTAATTGAAGTAATAATTTAATTCTTGCACCATTTATAATGTCCAAAAAACTGTATTGGTAATTGAAAAAATTTATTATATATATGGATATAAATTGTGAATCAAAAAAATAACTAGGTAACGCTAGTCGCACAAGTACACAGCACAATATAATGTGTTATACCTTCAAGAATAGAATGTGTTTATGATGACTGGTATATGAACCAAATCGTCTAATTGTCCCATATGATCAGCCCTTAAGAGTGAGTTTAAGCTCTCTGAACATTACAGTATAAATAATATCTAACACTCACTCAGTTTCCATCTATTACCATTTTTTAACTGGATTTAATTTCTTTCACTGTCATTTTACCATTTTTTCGCCTCATTTTCATTGCTTTTTCACCAGATCCAATGATGACAAAGCAAGCAGTTTAGTAACAGAATATATATAATAAAAAAAACTTAAGAGAAACTCTGAGTTACCAGTATAACAAATTGTCCTTTCTGCGCAATAATGATCTTATCCCTCATATTCATAACCAAATAAAGTGTTCGCCGCATCACTTTGATGATGCCACATGACACTTGGTAGTGAGCAGAATGCAGAATGCTTAACAGTTGCATTAACATTACAATAGTGTATCTGAAAAATTGAATGAGGTAAAAAATATTTATTGAATATATTCGTCTTATTTTGTATTTGGGAAAAAGAATATTTTTATATGCATATGTATATGAATGTGTATATATATATATATATATATATATATATATATATATATATATATATTCATTTCATATCTCTTCTAAGTAATCTTCACACAACCGATTACATTTGCCACGTGTATTTTACTTGTAATTACGTTATTAAGTTAACCCTTTCAATGCCGATGATGTTACTGTGCAGCCATACCTATATATTAGTAACAATATTCGTGTTGAATGTATTAATTGCAAGAAATGACTTTTGAAGTAAATGGTTTGAAATACGCATCTGTTTACATTAATACTGTAAAAATAAATAAATAAAATAAACTGCCTTTCTTACAGTCAATATATTATTTTTCATCATTTATGATAAACCCTTTCTCTATTTTTATGTTTAATGTAATTTTAAAACATTTTTACATAATTATATTAGATATACATATATAAAGCTTATATGTAAATAGATCAACCAAAATAATATAACATTGACGTGCAAATTTATAGAATGAACTGACTATATGTAATGACCATCAGAATTTATTTAAAACTAAAAATGATATTTAATCACTAAAAACATTATCAGATATAATTTTCTCACGCCAAAAATCATGGGTTCGATAATGCTAACCCAAAGCAGCAGCTAACAGATGATATCTTTAATATAAACATAGTATTAACATGAATACTCCATAAACTTTCTAATAATATCTCAAAAAGTATATACATACTTATATATAATAAAAAATATTTCATTTGGACAAAAAAATATTTATTTCTTCACATTATTTTCTTTTATTTCTATACAAATTTTCACTGGTCCAACGTAACAGATTCTTGATTGTCTTCATCTGAATCTGGTCCTGACGATTCATCGTCATCAGTGCCGTCATAATCCTGCAAAATTTGGAAGAACCCTATTTAGATGTCAATATTTAAAAACAAACATATATTGACAATGTCATTATAAGTTGTCTATTGAAATAGTACAAAACTATAAAAATATATTCTATGACTTTTTCATAAGATACTTATACTTTAAAAAATTGTATATTTTTAAAAATAATTTCATACAATAAGCTCCGAACAACGCATTACCAAAAGTTGATTGAACAATGTTAAAAAAAACAAACAAAATAGGTCTAGTTAATTGTGTAAACGTTATTATGTACACAAGTGTACAAAAGGATAAAAGCAAAATGAATGCTATTGAAATGAAATCATATCTGCGAAAAGAGCTAGATGTATACGATTAAAAATGAAGTCATTAAATAAGAATGCTACAAAGAAGCAAGTGTCAAAACAAAGACTGCCAAAATCGGCACAGGCAAAATTGTTTTTGAATTCAGAACTTAAACATTACCACAGTAATACATTATTTTTTTTCTGTTGGCTTTCCTTTTTTATTTGTTTCATACACAGCTGTTTTGGGAGGAAAATGGCATAACAATGAAGCATAAAATCATAAATACAAAATTAAAATTTGCATATTGTATTAATTACAATTGATAAATCTGTAAAGTGAAGCAAAAAATTAAAAAGTAACAATGCCTTTATCAAGGCAGGTGATGAAAAATATCTAGTTTATGATAAAGATTATAAAAAAAAATAATAATAAAGGATTAGTATTAATTATAGAGATATAATACTACAATTAATAGAATGCTGTTAAACAAAAAGAAAATAAAATTTATGACATCCTTCTGATGACTAGGGTTTAAATGGCTGATTGTACATTTTTCTTCCAAAGTTTTTCTAATCATGATGATCCAGGCAATATATGTATTTGCTTATGATTGTTGGAACAATCAAAGTGTTCTTTACGACAATTTTGAGAAAAATTGTCGTAAAGGGTTTGATGAACATATAGAATTGATAATTGATAATAACAAACATAATTGATAATATTTTTCTGATGAATTCTTTATGATTTCATCATACAAGTTTTGACAACTTTCATCTCTATGATTGCACAAAAATCCATAAACAACACTTTTGAATGACTCCCAAGTCTTTTTTCCCTTTCCTAAATTTTATCAATAAAATGCACGAAGAGTCAATGTACTTATATTAAATAATATATGGATATATATATATATATATATATATATATATATATATATATATATAAATATATATATTATATATGTGTATTTGTATATCGTTAAATATATAGAGTCTTCACCTGCTATATTATTGACTGTGATCTGTGAAAGTTATTTTGATACAAAAATAACTGAATTTGTCTGGACAATTGATGCATTTAAGTGACTATTTTTATAAAGAAATAAATTTGCTTACTTTAAAGTGGAAACAATGCCTAGAACAGTTTAAAAATACACAACCACAACATTCAGCTTACTCTAGAGCAATTTAACTAACACAATTGACAGATAATGGATTATTAGATCATTTCTTTGATTACACCTTTATTTAAAAAACATTTATATCTTGGGAATGAGAGCTAACGAATATATATATATATATATATATATATATATATATATATATATATATATATATTATATATGTGTATTTGTATATCGTTAAATATATAGAGTCTTCACCTGCTATATTATTGACTGTGATCTGTGAAAGTTATTTTGATACAAAAATAACTGAATTTGTCTGGACAATTGATGCATTTAAGTGACTATTTTTATAAAGAAATAAATTTGCTTACTTTAAAGTGGAAACAATGCCTAGAACAGTTTAAAAATACACAACCACAACATTCAGCTTACTCTAGAGCAATTTAACTAACACAATTGACAGATAATGGATTATTAGATCATTTCTTTGATTACACCTTTATTTAAAAAACATTTATATCTTGGGAATGAGAGCTAACGAATATATATATATATATATATATATATATTATATATGTGTATTTGTATATCGTTAAATATATAGAGTCTTCACCTGCTATATTATTGACTGTGATCTGTGAAAGTTATTTTGATACAAAAATAACTGAATTTGTCTGGACAATTGATGCATTTAAGTGACTATTTTTATAAAGAAATAAATTTGCTTACTTTAAAGTGGAAACAATGCCTAGAACAGTTTAAAAATACACAACCACAACATTCAGCTTACTCTAGAGCAATTTAACTAACACAATTGACAGATAATGGATTATTAGATCATTTCTTTGATTACACCTTTATTTAAAAAACATTTATATCTTGGGAATGAGAGCTAACGAATATATATATATATATATATATATATATATATATATATATATATATATATATATATATTATATATGTGTATTTGTATATCGTTAAATATATAGAGTCTTCACCTGCTATATTATTGACTGTGATCTGTGAAAGTTATTTTGATACAAAAATAACTGAATTTGTCTGGACAATTGATGCATTTAAGTGACTATTTTTATAAAGAAATAAATTTGCTTACTTTAAAGTGGAAACAATGCCTAGAACAGTTTAAAAATACACAACCACAACATTCAGCTTACAGTGTTTAAACATATATATTTTGAGATTCTGTGTTTAAACATATATATTTTGAGATTCTGTGTGTTTAAACATATATATTTTGAGATTCTGTGTGTTTAAACCTAAATATTTAGAGATTCTGTGTGTTTAAACATATATATTTTGAGATTCTGTGTTTAAACATATATATTTTGAGATTCTGTGTGTTTAAACATATATATTTTGAGATTCTGTGTTTAAACATATATATTTTGAGATTCTGTGTGTTTAAACATATATATTTTGTGATTATTTTCACCCTGAAAATATATTGCCTAGTATATCTGCATCGTATATAAATGAGGGATTTATCCATATATCCTATCTTGAATTTCTCAAAATTTGTGAGATTTAGAATTGTTGCTATAGTTTTCCAGTAAACTTTAGAAAAACTTCTAGTACCTAACACTGTTTCTTTACATAATTTTGACTTTAGTAGTTTTAGGGTAGGGACATATTTTTCGTAGGCTTTTCCAACATCTCGAGAATTACCTTAACCAAAAAATATATTTGGAATCTATAACTTGCTCTTTAACTATTAATAATACATGACTCTAAAATTTCTAAATAAAGATTTTTGAGTGTTACCCTATTGAAACTTATACGGGTTAATTTGCTTTTTTATGCCAAAATTTAAATATCTAATTCAAATAATTTTTAAAAAACATAGTTGTGACAGAAAAATGGGTGAACGTGTTAGTGATCTCATGAGGGTTCCATATTTTAGCTTTTGGCTTTGAAACATTTTGCTACTTAAGGTCTTCACCTGACACCTTTATTATATTAAAGACAAATTTACTTATATACATTACTCACCTGAAAACTAGTGTCCGCATCCCTTGTGAAGTGCTGTTTGATGAGTGTATCGCGAACACAACTGCCTAAAATGTCACGAACCTGATCATCCACCCCCTGGGGCATCCAACCACGCCTTGGATGACATAAAGCACCTGGCAATACTTCAGGTAGACGACCTAGTATGGCTTCCACCTCTGGGAGTTTTATGTTGCGGTACTAATAAAAAAAGACAATGTTGATTTATGAAAAATTTTGTTCCAAATCTTGAGTGAGCATGGGTGGTTACGCGATCATTGTAAGAGGGTGAAAAAACTCCACAATACATAATAGAACTAACGTGTTTTTAAATATCTTAGAAACTGAAAGCAGCAAAGGACATAGTCAATATTTGCTAGTAATGCCAAGTAATCAACCAAATTTAAGATAAACAGGAAAAAAACAAAAAATAAATGAACAAATTATACATATGTTTTACATTTATAGAGTTTAGGAGTAATTATTCAAGTGAAATAAAAAACAAATTGTTTTAACGATTGAAAATGGATCGACAAAACAATTCCTTTCACGTTGCTTAAACATTATATTAAGTTCATGCGGAGTTGTCTCAACTACGCAATAAAATATGAAAACAGAATTGTTGCAAGGTCATAACGCATTGTGATAGAATTATTTTAGAAGTTGTAACACTGACAAATAACAGCGAACATTCGCTTGCATTTGAATGTTGTAGACCATTTATTACGGTTGCCTTTATTGATACTGAGTGATTTTTGTTGAAGCTTGCTATTCTGTACGTACTGATATCGGCCACGACTCCATTATCTCCGTTGCCTTACATTTTGGATATTGTGTGTCTAATTACAAGGTGTATCAACTGCAATACAGCCATGCAATAAGGCATATCCTCACTCTTAAGACATTTTCAAATAAAACTCGGACTATGGCTACAAATTCAGGTAATATACACACACATAGGGGTAAATCTGTACTCGTGCACACACACGCACACACACCTTTGTTATACTAGGACTATTCATGTTAAAAAATATATTAATTATAATTTGACAAAATGCATAATGTTTTGACATAAAAAGTCATATTTATAGTATATAGGAATATATATAAATATTAAGCTATTGTTGAATATACCCTAGAGTTCCTCGAAACTACCTGGTCATGTGATTTGAGGGCATCTATATATATACACACACATAGGAATAAATGCGTGCTCGTGCCCACACACACACGCGCGCACACGCACACACGCGTGCGCACACACACACGCACACATAAATTGTGATGAATTTGTGCCTACATCTGAATATAGCTAGGAAAGACAAGTAAAGACAAAGGAAAGACAGTAGAATTGGTGAGTGTATCATGTCACTCCATATAAAGTCCTTTAAGGTAAAAAATAATTTATTAAACTTGTAATGAGCTGTACAATAAATTTACAATAAAAATAAAGTGATAAAAAAACTCTCTCTGAATAGCTATAGTATTTATTTCAATCAGATTATTTTAACAAATGTAAAGACTGAAGATTCTTTGCTAATACTAATCTTTAATTAGGAATAAAAAGTATTTAATAATAAGTTTGGTTATTTTCCAAATACAGAGGTATCTCATAAGTAATGACAATTGACAAATATAAAAATTATCTTAATTGTATTTCGAACTATCGAAGGGGTTCATGAGTGTCATAACACACATGGACCCCTTCGATAGTCATTATTTCCAGGCAGCATAAGTTGTATTAAAAAAAACAAGTACGGAGTCAAACAAATAATAAATTCATTTGCTTCTGAAACAATATTGAAAATAAAAAGTTAAACCTGCCGCAGCTACTAAGAAAAATTCTAAAATTGAAGGGAAAGTTTAGTGAATGAATGGCACAATGCTCGTTTCTTCATTTAAATAGTGGGAATTTGACACTTGAAGACCGAGCACATTCGTATAACAGTTTAATGCTAGACCACAAATTGCAAAAGTAAAACAGGATGATTGTAGAATAGAAGATTGGTACCCCCAAGGGTACCAAACTTCCTCATCCAGCATTTAGCCTAGATCTAAACTCGGTCTCATTACTATTTATTTAGGTTCAAGGTGCAAGTTTTGCTTAGAATATCTTTGCCTCTAAACCCAAAGAATGGTTTTATAAAGAATTCACTAGTCGCTTAATTTAGTTAATAGAATACTACAAACTACATTAAATATTAAAAATTTTGCTTTGTAAAACGATATATGCCACGTTGAAACTTGAAACTTTATTAGGAGAAACCTCTCTAATTTAGAAGACAACACCCTAAAAAAATTTTTAAAATGGACATTCAATGTAAATACCTGATAAAACGTCTGCCTTTGAAGTGGGATCGTGTCTGGCTTAATTATATGACTGCTCTCCGCCACAATGATTTCTTGAGGTTTACCCATGACCAGATCGCTGGCTGACTTTTTAGTTGCTCGACTCACTTTCGAATGTCTGTTAAACTTGTCCCGTGTCTGTACACAATGATTTAAACCACCTGAAAGTAATTGCTGAAACTTATTTATCTGTATTATGATGTTAACTGCCCCCGAAAAGTTTCTAGATAAACCATTTATTATAAATAGCTCATAATAATAAAAATTATGAGAATAATTAATAGGAATATAGCATAGCAAACACTGATGTTATCTTGCACTCAAGCACAGACAGGTTTATTTGTACCACTCGATTTTGTTTATGCGTGTGACAAAACTATACATGTGACAGACCGCTACTAGTATTACAACATGTTTATATGCAACTGGAAGGCGTAACACGTTTCCGTCCTATTTTTAACTGTTTAATTTAAAGACGAGGAAAGAATATACAATTAAATCAACATAGTTTGTTTACAATAAAATGAAACTACGTGATGTAGTATTATTTCTACTTTCTTTAATTTCTTTACCACGACCTAGGTTTCCTTGTATTACAACATCTTCAGGGGGGATATTAGCAAAGATCTAGAAGAAGACCTAGGTCGTGGTAAAGAAATTAAAGAAAGTAGAAATAATACTACATCACGTAGTTTCATTTTATTGTGAATAATGAATTACTACAAAATTAACGCCAAATATATTCAATAGTTTGTTTAATTAAAATTTATGTTCAATTTCTGAAAATAGGATTCTTAGGAAAAGAGAAATCTTTCTATTAAAATAATGAACCGCAAATTCTCTTCGAGTGTAAAAAAAACAAACACTAATTCCTCTATGTAATGTAACTCTGTCACTTTGTGAGAAAGGCTTTAAATACCCTATGCTACTGGCGGAAATATTTTCAGACTTACATATTTTCAGAATACGAGTTCACATTATGACAAAGTTCGTAACGAGAGGCCACTTATCACCTCTAAATTTGGTTCAAGAGTCATCGTATATATCAAAAACAGACAAAAAGCTTACCGACTTCAAAATACAAATATAGTTTGATAAAAGCCATAATAAACAAATTATAGTTAAGAATCGTTTGTGTGAAGCAGGTTGGCCAAGAGTTCCTGTGAAAAAAACACTTTCCAGGTGTGAAAATTGAGAAAAGAGACTAAGGTGGAATCAAAAATATTGGAGAGTTGAAGACTGGAAATGCATACTATGGACTATTGAATCAAGTTCAACTCGTTTGAAGATCTTCAGAAAAATATCATCCTGCATGTGTAGTATCAACTGTTAAGCAGGTTGTATGGTGTATTAGGGTATGGGTTCTTCTTTACAATGGCGTGGGAAATATTTACAAAGTCAATGGTATTCCTGACAAAAAAGGCTATCACTTTATATTGAGAAGTCATGCTATTCCCTCCGGGATTGATCTTGAGTTTGTGTTTCTACAAGACCACAATCCCAAACATACCCCCCCGAACTCTGTATCACTCTGTCAGTCGTGTCGCTCTTGACTGAACGGTCGTGGTCATGATGAGGCTACATCATCATTGGTGGTTGATGTGACCCTCCTCACAATTTCTTGCCATCTTAACCTACTGGCTGACATCCTCTGACATCCTAGTGCATTTATGTAGAGGGTTTCCAACTGCTGATTTTATTTGATCAGCCCATCGCATGTATGATCTGCCACACGGTCTGTTTCCTTTCACCCTTGCCTGGATCACCAAATGCTCTATGGAGTCATTGTTTAGCCTCGAAACATGGCCAAAATTCGAAACTGTACTATGAGGATGGAGGTGTTTTTATGAAATTCTGTCCATGACACTCCCAGCATTTTCCTCCAGCGCCACATCTCTAGGGCATCTATTTACCGCTTTTCCAGCTCTCGCAATATCGTCTCGGATGCGTATAAAAATATGGGGAAAACTAATGTTTTTACTAGCCTGGTCTTAGTGACTTTAGTTAAGGTGCAATTCCCCCATAATTTCTTCAGCTTCTCCATCGCAGCTTTGGCTATCGCCATTTGCCTCTTTACTTCATCTATGCAGCCCCCATTATATGAGACTAAAGCACCAAGGTATATGTAGGACTAAACCACATCGGAGTTCTCAATCTGTGTCACCTCTGGCAAGTTGTTATTAGCGCGGTCCACAATCACCATCTTGGTCTTGCTCCAGTTGATCTTCAATCCAAACATGTGGCTTACACATTCCATTTTAAGGAGTAATTCCTCCATCTGCCGAGCATCTGACGCAAACAGAGTGATGTCATCAGCGTAACGCAGGTTTGCGATTTTGTAGCCAACTACAACACCATCTTTCCAGTCTTCCAGAATGATTCGCATCATAAGCTCGGTGTAGGTGTTGAATAGTAGAGGCGATGTTATATACCCTTGCTTCGGGATGAAAGTTATCGGAACGGAGGTTGTCTGTCCGCACTGAAGTTATTCCTTCTTCGTAAAGTTCAATCATAAAGACCTCCAATTGATGAAGATATGCCCTCAATAACACTATCTTAATCCTATTGAGTTATTATGGGTTGAACTGAATTCGAAAGTAAAGAAAGTGTATGCGACTTCTGTAGAATATTTCGTTTATTAGTTGTTTATATATGGATTTATTCGATTTTTTATATGGTTTTATTAGCTTTTTCAGGTCTTACCTTTGAAAAATTTTGCGCTAACAGTAAATCTTTAAAACCTTACAATAATTAAAAATCTCCAGGAAAATATTATGGGACTAGATGTGTGCTGGTGCTAATATTTGCATGTTCCTTTAAGGTTAACTATAAGCTTTATATAAATTTAAATATACATCAATATATGATAAATTAAAACAAAATTCTTAGATAATTGCTGAAACTCAGCTGTGAAATATCTAGAAAAATTTAGGGTTCATAAAATGTAAGGAGTCAAATAACTTTTGACCGTAACGGAAATCAAATGCTTATAATATAGCGAAATAGAGTAGCTTTAAAGCCAAAGATAATATTTTTGCAATTAAACTTGAAGGTCGTGCATAAAATATGTATGCAACCAGGAGACTGGGATGGAGAACAATAGAGCACCATTATTAATTTTTTTTATTAAAAACTAATGCAATATTTCAACTAAAAGAACCCGAATGATTTTTGAACTTAACAGTTATATTCTTTTAAATATGTTATAAATATTCATTTTGGTATTATGCCTATGCAATTTAGCATTTAAAAAAAGTGGAGGGCATATAGTATTGTAACATAATTATAGCTGATCTTCAAAAATGTGAAGGTGCATGACAACAAGGAGCGGACGAGTCGAAAATGTCTTAATTTCGCATGACTTTATGAACCCTTATCAGTGGGTATTAATCATTTTTAAGAAAGGCTATGTAACAATAGCTGGAAACCCAAAATTTCATAAGGGGCTTACGGTATTTAACTTCATAGTTTTGAATGTATTATAGCTACAGTTCACTAATAAAATAAAATCCTCTATATCTTATTTAATTTATGTTTAAATTCCAAGTCTGTAGTGTTGACGGAAATTTGAATTAGCATAAGGAAAATGCGAAAATGAATTATATATATCTAACTCTTTTTCGCACTTCTGTTAGTATGTTCAGCTTTTCAAGGTCTATCAAACTGTACATTTAAAGTTTCAATATTCTAAAAAAGTTGGGTTTAGGCCTAAACAATTTTTTTACAATAAAATAAATGAATCTTTAGAAGCTAAGTGCAGCTATACATTATAACTAATTTTTGCAGTTTTATCCCTTAAATAAATTGAAATTTTCATCTATGATATTTGTTTTATTAATGTTTATTTATCATAGTAAAGCATCTTATTTACATCCGTGTGCACCACACACAGTCAAGACTGTCAGTCGGACTTACTGATAATTAAAAACGTATTTCTGTTTCTCACTGTCAGTCGAGTCAGAATAAGAGTCTACTTTATCGACTGTACCCTATTTCGTGGTCCAATTTCTAAAGTATCCATACAAAATATGTCAGTAAATCCGAAACTAAGAGTCCTGACCGTGTGTGGTGCATAAGGGTCTTAATAACTTACTACATTTAAGATAAAAATACTTTTCATCTACTGCTATCAAAAGAAATAATATTATTTCTTTTATAAAGTGCAAAATTTATTTATTTTATGGGCAACAACAAAGAATTTATTTTATTTTATAGGCAACAAAGAAATATCTACATACCAGCACTTCTCATTCTGAAATCAAGACTCTGATAAATCCTTGATGATGGGTCCTTTCGGGGATCGTAACCGTGTCTGATCCACATAGAACGCCAGGGCCCATTGATGTGATAATTTGACATTGTTGGTAATATTAACTTCATATTTTGAAGACTTATTTTGGTCTTGTAAACAAGAGCAGCTTTCGGCCATATCGGCTGCTCTTCAAACAGCTGAAATTAACATTTGCATCTTAGTGAAACATTTTCTTGAGATATTTAAACGTTAGGTTTGTTATTTAGCCAAATTTTACCTTAATCAAATATAAATCTGTCCAAAGAGATTTAATGGAAAGTATGCTACGTAAGGGAAAATGGGTTATGTGGAAACAAACATTTTACTAAATGTTATAAATAGAGAACAACCTAATTGTAACAGTACCATTATATAAAAAGGTTAAAGTAACTGGTATAGAAAAACCCAGATTTTTTTTTTATTTGAGCAATTGTTTGATCTGATTTAATGAAATATTCAATCGAGTCCTTCCTTTCGAATCGATTGTTCTGTAAAGAGTGCAGCAGAGTAGAACAATACATGCCAATGGTAAGAATAGTATGTAAAAATGGGATTAAAGGAACTTAATCAGTTAAAACGAGACTTCTATTTGAGAACAACTTATGAAAAACTGCACAGAGTACAGGATTTCAAGAAACGAACATTATCACAGAAAAAATTGTCACATAACCAATCAAGCGTAATGTTGACTCACACGCTAAGTTTCTTATACCCATTTCCACCTAGGCTAATTTATTACATGTAATGAAACTTTATGATATTTAAAATAACAAAGGCTACAGTGAAATCGGACTATTAATCTTTCATTACTGAATGACAGGTAGTTAGGAAGTCTTTTGCTTACTGCAGACACGCACTAGTTACAAGAAATGTGTCCCACTGCCAACTTCAATAATAACAACAGTCTACAAAAAGATAAGATATTAATAGCAATGATTTTTCCCACATAAACCTAAAAAATCTTCCATTTGGATGTGCTTTAATCAAATGAATACTCCTAATAATTAATTATTTACTAAAAATTACAGTTGATTCTAATTTCAATCTAAAATTCAGAAAATTATGTCTATGTAATAAATGCCAAATTCAGAAGGTAACGTACATAATTATGGAATAAACAAACATAGTACTAAAACAGTCTCAGTAGTAACCAGTTAGAGTAATGACATATTCATTTGAAGAAACCCATAAGTAAACACGACTTTACCATTTTTCATATTTTAAATTATTAAAACAATAATTGTCAAACTCTATACGAATGCTATGATACATAGACACGGACCAAAATTTAAACATTCATAAACCTGTTGTATAAAAAAGTTCAAATTATTAAAATAATACTTGATATTTAATATATCTAATGACGAGAATTTATAGAAATATTAAAGCACTATGATAAAAATTTCTTTTTATTTTACTTTTTTTAAATTTGTTTAGTAATTCTACAGTCACACAAACCTGAAAGCATAATTCCATATTTAAAGCACATAAATAGACAATATTTTCAATAGTTCATATCAAAAAACAATAATAGATGTATATATCTACTTATATGAGCTTTCTATCTATCATATAAAGATAGAATATCATATAAAGATAGAAAGCTCATCTAAGTAGATTAGAATACTCCTAAAGTAATTATATAGGTAAATAACTTTAAGACATTAATATCCAGCAAAAAGAATTTTCATATACATTAGACCTTAGTTGGCAACTGGAAAGTAAGCTTTTTATTTTTGGACAAGTTAAGATAAATGGATCAATTCTAAATATTTATATTTCCTGAAGAATTTTGCTCATCTATCCAAAAAGCCCTTCTAGAAAAATGATTGCGTTTAGTTATGGTCATCTGCAATTCAAAAATGTGTCATTCCAATTCACGCAGCTTAGGCAAGAGACAATATGGTAGTATATATGTACCAATAGCGACTATAAATAACTTAACGATAAAATAAAAACATACCTTCTTTACCACCTCTATTTCTTCCACAATCTGAGGATTGGCTTTCTTTCGAACTTCTAGCAGTTCCAAAACTTCTTTCTGTGGTTCAGATGGAAATTCATCAATCATATTAAAGCTAACGGTGCTCTGCGGAATTATTCTCGAACGATGCGAATGTATTAAATCAGCATCGGACACCTCTCTGAACGTTCGATCCATGTACATGTAGTCCAAGGGCTTATCCAGGCGGGTAAAATTCGGTGGAACAAAAAATGAAGGTGCCGGTTGTCTGTAAATTGTTGATAAGTATATCATAAAATTTTTTCAGATTTCAAAAATAGGTTACTACGTCTAAGCGAAATTTTTTACTACGTCTAAGCATTGAAATAATACACATGTTTTTCCTACAGGTCCCGTTAATAAAACATCAATTCAATATTTTTTGACAAGCAACAAAATGTCTTAGGATATTACTTTATAAATCTTATATTAGATATTTCAAAATGAATTTGATAAAAAAATATTTCTTTTCTGCACAAGGACCTAATATTTTTGGAAATAACAATATACCTCAGGATAATACTCAGTGTCCAGTCGCAGATTTCAAAGTTTGAACAAACATAGTTTCTGAACGCAACACATAAGAGGGGCGCGGGGGGCGTCGTTAGAAGCGCAAGGGGTGCAGATATTTTAGTAGCCATGGAACAGTGGAGTGGAGAGCACCACGCTTTTGCCGTCGAGGCTTACATTTCGAGTGGATTTTCGCTGTCTGTAGCACGCCGTCGATTTAATAATCGTTACAGTATTCGTCGATTACGTGATGGGCCATCGATTAACCTCATTCAGTCATGGGTAGCAAGGTTCAGAGCTACAGGATCAACATTAAATAGGCCCAGGCCAGGACCTACACCATTGGTAGCCACGGATGAAAATGTCGAGCGTGTTATGGTTTCTGTCGTTGAAAATCCCCTTTTATCACTACGTACACATTCATCGATATTGGGAATTCCGAAATCAACTTTACAGGTAATAATACAAAAAAAGCTCAAGTTCCATCCATATAAAATTCAAATTGTTCAAGATTTACACGATTCTGACTTTGAATTAAGAAAAACTTACGCAGAGGTGATGTTGTTGAGATTTCGTACTGCTACCCGGATGGGCAACATATTCTTTAGTGACGAAGCTCACTTTCACATTGGAGGATATGTGAATTAGCAGAACTTTCGTTACTAGGATGTCCACAACCCAAGACAAATGCATCAAGAGCCTTTACATAAGCCTAAAGTAACAGTCTGGTGTGCAATGTCTGCATCTGCAATCATAGGGCCTTATTTCTTTGAAAATAAACGTGGCCGAACTGTAACTGTGAATTCGGAGAGATGTTAAATGCCCAGATGTTAAATGACTTTTTCAGAGTAGAACTACAGAATAGTCCATCCTTCAACCAAAACACATGGTTCCAGCAGGACGGGGCCACAGCTCACACTGCTAATGTGTCCATGAATGCAGTGCGGCAGTTATTTCCAGAAAAAAACATATCCCGAAACGGTACCGTACCGTGGCCACCTAGGTCACCCGATTTAAGCCCATGTGACTTTTTCTTATGGGGATACTTAAAATCCGTTGTTTACAAAACAAATCCGAGCACTGTGACACAACTGAAAGAAAATATTCGAGCCGAAGTCAGTAGGATACCCCAGTCGCTCTGCAAACGCGTTTTGAAAACATGCGTGCTAGACTCGAAGAGTGTGTCAGACTCGAAAATTGGAAAACGTGGTTTTTAAAAAATGAAATCCGCATTTGTTGTTATAAAGTTAAAATAAATCTACTTTGTATTAGAGGTGTAGTTTTTTTTTTACAATTTTTCAAACATTGAAATCTACCACTGGACAATTTAAATCTTTTAATATTCCAAAAAGAATGTAATGTAAACGTTTTCACATTCTGCGCAAAAACTTAAGTCAGTTACCTAAGAACGCATGGGACGTTTCTATTGGAGCTTCTATTGGAATTTAATTACCCTACCAAGCATTCGGAACTGAATTAACAAAAACAATTGCTTATACATAAATCTCATAAGAGATAAACTTCCCCTTCCGTAATCTTTTCTCTATAGTTATGACATCTAAACCCTTATGCTGTAAAAACTAAATAAATACATCAATGATTTTATTTAATAATGCTTTAAAAGTGTTCAGATATTTTATTAACATAAAACTTAATAATGAAATTTTTCTGTCTGTAAACTTTTGGAAACTATATAAATTCAAAAATCGTTTTTAGGGTCATTATATTCTACCAGTCTTAGGAGTCATACACAATCATCAGCTAAATGTACTTGTTGCAGACTACATCCCTCAAATACAACAAATTAGTGGCTTCGTGCGTAAGGAAGCCGTTATTTTATTCACGTTTAGTACATTGTGAGGAATTATGGTGAAATCACAATGGTACACTTACTATGTCCTGTTTTTTAATTGATGTATAGAATGAATACAGTAATACTCCTGACTTACGTAATAGGCGGGACCGCAAAGCAAGTAAAAAATTATATAAATTATTACCTGGCTATTTCTGTTACTAAAAAGGAAATTAGGTGTATGTGTGTAATAACTTTTATTGGAAAATCTTTCTCAAATAACAGAATATATATTTATGTACTAAGTAATTTGTAAAGAAACCAAAATAATAACGTGTCATTTACATACATATTGTATATTTGTACAATGTTTTACATAATAGATACAAATGCAGCATATATGAGTGAAGCATGCCTGTCCAGCAACTGATTGATAACTTGTATACCAGTGGCTGCCGCGTAAAGGGAGGGAGTTATTTTACCATGGAGAAAGCAAATGAAAAATTACATAAGTTCATATTTTATGACCGTGTTCATATACCTTGTTGCGAGATGAATGTTTATTCTCCATCCACCATATTAATAAAATTGCTGTCATAGCCCCCAACTATTTCCATGTGCATGTCCAATATTTATTTCAAAATTTGAAGATACAAATGATTCATTGTTATCATTATATGACAATAATTAAATAATTATCAAAATTCAATAAATTTTGTATACCTTGTACAAGCAATATAAACTTTCATATCTATGTACATTCTTATTGAGATGAAAAAAATAGTGAAGAATGGATGTACATACAAAAGATCCTTAAATATATTGTCAGTTATATTTTTATCAAGGCCATCTATTTACTGGTAAGTGAATATTGTGATTTTCCAGTCATTATAGAGGAAACTAAAAATAAAAATGAATATGTGAAATCAAAAAATAAGAACTATAAAAGTGTTTACATACCATTTTTATTATGTTATTGTATTGATTGATACTTTTGTTATTATTTATATTTAATAAACAGTAATTAAACTAAAAATTATATTTATAACTGACAACAAAATAAGCAATTTAATTAAATGATGTTATGTACAAGAAACTCTTGCTATCCAGGTTCTATACTCAATAAGGCATGAATAAACACTTTCGGTTATATAGTGTTTCCATTAAAATATTTGTAACTATTAACATTATTTTGTACAATATAAATATGTTACCTAGTATATCCTTCACAGGTGTAAATATGTCAAGAACTTCTCAAAAAGTGTAAGGTTTAGAATCATTACTATAGATTTTTTGTAAACTCGGGAAAAATTCATACAATTATAAAAAAAGTTGTTTTTAAATTTTTGTAACTTTTGATTTAAATTGATATCCCATATGGTACACGAAAAGAAAAAAATTCAATTACTATATTTGCTACCTCTAAAATTTTACATACAAATATTTTTGCATATTTATAATTAAAATATAAGCAGACACTTTGTCACTGTTTCAAATCCTGTATGTTTGTGAATCAAAAAGTTTCTGAAAAAACGACTTTGACAGACAGACAGAGGAAGGAAACATGAGTGAAATTAAAAGCGTCCCTTTTTTCTTTCGAGGTATGGAACCTTTCTACAATATAACGGTTCCGAAATTTCAAAATTGGATATTTAAATGCAAAACATTTTGCAGTTCACATGATCATCATTATATCTTCAATTGTATATATTCCACACAATTTATAAAAAAAATAGCCTGAGGCTTCGTCTACATGAATATTTTTTACCCCCCTGATAGTTCTAATGTTCTTACTGAGAAATTAAAGATTCTGTGGTGTTTATAACAAAAAAACTCAACATACAAAAGCCACTTTTCTGACATTTCCGTTGGCACTATGTCGTTGATGACACATTGGAGCTTGTTGTTCTCATCTTTTTCCACAGGCAAATACTGGAAGTCGATAAGCGCTGCAAAAAAGATATAACAGTTTATTATACAATGTGTATAAAAGCTGCTATAAAATATTTTTAAACATACCAACTTAAAAAAGAATCTATGAGACATAATTATAATAATAAAAATGTGGTTTTTAAAAGAATTCTACTGGACAGAGAAAAAGTTAGTTAGAAACAGTATAGAACATACAGCAATTGAAAGGATAAGCAACATCTCAATTTTTAAAACAGTATACAATACACCCTGAGTTTAATATATATTTTCAAAACAAATATTATAAAGTATTTACAAAGTTATCAACATAAAAAAAAATTTCAACAAGTTCAATCACAAAAAGATCCATAAAACCTATAAATAAAGTGCACCTAAATCCAACGAAGCATTCCGTGATTTTCCAATTGTAACAAACCCTTAAAAGTTAGTATTCTAACTACAACGTAAATTAATGTAACTTTATCATTCTAATTTTAATTATACACAACTTATTTAATTAAAACTTGAACAATATGACTGTGAAGATGTTGGACTTTGTTGTTTTCTCTTGTCCCCATATTATGTACTACTTATTGATAGTGCTTCTTTTTGTATAATCACATATAAAATATATTAAATAGTGAACCACAGGTTCAATGATTATATTCAAAATTCAAAAAACACAATATCTATCAGCCTTTTATGTCGCCACATGCACTCTAAATAAACCTCCTTGATCATTAGATTCCTTTGAATCTTCAATCTCAATGTTTATAATAGCTGTTATTATCAGCTATCTCATCAGTAAATTCAGCAAAAAATAGCTAAACAAACATTATCAGTGATAATATCTGTTTATATTTTTAAGTCTCATTCTATTGATGCTGTGACAAAGAAAAATTTTGTACTAATTTGTTCAATGTATTTATTATAAGCTCCTCAGCAAAATTAAAGGATCCCCAAATGTTTTGAAAAATATTGGGTCGTTTTCCAGTGACCTCCCAAAAATAGTTTAATTAAGATTAAGAAACACCATTTTAAAATTGATATTTCGTACTTTTCAATGCATTCTTTGGATATTTTGTATCATCTACTACTTCTAGAATCTCTACAGAAGTAGTAAATAAAATGTAACTAAAAATTTATTAAAGATATATGAAATCTCAGCTTAACAATGTAATTTTTTCATTGTAATTGAACCATTTTTTGTTATATTGCTGTTTAAAAATGAACAAAAGTTTTCAGTGATCCTTTGATTTTGCTGAGTAAACTACTCAATTTGAGAAATTTTTTTTATATACGCTAAATATAATAAACAAGAAATAAAATAAATATGTGAAATAAATATTGGTAATATAATTTTTAAAGCATGATATCAATATATTTATTTAGGAAGCTTGTAGTTTCTACAAAAGCATGGGAAAACATGATACTTTTATCCTATATCGACAATATTTGTTCATGTCCTTGGAAGATTCATGAATGACATTCAGAAGATCAAGAAATGTGAAAATACTAGAACAATAGTGTCATTATGCTAATAATTAAGAACAGAAATCGATCTTAGATATTTAAAAAAAAGTATGAAAAAACAGCTGTATAGCACTGAAATGAAACCATTATGGTATAAACTTGAAGAGAACTTGCATAACAGAATAGTGGGAGGATATTGAATGAAAATTAAATACTGTATTGTTGGATAATATAATTAAAGAAAGGGTTACAGAAGTATATATAAGAATAAAAAGTTAGAAAAATAAAAAAGCTAGTAATAAAGTGAATGATGCAAAGTAGTTTAATAAGATGAAATACTTTATTGTTTTGCATCTTACCCAGTAAGATGCAAAACAATAAAGCGTATGCGTCTCAAAACGCTATACAGATACCGTCCTTATCTCTCTGTTCCCATTAGGAAAATTCTAGTTGAAAGCCTCATTCTTCCTGTACTCGATTATGGTGATATCGTATACGGCCCGCGTTTACTTTCAAAAACAGCCAAGTCAATCCAAAGAATACAAAATGCATGCGCGCGTTTTTGTTTTGGCATCCCGCGGCGATCCCGTGTATCACCGTATTTAAATGAGCATGGAATGCTCCGAATGCACAATCGTCGCAGTTATCACACTCTTTGTTTTTTGCGTAGACTTTTCACAGCAAAAGAGCCGAAATATCTCTACGACATATTAAACTGGTCCGGCAGTGCTCATAGCCACATGACGTGCGCCAGAGACCGACTTCTCTTAGTCCCGGAACATCGCACAACCGGTTATCGGGGTAGTTTCAAATTTGCCGCAACTAAAATTTGGAATGACCTCCCTCCGCCCCTGAAAACTGCTGTATCCATGACTACTTTTAAAAGGTCAATCCGTAAGTGGCTTTTGACCCAGCAAATGCAAACGGAATAAACGGAAAATATCGGCTTCTATCTTCGAAATCATTTCATCTAAATTATATTTTCTTTGTGCTATATTTTCTCTTTGGGTAATAATGTGTATGTAGTTATATGTCTGTATATAATACCTGTATTAAAAATAATTATTAATAATATTATATATTGTGTATCTGTGCGTGTATGCGTGTAAACTGTATACATTTATGTGTGTATATGTATAAATGAGTATTTGTTTATATATGTATGTATATCAACAGGTGCTAGCTGTAAACCGGCCGTGTCGGTTTTGCTTATAGCATAACTGCACAAGCCGAGCTAGTAACCTTTTTGTGGATAAAATATTGAATAAAATTTAGGTTAAGGCGTGTAACTTAATTTTTAACTCTAATTTTGTCATTAGCCCTAAGAAAATTTCTGTACATGTCTATTACTTTACCTGTTGTATTTTATATCCACAAATAAACTATATTATTATTATTAAGATATATTTTGGCAAGTTAGTGCAGAGTTGACTACAAAAAAGTATATATTAGCAACAGAAATAACTAAAGAATTCAATTTCATAATAAAATATCTTAGGGTGCCTTACAAAAAGCAAGGGGAACTCACAAACGTAATACAAAAAACAATAGTATTACTTTACTAGTGCATATAATTACTTATATACCTAGTAAATGAATTTTTTTACATCTTCAAAATACTACTGAAATATCTAAACTATCAAGAAACATGTCATCATAACATTATTCGATATAATTTAAAGAATAACAAAACAATTACCTACAGTCAAACAAATACATAATGCTGACACGGCCCATAACTTTCGTGGAAACAACCTCCGATGATTTAGAAGTACTTGTACGCTTTCTTTTCACTCGAACCTTTAATAGAATACCGCAAGCTTTCGTACAATTTGCGTACGCTTGTTTGGCAAACTGATTCTCTGGGTGGAATGATAATCCAAGTCTTTTAGAAGGTTCCGAATGTACCTGAAAACGACAAGTTGAAATAAGGCTCGAAAAATCATTTTATTTAAGTATGGTTAGCCGTCGCTAACGGTTATTCATTAATACGTTTTTATTTAAATTAGGCAATAACATTTAATTAAAAGCAAAAAACGTTTAACTTAAAAAATAACCTCTGAAATCACACGTTCACCACCTAAACATTTTAAAGCTCGTTCATCATTTTTAACAATACCCGGAAATAATATTCCTGTAATATTATTGTTAGGATTATTGGTTGATGATTCTGCCATTATAGATTGATGTTTACTGAGATAGGATTAAACCGTAAGCTACACGTATATAGTTGTCAATTGCGAATATGGTGAAGATCACAAAACCAAACAAAAATGTGATGTGGTTATCAACAAAACAAAATATTTTGATTTCGACAGTATGTGATCTGTGATGTTTGAATAAAATATGACACCTGATGGATGACAGTTTGAAAAGATAAAGTTGCCATTAAACAATAATTAAAGAAGAGATATTGCCATCGACACAAATCTTCGTCTGAACTATCGTATCTATTCTGTGGTCTGAACTGTATTAATTTTTTAAGTATAGGTCAAATGATCAATGAAAATTCCTACGTATAATAAAATAGTAAAATTAAAAATATCTATACATCAAAGCTATTTTCAAAAAAATAAGTTTTCATAATTGTAAATAAGGTATAAATGAAAAATAGAATGTTTTTGGACTTTTGATGTGAAACATTTAATGGCTTGTTAGAATGGAAATTATAACGTTCTGATATGGACATCGCGACGTGGTATTTGGCCAGTGTCGCGTCTTGTCGGCTTTTTTATTTAATTCGGACAGCTTCGCGTTTTGTCGGCTCTTTCCAGCATAATTTGGCCAGCTTCGCGTCTTATCGGTCTTAACAGTATTACAATATTAAAAATATATTTTCACTAAATTATTAAATGTTTCTGTGATAAACTATTTCATAAAAATAAAATAGAATTATTATTTTATTATTACAATTTAAATAAAAATATTTCAATTAAAAAAAAATTTAGATGTTTCACTTCTGCCAGGTGTCCCATATGGCACACAATTTTTTGTCTACATGATACCTTTTTACCGTATCTATTCTTTGACCTTTTCACAAGACTTTTTTTATTATATAGGAATTTTCATGATTCCCAGTATTTTTAATACTATCACATAAACTCTTCTACTTCTGTTTAATATTTTCAATGTAAACAGGTCCTCAATACACTTTTTATTTAAAATTTGAAAACACAAAATAATTATTCTGTTTTTTTCACATACCTTTGACAACACATTTTTCCCATTGATTTGAAAGATTTTTTATTCTCTCTCTAAAAAAGTATGTCCTAATTGTGCATCATCCTTTTGAAAATAATTTCTTCCCAGCGTCTCGTTTAGTTGTTTAATCTCATGGACTCAGGTCTGGACTATACGGATGATGTTCAAATGTTTCCAATGAATTTTCTCTATATTTTTCAGGCATTATTTACGCCGTGTGTGGCATTGCATTGTCTTGTCAAAATATTTTTTGCTCGTGAAAAAATTTTAAGCCACTAAACATTGTTTTCCAAAGTTTTTCTGCTGAAAAGCGAGTTTTGGCTTATACTAGTCCTAGATCTCCATCCTTTGTCCATTCTACATTGACCTGCTTGCTCTTTGGGGTGTACTGTAGAATCCAAATTGCATCACAAGTGACTATGCAGTCCAAAAAATTACATAAGCTCATCAGAAACTATGTTTTGGATACAGTCCTATTTGGTACAAGTTGAATAATAATTTCTTGAATCTTGTTGATTAGTTTCAATAAGTCCTCTGACCAGAATATTCGTTTTTAATCAGTTCTCTAACCTGGGATGACAACCATAGCTCTCATCTTTGACTTCCCGTTCATCAGAAAAAAGTTTGTGCCATTCAAAGATAAGTTTGGCAAATTTCATTTAAAAATATCAGGCCTTTTTTAAAAATACTTGAGACATTCTTTTGAAAATATGTATCACCTTATGTGGATGAGACATCTACATGTGACACATTCAAGACTGGAATAGTTCGCATTTCGTATGTCATCTCAGAATCCATCACCGAGAAAGAAATTATATAATTAACAATGTGTACTTCAAATAGCAACTTCCAAATCTATAAAAACACAGATTTTATTTAGTTTCTTCTAAACGTTTATCAATAATTGACTCGAGAAAGATTCACTGTTTTGAAGACACTTTGCACAAGGCATACAATGTATTCATTTACTTAACATCCCCACTTAAACTGGCGACTATTGCTAAGTATTCCTCTTTAACTGACGATTATCACACACATAAAGTTATGTAGTACATTATTGGGTTCACATTTGGTTGCTAAGAATCCGTTATGATATTCAATATAAATGGATGTAATATGACTCACTTGTAGTATTAGCTCGCGTAGAAAGATCTCCTAGAGATCTAACCATTTGTTATTAATAGAATTAGCGAAATTCATGAATTTACTAGCCGGGAACCATGGCATTATTTACCTATGTCATTGAATCCAGCAGATTTAGCCTCCAGAGGAATAGAACCCAGTTCATTTCAGTTATCAGAATTGTGGTGGGATGGAACTTAATTTTTAGAGAAAGTGAATTTCAGTGACCACAAGTTAATTTATTTACTTCTAACTTACCAAAAGTAAAGTTAACAATAACCACAATTAAATGAAACTACCTGATGTAGTATTATTTCTACTTTCTTTAGTTTCTTTACCACAACCTAGGTTTCGTTGTATTACAACATCTATAGGTGAGATATTAGCAAAGATATTAGAAAGAAAGTAGAAATAATACTACATCACATAGTTTCATTTAATTGTGAATAATGAATTTCTACAAAATTAACGCCAAATATATTCAATATTTGTAAACACTAACATTAATCCAAACCATATTGAAGCAATATCTCGAGAAATTAAGTTATTTTATAGTACTGCTGTAATATAAAACAATTTAAGGTACAATGTTGTCAAGTTTTCTGAGATCTATAAAGGTGCATTGCTATATATGCTGTTTCAAGTTTAAATTCTAATTCTGAAGTGAAGTGGTTGTGCAAGCTCTATAATGCACTACTGTCTCATTGCGCCTGCGCCATCTGCTTTGTCCTTCAAAGCAGCGTGAACAGCTATATTTCTTTCATTCTTTTTAGGATTATGTACCTCGAAAGGAAAAAAGGAACCCTTATAGGATCACTACGTTGCCCGTCTGTCAGATGGTCAAAACTTTTTCTCAGGAACGCTTGGAGGTATCAAGTTGAAATTAACTAAAAAAATAAAGCTTCTAAGTCAATGCATTCAAGAAAAAACATGAAACAACACTCATTAATTTTGTCTGCGCTTTGTCTACTTGTTTATGATCAAATAAGACTTAAACTAATGTGAAATCTAATACCTAGGCTTTACTTGTTACACAATCTGCACTACACTTTGATTTTCCATGAAACGGCAATGTGTTCATACCCTTATGACAACATGATGTAGATTCAAATTTTACCTAAGTTCCACTCAGTGACATATGGTTTGTTACTACGACGATGTTCAGATCAGTTTCATTTATTTCATGCACTAATTCTTATTTATAAATCTGTATGATATATCCAGTATCCTTCTATGATAAAATATGAATATGTTGGGCAAAAAAATAGATAAACAGAAAATACAGCAAACCTTAGAAAAATACTTCAGGCAATTTTATTAATAACATTTTACAAATTAAAATGAAAACATAATATAAAATTGTTTAATTTTTTTCTTATAAATTAATCTATTATTCCCGATTTCAATGTAAGAGGATCTGCATTTGTGCAAGTTGACTGTACGTATCGCCGGGCATCGTATACTGTATGTTGCCAGCAAACGTCGTGAGTGCCTCTGCTTGTTCTCTGAGAAATTCCAATTGCTGAAAAGCAAAAAAAAGAAAAAAATTAAATATTTAATTGAATTAAGACAATGTGACGGAAAAATGTTATTAATATGTTCAAAATATTTTCAACATTTAAAACAACGTACAAATGAACAAAAAAATAATATAGGTGATACAGAAAGCAAGAAAGACCTCGTGTCGTGAAAGTAAAATTTTTACAACTAGCAAAATAAGTAGTTACAATCCAAAATGTCAATTTCAGGTTTTAATAGATTATAAAAATTTGATATTTTGAGCAGGCTGATTATGGTCTGAAAGGTGATTGAAAAACGAAAAATCAAATTAAAACACGAGTTAACACTCGCAAAAATTTTGTCGTTGTTGAGATATATTAACTATGAACACAATGACGTGTCCCTTTTTCAAAACACTTAACTATTATAGGTTCAGCTAATATAATAATAATAATATTGGGATAAAAATTGCATTAGGTCCTCTCACAAATACTCTACAATACACGTGTGTCACGTTTACTAGAAGTCAAGTTTGAGTTTAAAATCAAGTTTACCACAAAATTTTATAACAAGCTAACAAACTGGTTCTTAGATTATTAACCCATGAGGAATATTGAAATTATAATAAACATTTCATTTTGAATATAATTTTTTATTAGCACAATAATAAAATAAGAATGAAAATAGGATAATGGAAGAATTATGCGAATCTCTATAGATACACGGAGTTCACAAATAAGTGTTGGACAAAGAAAGACGTTATTCCTTGACTGAAAAATAATTAAATGTCGGAAAAATAAAATTTAAAAGATGACTTTTTCTTCAGAACATTGAAAATAAAATTCATAGTTATGTCATTTTTTTCGTACACACAATACTTGCGCACATTGTTCAGCGCCGCTCGGGGGAATAACCCACGAAAAGCTGCATAGACATCACCCCTGCAGGTAAACACCGCACTCCAGGCAAGTAATGGGTGTATTAAAAAGAGTTATATGTAATATTTTTTACACTCGATTAGAAAATGGGCGTGTTCTATGTTTTATTTCAATGACAATTTATTCCTTTATAGCCAACGAATATTGATAATATACATAAACATACATACATACATACATATATATATGTATATATATATATATATATATATATATATATATATATATATATATATACATATATATATATACATATACATATTACATATATATATACATATTACTACTAGGCTATAATATTTCCGAAGAAAATAATCTCTCAAACTGCCTTAAATCTATAGTAAAAAACAAGCCTTCTCAATTGCCAGCTTACCTTATCTCCATCAGGTCGTGTGGTCAGCTGAGCAGGTAACCTGCGACGACGGTGGAGCAATAGCGCAGAGGCAGCACGCAGCACTGCAGGCAACGTGCGGAGAAGCTCGCCGCGAGCATCCCTCGCAGCTGCCACTCGAGCTTGCACTTCACCCGCTGAGAGAGGTACGAGAGCACATTCTGACAGCGTCTGGGGTGGGAAGAATAACATATTAACAAAGGGATAATCTATTTTTTTATTAATGGTATATATTTTGGCATATTTATCACCAATAAACTTTCAAGATGGGATATAAGTGAGTTGATAGATAACATGATGTATGATACATGATTCGGTATATAAGTGATTTAATACATAACATAGCTACCACTTGTCATGTCATTCAATATGAGCAAATAGGTATCCGATTACAGCTTTCACATTGCACTATTAACAACAAATTATCATAGCAAGTTTCAAGTAAATTTGAATTATCATTTAAAGACAAATAGATAAATATTGCAAACAATTAAATGTGTGATTAATTAAATTCATTCAAGAAAACTATATAATTAATTTGATACCTCTTAAATAATAAAGTTGGATTGTCTGTGTACGTTATAATTATACAACATTGAATTTATATGAAGTAGTAAAAAAGATGCCACTTTGCTAATTTTATATATGTAACAAAGTTAACAGATCTCGATACTGACAACATTTAGCTTCTCATACTTCATGTTGTTTGCTTGCGGATGTATTGTATGTAATGGTCGTATCACTTTAAGCCTGTATACACCACATACAGTCAGGACTCTCAGTCAGATTAACTGACAGTTAAAACATATTTTGTCTGAATACTTTACGGATTGGACAGTGCACAGGGCACGGTCGGTAAAGTAAAACTCTTGTTCCGACTCGACTGACAGTTAATGAGAAAATTAAATACATTTTTAAATGTGAATAAGTCTGACTGACAGTCTTGACCGTGTGTGGCGTTAGGTAGATGCCTATGTTTATAAAGACCTTTTAAATAAAATTAAAATAGATAATTTCATGTGTAAGCAGAATATAAATATTACTAATGGCTCCAAAAAAGCCCACCTGCATAGCAGCATCATAATTCTCAGCTCTATATTGCTGGAAGAAGGTCATAAGCCTGCACAAGGTGGTAAACGCATGGTGCAAGGGCGGAGGCAGAACGGTACCGGTGGCCTGCACACGATCTGCGATGCGCGTTGCCGTGGCGACCAAGCGTGCACGTAGACCTTCCCCACCCGCAGTGTCGACCACTTGGCCTAGTAGTACGCAGGAAAGCTCTACGCATTTCTCCAGGTTCTTAAAGAACAAATATTTCTTTTTTAGTACAACTGTTATTACTTAAATTAACATATAAGTATATACTTTTCTATGCACTACATTTTCCCATGTAACTTTTTTTATATATCTGCTTCTGTGTAGTGACTTCCTTTGAAACAGTTTAAACAATAGAAAAAACATTCCTAACATGTAACAAGTTTTTCTTACTTTGTTTCCTTTATACAATTTTAAGGTTCCGTAGGCCCTGTTTGCCAGACCAACAACCCTTATAATTTTCTCCATTCTGTCTGTCTGTCAACTTCATAGATTTACAAATCCCTAATAACTTAACTTCTATCAAAACAAAAATCTGCAATTACTTTCATAACGTATTAGAAGCTTACTAGCAGTTTCTAGTTATTATAATGTTAAATTTGACAGGAAATTGTTAAAAAATATTTGAACTGAAAAATATATGACCCCATAAATGGGTGGGCAAAAAACCATCATTTTGTGCACCCTTCCAAATTTAGTGACCATTGAATAGATATTTTAAAAGCCTAATCGACATTTTCTTATTTCGTCTTGATTCATTTTATTTTAAAATTTAATATGATTTTGAAATATTAATGAAATTTCGTATTATTTTTCGTAATTATACATTCATGATACATTACGTTAATAAAAATGATCATTGGTTACTACCCGGTGAGGTGTTTATAATTTAAATGTCTGTTTAAATTTAAAATAGTCATTTTATAAGAAAGTTTATTTTTACATTATTCACATATCGCAGTTTTGTTTGGCTACTAATTAAAATATAGCCGTAAACTATTTTGGGTCTACTACATGGTTGATTTTAGTTATATGATTTCCCGCAATTATTAAAATTTGTCGATACATAAATATATATTATTCACTATTTTACTCAAAATACTAATTAATTATACGCTATATGCATAATTACAAAATTTTGGAATAATAATTGTGGTATAATAATAAATATTGGTATATTAAAAAAAACCAAACAATGCGACGACCATGCGTAACAAATAACAAAGACTAATCAGTTTATTAGCGTCCTTTGTTACACATCATATACACAAAAAACATTTTGTCTCTTTCACTCATACATGAGTGATTACTTAGATTTGAGAAGCAGTGGCACATTATGTTGAATGTAGATATAATTTAGTTGTCATGTGATATTTTATGATAAGTGCTACATAAATTTCACTCCATTATTCGTTAAAATTTTTTTTTTACGACCATGTAGGATGGCTACTCGTTATAACGACCGTATGTGTAAGCGGCTTTGTTTTGGTGCACGCATAGTATATAATTTTTTTTTAAGTGGTTAATGGTTTAAATGACCGGAGTTGAAATATGACAGATGCATGTAGCATTTTAAACATTATAGTGACTTAAACATTTTGGGTTATAATGCTTAAAATGACATATTAAGCTTGTAGACAATTTAAAAATCTTAAAATTTAAGCATTTGTATGGCTAATAAATATTGTCTTTTATGTTCGTTTTTTGTTACAAAATAGAACCGGAGAAGCATTTTTGAGTTAAACAATTTAAATCATCAATAACATCAAAAAAAATTATTAAAAGAATCAACATCGAAAAAAAGGTCTAAGATATGAGTAAATATTTTTTTTTATAAGGCTTTGTATATTATAAAATTAGGCCATGCAGTTCTGCACTGGACTAAAGCAAAGAATAAATAATGAAACTGTTAACGATTATGATTTAAAAAAAACTATTGTCCTAAATTCAGTCATGGATCCTATTATTGTCCGAGCACAGACGAGACAGCCTAGACAGCCTTTTAGTTTAATAAAATTAAGTAAATTGGAAGTAAAGTGGAATTTTAAAAATTTCTGGACATACCGTAACTTATTTTGTAAAATTATGTTACTGCAAGAAATATATAAGTTGAATACAAAGTATACAGCTCTTCCTCCAAGAGCTATATACTGAATAAATATGAAATACCGCTGATTACAATGATGTCCGCATAGTTATCAAATGAAAGTGTGAAAAGGAAATATACGTAATATTAATAGTTGTCGAAGTGAGGGCAACATTTTTTTTTAAGAAATCAAGAAGGAGAAATTAAGATATCATCGATAAAGCAGTTATTTTCAAGCAAAATTTAAAGAAAATAAATTAAGCGTTAATGCAAATTGATTTGTTCGTCAAGTCAATTTGATATGACTACTGCCCACTTATTATTGTAAGAGAAGATTCCTTGGCTGTATTTTGCATAAATGTGGTTAAAGCTTATTTGAAAATTTACATTTCAATATTAATTTAACATTTAGTATAGTAACTTGGCAAATTAATTTTCCTGTTTGGAAAAATTTGCTTACTTTAACTTTCTTATAAAATATATAATTACAAGAAATTAAATTTTTTTTATCTTTCCATATCCAGCGGACAAGGAAGAGGGACCTACCCCTCTTAAACTATTTCAAGATCCTGCTTCAATTGCTGTATTCATACTCTTAAACTATTTCAAAATCCTGCTTCAATTGCTCTATACATACATATACAACTAGCATGTGTTTTATTACATCCATAGGTTTTCATTACTTGCTAAAGGATTTTATTATTACTTTTTCTTCTTTTTTTTTCAACGGTTCTCATATTTTCACCATAAGTAAGTAATGTAACAATCTACTTTGCAATTTGTGGCAATTTTACCCACCTTTTCCTATTGTCGTTATAACCTTCTAGAAATCTCCTAAAAATGTCCAACTTTCTAACAATTTTCATCATTTTATTTTTTTTTGTAATAGTTTCAATAATTTAAAAAACATTAATCTATAATTTTAAATGACCACGCTCTTTCTTGTTTTTTTTTTTATAAAACACATTTACAAAATAAAGTTTTAATATTAAACAGATAAAAAGTGTGAAATAAAAGTACTCACTCCAGCAATATCAAACATCGATATGGCATCCTCAAACAATCCTTTATTTACCAAGTTTTCAGCTACGTTCGCCGCAATGACCTGTAATCAAAATTACACCTTAAGAAATGTTTGCTTTTAAAAGACAAAGTTGTTCGTATAACAAATATAAATCTATTAAAAACATACATCTTTACAGCAGTGATTACCTTTACTGATGCATTATAATATGAAACATATTTGACATATTTTTATGTCAGCAGAGTCTAGTCTTCTTTCACAAAGCAAAGTTATTATAACGCGAAGTTATGACATACTGTATAATGCGAAGTTATGACATACTGTATAACGCGAACTTGTGACATACTGTTATATAAGTCATACCTGTGGGAATTTAAATGTGATCATGAGTATCCAACAGTTTTTACAATGTCGAAAATATTGTTGGAAAAGCTGTTGAATAGCAGAGTGGTAGAGAAGGTTTTCTGGCCCGAGTTCAACTTAATCACAATTCTTGTGGTGTCTCTGTTTATAAATTGGATTACAAATCTACCTAACAACATACTTTTTATCTCTCTAAGATTAGTAGTTTTGAAATAAAATAATAAACTTAGACCCTTGCTGGTAAAGATAGGGCGTTATACCTATTTTTATAACGAATTCTTTAAAACCGTGATTTCCGAAAATTTTAATACAATTTTTGGTGTTAAAATCGGCTTTTTTATCCATTCCAGTCGTAGGTCCCTCTTAAAATATTTCAAGATCCTGGTTCAATTGCTGTATTCATTGATAAAGTTTTCAACCCTCGACAGCATACAAACATAACTACATATAAACCTTGCTATCGATCTGTGGCGTGTTGAACTGATCAAGCAGCCCATGTGTGCGGAGGCCGGTGACGGGGTCAAGGCGGCCAAACAATGTGTCATAGTCACGGCTTTCGAGCACCAAATCTGCGCAGCAGCACATAAACAGGTTGCGGCCAGTCGGATCCTTCAGGTTCCTACAATTGGCATTTGTATATTATTCTGAAGTTATGAAATAATTTTTCTTTCATCTTCTATCTGTAAGGTGAGTCATATTTGAGAACGTATTTGTGAAACACATAGACAATTTATGAAGAAAAATATAATAGAGAAATTAAGTCAATTAACCTACTTTATTGTAACATTCCATATCTTTAGATTTACTGGCACCTAATAATCTTAATCATGTTAACATAGGGTTGATACACTTTTTTTAAATTAAATCCTATGAATTTTTTTATGATATGCCTCACCTCAGAAAGTAGAAGTAGTGGAGTGCTTCAGCCGGGTCGGTGAGTTCAAACTTCCTTACATAGAGCATGAGTAGACGAGCCAGGTTCAGTCTGCGCAGCGGAATCGGGTCCTCTGTGTCCACAGATACTACCAGATAAATCATAGTTTTAAAAAGAGAGACCGCTATCTGACAAAGTCAAAATATTTTATTGTGAATATAATAACAAACATGTCGATCGAAACTTTAAAAAATAAGGCCTTAACAATGATTAAATAAAACTTTCTTTAAAGTTTCATTGTTTTTTTCCATTTAGAAAATTTATTTTTAAAAAATAACTCAAAAACTTTTACATTTTAATATGCAATTTGTACCTAAGCATTAGCTATTATCAAATATATATCCATATCAACGGTAATTTTTTAACCTAAATAAACAATAAATCAACAATCAACAATAAACAACAAATCAACAAAATAAACAATAAATCAACAATCAACAATAAACAACAAATCAACGTTAAACAATCATTTCATATGTTGCTCTTTGATCTTGTGAGACTATAATTTTATGTTAATATAAAGAAATTGATTTGCAAAACGAAAATCTGTTTGTACTTATAAATTATAGACAATAGGCATGTATCATTCATTCACTCGTACTGATTGGATCAATCATCGAGCCATTCGAAAAAAGATTGAATCTTTTATATCAACCATTCATTCATTTGGATGTTCGAATTGAATATGGTCGTTCCATTCATTCATTCGCCAACACAATATTCAATCTAAACAAGATTAAAATGAATACCTTCGTTCTGATCAGCATTCATTTGGACTTTGTTATTGTATTATTGTTTACATCTAGCTTAACAAATTAGATGATCACACCAGATATCAAAATTTCATGTTTCGCATATGAATAAAGGAACATTTTTATTGTGTAATTATGGTGATAGTACTTTGGTATTTTGGTCATTTTTGGATCTTGGTATTGAGTATAAACTTTAATGTAATTTGCATAAGTTTTTTGAAGGTAATTTTATTTAGATTTGTGTAAAATAAAATCATACTAATAAATCTTGATTCTTGTAAAATAAATCCATGCTATTTAAACTTCTAATAAACAAAAGCTTTCATAGTTAATTTTAATTACATTGATTTGTGTATCAACTCTTATTTTTTAGCTTTGTAATGGTGTTTTACGAGTAAGAAACTCTACTGACTGGATTATATTAAATGTTTTATAAAGCAATAAAGTGTTTTTTTATATAATTGAATTTTTTTACTTAATTTTTAATACGGTGTTGCAGTACCTAGATATTGAAAGTTAATATTTAATTAGAGATTTAAATATGTCAAGTTTAAGCAGGAACCATAGCAAAATGCAAAATTTTAATACACAATTATTAGGTTGAGTAAATGGAAATGTGCTTCTATTAAAATTTAAGATAAATGTATCTGTTATAACAAAATTAATAAATAACACTGATAAAATTATTAGTTTTTTCATCGTGCATTAATGTTCTACGCCATATAAATAAATTACAAACATTTATTGAACAAGTCTTCCCATTACTATAAACAAAACGAACAAACTTGATCTTCTAACCAGTCGCGGTACGGCAGGAAAAAATAATATCCAATCACCACTCATTCGTCAGCGTTAATATCGTTGTGAGTCCATCGCAACAAATGTGATCATCCCAACAAATGGTAAGATGATTCAATCATTTACTTTACAAACATCGAATCGTTCATTTTAACAAAACGAATGACTGAAACTGGTTAGATCCTAATAGATACACTAGATTCTGCTCATGACTTCATTAATGTGAACTATAGTAACATGGCCCATGTATCAATGTCAACTCTGATTTATCTCCATTCCATTTTTTTCAAAATTCATTCACATTCAGTAGTGATACAAATTTCTCGCCTTTGTGCCTCCATATGATGGAGGCACAAAAGGAAGAAACTTTTTATGTTATCCCAAACAAGTGAAGCTCAGATTTGAGAACTCGGGATACGTGTGATGAATTATCATGTTAAAATCAAGCTTACAGAATTTACCTTACAGGCCATTAAACCTATCAAATAAGAAACTAATAAACATCGTAAAAGACGGTATTTGTCAGAACTACATAATATTTATTTATGTAATTCTTGAAAACGCCACGCCCAACTTACAAATGTACGCAAAGTGCTAAGCATGTGGAAGAACATATGACAAATGGTTATAAAACAATAACGAATCAGACAATATACAGACAGAGCAATTCAATACAATTCAAATACAACTTGTAATTTAATTATAACATAGTAATTTGGATAAATATCATCTAGCAATCAGTCGTAGACTTCCAAGCAACTTCATGACCCCATTTCTGAAGCGGTCAATGGAGCAGAAAAAATATTTAGACGGATGCATCTCGCAATACTGCTTTGATTAACACGGAAGATATATAAAGAATATTTCGGAATAAAAATAGCCTATGTGCTAATCCAAGCTTTTGTATTTTGCATACGGATTTATTTAATAATTAACATCCATGCATACATCAAAACTTTTGCATTTATAATATTAGTTAGGATTGGTGTACATTATGAAGAAAACTAATGAAAGCAGCATTATGGTGGAGTTTATACTTACAAAGCGGCGCCTGCACGTTTCTTGGTGTGCCCAACAGATACAGTTCATTGAGAGCCAAAGCCATATGGACACCATGAACCTGGTATCTGTATTAAAAATTTATGCAAAAATTAATTATTTAACTAGAAAACATCTATTTTATCAACTAAACATAAATGTACAGAGAGCACTTGCAGCGTCTTTGTTTCAAAATCTCATTACTTAACATAATCTACAGACCAAAATTGTCTATGTCGTCCCTCATAATCTTATATATATATATACTCATATACTCATCCTCCATAATCTTATATACCCATACTTTCCCTATTTGTAATATTTTTCTAGTCTTTCTGTATTTACCTTTATACTGTGATGTGTACCAGTATTTAACCATCTATTTTTTAAATCACTATTGGTAACTTGCCTATATCAATCATTAACAGTCTTTTTCACTTGTCTATTGACTTCCAAATAAATATTGAAGCAATAATTCAAGTATCATTTTTTTTTGTTTATAAAACAATCTGGTTGATAACATTGATGGGAATTTATGAGGGAACAAATGACACTTTCATACATGTCAAATATCCACCAATCTATATAGGGTATTTATTTATTTCTTAAAACCACACACCGAACTTATAGACTGACTGAAAGTATTGGACATCAGGTAACACCAAATACAATACCAATCAGCCTGTGTCCCTTTAACTAATGATGCATCATAAACTACAAAGCAAATTCATAACCGTATTCCTAATATGATCAATGGAAAAAAAAGGAAAATGATCGCGTCTCCAACACTGCATTGAACAATATCTACGAAAAAAATAAGCGAGCGCTGCTGGATATTCTTACACTTTGCTTTAAACAGTTTAAATAACCTATGACCTCATCTTCCCATGTCAAATTCAAGAGCATAAAGTGTTAATAAATGAAATTGATAAGAGATATATGACTTAAATACCTTGGTACCCTGGAGAGGAACTCGATAGCCGGTTCAAACTGACCCGTCAAAGCCAGAACTTGAAAATAAACCATTGGCTGCTCGTAAGCTTTGTAGTGTGTCTCACCTGAAATTATATATTAGACATAAAAATAAGAGCTATGGTGACTTAATTCTTTCATTAAATTAAAAATATTTTAAAATGGAGTAATTGCCATTATTACCAAAAATATTTTAAAAAAGATAACAAACAATTTGTGGAAGCAGTGGAAGTTGCAGGCAACATAATATTAATTAGAGTAATTAGTATATTAGAAATAATAAAAAGAAAACCCAGACATTTAATACATTTATAACAATGGTCACTTATAGTGGTACTCTGTAAGTCTGTCAATCTTAAACCTAAATTATTAGAAGCTGTCATAAATTTGACACAGTTTCATGTGCTTATAAGTATCCGCAGAAGAAAATTTCGAGGAGCCCCAGATGACATAGAACATTTTCTTGTTCAAAATTTCCGCATGTGACTAATTTTTATCTGTTTGTAAATATCCTAAAATTACAACTCAAATTTATTAATAATGTACAATTAAAAAAATGTATAATTGATTTTGAAAGAGTAAATAAAACATAATCGTATGACTTTTAAAATGTGCCTGAATTTTTTTCAATATGTGTCTTCTCAATTGCCATAAAAATTGGTAGAAAAACAAACTAATTTTATTTCATCAATTCTCTCTTTATCATTTTTTTTGTCAGTTGCATTGTCACAAAGACCAAATTTCATAATAAGAAATCCAATTTAAATATATATTGGTGAAGCCAGAGATATTATATATATACTAGTAGATAAATATAGCATGAAATATTTCTGAAGACTATTACCATACTCCTCAAGTATCATTTTCTGAAGGTCAGAATAGGTGAATGAGTCTGCTTCATTGGCCGGTCCGCGGTCCTTAATCAAAGATAACTTAAGCCACAGGTAGTCGTCTGCAGTCTTTGCCACCTCAGGGTGTTCATCGCTTACATCACAGCAGCCAATTACACAGTAAACCTGCAAACATAAATTAAGTTTCCGTTTATTAGCTTTGAAACCCCCAGTTTGCTTTGACTATAGAAGTAAAAAAACTGATTATCTTCAAACCATATATTTATTGTGAAAAACATGAAAAAACAAATATATGAGTGGAAATAATAATGGAATAAAATTTGGAATTATTAATAAAACAATAGATGTAAATGTGAACTTTACATAACAAAAAAAGAGACTGACGAATCTTAGATGGCCAGGGCATATGAACTTGGATAAGATATCTTATTTATGTAAATTTCATTAATTTGGTAGTGAATTTTGTCTCGAATTAAAACACTCTTGCTTTTTGAAACCATTAAAAAGAAAAATGACTGCTCCAAATCACACTTCAATTACGGTAAAATTTTACTTTGTGGACGGATGGGATGTAGTTAACTACATCCCATCATCCATGTTAGATGTAGGAACTACAAAAAACATATAGGACGCTTGAAAATGTCATCAAGATTAGCACAGCATTTTATCGATAGTCAAACATCGTTGAATTAACCGTTTGAATGCCAGCGAACGCCATCGTGCTCGTGGCATACTAACTAAATTTGCCACGAGTGCGATGGCGCTCGCAAAATCAGTTGCTGTTTAGCGCGCAGTAGGGGAGGTCGCTCACACGCATCGCTAATTTTTTATCTTTCTACGTGTCACATAAAGTTCAAATTGTAATATTATTAGTAATTACAATATAAAAAGGATCCAGGAAAAGAAAATATTTAACCCATAATGTTGGAATACGAAAATAATTCGAGTGAAAATGATCGTTTTTCAAGTTGTGAAGAAAGTGATAGTGGGAGTGACATTGTGGTGCGCTCACAACTTGGCGTAATGTAAATTTTGAGTGATAGTGATAATAGTGACGATAACCATTATTTTGCTGATACCGGACTGCAAAAATACAATCTGACCTTGATTTCAGTTTTTATTATAATTTTTGTTCACAATACATATTTCCATAATTTTCTTTGTATTTTATTATCCATGCACAAGTTTTTACTAAGAAAACACTGAAAAAATTATTAAAATTGGATAATTTTTGGAAGGGATACAGTTTTTTTATCGAGACAAGTATACATGACATTAAAAACAAACGATTTCTTTGGCATTTTTAAGTATATACGAGTAAAAAACCTTGGCACTAAAACGGTTAAAAGGGATTATGTTACATGTTAATATGAGATTTGATTTTGAAAAACTGATCACTGTATTGTTTTTATGAAATATTAAAATGTTTTTTACATTAAGGCCTTTTAAATAAATTTTATTACAATATGTAAATATAAGGGACTTAAGACTAACATACGACAGCAGTGTAACCAAAGTTTATTTATTTATAACCAGGTGACACTGATAACATCTTGCACAGTCCCCATATTACTACACACTTTCTACTTGCATTTCTCATTGGATGCATTTCTCATTGGATGCATTTCTCATTGATTGCATAATAAAACACTACCACTGTATACTCACCGCCCGCTTATAAGCATCAGTAACATTGCGAACATGAATGCGATACTGGAAGTTGATTGAAGTTTGTAGTTTGTTATTCAATGGAAGATCGGGCTGCTTTATATATTCTTCTAAAACTTCTGTAAAATCTTCGTTGCCTGGTCTGTAACAATTTAGTATTCAAATACAACAAAGGAAGTGAATTTAGTTCATAGTAACAAATACAGTCCATAGGGTCAAGCCACCTGACAAATGTAATGTGAAAAGTGACAATAATAAGCAAATATCATGCTACGTAACATATCTCACAACAATGGAAAATCTACTCTCAATTAGGAGACCACACGAGTGCACAATGCCACAGTACACAAATGGATACACATATTTGGATACAATAATCCTTTACATAAAACATTATGATATACGTAAGTTATGCACCAGGTCACAATAAGTCACTTAGATCAATCACCCGTCTAAGATTTATTCAAATCAAAGACTTAGAAACAGGGACAGTACCTAAAGAAGTGACATTAAAAAATGCAATAGAAAAAAACTGTTGCAAAGTTAGGATAAGTGAATGTGAAGATGTACCCGCAATGTGAAAGTTATACTTTCAACATAACAATCAGAAATAACAGTGTGAAAGTTATACTTTTTTTAATTCAGCAACAAGTAAAAATTTCTAAATTATTTAGGACTAAAAGCAAATAATTTCAGCAACAAGTAAAAATTTCTAAATTATTTAGGACCAAAAGCAAATAATTTCAGCAACAAGTTAAAATTTCTAAATTATTTAGGACCAAAAGCAAATAATTTCAGCAACAAGTAAAAATTTCTAAATTATTTAGGACCAAAAGCAAATAATTTCAGCAACAAGTTAAAATTTCTAAATTATTTAGGACCAAAAGCAAATAATTTCAGCAACAAGTAAAAATTTCTAAATTATTTAGGACCAAAAGCAATAAAAAACCAATAGCAAAAAAATTACCATAATTAAGCTATGTCATTTAATTCATTTATAAAATACATAGTAAAGTACTCATTAGAGAAAATTTATATTATTTATATGTAATAAAGAAACAGCATGATAATAGAATGTATTTAATTACATAAAATATCTAGACATGTAATTAAAACATAAATACTGATGTAAATTAAGTCAATTTTAATAAATAATTGACAAAAATTATAAAAAACTGAAAACACATTTTATTTTAATTCAATATTTGTAATCAAAATATAATATAAAAAAGAATCTTATGTTTCTTGAGATTCAAACTCAGACACCCGTCACATTCGACCAATTTGACTTGCGTGCTTTATCTCACAACAACTTGACTAATCGTAGTGCTCGCAATTTTAGATTTTGGTATCACAGAAGGGAAAAAAACCAAATATCAGATTATGTAGGGCAGTGCATTCGAGAGGGCCCCGACTTAAAGGGCAAGAGTTCATGCCAATAATTGTCGTCAGCTGCGAAAGTACGAAGAAAAACGAAACGAAATAATTTTATTTTACGCAATACCAAAAAACATAATAATTTTAAATTGAATTACTGTTTTCATGCATGTTTTCTAGTTTTTTCAAGCAGATAAATGACAATTCATTTTGACACTTGACAATTTATAATAGTTTGGCAATGTGTCACGTTGCCAAACTGACATTTTGTGCTTTTTCACACGGTGTTAATTTACATATGATTATGACTTCATACAAAATGTAAACTTGAATTATTTTAGAAACTAGGTGACTAATTTAAAAAATAACATTTTTCCGAATTACACATGATTAATGGCACAAGGGGCTAAAATGGTAGAATTTAATGATGGTCAATACTGTACATAGTATGGCTAAATACCGATGGTAACTAATACCGTTATAAAATTATTATATATATTTTTAGAATGAACTTCTTTGCTTTTGATAATATTATGATGAGAACTATTTATACTAAGAACGTGCAATCCCCACATCTGAGAAAAATTGAAAAAACTAATTTAAAACATAACATTAAAAATACTAATTCATTCCGAAACATCTTTTACATATATAAATAAAATGAAGTGATAGTAAATCATATTTTTAATTAATTTTAATATACAACGTTCTATAATAATAATAACATTTCCAAACTTTTGGGTAGGTACTGGCTGTGATTTAAATAAATTTTGTTACTACAAATTACAAATGTTACTATAATGTGGCAACTTAGAAAAGATTGTTTAAAAAATTGTTAGAATGTCGAGATTGTATACCAAATTATGAGAAGACTTCATAATTTGCGAGCACATCCGCATAAATAACATTAACTTACCCCGCTTGCTTAATGCAATGAAGTGCAGCATGCGGATCACCGCTTCTCAAACAATAATAGACCATGGCCCAGAGCGGACGGCCTTCTATTAAACCGTCGCTGACCTCCATAAAGTTCTGACCCTTGAACTTTAACCCAACGTAGCTCTTCACCAAATGATATGTGCCCGGCGCTCCACCACGCATTGCAGCTTGAAGATTCTCCACAACTATTGTTGTCATGTATGTTTTGTATCTGAAATTTAAATTTTCATCTGTAAAAACAAAGATTTGATAGCACAGCAAAGACGTGATAGCACAGCAATACATCATGTCAAAGTAGATAGATTGAATATATAACTTTTCGAAAAATTAAAAGGTCCTTTTCGGAGTTATAGATACTTATGTTTTATAACCGTAACACAAAAAATATTGCAAGGTACATAAAAAGAAAAATTACCTATTCTCCAAGTATTTCTTTCCTTGAGAAACCAAAGCTCTCTGCACTGTAGAATTGCCTCTCGATTTCAATGGGTCCTCATCTCGAGCCAGAGGTGGGAAGTTTGCCATCGTCTTGATAATAGCCCACATCTCTTTAACTTTCTGTAATTTTATAAAATTTACATTTATTTACAAAATCTAAATGAAGACTGGAGTAGAGTTAGATGAAATTTCGGTTGTGTTTCTATATAATTGAATTAATTTTCATAATTATGTATTAACTAATTTATGTTAATGCTGAAAGTAATACTGGGTAAATAATATTTGCAAAAAAGAAAAATGGCGACCATTAATTTTAATAATTTCCATATCTAATATTATAGAGGTATTATTAAGGAGAAACGGTAGGTACAAAATTAAAACTATTCGCTATTTAAAAAAAACAAAATCACCACTATTACTAAAAATCACACTTATTAGGTAAAAGGAAAAGTAAGGAAAATTTTTTCACTTTTCTTATAAAAATAGCGTAAAAATAATAAACAATTATTTTTTTTTACTAATGTCCGTTACACATATTAATTATTTTGCATTCATCTCTTGCAATAAAAAGTTGAATTACTATTAACAATTATTGTTAGTTATTAAACATTTAAAAATAATCCTATTATATAAAACTTTCAATGCATTCAGGACCCATTCGACCATGGACCCATCTTCCAAATAAATATTCTATAAAGCAGCCAGTGTCACTACCGAATTTAGCAGATTCCGTTTATAAATCTAGTGATGGAGATTTTTATTCCAACTCACAGAATATTTGTAAATGTATAACATTCTAAGGTCTACGTGATTTGCAAAATAAATAAAAATAAGACTCCTTATTTGAACCTTTGCAATCACATATTTCAGGGCAAGTACAAAAAATAAGAACAGGAATCACTCAGGATATTAACTTGAAAGGAGATGATGATTGGTATATATATATACATTGATGATTGGTATTCATAATAAATATTATTAGGCAGTCATATATTCTGTTAATAGCATATTGCTATAGCCTTAAATTCATCAACTTTCTTACTATTCTCAGGATAGTTAAACGATTGAGTTCTTCCATGTTTCCTTCCCTTTTTAATGTCTTAGCCTTTACTGTGCATTCATTACAAGCACAACGAATGAAATATTGAACTCCGTATCAAAGATATTTTTATAAGTTTCATATGAAAATTATTTTTAGGGTAATCATCAGAATATAATTTTCACATATCATTGATATCAACTCTTTCTGTTTTTCATACTGTAATAACTTTGTCGACCCTTAAAAGATCTTGTATATTAACTCTTTAGTTTGAGTGTCTGGTTTTTTATATGAAGTAATTGGCCCCTTCATGTGTCTTAGCAATTCTACTATTAATTTTCGAAGGTTTATGTTGTAAACTATTTCAAAGGTTTATGTGCACAAGCTTCATAGCGTATTTCTGTGTGGTCACTCTCTATGCTTTGTAATTAAGGTGAATTTCCCTACTTCATTGTCTCTTGTATGGTAATATTTTCATATGACAGTGTTCATACTATCAAATTATCTAAATAATACTATAGTTTTCAATTGAACTGAACTATTGAAGCCTAATGCATTTACAATCATCTTCTTGCCTGTGAGCAGACATTCTCATTTTTTCAACCCCACTCGAATTCCACCAGTAATTTTTCGTTTCTTGTATTCTTGACGTATTTTTATAGTAATAACAAATCTAAAATAAAATAATGTAAGTAATTTAACCGTTTGAGTGCCGACGAGCCCCATCGCGCTCTATATTTCCATAATTTTCTTTGTATTTTATTATCCTTGTACAAGTTTTTATTAAGAAAACACCGAAAAACTTATTAATATTAGATAAAACTAATAATTTTTGGAAGAGATACAGTTTTTTTTCGAGACAAGAGTAAATGACATCAAAAACAAAAGATTTCTTTAGAAAAAATTTTTCTCAAAAGATTTTTTAAGTATATATGAGTAAAAAACCATGGCACTAAAACGGTTAAACAAAACTCCTTCGCACTATATTCAAAGAATATAAGTGTAGGTAAGGACAAATTAAACTTTGGGTCAATGTATCATGCAATTTATTCTTATGATCATTGACAACATAACGCTTTCTACTTTAATGTTATGTTAACAACATTATCCAAAGTACCTTAATAGTCATTTAGCCCTATAAGACAGGAGTTGAATCAATGTACCTATTGTTAGTGACGGAGAGACTCGTCATCTATCTTTTATTGATAATGGGTTCAAATTAATTGTGTACATGGCCTTTAAAATTACAAATCATAATGCAACCATAATATACTGAATCTATTTTTATTAATTTTTATACTGCACGTCACTAATATTTGTTTTTATGAAAAATTAATTTTTATATTATATGTATGTCACAAAAAACAAAACATTTTCAAGCGTATCCCTTTACCCAAGTTTTCAATAATTTTTTCCATTTCATGAAACTGAGTGCATTTAATAAATGACCTATAAAATGTAAAGCGAAGAATTGAAATCAATCACTTTAAATGATTATGTTTTTGTAATGGCAACATTTAATAAAATTTGCACTGAAGACCAGTGTTCTCAGATTCTTGTGTAACATATCTAGAAAAAACCAGAATTTTTGTGATACACGCAATAAAATTCTTACCGGATCATTGAACTCTTCAGCGGCTTGTGAAAATTTCTCATCAAGCGACATCCGCGACTTAGTGCCTTGGAATATCAACTTATTATACTGATAAACCTGCTTCGCATAAGCTGTCTCCTGATCATTTAACATGGAATGACCAAAGCGCCTTGGTGTGTCCAAAATGGCTGGCTGTTCAGGGCATTTCTTAAGGTCCAACCAATTCTGCGATGGTCCAATCATAGCGCTCATAAGTTTAACCTTCTCTTTGTTCCAGTCTGAGAGCATGTGGTCCCATTTTTGTTCTTCTATTGTCTGTATGGACTGTGAATTGAAGTAGAAGAGAAAGTTAACGAAAAAAATTGATTTTATTACGTTTTACCATGTGATTAAAAGTTTTTGAATTTTTAATTTATAAAATAATTCGAGTATAAAAACTTAGAATTCTTTTAATTTCCATCTTTTTAAGTAGAGAATACTAGCTTTTATTTAATACACTAAATGATAGTATCTTTTTTTTACTGAAATAAATGTTTTCTACAACAATAAAATAATATTCAAGATTTTTATTATTCACCTTGTATTTGAGATATTCCACAATGGGCTTCTCTAAAAGTTAAATCTGACTTAAGGAAAATCCTAATTGTACGTATAGTTCTGGCAAATCATTATATAGCCTTCAATCAAGCCCTGTTGCAAAAGAAAATCGCTTCGACCATATTTACATGGGTTTTCTAAAATACTTTATCTCTCAAGTTCTAAAAATTTTAAATATTAAAATAATAAAAGAATTTATATGTAATTCCAAAAATTAGCGGAAAAAATTTGTTATACTTGCTCCTACATTAATATTACAATATATAGTAGAACCTCTCATAAGTTATAGTAAGCAGACTAGTGCATTTTTCATTTACACTAATATATAAAACGGAAAAGTTTATTTATTTCTTTATTACCCTTGGAAACATATGTCCCATTTCAAGAATTCTTTTTGATCAGAAAGCCTTGAGGAAGGTTAGAGACTAGAAATCATCATGCTACAGTTCATAGGAGCAGAGTAGTAATGAAAAATACAACAAAAGTCGGGGAACACTGCTTAAACGGCTTATTTCTTGACTGATCATTCCGTGTATTGCCACTGATATATCCCTAATTTCGACAACCAGTGTCATTTGGTAAATGGAGAGCAGGCGTGGCCATACTGCGAGGTATGGCTAGTAAGTTATTTTTTAAACTTGTCCCATTCAGGATTTGTATAAGGTTTTCATGCCCCAATTCAAAAATATAGTACACAATTTAAATATATTTCTATATCTCATTTTTTCATAATAACACAAACATTAGGCGTTCAGCAATAATTGTATTAATATTATAATAGTTATTTATTGATACACAAACCTTAACTGTTAACTGAGGTTATTTTGGCAACTAAAGGATTTTTTTTACAGAAATCTCTCTGGTAACCTACAATGTGCTAATAAACTAATGGACTTATGCTAATGCCGAATTTGTGCTCCGAGAGTTTTCAATTTGAATTTGTGTGACGTAAGAGGAAAAAACAAAATTTTGCACAACTCCTCATATAACTTAGAAGAATATGACTTATAGAAGGGTTTTACTATAAAGCGATAACAAATTTTGAGACTAATTGATGGAAATTATTATTAACTTATCATGTGGCTTTCTGCCTTATTAACAAAAGGATTGAATTTAATTAGCTGCATTTTTACAATGAATTTGATTATAAACAAAAAATTTACTTACATTTTTATTTACTTCATTGATTAACGACAGTATGGCATTTTCTTGTTCATTGCGCAAAAAACTTTCAATATCTGAATCGGCAATAGGTTGCAATGGTTCAAATGTTCTCTTCGAGCTGAGAGTTTCCAATTTTTGTGATATCTGTGGTAAGTTAATGCCCTTCGAACCGAGGAGCAGATGACTGAAAAATTTTTAAAATAGTGTTTCAACAAGTTAATTATCAAATAACAAACAATTTTTGTAGTTTCTTTAAAACACTCATCATTAATAACATTTAAAAATGAAGACAGTCAATGTAAATGCATTTTACAAAATTTTAATATATTATCCATTTATTAGGAATCTATATAAAAGCATACGATTTAAAAAAAACTGACTTCACTTTATTCATTGGTAGTAAGAGTAGTCTACTCTTACTAGCAATGAATAGTTTTAATCGATATGAGAAGTTCTTTGAAACATTTCACATTTTTGCATTTTATTGCTTTTCTTATATTCAGCTGCTTGTATTCATATTTGTATATTTACCTTTATGTCAGTACTTCTTTACAGAGAATTTCTGCTAGGTCGAAGTTTATTTTAGTTTTTTGTCAGTTAATAATTTTTTTAACATCTATAATCATAATTTTAAATTTAAATAAAAAACAAACTCATTTTTAAGTATACTCGTAATGCTTGACAAAGTCCCTGCATGTATGGCAACATTTCACAGGTAAAATTCAAGTTTTCAGTGACAACGGAAAAGGGAATCTGTACAACAGTTAATTTGGTGATGGTATAACAATAGTTTACAAGATAAATATTTATCTTGCAAACTATATATAACTTTTAAATAAATTTTTTCCGGAATGAAATTAAAACGATTTTCAAAATTATCCAAAATCTTACTTAATACAAGTTTTCTTTGAATTAGAAGAAGAAAAACAGAAAGTTCTCGTTAGAACAAGTGCACATGTTCTAAAGGGTCATTACAGATGATACTTACGCTTGGATGTCATGTGCACCAGTCTTAGTAACTCTAGAATACAATTCCTGTGATGCTTCTAATACTTGACTTAGTGACCTTTCGACTCGGGGCAATTCCTCATTGCCTTCAATATCTGTTGTCAATTGCTCTGCAGCTTGCAGAAGTGTACTAAAGTCTGACTCAGCCATATTGCACCTAAAATCGTAACTGAAAGACAAATAATAATTATGGTAATAAAAATAATGGGTTAATGTTATTGAATTTACAGTTAAGTGTTCTTTTAATTTTAATCAGTATATAAAAATATAAGGTTAACTTTAAGATACCGGCAGTCTTTGTGAGAGACCTATTATTCAATAAACATAACCGATAATACAAAAGTGAAATTTAATTTACCTTTATATCACAGGCCTTTTTAACAACGAGTTACATTTATCTATTCAAGAAGTACACTTCTTTTGAATAAAAAGCATTATCGCATTAGATTTTTAACACAATTTACCAGAGCAAGGTTTGAGCGCAAATTTCAAAATACAATGCAATGGCTGTCAACGTCAAAAAATGTTTTTAGAAAGCTTTTATGTTAACAATGATTTTTGGCCAGTTTGCATTTGCAATTTGCTTCTTTTATGAAATTGTTATAATCTTTGATTACACATCTGTGAAAGAAGCAATTCCATATTTTTTTTAATAATTTCATCCTTTATATAGTTCCTTCCTTTATATCCTAATTTTTTCAATAATAATTCTTTAATTTTTTTTTAAAAATTATAAGTATTTGTAATGAAATAAAAGAATAAAGCATTAATTTATTATAACACATTTTAACACTATTTTAATAAAATTCCAATTTTAAAGTTTACATTAACGTTACATCTAGATAAAGCTATAAAAATTATAAAGGGAATGTTTTTTACCATGAAAAGTACTTACTTTTTTAATAACTATACTAAAATAACAATATACCTATTTTTATATACGTTAAATTTTAAGTAAACACATAATATTACGGTACTTTTATTTATTTTAATAATTATTTAGATAACTTTTTCAATTTGGATGCCTCAGTATGACAGTATGGGTTAACAAATCCAATTATTTAATTTCATAGACTATTCAAAACGCGGAATGGAAGGGGTCTACGTGCTTCTTCAAATGTCATATTTAGTTGGTAAAACAGTTCACTGTTAAAACAAAATGGCTTGTTATAAGGATGGGACTAGTATCTGAAGTGTTGTGACTTACATATTTATTGTATAATATCTAGAATGATTGGAAAGCGAGATATTAGTGATGGTATGCTGTTTTTATTTTACAATACCGCGTTAGTTTATTATGTTTCATGTGGTGTAAGGCCACTTTGTAAGCATTATTAATTATGGCCTATGCAAATGTATTATTATATTATTGTTCTTATTGGACGTAGGTATTTTATTGTTTTAAGTTATTGGTAGTTTGATATTAAGTGATGTCGGTAAGGTTATTACATTTTGTAACTAGGCTTAATCCATTTACGTTTATTATTTTTTCTATATAGCTATTAAAACGTGCCTGTGTACTAGTATTTTTTTCATATTCTCTCAAACTGAACTTTCAATTAATTTCTATTTTTAAAGTACATTTTAATATGATTTCAGATTAAATGTATTAATTCGTTTATACATAAAGTAAGATGGCTAAAAGGAAGAAGGTGGCAATTGCGAAAACGGTGCTAACACGTCGTGCGCACCAAATTGCCAAAGAAGCTGCGGAGAGCGGAGATGCGTCTTCGGGTCCGAGTACGGAAGAGAAGTCTGAGCCGGTCGAGGCGTCTCCCGTTGATCAGGACAAGGAGTCTACATCTTACACATCAGAACCTACTGCCTTTAACCTCAAAGATCTCAAACTTCCATCACAACTCACCCCTGTTGTTGCACTGCATAAGAAATTTGGAAAATACCATTGTCTAGTTGAAAATGATAATAATTTCAGCTTCAAGGCCAAGTTTGAAACTGGAGGTAGCGATAGTGAGACTAGTAGCAGTGTCGAAGTGAGAGTCGTGGATCCGTGTGCCAGTTCTGAATCGGATTCCAGTATTCCACACGAGAGTTTGCAGTCTCCTAGTTTACCTAACAATAAATTTGATTTAATAAATAAGCCAGTCTTAGATGACACCGAGGAAACTGCCAATTTTTCTACACAATTTAATGATGGCAATTTACCTAATGGCGAACTTCAATATGCTCATGAGGATGCATCGCCTACAGAAACAAGGCCCAGAGTAGATATTGGCAGCTTTTTAAATAGTACCAATGAAGTCCAAATGTGTAGTAAAGATCACAATGATCATGATGAGACATTTGCGAATCAAATATTCAGTATGAATTATGATAACATACCTCTCCCACCTGATCCTCCGATGAGCAATCCAGAAGATGATGAAGTTATAACTGTAGTCCAAATTGTAGATGAATACGGAGTGGCAAACAGTGAAGTGTATTACGATGTCAATAACGGCAAATATGACAGCCCAGCCCAAGATTTTGACATAGAATCACCAGCTATGGTTACAATTAATGAAGACACAGATAGTAATTCTACTCAGTCCGAAGGTTTAAATGTTGAACTCATAGACAAGTTTCAAGAAAATTTTGAAAAATTAAACGTCAGTAGCATAATCTTACCTCCATCTGCACCATTAGATTCTACGTCTATGGAATGTTCAGACACAAATGATTCAGAAGATACCAGAACATCGAAAGACAATGAAGGTAATGTTTCTGAAAGAGAAAGAAGTTTGGATAATAGCTTGTGCAGACCCGATCCGAGCAACACACCTAGCTCTACCGTCTCTGATGAAAGCACTTCGAAAGTTAACAATGAGACCAACCCTAATGTATCAACTGATTCATCCTCATCTTCCACAAATGGGGTGCGACGATCCAGTAGAATTAAGACTATCAGTCACTTAAAGCAGAAGACAAAAGGACAAGGTTTAGTTCGGACTCCGTTGAAAAAAGTACTTATTTCACAGGCAAAATTAAGGCAGGACGAATCTAGTAACGACTCTTTTCAAAAGGAAATCCCCAATATTCCACTGCCTCCTACCCCAAGTTCACCATCTTTTATTGCACCTCTCGACGCTGACTTGAAGCCGGTAAAAGTTAAATCCCGTTGGAGAAGGTCCAGTGAAATGGAAATGGGTTGTAGTTCTCCCATAACATCCCCATTAGTAAGTCCAAGTATAAGTGCAAAACTACAATCTATACCTGAATATCCATCGTCAACACTCAATAAAGAGGTAGAGGACAAAGAGACAAGTAAAGGGGAAGTTATTTATCGCAGTGGCAGTGATAAAACTATCGAGGAGAGACTGAAGCAGTTTCATCATTTGATGGAAAATGATTATCTCTGTGAAAGAACCATCAGTAAGGAAGCAAAGAAGATGACTTGTGATTGTTTTCTTACAAAGGAAGAACTGGAGAGGGGAGAACTCGGTTGCGGTGAAGATTGTTTGAATAGATTACTCATGATAGAATGGTAAATATGATTTTTTTATTTGCTCTATTATGTTAAGACAAATGTTTTCCTGAGAAGCAATTTTACTCTGTATTATGACCAGGGAATGTCTAACAAAATTGGAACTAATAGTGATACATTTTTTCTATAAATCGTGCTTGGTCATATAATATATATATATACATGAGACGGTTTAAGTGTAATACATTTAGGACAAATCTGTAATATAAGTATTTGCATTTACAATGATTTCTAATTTCCTTAGTAATATTACTCTTGTTGAAACCAATTATATAAATGTACTATTTAATTCCAACACACTTTCGGAAGCCATAAATGCTTAATGAAAAAAATATAAATTAAGAGGATTGGTTTAATTTATTTGGCATTTTATTTTTATCAAATAATAACACATCAATCAATATATTTAATGCATTTTATTACTCTGTTAATTAAGGATAACAACTGACAAATAGCTACGATACGGACTCGCCTTTAGATGAATGTTATTTTTATAACTTTGTTCTTATCAGCTTAGTTCACTTGCAAGATCCGCTCCTGACATTTATCGATTATTATACCAGTAACCAAAGATACATTAGCGTAACTGTTAAACACACACTACAAATATTGACTGTGTATGGTTTTCTGTGTTATGTAAATAATGATAATGGACGCACATTTAATTTGCAGTTGTGCAAGATATGTTCAAAATATTTTTGACTTTTATTTCAGAGCTAATTTTGCTCTGCAAGATGTTTTTTTTTATCATATTTGTATGCTTTTAATTGTTTATAAACATGAAGTGTTACAAATATTATACACCTTATATTAATAATATACATAAGAATAGGTATGTGTATAAACAAATTATGGAACGTTATTTTATTTCAAAAGTCTCTAGTCTATTTCAAAAATCTGGTATCACATTATTTTTTAGATTTAGAAATATGAAACGAGAATAACTCAGTATTTGCTCATAAGGAAAATTTATATATGGCTTCATCTGGGTGTTTCTAATCAGTTTAAGAATATCATGATACTTAAAGAAATATTTTCTTTGTTTCTTAGTGTCAAACTTTGTAAATATTACGATAATTCTTTATTACTTCTCCGATAAGTAATTTACGTATACTCATTCTCTGTTTTGTTAGTGGCAAGTGATGTTTTAGTTTATGTAGTTTCTTTATTGTCTAGCTATGATAGAATACATCTTTGTATCTGACTTGAGATGATATATAGTGTACATTAACTAAGATTATTGTTTACATCGAGTGCATGTTCACTCATTATTATATGTTTGGTGTGAATAATCTCTTTAATATCCTTTCTCCATTATCAAATAAAATGAATATTAAGTTAAATGAAAACTTTTATTAGTTAAGCACTAGTACAAAATAGGACAATTATAATAATATCCTTGGGAATACATCAATATTCGAAATTTGAGATTGACTAAACAAATATAAAAATATAAATTAAATTCTACACGTCTTTTAAACATTTTCCAAATTTTATGTTTTTTTTTTATAATTGGAATAATTTTGGTGTGAATATAAACATTATACTTTTCCGTTTCCACATTTTTTCAAAACTTCTTTGACTGTGGCAGTTATTGGCATATTATTTGTTTTATTATATACATGTCTAAATACTAATCTGTAAGTATTTGTCGAGACACTTAGTTCAAATGCTAATACTTAGCAGTAGAATAAGGGATCCCTGAGGTGTATTTAGTACTGAGTAAATCCAGTGCTAGTGTTTTATGACAACTTAAGTGAATAATCATAAACAATACAGTTATATTTGCTAGGAAAGATATAATATAAATATGTTCAATAAGGCAATATGAGAACTATATCAGAACAATACAGGGACAATTAAACAATTGACAATCTTTTTAAACTGCTAATTTTAAGTGTCCGTATTTTCTTTTACATAAATAAATGCAAAATTACATGCCGTTTGTTCGCTCGCTGTACATCTCATTAGCGCAAAGTAGGTTAAAATAGAGCACATTGTTTAAAATTCATGCCAGACGAAGTCAAGTGATTGAGAGTGTGAAAAAAGTGTTTTCATGATATCTATTCATGGAATGTTATGGTTAGTTCGTTTTTGTTTGTTGTAAATTTTCTCCTGGCCACGCTGATTATCTACATTTTGCATGCGGGAGGGTTGTTATTGCTTTCATTAAATTTATTTTTCAATTATTACAAAAAAGAATTTATGGACTGTTTCATTGAAAAAACCGTGTCTTTATACCTTGATAACTTCCTGCTTTTTGGTTAAAGGGAATCTTCTGAAAAAAAATTATGCTAAAACCATTTTCCTTCAGCATGCAATTTGCTAACCTAACTCCCGAAGCCTCAGAGTTTTATTTGCTTATGTTATTGAATACCACATTATTACTAACAAACATTAGAGATTATTAAAATACATAGTACAACCGAAATACATTCTACAAACAACCAATTAATAGACATGTAATATATACAAACATAACCAATTAATAGACATGTAATATAGACCCAAGTAGAGCCATGTATGCACTATTATGAAAGAGATAGAGTCTGTGATAGCAAATATAGAAAAGACATTAAATCATGCTGAGGTTAGCCAAATTACTTAGTTTTTGAGGGTCAATTTTAGCGCGTTAATTATATGTCTATAAATATAACGTCTTCGTAGTTCACCTGAGCACATATAGAAAAGAGATTACATCATGCTTAGGTTAAGCCAAATTACTTAGTTTTTGAGGATCACTTTTAGAGTGTTAATTATATGTCTATAAATGTAACGTCTTCGTAGTTCACCTGAGCACATATAGAAAAGAGATTACATCATGCTGAGGTTAAGCCAAATTACTTAGTTTTTGAGGATCACTTTTAGCACGTTAATTATATGTCTATAAATATAACGTCTTCGTAGTTCACCTGAGCACATATAGAAAAGATATTACATCATGCTGAGGTTAAGCCAAATTACTTAGTTTTTGAGGATCACTTTTAGAGTGTTAATTATATGTCTATATAATATAACTTCTCCGTAGTTCACCTGTGGAACTCATTGACAACATTATATATGTAATATAACGTTGCTAATGTATTCCACAGGTGAATTACGATGACGAATCAAAGAAAGTACATCTTTGACAATAAAAGAGATATTTGTATAAAAGACTTGTTACAATTATGTCACTTTTCAAGGACTATTTTTAGAGTCATGATGTCTTTTCTATACAGGTGTATAGAAATGTCTAAATTAGTATAGCAAGATTTGAAAATAATCCATAACATTTTTGATATGGGCCTTTATTATGTAGAAATAATTTATCTTCAAAAACAAAATTTTTTTTGTATTTTAAAATTTTCTCAATCATAATTACATTTAAACGTTTTATTATCATAAACATAACTTCCGTTAGAAAAAAATTTAGGGAAATGTTGATTTACCAGTATAATCCATTTTTTTTTAAATAATACTTGTATCGTTAACCTTTCAAGGTTGAGTAAGGTGATAGATATATCGTGTATAATATCGCTTTGATGAAATTGCAAGACACTTTGTGTGCTTACACTTACAGTAATATTGAATTACGAAAAGGAAATGATGAAAGTTTATTGATTATAATAGCCCTATATTGTACCAAGGAACCCATAGAAGTTAGCTTGCTCTGCCAATTTAACGAGTTTGTATAATGTAATTTCATTATACAGTATAATATTATGATAAGAAATAAAAAAAATTTAATACACAATTTATGTGACTGAAAACTGTGTGATGAAATCTATCTGACCAATTGAAATAATTCACAGTTTGTATAAGGAATAGTGTTCTTCGTTCGGTTTTAGTTAATTATGAGGTATATTATGTTTTATCGACCTTGGCCACGCCTTGTTTTTCTAGTTACTTTTTACTTGATCATATGTTTAACCAATTATATGTATCTGAATAGTTTGAAAAACGCTTTAGGAACCATGTGTTTGAGTAATTCTGTGTTCTGCTTGTGGTTTATACAGATCCTTGTTGAAACAATATTTTGACAGTTTGGAAAAGTGAGGTTATTCTAAAAATTATCAAAGTTTTATATGTTGACTAATAATTTAATCAGGAAAATAAAGCGTAAGTTAATGTGATATTGAAATCTAATTTATTTTCGTTTTGATATTTAAAAAGATAGATATAATATTTTTAGTTTTTGTAAACCAGTAAGTTTTTAAGTACAGATGCAAAAATGTTTAGAGCTTTCCTTACATCTTTGTAATGTTCTGAATTCCGCTATATTCAGTTGACTTTCTCTTTTGAAATAACTAGGATTATGATTTTATTAATTACCAAAAGGGTAAATTATTCCAATAAATGATATATAGTGTATATAAATTATTCCAATAAATGATATATAGTGTATAAATAATGCCACTGAGTAAGAAAAAATATTTTATTCAAAATGTCTACTTGCAAAGTATAGTTCTTACTATATAGGACATGAGATATTTTATATGAATTACATATTTGTTTTAATGATAGTTGAGGAATGGAGGAGGTTGTCCTCTTTTTAAATTGTGTCCCACTTGTAAACAACGCGTAGTACAACATGGCATCTAGGTGCTTTTATGAGTATATTTAGTATTGTTAATTAACATTTTTTTAATAGCTCATTGATTTACCTAATCTTTCCAGGCATTTTCCTTGTTCAGAATTTACAATGTCACTTCTATGGAACAAATTGTAATTACATTTCTGGAATCTAGGCTGAAGTAAACAGTAGGTGGCAAAAGAAACTAGTATACAATATAATATCTGACACATAATTAATTAAAAATGTGCACAATGCATACTTAGGAATATTGATAACAGAAAAATCAATAAAAATACATTATGTCACATTTTCTGAAAAAAAAACACCCGTTTTGAATAATTATTATGCATCACATCTTAAATTTTGCTTAGATAAATTATAATCCAGCCGTGAAAATCACATTGCAATCTTTTCATTAGTTTCAGATTATTGTTATTGGATTGTTCAGTCATGTTTTATAAGTACAGCGAAGTTAATACAAATATTCATTTCATGACTGCAGAAACAATTTCGTATGTATGCACAAATTACACGAAATTTATTAACAGGTGTTTCAAAATATTTACAGCAATGCGCGTTGTCCAGTTGGTGACAGATGTACAAACAGGAGGTTTCAAAAGAATGAATACGCATCTCTATCCGTTTTTCGTACTGAAAAGAAAGGTTGTGGTCTTGAGGCTACATCGAACATTGGAGGGTAAGAAGTTAAAATTATCACTTTGCTATTTATTGTAATAAATTCAATTGCTTTTGATCTAATACTACCATCTATAACATAAATTCTAATTCTACGAGATAAAAACAAAACAGGAAAATTTAGTAATAAGTCATTTAGGAATGATTTTAATCAGTCGATGTTACGTTGATATAGGATGTATTTTTGAGAATATAAATCATAAATTTAAACTTTTACAGCGAGTTTTGGAACCATCGTCTAATTGAAGCATTGCTTAGTGTCAATGCATTATTGGTACTTTTACGGGAATGTCATCATTAATAGTTTTTTTTATTTCCTATATCGGAGCTGAGAGTTCGTCAGATGAAACGAATGATCGTAGAGCATGATTGACCTACAAATATAACAAAGTTGAATAACATACCATTGCAACATTTAATTAAATTTCACGACACAATTTATCCTTTAAGAGAAACAAATTAACACTGCTATCCGATATGTATGATTATAAAAATAGCAAGAATTATAGGAAATTAATGCCGTCTCTTGCAGCAGATAAAAGTAGTTTTAGCAGTAACGTAGTTCTACGTTGTGGTTGTAATTTTACAGTATAATTGCTACTGTGCCGCTTACAAAGAACAATATTTGATGATATAAAAGGTTTCCATGAAAATTTGATAATTTCATTACAACTGCTGCTCAAATAAATCTATACCATCAGAGCTATGGAAAGCAATGAGACATGTTTCTTTTATCATTTGAAAGTAGTGATAATGTACTGAAGAAAATATAACGCATAATTAAGTTGAGTTTTCCGGTTAAAATATATTTAAAGGATCTTTATTCCATATTTCTCACCATGATTCCATTAATTTTGGATTATTGGAACTACCAAATTATACCTGTGCCCACATAATTAGATCATAAATAAAAAATATACATAGAAAAGCGTCTTTTGAATCTTGATCATGGTGGACTGATTAGACAGAAGTACACTATGCGTCTTGAAACAGTGAAGGTTCATGTAGTCTCTATTATGGTCTGTAAAAAATATAATGCACATTTTATATTATAGAAATGTTTGTAGTAACCAATTAGAAAAGCATGTTTTTCATGTGTTTCGTGATAAAAAAAATTCACACAATGTATTTAAATAATTTATTAAGTCCAATCAGTAATAATTTGGTCAAATCTGATATCAGGAAATTCAGAAAATTGGAAAATTAAACTTCAAAGATATTATAATTGAATTGTCTACTAACACGATTTAGGCTTTTGTATTGCATTGAAAGTGACGTAACAGTAACTCATTTGCTTTAAAGATAATTGTCTCGTGAATATACTATATGGCTGGTAGTCACTGTATGACTAAATAGATTAAGTTGTAATATAAGATCTTATATATTTGCTGTATTATTGTTCACAAACCATGTAATGTTGTTTCTCGGCTTTTCCCACTTCTCACATTAAGCCATGCTGATGATAATTTATTGCTTAGTCAAGTAACGTGATGGAACATGCATAAAGCGACGTTCCATCATTGTCTATTTCCCTTAAAATTGCTGATGCCCGTTAACCTAAATAATTTTATTTAAAAGTTGTAATTAAAGATTTTTCAAAATCATGGTTGCAAAAAAGGATTATGCGCACGCCCCACCCACTGCACATAAGTTTTGCGCTTAATATTTCACAAGTGGTACCCAAAAATAAACAAAAAAATGGTTATTAAAATTTTAATTGTATTTTGAAGAACTCCCAATGAATTATCATTCGATGTGGTATGTGAAGAAATGTTTGTCCTTGCTTTATATATGGGTATGGAAAGTATATTAAAAATGATTTTTTCTTTCTTTCACTAAAGAACCCTATTATTGAAAAGTAACATTATACTAACTTAAAATTACCCTCTATATACTTTTAATATTCTTTTAAGGAATTTTTTTAAAATTTGTAACTTAATAAAGAATTGTAGAAGGAAAATATATAATTTATTACACACTGTGTCCGGAAATAAGTGTCGGACAAAGAAAGACGCTATTCGTTGGCTATAAAGGAATAAATTGTCATTGAAATAAAACGTAAAACACGCTCTTCCTAATTGAGATAAAAAAAATATTACACGTGACTCTTTTTAACACACCCAATACTTTCCTGGAGTGTGGTATTTACCCGCAGTGGCGATGTCTTTGCAGTTGTTCGTAGGTTATTCCCCCGAGTGCCACTGAACGATGTGCACAGTATCGTGTGTATGAAAAAGATGACAAATAATTATGAATATTATTTTCAATTTTTTAAAAAAGTCATCTTTTAAATTTTATTTTAACGACAATCTACTATTTTTCAGTCAAGGAATAATGTTTTTCTTTGTTCGACGCTTATTCCAGGACACCGTGTATATTACTATCATGTTACCAATTTGCCTTATTTACAAAACGTATCAAGAAATTAGGTATTAAATAAGGTCTCTTATCTAAATTTACACAGAACAATTCCTAATGGCATTCCATGCCTTGTGGTTGAAGTTCTAAATCTGGAACCATGCATGTGTTCACAGGACTATTCGACTGATAAGAAAAGGTATTACTACTTCATGGCCCTGAAGGAAGATGCTATGATCTATGCGCCCTCAGTTTTGATGGTTGTTGACATCTAAGTGTCATTTTAAGTGGGAGAGTTTTGGGTACCATTGTCCAACTGAATTTTTTCGCACTTGAGCTGATGTCAGTACACTCGACTGGGATAATGTAGAAAAAATGAACCCTTGTAACTTCGCCATTTCTCTGCCAGAGTTTTGCAATTTCTGCACTTTTTTGTGGTATAGCTCTACCTTTTGGTATCGGTTTGAATCGCAATATTTAGCAGACGTTTTGACTTCAAGAAAAGTGTTTTTATTACTTGGGGCTAAAGGAAGTCGCAGCTATGTTTTCTGATATTCACCAGATATTAGATAAATAAGAAACAAACCATTTGTTCTATTCAATTGTTTGTAAAATTCATGTGTTTAGTGGAAGGGATTAGAATATTCTTTGAAGATTTATGAATATCTGGATAAATCAGTAAGAATAAAAGCTTACAAGAATATAGGCAAGATTCTATAAATAAATATTTATGTAATCCAAGATCCAAATGGAACAGGCACCCCTGATACTACAATGCATATTAATACATCTCACGCTATCGTGGTATAGAAAATAGATAATGAAATGCTGTACGATTAATAATATAATTCCAATAGCTGCCTTATCTATGTTAACCAACAAACATTATCTCGATGACATGCTAAAAACCTAAAGAAGAGCAAACTGTTGATGTTTAATGTTTTTATAACTATAAAAATAAAACAAGTATATTTTTTTCTTGTTTTTCGTGTTCTGTCAATGAAAGTCTAAATGAGATTCTCTAGAGTCCATCTTTAATAAGTAAATATCTATAAATCTATTGGTTTGGTTTTCATGAAGTAATGCAAAAGAGCTACTAATGACAGCTTCGCTTGCATTCAATTAGATATTGAGAATAAACAAAATATATGGAAGCTTGCTGGTTATATCCAGACAAAATATTTCCTTTAATTCATATTTTACTATGGTTAGTATATACTATGGTAGAAAATAAACCAGAATAACATCCAGACTATGATATATTCCAAAAATAATGTTGAAGCGATCTTACAGGCTGACCTTGAACTGTTCAGTTCAAAAGGATGTATTTTTATCTTATTTTGAACTGTTGGCTTATTAGATTTGATCAAGGTTATTTTTTGGCTTCTGTATTTAATTTTAAGAATAAATGACATGCAATCAATTCTTTATCATAGGTGTATACTTGACAGTATATGCCTATGATAAAGATGTATTGAAATAAATAAGATATAAAAAATGCCTCATTTGTATTAATTGTGTTATGTTTTTTCTGTTTTTATTTCTTTGTATTTATATTCTTCTGTATATAATTTTAAGAATACATGACATGAAACCTATTCTTTATCATAGGCGTATACTGTCAATTAATATTAAAAATGCTTCATTTGTATTAATTGTATTAAGTTTTTTGCTGTTTGTATTTCTTGGTATCTGTATTCTTCTGTATATAATTTTAAGAATACATGACATGAAACTCTTTCGTTATCATAGGTCTATTCTGTCAATTGATGTTTCATTTGTTCTCACTAAAATTGTGAAAATATTGCATAGCATCCAGGGCAGGGTGCGGTCGTTGAAGGTCAGGGAAGAGCATGAAATCACATCAGAGTCTGTTTTACTATATTTGTTTCATGTACGTACGTATGTAAGTGTGTACATTGTATTTGCATTTTCAATGCTAATACAAGGCTGATAAAGTCTGAACAGAGTATCCTGATTGTATGTCTTAATTTGATAGTGTTTTTCAGAATAAACTAATTGATAAGTTTCCTTGTTTAGAAATCTGTTCCACTCTTGAGTTATGCCACTAATATTTATTAAATCTATGTCCTACCATAACTAACGAAAAACTATTTGGATTAGAACAGGACAAATTGCAAGTTATTTGTACTGGTTTGTAGATGGGGAAAGTACTTTTAGATGTAAAGGCAAAAATGGTTTTGTCTTATACTCAAAGATTTCTGGCAGGCCATGTGCACGTAATAGAGAATGTTTACTGTTGTTTCTGAGGTTACTTTGTTTGATGGCTCGGACTCTAGATGTTATTCTTTTCTGTGTAACTCGGATAAGTCTGCTACTTGCAAAACACTCCGACCATGTTTGTGATATAACATAAGGTAAATTGTATCTGTGTCATATATTTATTATCAAGTACGTAAGTAGGATGTTATTATCACTTGCTGTTAGGTATGGGTGGTGGTAAAAGAATGAGTAATATGTAAGTCATTCATTTGACATTCGAAGGATGAAAATTTGATATATACGGGACGGGTCTATAGTGAGAGATGATTTTTGTGAGTTTAATAGCTGTTCTATAACAAAATTTTAGTTTCTCATTCCTGTCAGTAGGTACTCGAATCAGATAGTATTACTGTCATTCAATTCATTAGTTTGTCTTTCAGACCTCATTGCAACAATTTTGCATTCAATTCTATTTTTATTCAACATACAACCCTGTGTTCCCTTGTTTGTTGAACGTCAAAAGCATAAAAAACCATAAAAAACCAAAACAAGAAAAAAAATAAAAAATAATATACAAATATCAAATTTTATCATACAATATTAAAATATTAATGTTAGAGATAAGTTAGAGTGATGATTCCAGTCATTTTTGTTTATATAATCATCAATTTTATAATAAGCTTTTTTGAGTAAATGAGTCTTGTTTAAAATATTTTTCTGACAGTTTCAATATATCTTCTGGTATTTTATTATAGAAGCGTACATATACTCTGCCCTACAAATGAACTACCAACCTTTGTAAGTCTGAAATTGGGTGTATCCAATTTATTTTTATTTCTAGTGATGTAATTGTGACAATCACAATGTTTACAGTGAAGTAATTGTTTTTTCCTCGTATATAAAATATTTTCGAAAATATATTATGAAGGTAAAGTGATCATATTAATTACTTTAAACAGTTCTCTAAGTGAAGCCCGAGAACTTAATTTGTACATTGAGCGAATAGTTCTCTTTTTGCCAAATAAAAATGGATTCAATATTAGTAGCTAAAGTAAACAATTCTTACAGTTTCAGCATTTGTTAAATTTCTGAAAACTTGGTTCTTAGCCAGTGGTGGATTAACACATTTGCCGCCAGTAGGCTGTTCAAATTTTGCCGCCCCTTGTGATCTCTGCATTTCGATACCCTACACGGAGAAAATAAGGTGGAAGAAAATGTAAAATTCTATAATTAAAAAACTAAAAAAATGTTATATATTTTTATTGGACTTACAGTTTAAAACAATATTCCTATTAAATTATGTATTAAGAATCCGCTTGATGATGATAATAAAATCAATTAACATATAAAAGTTTTAAATTACCTTTTTGCGCGATTTTATATTCGCAAAATCGTCAATTAAATCGTCGTATGAAATATTGTTCATAAGTTCTGACTCTACGCACAAAAGATCCCCCTGCGACGACCCGCCCGCGCCCTGTGCTCGTGCGCCCGCGACGTTATTTCGGCCAGACACTCAGCGAATTGTCATGTCATTCGTTACCGCACCGCAAATACGTAGTATAAAAAAAGTATTAGCAGATTGACAAACGTCCAATACCCACCACTTTGACAAATTAAGCAGTGAAACCTAATAACATTTAAGTAGGTATTTTTTTATTTCTGTAAGGAAAAACAATTTTTGTGGCCCAATTTGCCGCCCCCTAAAATCCGCCGCCGCCCTAGGCTTCAGCCTACCCAGTCTGCTGGTAAATCCGCCACTGTTCTTAGCAGAACTAAGTTTCCCTGCTAATTGTGAAATGTGAGCTCCCCGTTAGTAATACCAAGGAAACTGTTGTAACAAAATCCATTTTATTATTATCAAATACTAAGTTAGTGCCAACTAGTCTTATATTTGGAAGAGTAAATTTAATGCACTTATTTTTTTTGCATTGAGTAGTAAATTCTTAACCATAAATAAATTAAAAATTTGTGACACTGCTTTATTTGCATCATCTAATTGTTCAACATATCTATTTATTTTAAATATAAGAGATGTTTCGTCAGAAAACATATTGTTTCAGCAAATTTTTAACCAAAAAAGGCAGATTGTTAATGTACATAAGAAAATGAAAGGGTCCAAATATAGAGCTTTGGGGTAGACCCATGTTTACTTAAGATCCTGTTGATTTAACTTCCCCTGCCTGTACTTTTTGTAATCTGTTTTGAGATACGAATTAATTAAGGTAAAGGCTTCACCCTTTAACACATAATACTTCAATTTGCAGAGTAATATTCCACGATCAACACAATCACTATATTCCATGATTCACATACAATATTCCATGATCACACTTTAGACAGATCGCAGAATATGCCGATAGCATTATGCCTTTCTTCCCAAGCGCCAAAGATATGCGAAATTAATACTACTGCTGCGTCTGTAGTGGATCTGTCCTTTTATAGCCAAATCGTTGGATGTGAAGTAGTCCACGAGAGTTGAAATAAGTCTCCATTTGCTCGAGCGTGATCTTTTCAATAATTTTACTGAGAGTAGGTAAAATAGACACTGGTCTAAAATTAGGATTGTGGTTATCACTAGATTTAAATATTGGTATAACTTTGCTGTGTTTCATAACATCTGGAAAAACCCCTAAATCAACACACTCATTGAAAATAGTGGGTCTAAATGCGGAATAATAACATTAATAATGAAACCAATAACTTTGACACATAATTCCCACAAGTCTTCGGTTTTCTTTAAAATTAGTGATTTCAAAATATTTTGAATTTTGCTGGGATCAATATGAGTAAATTTAAAATACAAATCGTAGTTATATAGATATTATCTCTGAGCAATTTGGCAGCTTCATCTGGTGCTAAGTTTAAGGCATTCGTAATGATAATGGGTATATCAGTGAAAAATTTCTCAAAGGCATAATCCACTTCCGATTGTGAATTGATAACTTTGTTATAAATTTATAATGTTAGATTATTATCGCGTGATTTAATCTTTCCTTTTTTAATGTCTGGAATAGACAGCTATTATTTTATCTTGGACGCGATATAGTTAGTTTTGGCCATTTTTACATACTTTTTTGAATATCTTTTCAACGTACTTGATGAAACAAATGTTATCGGTATATGTCCTCATAATAAAATAACTGAAATAAAGTATCCCTGCTTTTGCATATGTCAGTAGATCCAGTCATAAAATTTGGTTTTAGTGTTAGTTACAATTTTGCGAGTTCGGAATATTTTTTTTAAATTCAAATGATAATATTGAAAAAAAGTCATTATAAAGATTGTCTGGATTATTCTGTTAGATCAATGGATACTAATTTCTCTTTTATACTGATTTCAAATTTTTTTTTAATATTAGCCATTATTGCTTGACGTGACGAGGTGTAATTAAGACATTAAATGACATTATATATGCTTTACATATATAATGTCATTTGATGTCTTAATTACAACCTTGTCGCAATAATAATAATAATATACGCTTTACTTTTGCCTCTGTGGTTTAGCTTGCATAGATTTTTTATCACTATTGGAGAATTTCATTACATAAAATTGTTTTTAGTCTCATTATTTAGGTATTCTTTTTGCTGGTTACCTCTCAAAACCGGCCGGGGTATAAGAAACTTGTATCTTATCTTAAACTTAAGCTGAATTGCTGTCACAGTCTCGACAATTGCTCATCATTATTTCATTTGCTCCTGCATTTGGTTCTTACTGTGCGAGTTCCATAATTGCAATTCTTGGTGCTCATATAAAAAATATTCGGTTAGTGTAAAGAAAAGATTTGAAGCTAAATCCCGAGTGCCTTTTCATAAGTCACAGTTGCCTTGTAGCCGGTAGCCGGTGATTGGGTGTCCAATGGTATGCCCGGCGTTCAGCTGGTGACTGGGTACCAGGTAAAAAGAGCCAGTGTGCATGAAAGCACTCATAGATTGCCATGCACTTCACCAATGGATACCCGGTACTGGCTACCCAGGAATCGGGACGTATGAAAAGGCATGAAGCGTTATGCCAGTGAAAATCCCGTTGAGATAAATCTACTAGTTTTTGCGTGTTGCTCTAACAGTCAGATAAGAAAACTAAAGAAAAATCTTGAATTTGAATCCCAAAAATATGCAAATTTTCCCGTGTTTCATATGTGAAGTTTTTGGAGAGATGGTAGTAACTAACTTTCCTTTTAATGTTTCCACTTTTACCTTTAAAGGAAAGTAACTAACTTTCCTTTTAATGTTTCCATTTTTATCAAGTCATAAGAGACATTTAACTTGTGAATTTTTTTTTTTCATTGAGTGGAAGGATTTTGTGCTCTGTGTGGTTAGGAACCACCTTCAAGCCTAATAATTTTCTGTGCTTGAAGTGATTCCTGCATTTTCAAATTTCTCCTCGTATTCAACTGCTCAATTATGTGATCTTGATTGTGATTTGTTTATAATGAGAGAAAATACATTTCTTAATTATCACTGCGTGCCAGTGTCATAAATTTTATAAATTGTTATGTATATCATAAAATTACTCTTGTTATTAAAACAGATAGGCATGTAACTGTATTGTTGTATATTATACGTAAATAAATAAATATTTAGCTACTAGGCCATGTATCCCAAGTTTCTCATGTATTTTATACCATTACACAACCTGGTTTTGCTAACAATTTGCTTTAATTATAAGATATATCAAGAAATTAGATCATAAATAAGTTCACTTATCTAATTTACAGAGGAGAATTCTTAATGGAATATGTGGGAGAAGTTCTAAATTCGGATCAGTTCTACAAGCGTGCGCAGGAGTATTCAACTGATAAGAACAGGCATCACTACTTTATGGCCCTGAAAGGCGACGCTGTGATCGATGCAACGCTCAAAGGCAATATTTCGAGGTTCATTAATCATTCCTGTGATCCAAACTCGGAGACTCAGAAGTGGACCGTGAATGGGGAACTTCGGATTGGTTTCTTTAGCAAGAGGGATATAGCCATTGGAGAAGAGATTACTTTTGATTATCAATTTCAAAGATATGGGTCAGTAATATTTTAAATGAATTTAATTATTTTAAGTAAATTAAATCTACAGACAAATAATTTTGGGAAAAACTGCAGATGGTAATATTTATAACAAAGTCGAACGGGGACTAAAGAAATGAAATCATCACAAACAATCGAAAAAATAGAACAGCTTATATAAACAGAAATAGGTTATATTTCTTTCTCGTATAAAGAATTTTTGAAGTATGCTTCAAAAGAACATTTAATAAAAGATAATTAGTATAGTAAGGAGTTCTATGACAGATCCTAAATGAGATAATTCAGTCAGGTCCTGAAATAAGAGACTAAAGTTAGAAGAACAAAGTTAGGTTTTTCAAGACCAAGTTATGGTGGAAAATCAAGAATGATTTATAAAATAAAGTAATATGTGAATTATATTTTTTCTGTTATTGTTTTATATTAATTGTTATGTAATCTTTAAAAATGAACAATATTTTCATTTACATTGTTGTAGGTAATAAAGCAGAAGCAATTTTGTGATTATTATTACAGTTTAATTACAAGGCTTTGTAATTAATCGTAAATTACTAAAGAACATTTTTTTTCAAAATATATTAAAGCAACCAATTCTGGAACCAACTGCAAAATTCAGAAATTGAGTTTTCAATATCATAACGAACTCCGGAATTGAAAACATTCTGATTGTCACAGAATTTATTTGTTTTTTAGAAATCCATCCAATATTATAACTTTATGGGTGTGCAGCAATTTTGGCTCTTTGGCCAAAAAAAATCACTGGTTGTCGAATTTATTTATTTGAAATTTTAAATGTGAGTCTAACACGACTCCCAGATTTAAATTTCAGTTTATAAATGTGTATATATCGTGACGAAAAAATGTTTTTGGCCAACAACTGAGTATAATTTTTGAAAAAATTGCTACAATTATTGATGTGTATAATAGAAGAACATTATTGTATTGAAACACATTTAACAATTAACAATTTATAAAGGAAATGTGTACTTTTCTGACTTTATTGGCTGGAGATTGAATTATATAGAATATATGATAAAAATAATTTTTGTTTATGAGTTAAACCATTGTTTATGAGTTAAACCATTGGTAATAATTTTTGTTTATGAGTAAAACCATTGGTATTAATTTTTGTTTATGACCATTGGAACTTATACATTGTTAATAACTTAAGCAATAATTTTTTTTTCATTGTTTTTCAAAATTTTCATGTTATATTCATGCATAAAATCATTTATTGATATTGCAGAAAGGAGGCCCAGAAGTGCTACTGCGAGGCGAGTAATTGTCGCGGTTGGATTGGTGCGGAACCAGATGATGACACTGAAGAGGAAGACGAGGAAGAAGCTGATGAGGAAGAGGACGAGGAAGAAGATGATGTGAGTTTTGATTTTTATCTCTGGTATTCATGAGATGTGTGAAATTTTTATTTAAAAACTTTTTAACTTAGAAAGAACGAAATATATACTTATAGCATTATTTTGAACCAGTGTTTATTTGGCAATTATCTTTAGAATTAATGTACGTATGTCATTAAAAATAATTGATATATAATACGTACATATATTTAGAAACTTCTCAACGTTATATTAAAACAAAAAATTTGATTTGAGATATCTCATGTTGCATAAAAATCTGTTTGTAAATGGTCCTAAACAAAGCTTTAAGGGTTTTGCATTTGATTTATAAACCTGGCTTTTCACATAACTCCAAAGAAAATAGTCCAACGGTGTTAGATCACACGATCTTGGTGGCTAAGTAACATCACTATTTCTTGAAATAATTCTTCCAGGAAATCTTTTTCTCAATAAAGCAATTGTTTCATTAGCTAAACGAGGTGTTGCACCATCCTGTTGAAACCATATTTCCTCTAGATCAATATCATTCAGTTCAGGCCAAAAAAATTCAGTTAACATCTCACGATATCGAACACCTTTCACTGTTCCAGCATTACCAGTAGCATTTTGAAAGAAATATGGACCAATTACACTACCAGAGCATAATGCAAACCACACAGTGCCTTATTGAGGATGTTAAAGGCTTTTCATTAAAACTCTTGGATTTTTCTCACCCCGATTACGACAATGTTGTTTATTAGCATAACCACCAATTTCGAAATGTGCTTCATCAGAAAAGATGATTTTTTTTGAGAAAAATCATCTGTTGTGTAATCCAATTGACAAATTCACGTTTTGAATGATCAAAAGGCCTTAGTTCCTGTGTTATTTGAACCTTATATGCCGTCAGATCTAAATCCTTTCATAAAATACGCCATGTTGATTCACTGGGTCCAAGTTGTTGTAAACGTCGCCTAATGGACATTTACGGATCTTCAGCAACACTTTCACAGTTTGTTAAAAATTTTAAACAATGTGTTTAATAGTGCTTTCAGATGAACACTTATGCCGACCATAAATATTACGTAATTTTCTATAAACATTTTTTACTGAACACTGATTTTCATAAAATAATTCAACAATTTGAACACGTTGTTGTATTGTGTACAAAGCCATTTTTATAAATGGCATCACTAACACTTCTACAATATGTCAACACCTAGGTGAATTCACAACGCCATCTGTGCTTTAGAAGTGAATTAAAAAAAACGCCGAATTTGAAAGACATTACTGATATAATGGTGAATTCATACATTAGGGGCAATGTACAAAAAACATAGATATTGTTAAATAACGTTCACAGCTTCTTGTGCATTAGCAAGATTGCATTCACACTGAAACATTCATTATTCCATATACAATGTACATTACTGGTAAGATATTGTATTCATACATTAGGGGTAATGGACAGTAAACATAGACATTATTAAATACTTTTCAAAATGTTATCCACAATTAAATGAAACTACGTGATGTAGTATTATTTCTACTTTCTTTAATTTCTTTACCACAACCTAGGTTTCGTTGTATTACAACATCTTCAGGTGGGATATTAGCAAAGATAAAATCAATAAATAAAATGTTGTCCGTTTGAACGTTTTTGTAATTGGGTACTTATTGAAATTTGATTTATTTTCGAATGATGACTGTGCTTGCCCGTTAAACCTTTGCTGACTACGTTATTTGTTTCAGAATTTCTTTTTGCCTTATTTGTTTTGATAACTTCATCATTAATCGATAAAATTGACTTAAAAACAAATTTTTAAACATGAATTTTTTTGTCATCAATTGTGAAGTGGTATGAGTAATGATTGTGATGTGGATTCTCTGCGTTCGTGTAATGATATTTAAGTGTATCAATATCAATGCTGTTAACTATAAATTGTCTTTTCTGATCTACATCAGACGACTCGTAATACTTTTTGAAACAAGAAACTCTCTTCTCCTCAGATATCTAGGAAAAACGTGGCCTTTTTGAGTACATGAAGGCCCTATTTTCTTTTTTGGCATAACCATGTTTGTTCTCGAAAGGTAGAATTTATATCTTAAAATAATGCTATATTATATACGTAAGATATTTTTCAAGCGAAATTTACATTTCGTTAAACACAGCACTTATCAAAGTTAACACTTTTTAAAACATGTGAGTGACACCCATTCGTTACGTTAACACGAATTAAACTTAATACGACGGTGTAGCTCAGATATGTCTTAAGAAAAATGACGAAGATACAACCACCCCCAATTAATAATTCAAAAACCAATATTTTAGAGTATGGAAACATTTCTCTGAATATATTCTTATAGAAAATTTTACACATAACAGATTGTTTCATTAGATATAATACAAATATTGCTAACGGGGTGATTGTGTCACAAAGAAAAGAAATGTCACAATTTTTCTTTTAGTGGATTTTTTAATACTCTTAATTTATTTTAATTTTACTTTATTACCATTTTACTTTATTAGGAGCAAAATGATGTCACCACGTCCAAAGAAGACGTCACGCATAAAGAATCATCCATTAGGAAGGAGAGTAAGGGCGATTCCCCATTGAAGGTGGAAAACAGGCTGAAGAGTAAGGGAGAGAAGGAAATTATCAAGAAGACAAGGGGAAGAAAGCGTAAAGAGAGAACAAAAGTTCACTCTAGTTCTGATCTTGCGCAAGATGCAGATGTAAGATTTCGTTTTGTTTTTATTATCATTCTATTTAAATTTCAATCAACTCTATCATGTTATTATCTCAATTTACTGTACAGTTTCTTAATTCAATTATATAAATGGGCTCCCACAATGCAGATGACTGACAGTAATTGGTCTAGCCTTAATTAGAACATATGATGTTTAATACTTAACGTACACGTCCCGTAAAAATCAGTCTTACAAAAAAATCGGTGTGGTTCTGACTCGCTCTTGCTAATCCAAACTATATGAGCTAAATTGTGCTAATGGAAATAAGATGCAACAAATGGCATACATTTAGACAGCAGTGTACTCATTTTAATTTTTGCGGTAAGTCAGTCAGGCGAAAGACACTATTGATCTTTTCACCTTCTTAACACTTACAATACTGGTTCGTACTTCTTATCAAGGTTTTTAGAACTTTTAATTTTTTAATTAGAGTTTTCTGCTCTTTTCAATACGGTAGTTGCCACATTCTAAATTTTGATATTTTTCGTAGAATATTGTGAAATATAAGTTAATTAGAAACCAGTCTGGAAAAAAATTTTAAAATTTGATAGAAAAATAAGCCAGTTGTAGGCTTCTAAATTTGAAGATATGGATTTAGTTGTGTATATCCCTGTCTCTTTTCCTCTCGTAGAATATAATGTGCAATATTAAAAATTACCTCACAACACAGTATTGTCGTCCTTCTCTAAAGGTTAAATTTAAACTTTAAAGGTTAAATTAAAACTCTAAAGATTAAATTAAAACTCGGTTAATTTTTAAGATTATTAAAAAAAATTTTCCCTCTTCATCAGCTTGTACCTTGAAATTATGATTAATGAAATAAAAAAAATTTGCTACAAAATACTGTCTCCAATATATCTAGAATGTATTAATAAATGGGGGATCTCAATCTGTAATTTTTAAGCATATAATATCCTCTTTCTTTTGAGTATTCAGATGTTAGGCGGAGTAACTTGTAAATCATATGCATTTTTTTTTGGTCATAATTAGTGACCTTTAAAAAAACCAATAAATTTCGAAAGGTGTAAATGTATAATAAATGAAAACTTTTACATTTTAATTATGAATATTATTCATCCGGATTTTAGGACTATCGAACAGTTTATTTATGGTGTGTCTAAAGAGGATTGAACAGTTGGTTACTATTAAATAGAGCCCTAGCATATCTTTAGGCCTTCACTATTAGTGTGCACGTGTTCTTGGTGTTAAGATTAAAGTTCTTTATTTTGATGACGGAATATAAAAATGTATTTTTAAAAAGGCAAATAGTTATTTGATAATGAACAGTTTCTTGTTCTAACGTTATTTAGATAGAGGATGACTTGGAGTCTCTTTCACGCTCTGGCATCAAGAATCAGAGCCATACATTGAACCTGTCTCGAGTGATGGTGCGTGCGAAGACACGTGCTGCACAGACGGCACTGCTACGGTTGCTGCGTGATGCTGACTTGCCATGCCGGAGACTATTCCTTGACTATAGGGGTCTGCGATTGCTGGCGCCATGGTGCACGCATGCTATTATGGAGTTCAGGTGGGATTCTCATTGTGAATGTGAATTTTTGTTCGTCATTTGTGTACTTGGTGAAAGGTCAAATTTTTTCCACTATGGGAGCAGGCCCAGCGTGAATAGGGAATGTTACTGCCAATTTCTCCCGCTAAGGGGCTACCTGTACTATAACGTAAACATTATAAACATGATTTGACGTTTTGTAATTTATATCCGTCTGTATTGAGAAGTAATGAGTTTGTTTAGTTATTCGAAGATTAAAACTAGATATATAATAAATATGAATCAGTGTTGTGCAGTTGGATGCAGTTACAGTCGGAATAGTTGAAAATATATGTGTCAATTTATTCCCTAACGACAAACAACATCAGAAGCTGTGGGAAATAGCTTTGCATCGCAAAGACTTTAAGGCAACATAACACTCTAGGCTGTGTTCAGAGCATTCATTTCATTCTGATTTTTTAATTCTGATATTGTTAAATATCCATAACTTTTCGCCATATTTTCTTTCACATTAAAGTTTTCAATATTGCACGCCATGAAAATGAACCGCTTTTTGTTCACGTCTTACTTCAGTGACACCATCTACGCTTAGCTTTACCTAAGATTCCCTATTGTAACATACATGAAAATTACCTCATTTTGTGTGTTATGCTTTGAATATTACAATTTTATTTGACTTTCTCATTTGTCTAACCGGACTGTTGAGAAATCTGACATTGGAAAGCAAATTTTGCGTTTGAAAAATAAATAATTTTATTAGTACAAGGTGCTGTCAATATTATAATTAATTTTATGTTACTATTTTAAATATTTATTCTCAAAAAAATAAAAGGAAAAGTACTGCTACGTAAAGGATTTCATGTGAGTCAATATAACATAAAAATGGAAAAATTAATTTAGCCTGGAGGAACTGTATCCAAGTCATTAAAAACAAGTATTAAACATTACATTGTTGCGTGTGAGTGAGAGAACACGAAAGTATTCTTCACTCTTTTAGCATGTTCATAGACAATATATTATGTTACATAAAAGCATGGTGCTATGAAAACACAGCACTTTGGACAAGTTGTCATTTTTCCCAATTTGGGTTATGATATACCTTTATAAATGTAAGAACAAAATTTTGAATTTGAAATATTTAATTATATAAAAACATACATTGTTTATTACAAAAATATACCTATAAATCATTTTCAAAAATACACCTATAATTCAGACATAACAATATTACCTATTGTTCCTTACAACGGACATGTGCATTCGAGATATTAAATTCAATATATAATTTTCCCACATAGAAATTTACTACAAATATATTTGTATATTTGCTGCAATATTAATAAATTAACCTCTTGAGACGTTCCATAGCTTAAATGTTGGTGTATATCTGGAGACATCTCAGAGAACACATTTTGCACAAATAGCGTAAAATCTAATAGCACAATTTACATATTGCTTATGTCTAGGCATCTTAGCTTCCATTTTAGTGAAAAAACAATTGTCATTGGATTCCATTGCGTTCGGAAAACACAAGACAAACTTTAGGTAAACGAGTAGAAGTTTTCGTGTCTCCAAGAGCGCTATACGTTAGCTAGATAGCAGCCAGTTGACAGCAGCCATAGACAAATGGAGGAAATAACCAGTTGAAAAGTTGCATTCCGAAATATGTAATAGGACTCAGTCGTTATATATTGCTGTCAGAATGACAAAAGTTGTTTCAAGATTGTTAACCAAAAACTAGAATTATAGCAAATTAATAATAGTTAAAATAACTTCGTTCCATTTTTTAAAGTATGTTGTTAACAGTCAAACTGGTAACCAATCGGAATGGTTATTCGTAGAAACATTGTGAAGAAAAAAAAACAGAATGCACCCAACGAAATGTCAGTATTTTTGGTAAGCAACAAATGGTCAACAGGATGAACTTATATGTTTTATCTACTATTTACTATTTATTTTGATTATGTGTTTCTGGTTAGAATTTGCTACAATTTTTTAACGATCTTGCTCATATCTTAAGACCTTTTTTGAAGGTATTTTATTATTTGATTAATGTCTGCTTGCTTTTAGGTGGGCCCAAAAAAATTTATTCCTTTTGTACGAATTGAAGTTTTGTTATTAAGTAAAAGATATAACGCAGTAGCAAGTTGTTATCTTGATAAATTATTAATAGTTATGTTAATACTTATTATTAATTTGACATATTGATATTAAACATTTTTTGGGCAATTTTGTATTTTTTCTAGTTTGTCTCTGCTTTTTTGTATTAGCATTGACATAATGCTGCTTTATTGTCATACTGAACTATTTGTCTATGCAAATATTTCAATAATTACTGATTTTGTTCTTTTATGTAGTCAAATAAATATAATTGTCCATCTGCATTTGTGTTCTATTCAAGTCTAAGAAACTATATTCAATATGTAAATAATGTTAGTTGAGAATGTTCTGTTTATTTAATATAATGTATTACATAAAATAAGATTAAATATTATTAAATTATTATTTTTCCTACGATAAGATATTTGTTATGTAATATACTCCATTGAAATTGAGTTCCCCCCATCCGAGCAATTCTGGACAAAGTACAGTATACAGACAAAGTACAGTAAAATATAGTATACAAATATAATATAGAAATAAACAAATTGTTGTATTGTTGATGCAATATTTGAATTTTTATTTAATTTTTTGTTAAGTTTGACTACCTGCCTGTGGCTTCATGTGAAAAAAACATAGCTCTATGATTACTTAGCTCTATGAGGTATTTGAAATAGTCAAGCCACCAACAGAAAAATCTTAATCAGTACCAATTAAGTGCATAAAAAAGGCATTGCATTTAGTAGTATTTAACAATTTAACGAAAAACTAATAATTTTTTTTTTATCATCAGATTGGAGATGCTTCAAACGCTAGAACGATTGCCAGTACCGAACAAGACACAGGTGCAGGAGAGTCGTCTGTTTGCAGTTGTGGAGCGCTGGTTGGGCGACAGTGGCCTGGAAGACTCATCCGATACAAGCCCTCCAGCTTCACCAGCTTTTATTGATGAAGCAACTGGTAAACCATTTATAATCTATTTATGTTTTCATACAATTATATTTTCTTACATCCAGCTACTAAAGCTTGATCGTATAGATGGTGAATATAGTTGCAGTTTCAAGGCTGACGCAATTGGTTTTCTTCCATAATAATGTTTTCACTCCTTGTCTCTTATCTAGATTGTGATTTTTATCACCATGTGGCCTTAGGTGGCATTCCATAACCAAAAATACCCTTCCAATCTTATTGCATGGAATTGAAACTTTTACCAACCCTATTGTCAGACTATGGGATCTAGTAAATTTAAGTACATGCACCCTCAGTATCCATTTTCGAATATTTTGAAAACACATGTTATAATGCAGATTATTAATTTGATACCCAATTATCTGTAATCATTTTATTGCTGCCCTGCTATTAAAGTATTGCAGACCTTTCAATTCATGAAAGTGATTCCCGGTGATGTTCACTCTTGTCATGCACATGTAAGTGTGGTGTTCTTGTTGTAAAAAATTTATATATATTTATATTTTACCTGATAGACAAGATACATGTGCATGACATGTGCGAATACCAAAGGGAATTGTCTTTGTGAGATGAAAAATCTATATTCGTTTTAAACCATGTGTTTTTTTTATGGCGCTTTTGAGATTTAGATTTATTAAAAATATGCCATATTTTGAGTGTTTGTCACTGAGACTAATAATAAAGTTGAATTTTTAATTTTTTAACTAATCACAATTTCAATTAGATTTTAGACTAGTTATGTAGTTCTACGTTGAAAATCATAAAAATTAAATATAGCACAGTTATTACTATACTCTTTTTTGCCCTTTTTTCGTTAATGCAATTAATTTCTTTTCATCATGTGATCTGTCTATCTACGTACACTGATATTTTTTAAAGTGGTTTCAATAAGAGATTGCCTACAGCAACATAATTTCACTACCAGTGTAATACCTACCGCTACCTGTTTGCTACCACACAAACACGGCATATAGCACTCGGTCGGTTACTGGCTTCATGTCAAAATCGAAATATTGTATCATTGATATATATTATCCAAATGTACAATTTTTTGAGAAAATTTCAAAATACATCAAATGAAAATAATATTTTATATCATTACCCTCTAAATATAATTATTATTCCTAATTATACCAGTTTTACAGTATGAATTACTTGTTACTAAGCTATTAACGGAGTACATTTTATGTTTGTGACTACTTTGCCATTATCAACAAACATTTCTAGGGTTCCATACGTTACAAGAGAAAAAACAGAACTCTTAAAGAGAATATGCAACATGCCATCATTACCTTCTGGTGGTAAATAAATGAACAATTGGTTATAGTAACGTAAATTTTTTCATGTGATGTCACCATAGCGTACATAGTACAGTCAATTCAAATTTATAATGCCTAAATATGGAGTAACGTGTTGTATTAAAGCCTTTTAATAATTCATAGAAACAATACAATTTTAGTTTTTTAAAAGTCTAATCTTATAGTAACATAAACCTCATTACATTTAATGAAGTTTACTATTTTGTCGCGTACCTACATACAAATTACGTATATCCAACTCTGAATTTCAGAGTAAAATCTTTTTATTTTATTTTAAATAATTAACATTTGCTTCGCAATTTTCGTAATCTATAATAACTCCATTTCAAGATGGTGCTTATCATCTATATTACTTACTCCTATCGCTTATAACATAATGAACTTTTTAAACAACCTATATATTTTTTATATCACACCATATGGAGTTATTCATGTATAAATCTGGTCACACTTTACAAACATTATTCTTAGAAATTGTTTGTTATAGGAAGTTTATAAGCTAAAAAATATAGAGCTTATAAGCTAAAAAATATTTATTAGAGAATTTCAATAAGCTAAAATATAATTTAGCTTATATTTCATATAAGCTAAAAAATATTTGTTAGAAAATAGGTGTCAATAGAAAGTGCGAATAATAAGGGTTCCAAAACAATTGGTTTAAAAATCTTATGTAAGTTTTAGAGATATTGAAAATCTCCACAAAAACACATTTGGAGCTCTCATCTCCGAAACTATTGAGTTAAATTTAGGAAAAAGTAAGGTTACTAGAGGTTAATCTAAATTGTATTTTTGGAGAAATTGAGATATTTCTATGCCTCTGAAAATATATTTGGTAGTATATTTCACGGTGTAAAATAATTTTAATGTTTTGAATAGTTTAATGGAAATATAAATATTAAGTGCTCTTTTACACGTTTAATCTTCTGTGCTCACATAAGTGACCTGCTTAACATAATGTGACCTGTATAGCGCAATCAAGATACTTCTTTTAAAAGCAATTTTATGGCTATATCAAAGAGTACATGCTAATCAGATCTATACTGTATCATTCACTTTACCTAATGTCTACTTTAGCTAACATATGACAATAACAGTTGTTTTAACTTTTGCTTTAAAAATCGGCATGTTGTATCGCACTGGCTTTGTTACCCTTTATTGTTCATTAAAGTAACGCTTTTTTCGTTGGCTTGAGAGGAAAGAATAGCATAATATAATTTTACGAGCATAAAGAAAAGGACGGAGCTATTTCATTGACGATGACAGTTCTGTACTTTATGTATGGATGATAGAAAACGCATTTATTGAACATTGCATTTATACACATTAAAGGCTAATAACCCTGTCGTGTCAAGTAATATTTATTCTTCGCGTCACCATCATTGACCTCGAAATTGTCAATTATGAATTTGGTTATTTCTTTATATATTCTGAAGTATTTTATGAATGTATTATTGTATGGTATGGTACTGAGACATTCCTCAATTGTCGAATATGAGAATTCGTTTTTTTGCGAGATAAAATATATAACGAAGTTTGTTGGTGTCTACTTTAAAACAATATCAAAAAAATTAGTTATTTTACTTTTCAGTTCGCCCAACTAATTCTATTAGTAAGGCTAAATAGTTTACTAGTTTATCAAAAGAAATATTTAAATACTTCTCCAATATTATGTAAAGTGAAATAAGGCGCCATTTTAACGTACGTAGCTCTCAAAATAAAATTTTCCTATTGATACAAAATGCGGATGTCTGCTTAAAGGCTAATAACTCCGTAACGTTTACGTTATTCATAAACTAACATGGCTTATTTAAAATATTCTTTGACTTTTAAGTTTTTACCCAGGAGTAATTTAAAACTTTTTGCAAACAATTAAAGCTCAGACCATTTATTTTGAAACAACCCAAAAATTTTTGATCTACTTGGCTTCTCTTACTTGGCAAGTAAATGTTATATTTCTGAATATACAAAATACTTTACAGCATGTGTAATAAGATGTATTATTTTTGTTCTTTATTATTCCTACTGGAATATATCAATGTAATTGAACCCTTTCTTTTCAGGTTTGCCAGTAGAATTGCCTGTGAAGCTGTTGAAAGATAAGGAACAGTCCTCGTCGCAGAGTCAGGAAAAAAACACAAAGGAGAATAACGTCTTGAAGGAGAAGGTGGCTGACATCTCAAAACAGTTGCTGGAACGATGGTCTAGTCTTAAGGTGTGGATTGTTTTTTAGCTTCAATGGTTTCGTAATTGTCGAGAAACTTTTGATAATTGTGAAATCATGTTTTGGTTATTGATTTTTCAGTATGTTCAGTTTGAAGTTTTTAGTTGATAGAATATGGATTCATTAGGTTCCACAGGTTACATTTATTTGGCTACACTTTGTTTTGCTATTAGCTTTGTGGAAGGTTGTTATTAGGGGGGTGGGGGGGGGGATCTGTAAGGATAAAAGGCTTTGTTTTTCTTTATGGATAAATAGTACAATGGTGGCTTTATGACAAAAAAAATTGGTTGTAGAGGATGTAAGCTTATTCTGCCAGAATAAATATTAGATGTACTTAACAAATGTTTGAATATGACGAAATTAATAAAGATTTTTTGAAGGTATGATTCTGACATGGAATGACTCTTAAAAAACGAAATGGAAAAGTGAAGTTACATTTATATTGGAGGTATAAATGTTATATTATAATAATGAAAAGATATAGAAAATAGACAAAAACCCATAATCACACAAATCCCCTTTTGTGCAACACTTTTTTTTTGAACAGCAATAACAGTGTGTATCTAATTTAAAAACAAAGTTAAATAGATGGGAGATATTTATGTTTTCAATTTAAAGGTAGCTAATCCGTGGCTGGTTAGTCTGTCTGGTTATATTATCAGTTACTTTAAAATTGAAGAATTCTATAGTGTTGTGTATTTTAATTTGTTTGCCTAATGGTTCAATATCAGGAATAACTATTTATAATTAATAAAACTGGAAATATTACAGAAAATTTCACCACATACTTTTATGTTTAATGGAAAAAGGTGTTAAAAAATGTTACTTATTTACTAAATTTAAATAACACTTATCTTAAAGATGCCATTATAAACTCGTGAAAAGTTTATCTCGCTACGACCCACTTTTCCATACATTTCTCATAGGGCGAAAGTGGTATGGCCTTCAATTCCCGCTGTAAATTCCGTTTTATGTCTTTAATCGAGTCAAAACAGGTTCCACCGGCCAAAAGTGGTATAGCCTTTAATTCCTGCTGCAAATTCCGTTTGATGTCTTTAATTGAGTCAAACAGGTTCCACAGAGTGGCAATTTGCAAATAGCAGTTCCACGAGAGATGCAACAAACGGCATGGAGTAAGTCAGCAAAAGTGACAGCAAAGGCAGCGGAGTGAGGCAGCAGAAGTGATGGCAAAAGCGGTCGATTGCTGCGGCGAAATTGACGGCAAAAGCAGCAGAGTGGCACAGCTAAAATAACGCGACAAACTCCATGGATTGACATGGAAAATGGCAAATGGCAGTTCTACCATGTGTCTCATGCTCAAAACATTGGTAAAATTCCACCAACGGGCCTTTTATCAATGTTCAACTCTCCAGCCAACTCTAATACAGAAATGACAATTTCCAAGCACTAATTGATTTGAACGATTTGCACCTTTTTGAACGATTTGCACCACTCATATGCTTGTGTTTCGGCATAGTGGAGTCACAATAGGCATTTTTAAATATTTGTAACGATTTGGCACAAGAAATTTAGTTTCAAACACAAAATTTAATTCAAATTTTTCAACCAATTTATCCATCCAGTTGTAATAACACTAGTTGACAGATCGCGCTCAAATTTGGCTTGGTAATTAAGGAAGGTTCTATCATCTTAACAAAGTAAATTTTTACCAATTCCTTTTAAGCAGTTCATTTAAATGACAATTCTGGATAGTTTTTATACAGAAGGTATTTGTAGCAGCAAAGAAATCTCATCTTTGTGTAGTTGTTGTACATTAGATTCTTTTTTTATCGTTATTTTACTGCAATGTGTCACCATACTGGGGCAATGAGCGGTAAGGTTGTTTATTGTTGCTCGGACAGGTTTAGAAGGTTTTTAGCGTAAGTTTATTTGGGCGGTTTATGATTCTGTCTTTGTATCACTTTGAGCGTCTATCGATTTCCTCTCTATACATTAGTTGCCTTTTAATAGTAGAAGAATGCTAACAAATTGCTTAGAATCAATATTGCAGATATGGTGAGTTTTATTTCTTAATTGACAGCGAGTCTATTTCATTAAAACTTGTGAATTAATTAACTTTAATTTGTGTGTAGCCTGGAATAAATAACATAACTAAGAAAATGTGATAAAATTAGGGAGTGTAGAATTTTATCAAGTAACTAATTTTAAATTTTTTATAATTTTGTATTGCGCAGGAGGTGTTCAAAATTCCTAAGAAAGAGCGCATCCAGCAGATGAAGGAACACGAGCGTCAGGCGAATGTTGAGCGGCGAGCAGCTGACAGTAGCGGCACTCGTGATCGTTATGCCTCCAGGCATGACAAGGATAAGAAAAGACGCTCTAGTCCTGACAGTAGAGAGCGCGAGCGAGATAGAGACAGGCGTTTGGGTACTCGGTGCGTATATGTTTGATACTGAATTTAAATATTTGACGGAACTAATCCTTATGCTTTACAATTATTTTGAGGATTGAGTCTGAAAGACCTTTCTGCTTAAAGTTAGTTTCACAGAAATATATTGCGTAATTTTGACTGTTTTTGAAAATATTTATATTCCATCAGACCTAGGTTGTATATGTACATTGGGCACGTAGACCTGAATTTATAGAGGGCACAATTCTAGATGCTACAACTGAGATGAGTGTTGGATTAAGAAATTAAATGGAATGAATGGTAATAAAAACTATCTCTTACAGGCATGTATTATTAATTTCTATCCTGCCAGATTTATGTGAGTTTGCTCATTGCAACTTTAGCTATCTATCTTTTGAATTTATTTTTTGCATCCTCTATGGCTGCTCAACATTGAATTTAGGAATGCAAACTCACTGCTAAATTCCAAATCTAAGTACAATGTCATAAGTTCTAACTGCAGGCAAGCAATTTGAATACAATGAAACGAGAGGAGTCGGTGAAAGAGACATTTTAATTTTCGGGAGTTAATAATTACAGACAAGTAATTAGAATACCAGTATGGAGGGAGTGCAATCAGGGAAGGGGAAGAAGGAATGTCATTGAAGAGAGTCGGGATTGAATTATATACTGATACATAATTGGTGTCTACTCTGTTTCAGCTTGACATTTTATTATGATTTAAGTTTCAACGTAATGAAGTATGTTATGGCTTGTTTACAGTCTAGAAGAGCGGGTGCTGACTGCAATTCCAGCCGTATCGAAAGAGGAAAGAAGACGTGCGTTTGCTGAGGCAGCAGCTGCGGCCGAGCGAAGGCGCCAGCAGCAGCTGCAACAGCAGCAACAGGCAGCCGCTGCAGGGTGGGTTGCACCGCATGGATACCCCCCCTGGGGTGTTACTGCAGAGTTTGCTCAGAATGTGAGTCCTGTTTTTTAATGGAAGGTTTTATGGAAGGTAGATTGTTGATGTCGGAAAATGGAAAAATCATAGACCAGCATTTTCATCCGCATTGTGTTCTTAACTATAAGACATATCTGTGATTTGAACTGATAATAAGGGTATCTAGTGATATGGCCAGAATCCTGGTTCAATGCAACACTGCAGCAGTTACTTCAGACTTTCAAGATTGTTGTGTGGCAAGCTTGCTAAACACTTTTATATGGTAGAGTTAATCACTCAAGAAATATGTGTACACCATATAGGCGACCTCTGTGTGAAAACGAATACTAAAGAATCTCCTCGTTGTATGTAGATCATTGGTGAAAACGGGAATTTATTATCTCAATGGGTTTAGAAATTATAGCACGATAAAAAATTCAAGAAAAACTGTCTCCACGGGTCCTTACATATTTACCTTACCGCCAGGTATTAAATACTTAATGAGTCTAGCCGTTCGAATGTTGCAAACATGTTGCCACTCTCTTTTCATATCTGAGAGCACATTTATGGTCAAAGTCATTATTTAGTCGATTGCAAAATCTTTTTGTGTCCAGTTGTGTTGCGTCGCCAGACTCCATTGTCGAAATTTGTGTCAGGCTAAAGGAAATGTTTGGCCTCCAGTGGATAGGTCGATTTGGACCTTTACGTTGGCCTCCACATTCACCAGACATCACCCCATTGAACTTCTTCGTGTGGGGATTTATTAAAGACTTAGTGTTTGAGAAAGTTTTGGGGGAGGCACATATTGAAAATGCTTATGTCATTTAATTTGTTCTTTAATTTTCATTAAATTATGATTTCGCAACTTATTAAATAAATTATACTGCGATATTTAAAACCACCAAACACCCTTGATTACGAGATCATAGTTGCAAGCGTAACCCATATATATTGCATACAACCATACACAATTGTCTAAACTCATACATACATAATACCCAATTTAGGCACTTGCTTCGCCATTCCTTTGATCTTGTTCAATAAACCGCCATTGATACAAGCATCGCGCGTGATGAGGCGAGTCACGTGGCGAATAGGGTGACACCTGTATCAAATCTATCAAGTACCATTGCGGTTTGTATTGAAGTCACAAAGTTTATATTTTTTTTTAAATTTCACAGATGTTTGGACCAGGCGGTATGATGGGAGGCATGATGCCAAGTCTAATGGTTGGGGGTCCAACTGGGCCCGATTGTCCAGGCATTGAGTGGGCACCTGGCCCGGAATATGGAGTAGGGCCTCCACAAGGCTACTGTGGTCCCGTATCTAGTTATCCTGCCATGCCGTACTGCTTGCCACCAGCTGGGTATATAGTTTAATGTATTTAATTCTCTTAACTTTTTTAAGGAGCGCTTAGTGGATATGTTACCATAGGTGTGTTTTGATCTCAGTTTTTAAAACACAAGAAATGAATAATCCACAGCACTGGTAGACGAAAGCATTGACACAATCGTTTAAAGGCAGGAAATTTTTCTATTACCACTTCAAATGTGGTATTCATGGATAAGACATTTTGGTTGCTTCTTAATTGCGATTAGGTTATGACAGGTACTTTAATTTGTTATTGGTCAAAAAAATAAGTTATATTTTTTATTTTAAAATACCTTGAAATAAAATGCCCTATTTATTTGTAATTTTACAGTACGTTTATTGCTTAATAAATATATAAATTGTACTATGTCACGGATTGTACTATGCCAGGATGTACTATGTAACTATGTCACGGAATGAAAACAAGAGAAAATGGCAGAATGAGGAATTTTTTTGATAATTTTTGAAAGCTGATGTTAATAATGTTTATATGAAATGATACAGCAATATATTCCATAATTTAGCAGCGTTAATGTACGCTATGTAGGGGAGTATTTTTTGTCTATTGGCTATAATAATAATGAAGATCTTTTAAGGCTGTGTACAGATAAGGTTGAAAATGGTTCTTGGGTGGGTAAGTCAAACTAAAAACTTACAATTAGTCAGTCTATTTTAAAGAGTTTAAACCTTAAAATAATGGTTTAAATAATTTAACATAGTCATATAAGGGTCAGCTGAATTGATTGGCTGAATTTATTAGTCAATAAATCTCTAAGTAATTACACTGCTAGTTAACTCTTTAGTTAAATCAGCTAATTAAAAACGACATATATAAAAACTACTAACACTTAATTTTCCTGGGGTATTGACCCTATAGAGAGGTTTTTAATGAAGTTTATATAGAGTTAAATGCTCCATAAAAGTTAGGAAACAAAAATATGAAAATAATATTTAGGATTTTCGTTATAGTTTCATGTCAATGGGAACTCCTGGACCGTTTGGTCCGATGCCGCCCCCGGGAGTGCTGCCTGCGGGTGCTTTGGTATTTCCCCATCATGCTCAGGCCGTGCCCGTTCAACCTCTCGCCACGCCCGCCCCGCCTACTGAGGAGATTATCGTGGAACCTGGGGCTGTGGTGAGTTTGAAACCATTTAAACTTTAATTTTTCTTTTTACAGTTTGTAAACAAGTTTTTTGATGATTACGTACAGGTTTGTATTAACAGGTTTAAATATGGTTATAACGACTCAATATAGCGGTAATGGGGTATTTGTAACATATACAAAAAATATCTGATTAATGGATGTGATAGATCTTAGGTTTTGACTGCAATAAATTGAATAAAATAATTTTATTTAATGATTGAAATTACAAATAATATTGTATTATAAAATTTGTAGAGAAACATCGAAAAATAAATATATAATAATAATAGGTCACCTATCAGAATGGAGATGTTGAAATGTATAGATCATAATAGACAAATTAAGTCCAATTTCAAGTAATTGAAGTAAATGTATGAGCAACATATCACGTTCGTATATTTGAATTCCAAAAACAATATTTATCTGTCACTATTATGGAATGACTGAATATACTTACATATAAACATGTATATATATATACACATATATATATATATATATATATATATATATTTATATATAAGTGGGAAAGAGGTTGAATCTTTTCAATTTTATTTTTTATGTGGGGGACGGCATATATCATACGACTAAGTGTTTTTGTGCTAAGCTTTGCATGGTTGCAAGAAAAGTCAATTTTTTGGCTTAAAACATATTACAGGTATGTATTAAAACATCACAATCGTAGGTATCGGTACATTTCGAATAATTTCAAAATTTCTGAAATAAATGTTGAATATTACGTGAAGTTTATATCTTCACATGGAATTTCATTCTAAGTGAAAATATCAACTTCACAGTTACGGCTAAGAAATATTTGTACTGTATTTAATTATTAGAGATCAAGTGATAAAATTGTGCAATTAAATGGTGGAACCCTCAATTCTCCAAGATGGAACGAAATGTAATAAAGGTTTTTTTGGTTATAGAACCAAAACTAGTTGTGTTTCTAGGTTAGCCTGTTCCCGGATTTAATGGAAAAGAAAATCATTATCATTATGTGAATTTTGTTAGTAAAACTTAATGACTAGGATTTAGTCATTTAATATAGTTTAATGTATAAATAGAAAAGGACCTTTTCATTCACAGGCCATTACCGTACAACCCTATGGTTCACAAGTTATAGCATGTTGAAATTTTTAAAAGTTGGCTTTTTCAAATTATAATTGATAAAAACGGTAATGTTATGTGAATATGACTCGTCCCATGATTATAAAAAAATTGTAAAATTATATTTTTATTTTTACGAAATGAACTAACTGACTTCAGTATGTGATTGTATTAGCTATATATTTATACAAGTACATGCAATAAAATTGAAATAATATAAGAAAAATTAATACAATTAAGAATTATTAAGATAGACGCTTTTTCCGTTGACACTATGCTTGATAGTTCATTATTGTCAAATTAAAAACGCTGCCTTGAAAACGACTGATTGCTTTCGAAGTAACCTTATACTTAGCTAGCTAGTATTTCTGAAGCAGCTTGTTATGTGTGTGAAATTTATAAGCAGTAAGTTTTCAAGTCAAATGAACATACTTACAAATATTATATGAATTTGCGAAATTAATGAAATGACGAAACGCGAATCGTTCTGATAAATTAAATTACGACATTCTAGATGTGAGTGGAGACAACATAGCCGTCCCGAGGGAACTTCCCAGATCCGTTCGACAATAGAGTTAAGAGCCGGCAAAATCGGGGAGCTAACGTGTCTAGCACAGTGGAAGGCGACCGAGGTGTGTTTGCAAAGACGAACGTGATGGACTTTTCTCTTACATTTCCCTCCCGCCAATTATATTGGCCGGTATGGTTACTGAGGTAGATGATAAAAGAAACGAGTTTACAAAGTGGTTAATGAATTATCAACGCACGCGATAATAATTTTTGGAAGCATCTTAAAGTTTGACAGGCGATTCATTAAAATTCAAAATGAATACTGCAAAAACGAAAGTGAAGCTTTTTAATAACAAACCAAATGCTAAATTCATTACTGCAACGGATAGTCGTTTTATATAATAACAACGGTTATAAACAATTTATATCTAGCTACAGATCAGCGGGGATATTCTTGTAATAATAATTCTTAATAAAAAATTTAATTAAACATCAATTTTATTGTGTTCACAAAATAAAAAAAATATTGTTTATACACGAATAAATATTGACATTAAAAAAAGTAAGTTCAATCCATCCTGAAGTTAGTTGCTATGGTGAATTGTAAAATTATAGCTAACAGACCTTCCATTGTGAAAATTGTTGAAAAATTTGATGACGAAGTTGCATCTATTGCACTGTTACAGGTGGAAATGCGCCTCCCAAGTGGATGGCGTAGCACACAGGATGACCGTGGACGCACATACTACTATCATGTGAAGCGACGGCAGCCCCAGTGGGTCCCACCTACGCCTCCATCGCCACCTTCTGATGGTGGGTTGCGACTTGTTTTGCCATCAGTAGAATATAAAAAATTTCAAATATAAGGGATTTTACACTTCCAGACTGCGATAACCGAATTATGTGCCCCACTTGAAGAATTTATCTTCCGAAATTGATGTTTTAAATACAGTATGTAAATATTAGTGAGCATGCGATCATGTCGTTTTTTTATGTACGTTGTTTAGTTTATAAAATAATTACTGTTTAAATTTTGTATGAAATTATAATAATGCACCTGTGTAAATAGCGCCACTTATCAATTTGAAAACGTAAAGTCTTAACAAATGTGATAATGGCAGATGAATTGTTATTTTAATTGTTGGAAAAAACTTAACATATAAATTTAATGTTCACTCTTAGTCAATTTTGCATTCACTGAAATATTACTTTGTTCGCAAGTACTAAATTAACAAAGTGAACTAATAGAGACTTGTGCTTAATTCAATACATTTGCTTCCTTTCATATATTTACAATGTGTTCTCTTGCTCGGTACTTGTTTAGTCTTTTTTTTTATTCTCACGTGACATCTATATTTGCATTGGAATATTACTTTATGCACGCGATCACATTAAATGAAATTATAATTACTGTGTTTTAGAATTAATTATAATAAATTAAAATTCAAATCACTTACATATACATACGTATAAGTAATCATACTGCATACACGCACATGCATAAACAAATCAGCGAAGATATAAATGAATATATAAAAAAGTGACAAATCATCTAAATTAATCGACATGCTTATCTAAATGAATCGGTATGCTTATTTTGAATATAATATTTTTGTATTTGCATAATAAAACCCAAACCATTGAAATATTTATTAAAATAAAAAATAAATTTATGTATTTATCTAAATTTTATATTCAAATTCGACGAGTAACGAATTTCTTACTCGTATTTCAAAGTGCTGTCCTCACATCTCGATACCCTTACACAGCAGATGTCAATTATTGGTATGAAGTCTTCTCATTAAGTCTGTGTCTGCTACTAGTGCACTAAAATTATATTAATCATATCCAAAAATCACTTGCACATAAAAATCAAAGTATTTTTATTAATTATGTTTCACTTACTGAAGAATGTATTAGTCTTACTTATCAATTGCAAACGATCACTAATGCGCTGTAAATACTACTCAAAGTGGACTTGACTGCTATTTCAAATCAACTAATATACGTTATAAATAACCAAAGTTTCGCTTCCATATTTAGAGTCTTTTTTTTTATCGGGCATTTAAAATCGCATATTTGTTTTTCACTATGTTATTGAACGTTACAAAAAAGGGCTACTGTTAATAACCTTTTTTAATTTGTACGACCAATATATGTTTTAAGAGTAAAATGTAAGAATATCGAAAATATGTAAATTTTATATGAAAAATGTTAACAACTGTCCTTTTATGTAGTCTTTCTAGGTATAGGTTAAATAGTGAGGTACTTGTCAAGTCATGGGATTGATTACAACATTATTTTATTACAAAGTTTAGAATGCTTTAGAAACTAAGGATTTTATTAATCAAGGCATAAGAAATAAGAATAAAATAAAACTTCAGTATTTTTTCCTCACAGGTGTGAGAGAAGCACAATTTATTTGATCTCACATAATTTTATATTGAAAACGCTAAAAAGTACTTGCAATACACAGATTCGATAGTAGTTGAAATCAACAGTAGATTGCGGTCAGCCTTGCTTAAACTAACTAAATGATCTAAGACAGATTTATAGCCCTTACATAACTTTACAAAAAAAAAACAAAGTAGCATATACTTCTTTTATCTATTGTAATAAATAAACCGTAGTATTTTTTATTCAACAGTTATCTAGGGAAACATAAAATAAATTGTTATGAATATATTTAAAGTATAAAGATAGAAAAATAAAAAAAATCTATTGTAAAATTTTCAAAAGCATACAAAAAAATTACGAGCAATCATTGATTTTTAAAAAAATGTTTGAAGTTATGAAGAAAAGTTTTTTTGTTGGAAATATGAATATTTTAAATAGCAACAAATAAGTTGCTTAACTATTATTATACCAATGGGCCCGCTGGCATACACAAACTAGTCTACGGCCGTAGTAGCCTAAAATTGTTGTATTACGATTAAATATTTTTTGTAAATAGCACATGTAGTAACATTAATTTTGCGAACCTTACAATCGACATACAAAAGTGCATCGTGGTGCATTTAAACAATTTCCTTTTGTCTTAAACAAAGATTTATTGCACTCTGCAGATTCTAACTTTCATCTTCTGTTCTTCAACCTCAAACTGTTTTATTTTAATTCAATTTCTTCATCTTCGGAGAATTGAAAATAACAGGTTATGATTTTTTTCTCAAATAATATGCGAAACCTGAAATCTACCCATCTTTTCCTATTGTTCGTGAGTCTATAAGCAAAGTATTATCAAATAATAAATAATATCAATATAATTAAGTCTGCGCTGATTTTTTTAACACTTTCAATTATGGGCACGTAAATAATTCATTGATTTCAGATTTTTACTGAGTTTTCTTGAAATTAAAAGTATTTGGATCTGCCGTCAGAAAAACAGCTATGTAGTATGCATTACAAAAAATTGTATTAAATATAAATAATATAATGTAAGTAAAGAAAAAAAAACTATAGTCACATTTAATTATTTTTTATTATGTATTTAAATATATAGAAAAAAAAACTGATTAAGGCTAAATTGAAAAATTACATAAGTTGAAATTAACAGGTATTTGAACTGTGGAACTTCGGTTATTAATTAACTAATTTCATACAATTGAGTTGTGTGATATTTTAATTATAACTATATCAAGGCCTTAATGATTATAACAATATAAAGGCATTTTTATATTTGTGTCTGTCCCCATTTACACCTACAGAACGCTCTTCGTCACAGTAATTTGACACCTATAAATATCAGACTGACTTCTTGTTTTGCAGATCTGTATCATATATACATCGATAAGTGACAGTATCATGTGACAGTATATACAAAAATAGTGTCAGAGTGCAAGCAACTTGGCAAAATACCTGTCTATTACAACGAGAATGAGATCATAGTGTTGTAACAAAAGTGTTGTAACAACCACCACTCTAGATTCGTATGTATTCAAGTAGGCAACCAAATTTTGGCACAGTACTCGCATTTGATTAAAATTGTCCCATCTAGATCCATACATACTCAAGTAGGCAACCACACACGCAACTTAGTCACAATTAATTAATGATCAAGTGAATTTTGATGCCATGCTCGCATTTGATTAAAATTGTGCAGGTTTATGATTGGTCCGGGATATTGGTTTTTTTAAATTGCAGTCTTTTGATTGGTGGTATGTGGAGCTTGTCATTGATATGAATGCTTTACTGTGTAAAGATTAAATATAATTTTATTTCATATAGTTGACATACATCAGCAGTAACACAGATGGACATTAATAGATAATTACAGTTCAAAATGTTTTAAAACTCCAAAAATATTCTTAATGATATCTAAAGAGAATTGTCTTTTTGATTCTCTATCAGACGAGGACAGCTCTAACGATGAGGACGAGATGAATCCTTTAGACGAGAGTATAATCCGCTCTGTGCACGGGAAGCTGGTGGAAGGAGTCGATGGTGTTTATGAAGGTACTGGCAATTATTGTATGTTAAAACTCATAAGTTTAATGTTTTAATGATTTCATTAAAAGATTCGATCATATCGGTGGTTGAGTCTGAAACACCTAGTTTTTCAACTAGGTGTTTCAGACTCAATTTAAACAATTTAAACATTTTATACCTAGAGAATATAATAAATATGATACTTATAAAATCGAGTATGTGGATTGAGTATTTCCAAAAGGCGACATTGTTCTTAGTTACTTGTTTAAAAGAATGTGTGGGAAGAGAGATTATTGATTTATGTTCTGTTCTAGAGATCAGCGCCATCTGTTATCAAAATTCTTTCACATTACTGTATTATTTTAACATATATTTATGATTTAACATATATTTACATTACACTTTTAAAATGTTTTTTCTATTTGATTTTTAGGGTTACGGTTTTAGGTTAGTTTATGAAACTGAAAAATGGAGCCCTTATAAGATCACTCACTTGTCTGTTAGTCTGTCTGTCACAGTCTACTTCCTCAGAAACTATGCAACGTAGAAATATTTAATTTGGTATAGCATTTCATCTGATTAACCAACATAATTTGCACTGGTAACTTTTAAAAATATTTTGTAAGAAAAAGTAAATAAGGTACCCACAAAATTTTTTTTTTTTCTTTTGGTGTATTCATTGGCTCATTATGAGACTCATTATGGCTTATTATGAGGAATAGGAAATTTTTTTTCATAATTTTAAATTGCATTTTTAAAAAGGTTTTTTAAATAACATGTGAAAATAGAGCATCTCTCCTTGTTTCCGAAACTATTGACCAAAAATCATGGAAAAACAGCTGTTATAGCTATTATACTAGATCTTATAATTATGTTTTATGCCTGTGAAGAGTATAGAAGGCAATATATTTACATTATTAAAAATTAACCGTTTTAGTGCCATTGTTTTTTACTCATATATACTTAAAAATGCCAAAGAAATCTTTTGTTTTTGATGTCATTTACCCTTGTCTCGAAAGAAAATTGTATCTTCCAAAAATTATCCAATTTTAATAATTTCTTCGGTGTTTTCTTAATAAAAACTAGTATAAGGATAATAAAATACAAATAAAATTATGGAAATATATATTATGAACAAAAATTATAACAAAAACTGAAATCAAGGTCACATCGTATTTTCGCAATCCGGTACATCCTCTGTATCAGCAAAATAATTGTTGTCATCACTATTATCACTATCACTCAAAATTTGCATTAAATTGTGAGCGCACCACAATGTCACTCCTACTGTCACTTTCTTCACAACTTGAAAAACGATCATTTTCACTCGAATTATTTTCGTATTCCGACATTATGGGTTAAAAAGTTTCTTTTTCTGGATCCTTTTTATATTGTAATTACTAATAATATTATAATTTAAACTTTATGTAACACGTAGAAAGATAAAAAATTAGCGATGTGTGTGAGCGACCTCCCCTACCGCGTGCTAAACAGCAATTGATTTCGCGAGCGCCATTTGCCCGTGGCAAATTTAGTTAGTACGCGCACGAGCACAATGGCGCTCAACGGCACTTAAACGGTTAATATTTGTAAATAGCTTGACCGAACTCCATCTAAGGGATCATAGGTAATTAAAAAATATTTTTATGTAATTATACATAAAGCACATGTGTTATACAGAAACGTGAAGTGTCTAGTTGTCCTCTTTATGTGCGACTGCATTTTAAAATATTTTATTTCTATTTGCATATTTCTTTTTACATTTGTGTTTAGTACATATTTAATTAGATTTAGTGAATATTTTGTAACAAAATTTATTATTTTAATTAGATGAAGTGAATATTTTGTAACAAAATTTATTATGTAAGCACATAATAAAAAACAAAAAATATAAAACTATTGAAAATAATAGTTTCAATGTAAAAATGCAAAATTATTTTAAAATGACCGAATGTCACACTTATCTGTGCTGACAGTTAACTATAGATTACAGATAACCGCAAATGCTTGTAGGGTGCATAAAATTTGTCGATAATATCATTCAGTAACTGTTATTATTGATCTTATGTAGGTTATAGTGAGCAGCATTAAATGGTCCACATTGGTTATCATCGGTTTTATTCGGCACACACTAAAAGCTTCAAAAAGGGCAGAGCCACCTCCATTGAAAGTTGTTTTGAAATACATCATAAGCTTTTTTTGTTTGAAATACATCATAAGCTCTTGGTTTGGTTGTTTTGAAATACATCATAAGCTCTTGGCTTGGTTGTTTTGAAATACATCATAAGCTCTTGGCAATGTCTCCTTTGCCTAATGTATCATTAGGCCTTCTATTTGCTCCGATGACACCCTCTTAAATTAATACATGGTTACACTGTAAACTATAAAAATACAAATGTATATGTGCAATAGTGACCATAATGACCCATTTCTTAATGGTGTACTAATTCCTCCGTGCAGTTCCTCCGTCACAAAAGGATTAATGTATATTTCTAAAGTAAATTCCACATTTTATGTATAAATTATCATAGAAATTGGAGCCTGTATTAAAATTAAAGAGGAAATAAATTTAATAGCGTGCTATTGTTGAAATTAGAAGAATGTATATATCTTAACTTGATTTGGCTGAAATTTATTCCAGTTTTCAAATTCATCAGTCTCAATAATTATAATCCAAGACAGAAAAATGGCAATATGTAGGTTTTTCTATACATAAAAGAATGTAAAATTTTCTGTGAGGATTGTGCCTAAAATTAATTGTAACTTTTAAAACTTGCATTCAGTAATCAAGAACGAATCTCACCGTCCCAATGGCCTGATACCGGAAAGAGCACTGCTGAACTACAAACCTCGTAAGAGGCGGCCAGGACTCGTCACAGAGATGGCTATCAGTGTAAGTATTATATTTGATATTTTTTTAAATTAAGGTCTGTTTAAAAAGTGTGTATTAAAGACGAATGTATTTAGGCAATGTGATCCGATGTGTGATGGGATATTTATCGTTTGTATCAAACATGTCCCATTTACCCTTAATTTGGTAATGGATCGGCTTATAATGTCAGTCTCAAAATTTTTCAATAACCGTAACATAATATTTTTATGAAGTAAAACTTGTTAGAGCAATCTTTAAACTAATTGAAGCAATGAAATGGATATGTATATATATATATATATATATATATATATATAAATAGATTAGAATAAACTAGGCTTATCAAACAATCGATTGTATCGAAGTAAATATACTAGTTTTAACACAATAAGCACGGTTGGAAATAATATTGCGTTGAAATGGGCAGCCGCGGACGGAGGAGGACAAGGAAGCAAGCAAACTGGAGATAAAGCGGTACAAGGAAACGAAAGAGAAACTGAAGAAGCGCAAGGAGAAGGTGATGTTGGCGCTTAAATCGCACAAGTATAAGAGAAAACTTAAGGACAGCAGGCAGCGGATAGGCAAGGTTTGTGCAGAGTATATCTTACGTTGTATTTTATAATATCGCATTGGCAGTGTCTTTCGGTTGGAGAGAGTAGGTGCAGGCAAGGCAGAATAAGGTGGCAATCTTTGGTGAGTTTTAAAACAGTATCCGTATAAGACTCTCCAGATGTTATGACCTTAAGTTAGGTAAACTAGTTGTTATGTTTTTATTAAAATTACTTAGATTAACACGTAATTGTTAAATTAACCCTTAATTGAATAAATTTACTTCAATTTAACCTTTTGATGTAACTTTTGAATAAAGCAACAGACTTCATGAAAACATTTCCATGTTTGCAAACAATGTTTCAATTCTGACGGGTATTACCGAAAAATATAGGATTTCAGTTTAAGTGTTATATAGATTGTCTTGAGACCGCTCAGTAGTAAAAACTAAATTCTGTATTTCATCTTCTGTTTTTAGATTTTATCTATATATAAAAAGAATATGTTACATAATGTTAGCCATTTATAACATAGTCAAACTAGTGTCGACTGGTAAAATATTTAGTGTCTACTGCACTTGACGCTGAATGAAAAGTAGGGCTAAATAAGTTCATTATAAATTCAAAATCCTGTAAACTTAGCTTTAACTAGGATTGGTAACAATATATTTTATTTATAGAGATTGTACTGTAAAGGATATGACCAATTTTTAAAAAAAACCTAGTAAAAAAACCTAGTAAAGGATATGACAAATACCTAGTAATGGCGTACGAATTTAAAATGACACGAAAAAATAAAAAACAAATTAATGAATTATGCTGAATTTTTTACATCCCTAGAGTTCGGGAGTAATTATTTATGTACAATATATTTTATTTATAGATTGTACTGTAAAGGATATGGCCAATTTTTGCCTAGTTGTTCCTAGTAATGGCGTACGAATTTAAAATAGACACGAAAAAATAAAAAACAAATTAATGAATTATGGTGAATTTTTTACATCCCTAGAGTTCGGGAGTAATTATTTATGTACAATATATTTTATTTATAGATTGTACTGTAAAGGATATGGCCAATTTTTGCCTAGTTGTACCTAGTAATGGCGTACGAATTTAAAATAGACAAAGAATGAAAAATAAATTAATTAATTATGGTGAATTTTTGACATGCCTAGAGCTCGGGAGTAATTATTTATGTGAAAAAAAATTAATTGTTTTGACGTTTATTTTTCTCTTTTATGTTGCATGCATCTTATGTTGATCTTCTATTCAATGCAAGTGAGCCGAATAATCTAATATTGTATATTTTTATATTAAAATGATGTAACTTTTTATTGTTAAAACAATTATTGTAATTTAAAAGTTATTTGAATCACAGAATAAAATATGCAAACGGTATTATTACAAATTACAAGATCACAACGCGTTTTGATGGAATTTTATTGGCAATTACTGTTCTACATTGAATGGTTTCATCCACGTCACGATTCTTTCCATATATTTCGGAAACTGTTCACCTAATTATGAGGTGCATCAACTGCAATATAAACATGCGACTAGAACGAAGGCATATATGTTCTCGCTATCAACTTGTTTACAAACAAGACACAGCGGATAGCTATGGTTCAGGTTGAAATATATCTAGAGATACCCTATTTACATGATTAGTGATTGTTTTCGCAAGTTTATTGCTTCCATAACGTATTATTATTTTAAACAAAAATTACTTAATGTTAAAATCAGATGCTAATGCATTACATTTGTTAGTGTAAAATGTGTTTTGACATGCTTTATCATAAGAAGATGTAATATTTTGTATATAAATGATAAAAATAATTATATCATTAAATTACTTAAATTGAATGTTCGTAAGTTGAGAGATGACAGTGCCATTCCACTCTCTTCATTACGTAGTGTACTGCGTTATTTTTTCTACTGTTTTTTAACATTTTTATTATCCCTTGATATTATATGACTGTTAACATTTAAAGATTTGTTAATTATTTCACAAAGTGCATAATAGTCTTACATGAAATTGGTATTTATAGTATGTAGGATTGTACATAAATACATGTATATTTTGTTAATTTAGACAAAATTTCAAGTTTCTGGACATCTTCTTCATTCTCCATTCTTCTATTTATTATTGATTTATCAATACCCAGGATTACAAAAGAGTAAACATTTTTGATGGGTGTTAAAATTAGCTAACTAGGCAGAGGCCCATAGGAAAATTGATGTATGAAAATGTTTGCATAGATAGTGGACTTATTGCTGTGAAAGTAATTTTTTAACTTGAACCACAAGTGAAGGTGGATTTGTAATAAATAAACACACAAAAGCTTTCTCAAAAACCTTTTATTAAAGTCTAAACTTCAAATTTAGCATAATGATAAAGTATATTAACCTACATGTATTCGAGTAATTACCACTTAAAAATATTTAAATAGCACTTTTTAGGCTAAAAAAAATATATAATAAAAATAAAAAATGGAATTATGTTATTTTACGTATAGAGCGGGATAACAAGTGGAATAACAAGTTGTAATGGTTCTAAAATTGAATTCCAAAGTTTTTTCCGAATTTTATGTAAGACAGTTGTAGAAATATTCTTGAAAATATCCAAAAAGAAATTTGTTTCTCTACTCTACTTCTGACCGTACTGAAGTGCAATCCATGCCAGTTAAAAGCATTTTAAATATAGACCTTAAGGGCGCATCACTACATATACACAAGTTAAATCCATTTTCTATACAGATAATTGAGTTATCAAGAGGTCTGTGTTTGGAAGGTAGGTCAATGCCTCACGTTCCATATTAAATATTGTAATCTGGATTGAAGGTACGATGGAGTGTAGAGATTATTGAGAAAAGCAAGCACTGCACTGTGTCCATTATCCATTTGAGTTGTAATGGATTTAAAAACATGATAAAATTTTTTGATGTTGAAATCACGAACAATCATACAAATTTGTAGTCTAAATAATTCTTAATAGTTTATAATCAAATTTTAATGTTGGATTTCACGAAAAATCTTGAATATCATGATAAAACATTTTGACAATTGTGAAAATACTCATTGTGAGAATGTGTAAAATTTTATTTTAAATCATGGTACAAAATTGCAATAATCGTAATATTTATTTTTATAACTTCTCTATTGATTTATTTAATAAATATTTTTTGTTTATAATCATCACTTTAGGATACTGTGGAAACCCTAAGCTCAGATTCTGACACGGAGCTCGAGCTCGACGTGGCGACGGGTCCCAGTGAAGACACGGAGCGGCGGATCAAGGAAATGTTCCGCAGCACCGTCGCACGTGTCCTCGTGCAGCACCTAAACCCATACCGCCGTCCTGACTGCTTGCGGGGTCATATTACCAACACAAATGACTTCAAGCATCTCGCTAGGAAGGTGAATTATCGATTTAAGTATATTTATGGTAGTATTTTATGGCGTATATAATAATAATCAAACCTAGATACTCGTGAGAGATAATCTATTTGCAATGTCTGCAAACAAAAATCAAATCTATATACTTGTGAAAATATGCTGTGGTAATAAAAAATATATTTCAATCGAAAACCTTCTCATTCTTTAGAGGCGTGTAGTGTACAGGATATATCTAAATTATACAAGTTTTCACACATTAATCTGTTTCCACAATTAAATGAAACTAAGTGATGTAGTATTCTTTCTACTTTCTTTAATTTCTTTACCACGACCTAGGTTTTGTTTTATTACCTCGCTATATATATATTACCTATATATATATTAGCAAAGAAAGATCTTTGCTAATATCCCACCTGAAGATGTTGTAATACAACGAAACCTAGGTTGTGGTAAAGACATTAAAGAAAGTAGAAATAATACTACATCACGTAGTTTCATTTAATTGTGAATAATGAATTTCTACAAAATTAACTTCTACCAAATATATTCAAAATCTGTTTCCAATTAATTAGGTGGAGTTTTTGCTGGAAACTTTTGGTGGAAGATGATGTTATATTTAATTATTTATTTATATAAATTGTTATGTTGATATAATTTTTGTGGCCTTCTTCAAGGTAAACAGAACCTATCGATCAATGTCACAGCATTTTAACTCTTTCAGTTTATGTTTGATAATGATATTTTTTAGAAATGCGTAAATTAATTATGCCAGTGTATAAAAATAAGAAAACTACAATGTTTATTTTTTTTTATGACTTTTCTTTCCATTCCCATTTAGTAGGGCGTCATAGAAAAGGTTTTAACCCCTCTAAGAGTCAGGCGCTAATTAGCGAACGCATACGGTCCTAAACTAATGAAATTTACAACAGCCGCATTGGCAATATTTAATTATCAACTAATTGCAGAAATTGCTTCACTGGAAACTATCTACAAACATTTTGAAACTATCTTAAACGTTACGAAATTTTCTAAATAAAACAGCTAATACAACTATTAAATAATACAGCTAATAACGTCCACACCCCCCTAAGGAAAAATATTATAACCAACTCTTTGCGATTTAACATTTTAAAATGTGATACAAAAAAGGTACTGAATTTTCACATTCCATATGTTTTTTGACTTTATTAAAAGGCTCTTAGAGATATGACGATTAAAGAATCTTATAGGGATAGGAATGAGGACACAAAATGTAATTGTGACTGAAAATCACTAAGACGTTAACTAAAATATTCTTCCTAGTGTTTGATGCATTTAACATCTTAGTATGGATACTAGTGATGGGCAAAAAGTTTGAGTGAATGAAATGAATTAATTCACCAATATTCTTTGGCTGAATAGGTCAAAAAATCAAAATCATCTTTAGTTCGCTTAACCAAAAATCACACACATTAAAATTCTGTCCTCACATGCCCCATATCCAATACACCAACTTGACGTTTACGTATTGTGACATATTATATAGTTACATACATTTAAATATGAACGTATATACTGGGAATTAAATCAGTAAGATATTCGTGAAGTGTGAAACAAACAATATTTGCAATACATTGCTGACATACAGCGTTAACTTCACAAAACCTATTCCCACGCGAGAACAAGAAGGTATATAATGATTTTCTCAAGAGGGATTGAGGTACTAAATAGTCCTAGAATGATTGACCTTAAAGTCATAGGTCTGTTTCATTTCGATCTCATTCAATCTGAAAGAATCTATGTGTCAAAAATGTATTGATCTTAAAAGATTTAAATCAGTAGGTTGCAAATCTTGATCAATCAATCAGTTGTCTTCGTTTTATTCATCATAGATTGTTTGTAGACATTTGTTAACATATATTTTGACATTCGCCATTTAATTATGTGCATAATTCACTATGCATTATTTAAATACGTCAAAGTGGTTTTTTGTTTAATTTCCCAAAAAGGATAAAGTCGTATAGATTAAGTTTTTTACTTACTTTAGCAGGTTTAATTAGGTTTTTTTTTTAAAATAATACTATTAAGTCATCTTGTAAATGAGGCGCAATATGGAAACATTATACAAGTTTATATTGATATTCTTGTTTGTAGTTTATTTATGTTTTAAAATTGATTTGGTCTGTTAGAAAATTTGAGTATTTAGTGAAACTTTCTGAAAATGAAGTCTGTTTTTTTCTGTGATTCCTATAGTTAGATTATTTATTTTTTAAACGATTTAAGTATTTTGTTAATTAATAATTATATTTATTTTTTGGAACAATTTATAAAAAAAAATTTATTTGAAAAAGCTCACAAACAAAAGTGCAAAATTTAATTACTTCTTAGCAATACAAAACATTTAATTTGCAAATAATAACAGTAATTGATAAAAAAAGAAATAAAAATATTGAAATCTACAAAAAAGATAGCGCAGCAAAGTGAGGTTATAAAATGTATGTTTGACAACCATCTGACGGGCACTTCTTCATAGTAAGTACATATTTGAAATCAAGTCGGAGCCCTAATAAAAGTACTAATTATATAATCTTTTATGTATATTTTTGCATTTGAACCCAAAGAAACCTGGGAAATTCACATTTTTGCTAAACCAGATTTATAGTTTATTTTTCGTTACGTTTGTGTTGGTTATTAAATTGGTTGACTAGGTTTAGTCAAATAATAGTAGTTAATACTCACAGAGACACAGTTTGAGTGAGTTTGGTTTTTTTTTTAAATTTTTAAATACGCCAGTCTATCGGATATAAGTTAAGATTGCCAGTCTTAACCTTATAAAGTATGCGAAGAAAATTGATGTTTAGTTATGTATAGGTACAAGGAACGAATTAAAAGAATTAGTTCTCGATTTTCAACGACCTAGATTGTATTCGATCGCAAAAATGACCTAAAATGCCCACTCTAAAGGAAACACATTTTGCACAATTTAATTTGACTATTAAATTGGTAAATCAAATAAAATAAGAAGAATGTTTATTGCGGAGTTGCTCAATAGACATGCATCTCAATGAGACTTTTTAGAAATAACGTTGCTAATAGATTTGTTATCTCCAACCTATGATTTTTTACTTAAACTGCTCACACCCACAATATTAGAGGGATATTTTTATCCTTAAAAAAATCTAAACTTTTCCACTTTTCTGCAACTTTCCATCATGTTAAAACCTGATATCTCTATTTTTCACAATTTCCGTCTAATTGAAATCTTCCAAAGTTAAATGCAAAAAGTAATGCGAGAAAAAGAACCACCTTACATTTTTTTTAATCTTGTTGAAACAAATTACAGTTTAAATTCTTTCATAGCATTCGACAGATTGAAGTTTTAACTTCAATACTTCAGTTTTTTTTTATTTTTCTGTTCATTTAGTTTGACTACAAAAATTCAATAATTTTACTTAAAAATTCAATATCTTCGGAAGAAGTAGGAGGGAAAGATTTTATTGGAATGACATAAAAAAATTTCCACTCTTGTTTGAGGGTTTTTTTTCAAAATTATTTTAAATCAGTGACTAAATAAATTTCTTTCCATTTCTAAATATTGTTTCGAAACAGATATTGTAGATTTTAGAATTTTTTCTGTCAATTAACATCAAAAATATAATTTTCATCAAAAATCAATGATATGTCTTCAAATGGATAACATTTTTGGTCAAAATTTTCAAAAAAGCTGTCCGATAACACCAAGAGAGTATTATATATTAGAGGTATTTATCTTTTGTTTTATAAGATTTTTTCAGTTTTGAAAACAGGCTGTGGAAAAACACCTGTTGTAGTTTATTACCAGGTTAAAAACAAGTTATATTTCAATTGTCATATTTTTGATTACAGTAGGCTCTCCTTTTGTTGCTTTAAATCATCTTATTTTTGGTTACAGTAGACTCTTCATTTTGTGGCTTTCATTGTTACGAACTTTCAATGTTATGTTACAGTAAAATAGTCTTATTTTTAAATAGTTTTATTTTTGGTTATAATAGGCTTTTCCCTTTGGTGCTTTTAATTGTTGTATTTTGGTTACAGTAGGCTCTGTTTTATTGCATTCAATTGTCATATTTTTGGTTATACTAACCTCTTCCTTTTGTTGTTTTCAATTGTCATATTTTTGGTTACAGTAGACTCTTCCTTTTGTTGCTTTAAATTGTCTTATTTTTAGTTACCGCAGGCTCTTCCTTTTGTTGCTTTCAATTGTCGTATTTTTTCTTAGTGTGGTCTCTGCCTTTTGTTACTTTCAATTATATTTTTGGTTACAATAACTTCTTCCTATTGTTGTTTTCATTTGTCATATTTTTGCTTACTGTGGTCTCTGCCTTATGTTACTTTCAATTATATTTTTGGTTACAATAACTTCTTCCTATTGTTGTTTTCATTTGTCATATTTTTGCTTACTGTGGTCTCTGCCTTTTGTTACTTTCAATTATATTTTTGGTTACAATAACTTCTTCCTATTGTTGTTTTCATTTGTCATGTTTTTGGTTACTGTGGTCTCTGCCTTTTGTTACTTTCAATTATATTTTTGGTTATGTTAACCTCTTCCTTTTGTTGCTTTTTTCCTTTCATTTTTTTTTATTCTTCACTATAGTAAAAATATTTTGACTATTTTATAACAACATTTCTACTCTATATACAAAAAAAATCATTGCAATAGAATCATAAATTTCGGAGTTGTGTATTATTTTATGAGAAATGCCGGCCCTGTGTTTTGAGCCCGGATGCTACAGGGGTTAAAATGTACTATAATTTTGATACTTAGAAATTGTATGGATTACTATACATAATATATCATACTGTTATGAAAAGATAGTATCCATAGTTAATCATAGTGTTCAATTATTAATACTCGGCTATGTGATAAGTACTTGACATAGCCGAGTATTAATAATTAACATTATTTTAATATATTATTGTGGCATAATTACTTTTAATATGAAAAATTTGTCATTGTGCCTTGGACATTTCCGTTTATTAGTATAATTTAATACAAGCTATGACAATTAATTTTTGTATTTTTCTGTAATGGACTAATAACATTGGAAACATTGTTACATCGATCGAATGAAATCAAGAATAAAAATTATGTTATCGCAATATCTAAAGGTTAAAATGAACTTACTTCTTTATAGTTGACACATTTTGTGATGCTGAAGGAGTTGAAACACTGCCGATCGGTGGAGGAGCTGGTGTGCAACGACTCCGTGAAGCAGAAGGCTAAGGAGTTTGTACGCAAGTACATGAGCAAGTTTGGCGCTGTGTACCAGCGCCCCGCTGAGGAAATAGACTGATGTCAGTCTCCGCCGAGTCAGACTCGGTAGACTGTCGGAGTGTAAATGTGCATGACGAGTGTCAGCGAATATTTTTGACTGATAGCGTTGTGGAATGGTTTGTTTTATCTTTTTGTACGCACGTGGACTCTAAAGGGAATAAGTCTAAAACGGGAATGTGTTAAAAAATGTTTGGCATACAGGCAATTATGTTGCGGTAAATAAAGTTTTGTTGGTCGGAAAAAAGAAATTAATCGTAACATTTTCATAATTCGCATTTACTTTATGTAGTAGTATTATTTTTATTATAAATTCTCTGTTTGTTACACGAATATTAAAATATAACCTTTTTTATGTCAAGTAAACAGATTATTTTCACCTCAGATAGTCAACAATGTTGTCTGTCTAGAAAATTAATGTTGTCTTTAGTTAATGTTTCAATTCATTATTTTTTACGTTGTTAAATCATTTTGAATGAAACAAATTTTTTTTTAAGTTTAAAAATTTAATTTTTTTATCATGGAAACATATTTTCAAAATATAAAAGTAGTGCATGGGCAATACAAACATATTGGTGTCTTTGTTAGCTATGTAGATATTGGCTGTTAAAATGTTTTTTAAAGCTCGTTTCACTGAATCGTGTGAAATGTCAAAATTGTTGTCTATGGCTGGAGCTGTTATGTATTTTGTTTAAGTTCCACTATTATTTCCTAATCGACTTATTCGGGATTCGTTTTCTTCCTGCCAACAGTACGAGGAATTTTATAATAAAATTTTATAATAAAATATCTTTGGGCAGTGCTACGCACATATGGAGTAGTATTATGTAAATAAGAACAATTGTGTATTTGTCCGTTTCATTTACATATGACATTCTTTGAGGACTGTAAAATGTTTGTTGTGTATTCAACAATTGTAAGCGTAAATAATTTTTATTATGTAACTTAATGATATAAATGGATTATGAACTGTTAGAATGTTACGTAGGTAAATAAGCAAATTTGAGATGTGCGGTCGACTGTGTTCCTATGAAATATAATGTCTTATGTTCGTTAGTTTATTCAAGGTGTGTCTTTGTATTCAAATGTTATTATAATGTTGGTATATTGTATGGGTTTTTGGTTATTTTCTTAAAAAATAAAGATTTACAAGGACTTTGATTGCTGCCAGTGCAATTGTTTGCAAAAAGATATGTTATTTGTGCAAAGATATAAAAATAAAATAGCATGAACGTTGTTTTTCAGTGTAAATTTTCACATTAAATTCGGAAAATGTAAATAGAATTTTTCAATACTTTACGTGTCCGGTTATGAGCTTTGTAATGACGCATCAGTCGGTGTTGAAATTTTAATTGTTATGAAAGTTGCAATTTTATTTGCAACTCAATATTGAACAAATATTACAAAGCGTAAATTTCATAGTAATTCATTTAATTTTTCATCAAGTTCTCAGCACGGTGGATAATTCTAAGTTATTATCATTTTTTTTTTAATTCGTAGTAATTACTTCGATTGGGCATATTATTTTTATCCAATATTTGAATTATAAAAAATAAATTGATATATTTCTAGTGCTGTTTTCTTATGAATTCGACATGGTGTAATTTTATCATATAAGGTGTATAATATAGTTAAGGAAATGATATGTTTGTCAGCATGACGCGTGTACGGAAAGCCAGATCCGATGTTGGCCGCCCATCATCTTGTACAAACGGTTTGCAAGTGTTTATTTTAATGATTATGCTATATTTAAATTATATTTTTAAATATGTCCTATGTATTAGGTAATAAAATATGTATTTATCTTATAGATAGTGTTATTGTATTCTATGTATGGTTAAGATGATGTAGTCAATTTTAATTTTCGTTTTATTCCATAATTATTGTAAAATGCATAATAAATGTCTTGTTGCTCGTTTTGAAAATGCTGCTAGGTTCAGTTTTAAGCTCTAATTTGACTGAAAAAAAATTTGGGATTTAAGTAATATTGTATTAAGTAGGGATGCATCGGTACAGCATTTTGCCGGTACGATACCGATTCTGATATTTGTAGAAAAGTATTGGTGATACTGACACGGATAGTGGATTTAAAATGAAAAAATTGAATAAGACATAAACAACGTGGCTTACATAACATTTAATCGACTAAAAGTTTAACGGATTGAAAATAAAAAATAATTTTTTAATTCAACATAATTTAACTTCCATAATTAATAATTAAAGTTTACAATAATAAGATATTTATTTAGAAATTTCACCATTCTTAAATTATAAGGAGAAAGGTGATTTCGCAAGTCTGTATGGGTGAGACCTTCTGTTGTAAATGGTCTCTCGGAAGCGATCGAACTCATTTGGAAACTGAAGTGTTTTGCGCCAATTTTTTAGATTTAGATATAGAACTTCACTGTGCCAGAAAACGAGAGGATTTGCTTCTCTTGCTATATTAGAAGATCTCGGGTATCTATCAACTTCTTCTTTGACAGAATCGGTTTTCAAAGAGGAGAAGGGCTATCTTCCTTCGACTCCTTAACAATATTTTCACAAAGGCTTCATATCCCACCTCTCATAGATAGCTCAGAACTTGCACTAGGCTGGGGTTTCACTATTTCTAAAATATTTTCCGAAGGATAGATTAATTAACTTTACAAGCCAACGTTGTGCCAAAAAAATGGTGTAATTTAAATGGAATATTCGTAGCTTGAAATGTAGATCAAACGTTGCGGCTAAATAATATAATTCTTCGTTTTCCAAACAATTAAATCTTTCATTGAGAGCCAATAGCAGATCAGCCACTGAAAGTTTACATTCACAGTTTCTGTCGGCTGACCATCTGTATCTTTGATATTCTCTAGCACTTTTCGAAGACTTCTGTATCAGAATAGTCTCAGATAAAAGAACAATGGCTTTGCTAATTGATTTTATAACCTGTTCGAAGTAACGCAAAATGTACACCGCCTCGTCATCCATTATTATCCATTCATTCTTCATTGCAATTTATACGAGGCAAATATGCTTATACTGCTACTCGTTGCTTTAACAGTCACCTTAATGTTTCCAATATCGAATCCCTACGAGTAGATACGTAGCTACTTGTATAAGTACATGATTCAGAACATTATGAGTGTCTTGCAATTTTTTTTATAATTTTGTTGCTTCTTTTAATCTTCTAAATAGACTTTGCTTTCCCAATCATCTCATTCACGTAAGAGAGGCGAAAAGGAATTCCTTGGTTATATATTGGTGGTTATCACAACAGGTACCAGTCGTTTAAAAGTTCTAGTAAGTTAGTTCTCACTCGGGCATAGTTTCGTCAATTGCTGATAGTCTACCTTATTCATTAAGTCAAATTGCTCCACATCAATACATATTTGCTTGGCGATGATGCAAGTTCTGTCTTCGCTAAGTTATGTCTATCGCTATAATCGGCGATGATGCAAGTTATGTCTTCGCTAAGTTATGTCTATCGCTATAAAGTAATTTCTTATCGACCAACTCTGTCACAGTGGCCTATAATCTAAGTGACAAGCAGTTTCTTAGATTATGGGCCATTGTCACCGCCCATTGTTCTCATATTAGTTGGTTTCGGCTCTGAAATGGTGTCTAATTCACTTTGATGCTGCCTCTTCATGAGAATCAACAAGCTTGACGTGTTATAAGTCTTCGAATTGGTACCATGGGACACGTTTTCTTCATAATACAAGTATACACTTTTTTGTGTTGTCTTATGTGAATAAGTGAAAATTTACATTACGCTAACTAATTACGTATTGTTTTTAAATGAATGAAAGAAAAATCACAAAGAAAATATTATGAAAGACGAAATGAAGTGTGGGGATTGCCCGGTACGTAATTAAACTGCGTCTCATTTACAACACTAAGTAATAGTTATATCACTGTGCGTTCATATGGGTTATGGCCAGACTATTAATATTATAGCCAGACTAATAATGTCATTATGGCCAGACTAAGTAATAGTTATATCACTGTGTGTTGATATGAGTTATGGCCAGACTATTAATATTATGGCCAGACTAATAAGGTCATTATGGCCAGACTAAGTAATAGTTATATTACTGTGCGTTCATATGGGTTATGGCCAGACTAAGTAATAGTTATATCACTGTGCGTTAGGGTTATGGCCAGACTGTTAATATTATGGCCAGACTAAGTAATAGTTATATCACTTGCGTTCATATGGGTTATCTTAACCATAAAATTCTAAATGTATCGGTGTATCGGCAAATTAATATCGTCCATTTCGATATATCAAAAAAACACAAATATCACCAATATATCGGTATCGGATGCATCCCTAATATTAACTACAATTTCTACACATTTAAAATAATGCAATCATTAATCGTTTAAAAATTTCAAATTAACAGTTCACCAGTAGGTAATGGTTATTTGATAAATTTGCAGACGTGTAATTCTGAAACTAGAATACCTACAGAAATAAAGAGTTGCCTTTTGAATATTTTTGTTTGAGATTAATAAAACGCGAGTTCCAGGCATCTGCTTTTGTGTTGAAAAATGTATGAGATGTTATTTTATAAAGGGTTCTCTTATATGTGGGTATTACAATGGATAATTGAAGCACAAAAGTCCTTTTAACTACTAATGGTAATCTGGTATGTGTGTGTGTAATAGATTTGAGCAATAATACAAATCTTACTTAAGACGGAATATTCTTCTGTATTATAAAAAATTATAAACCGGTTTACTGCTGAACTGAATGCTATGAATCCTAGTGGCAGCAGAGGCGTGAGTGTGGGTGTTATGTTTGTATAAACATGCAAAGTAATAAATCACCGTTACAGCTCACCTCACCTCAGTGGAGTATGTGGGAAAGATTGTTGCCATATGAGCATATGAACTGCGGCAATGAAAGCATGGGTTAAGTCTCAAAACGGGACACAAAATTTTTTCGAATATTAAAAATTATTGCTAAAAATGTTACGTTTTAAATATCAATATAGAAGCAAAAAATTTTACAATTCATTGCTTATTGGTTAATATTCATTAAACGAACAATGTAATATAGATCCATAAATAGAAAGTTAGAAAAAATTTTGGATACCAATTTTGTCTGATAAATCAACAAGTTTGTTACTGTATATGCATGTTGGGGAGATCACAATATTGGTCTCGTTGATTTCAAAATTAACTTTTATGTTAAATGATAATAATTTTTAGAAAAAGTACTGGAAAATGTGGTAAATATGTCGAAACAAAGTTAGATGAGACCGTGGACGACAAATATATGCTTTAAGAGTTATTATTAAATTGAAAATTAGGACTGGTACTTGTCTTTCAAATATCAGTCTTAAGTTTCATAGTAATTTGGAAAAAAGTTTACATGGTAATTTATTAATTTGAAGTAAAATTTCTTTGTTAACTAATTTTTCATATGAAATTGTTAGCTATATGCGCCAACTGTGAAGTCAATACAATAATGCATATTGTAGAGCACTTCCCCCACTCTTAAAACATTACTTTTCTGACATATTTTTGCGACTTTATTTGAACCGATTGTAAAGAGGATCCACTTGAAAAGTGTATTTTAAATGTATTAGCGATGGGCAGTGTGGTTTTAAGCAAATATAAGCTTTAAGAATTATTATAATAAATATTTTTATGAGTTTGTATCAGCAGAAAATTATCATGCCTCTATTGTGCCTTCAGAAAAGTGTGGTTACTTTTATTGTCGATTGATAGTTTTAAATTTGTTTAAACTAAACACTGTTTTGTTCAATGTTACGGGGATATTTTTCACATCATTATCACAGTTTTATCAATTTTTCTTTGTTCTGATAATAAAAAAAACCTTCGTAAATATTGTCGAGCCGCCAATAAATGGTAATCATATGGATTAAAAATCAATCAACTTTGTATTATTATGTTACAAAAATGGTTGGAGGTTTTCATATCAAAGGTAGCAGACACATCAAAGTTATGTGAGCTATAACAGAACAGAAAACTAAAGTCTGAGCTCACAAAGAAAGTAACTTTAGCGACAACATTAACATGGCAATCATCTTTCCCTAATGCATCCATGCAGCCTGCCAGTAACTTTCTAAGTGCATGGGAAAAATCAAGTTTTTTTTATTTTATCTCCGGATATTCTTTTCCGATTATAACGCATCAATAGGTACTATCTATAAATTAACACCAATAGCCAGCTATTTCTCTGGTTCCAATCCAATTAGTTTTTTTTTAAATTTTTGTAGAACATGATTTAAAATTTTTGGTGGCATAATTCAAGGTGGAATGGATTTCCAAGCTCAAAAATTTATCATTTTGTTCATTTTTCTGAGAGCTATCGAAATAAGTCTAATTGGATGTTCCCTTCAGATTTTATAATTCTTTCAAATGGCACATACATATGTACATACATATATACACAGAGACTCCAACGGATTTCCAAGCTCAGAAACTTGTCTTTTATTGGTTTCTCTTTTTGTGTGGAAGCCCCTTACTAAGTTTTAGTAATATTTAGGAAGTGTTCTTTATTATTTTAAAAAATCTTAATCACCTTTTTAAAATTTATCATCTAGATTATAGCATCATCAATCACGCTTGTTATGTTTCTATTTTCTTGACCTTTACCCTGTTAGCGACAAGACCCTGACTTCGAGTTTCTAGTTAGAAAATGCTTTGTGCCAATTTGTATTCTTGTAACGATGGAGGATGAATAGCATTTCTTGTAATGATATTCAAAGTAAGTAATTAAATTGCCAAAGTACACGTTTTCGTGAGTCAGTACAATTTTTTGAAAACCGTAGATGGTTGAGTATAAATTTGGCATGTTTATGAAAGTACGAAAAATATATTTTTACTTTTTTGTAATCGTATTACGTATGCATATGTTTTAAAATATATGTGATAAAATATCCATATGTGATAAAAATTTGAGTTTCTTGAAGTCTTGAAGTTCAACTTTGTTAGCTACATTATAGGAAAAAAAAACAAAGTTTCTTTCATGCGAATGTTCCATTAAATATGAAACAAGGCCGACATTTATGAAACAAGATCAACGGCCAAGTTTTGATCGAATTATCACACAAGTCAAGACGCATGCGACGCTGACAAATGTGTACCATCTCTGTCAGTGCATGTCCTGTCGTATGTTTTATCCTTCTTTCTATTAGTACAATTTAACTCTTTAACATTTGGCAAGAGTCATCTTGATTTGTCAGTTTTTTTGTCAGTCAAATTTTTATGTGACACTTGTGTTAATTGTATTAAATATCAAACTTTCTATTTTCTGCGATTATTCTCGGATTTATTATGGTCAATTGCCTGCATTGTGCATAATGAGAAAGGAAAAGTCAAGCAGTACGTAGGAAGTGGAAGGAGCAGTGTGATGAATCAATTACATAGCAACAAACGACAAAATATTACATAATAGAAGGTTAAGAAGTCATGCTTCGGAAATTGCAGATTCCTACATTATCACACACACGTCGTCACTGTGGTGTCTTGGGTTGATCACAAGGCGTATGGCCTTTGATGGCTCGGACAGCGCAGAGACAATTCCAGGTCGCTCATCGAGCAGGGCTGGACTGGTGTTTTGGTTGGCTGCAAGAATTTACTTTCATAGCAGAAGTCTGGTATATGCATTAATTGTATGTAAAGAAATAAATAATATTTTTGTTTGTACTGTTCGCAATTAATTACCTGTCATGATGCAGGGTGCTGTCACTTATACAATTTTAATATCTCTTATCAGTCGTGAAGCGTCGTTTATTATCTATGATCATATATTGAATATATTTGGCGTTAATTTTGTAGAAATTCATTATTCACAATTAAATGAAACTACTTTCTTTAAGTTCTTTACTACGACCTAGGTTTCGTTGTATTACAACATCTTCAGGTGGGCAATTAGCAAAGACTATCTTTGCTAATAGCCCACCTGAAGATGTAATCAGATATATCAAGATCCTATATTTCAATGAAATTATCATATATTCTGACAACAATGTTCTTAATTATCATTGCATTTTGATTCTATAGGAAATAAAAAGAATTATGTTTGAGTATTTGAAAAATGAAATATGAATATATTAAAGAGAATGTAACGTGTAAAATCATATTAGCTGTGAAAGTCAAGTAAATAAAGTGTGGTTAATAAAAAGTTGTTTGAAATTATATTTGTGAAGGAACGTGCGAGAAAGAAAACATGGGCGAACAAGAAATATATGGCTGCATCTGGCTATTAATAAATAAATTAAGTATTAAGAGAGAACGAATCAAAGATACGATACCATGTTCCAGAAATTGTAACATGAAAGAAAAATTATGCGATGAAAATATATGATGCACGGAAAGTGTAGTGTAGTAAGAATATGATACATGAAAGTTTATGATTTTCCATTATTATTATGTAGGTCTGCTTGAGCGGGAAACAGTTTGAATTAGTAGAGGTAGATTTTGTGCAGTTATTAAATTAGTATTTAGGATACGAGAAACCGAAAATTATAAGCCGAGATAATGAAGAGTAACCATATATAATTGTGCATCCTGTTCCGTAAGGCACTTCTGAACGTATGGGTAAAATAAATTATTAGAAGATTAATAGCTACAGGACGTTAGTAAATTAGAAGGGCTGCGCACAAGGGGACAAACAAACATGTGCTATCAGGTTGGATTCAAACCTAATTGGAAATGCAAGCATCTTCCACTTTTGCACTACGATGGGTAAATTATAATAGTTTTCATTGTATGTATGTATAGAAATGAAATAATTAATCTTAGTAAAATTAAACAAATTGCCACCGTCATATCGTCTCAATAAAAATCGAAGGGTATATAAGGTAATGATGCAAGAGAATTAATGTTTAAATTATTTGTTTTCTTAACAAAGGTCCTTGTGCCCAAGGTCAACTCTTACCTTAGGCACTTTACCTTTATTGCATTTTTAGTTATTTTCATAACTATTTTACCTAAAAATTTACAAAATGTGTACTAGTCTCATAAAAATGTCAGATTTTGTTTGTAAAAAGATAATATTTGATTTTAATATACTGTATGGACAATATGTATTTTTGGTTATACACGTTGTCATAAGTGAAAACCAATTTCCTCAATATTTTGGACATCTCATTTACCGTTATTTCGCATATAACACATTCAAATGCTTTTGATCTCAAGTAAAAACAAACTGAAATACGTGCGTATTTAAATACGTATGTATATAAATGTGTTTGTAATAAAGCAGTTGGAATTGTTGATAGTGACAACATTTATTCTTAAATTGAATTGTAAATAGCGAGATACATAAATGTGAGGCGAGATAATAAAAAATATGTGAAACAAATGTTAGATAAATAAATGTAAATATTACAATAAGTTTATCTTCTGTTTTTCAAGATGAATAATTTGAATTATTATTTTTTAAAGAGGAAATTAAATGTTTTGATTTTGATTTGATCATATTATGTTTGTGTTTCATTTTTGGTCTATATAGTTCGTATAGTTTAAAGGCGTAACGGAGATTTTTTTGTAATTCACACAGGTGTGCAGAACACACGAATCTGACTAGAAAATATTAATTAATATAAACATTTTCAACCATTTCTGAAAAAATCGCTATTAAATTTACGATTTCAAGAAAATAACATTTTACAGTTTTTTTTACAGAAAACCCTTCAGGTATATACTCATTTTATGCACAGATTCACATGTATGAATAATACAAGTATTCTTTGTTACATCTGTAAATATACAGTGTAACAAAAATTGTCTCATTCATTAAGAGATCTGGTGTTCGATGCACGGAGTATCCAATAAAGAAAATGACAGAAATAAAAACTTCAGATAATGTTAGTCAATATCGGTACATTTTATCAATAGATAAACGTCATTGACTGAATAAAAAGTTACATTACAAGCGAATACAAAATTTGATTTTTGAGAAACTAAATGACATTGTTTTTATGAATTATAAAAATGCTTTTATACAACAAACTACAGCAGATTTAGATACTATAAATAATATTTCATTATGTTATATACGCTATGGAACTTCACATCAATAAATAAAAGCGATGTAATAAAAAGTTTATTAATTTCCCACCAGATGGCACTGATAGCGTCTTGTCCAGTCCTATTAACACTGAAGTTTTCTTTTTGAAATAGAGAGTTTTGGCATATTAAATATTTACTTAACGTGTCGTTGTGTAATCATAAAATTTAGGTTATTAGTGACAATTATCACATAGTTTGACAAATCAGATGGGCTATACTTGGATATTAGAGAATATACCATAGACATTTGGTAAAACTGGTTGGTAAGAAGGTAAAATAGCACACAGTTCCTTTATTTTCTTTTATTACATATCTTATAATGCAGAATCAACTTGGTAAGAGATTTTTGACACCTTTTTTTCGAAAGACCTGTCAAAAGTGAGTTATATATAAAAGAGCCTAATATTGTCGATGGTCATATAAATTAGAAATATAGTGGACAACTTATTTTCAACAATATGAATTTAAGCTTCGTTTACTTCGGACAGAAATGAAATGAAGGCTATAAGTGGAAGGAACAGTTTTCTAAATAAATATAACAAAGTTTAATGAACTATTTCATGCATAACTGGTATGTCAGATGACAGAGTATGATTAGACTTAACTGTGATTTTTTTCGTTCATTATCATCAGCCAGAAGATGTCCACTGCTGAATGCAAGTCTCCCTTTAGATTTCAACAGAGATCGATCCTGTGCCATTTACATTCAGTGGCTTCTCGTGACCTTTACCAGATCATCTAAGTATCTACCAGTTCCAGTGTATTCTGCGTATTTCGGTACATGGTTGCCATTCGAAAACTTTTCTTCCCTAATACTTTCCAGTTCTGCGCTCTATTTTGTTGGTCATAGTAAATTTAAGGAAATAGGTTGACAATTATATAATTTATGAGAAAATTCACAATTAAATGAAACTATGTGATGTAGTATTATTCCTACTTTCTTTAAGTTCTTTACCACGACCTGGGTTTCGTTATATTACAACATCTTCGGGTGGGCTATTAGCAAATATCTTTGATAAATAATACTACATCACGTAGTTTCATTTAATTGAATAATGAATATCTACATATTTAACGCCAAATATATTAAATTATGAGAAAATATCGGAGCACGTATTATATATGGTACTACCATTAAGTCCTCATGTACCAGTTGGCTTATTAGATTTTGACATGCTAATATTCAACTTAAATTCACCAAAATTAGTTGGAAAAAATTATATTATTTACTCTGTTATCATATCGATAAGCAATTTTTAAAAATGGTTACCACAGGTTTCTAATACTTACAGTTTTACACTATTCCTGAATATTGCATGTTTAACATGATCGTGGACATGAGTGCTACAGTGAGCAGTCACGTTGAAACACCCTCCTAAAGGAGCATTTCTAAAATTTTTATATCATTTATAGTTCTGATATTTATAATAGGAATATTAAAAATTATAATTTTTGTTGTGCTGATGCACAACCTTTCCATCAAAAAAACTGTTTTGAAGGCTTGGAAATAGGTATTAAATTCTAAACTTCATACAGGTAGTACTGGCTTTATCTGCTATAGATGTTATGATTTTTAGGGTGATAAAGTGCTGAGTTTTGACTGCAGTAATAACTATTCTTTTGATGTTGATCTTATATATTTGAAAAACACATGTTACGTAATGCACTTTATTTTTTCTAAAAAATTTTACATTATCAGCCATAGCCACACCAAAAGGATCGTCAACAGCATCTTGAGTAGTATTGTATTGACATAAGCATAAATTGTATAAATACATTCGAGCCTGATATTAAGTTGTATTTAAGAATACATATGAGTTTGTTTCATATGAGTTTATATACCAACTTCACACATTAAGATGTGAATGGAGGGACTTATTTCTACACGAACAATCTCCTCACCAAAGAAAGCATATTATTATTTAAAAAAATTGTAATGGTTATGATGTTATTTTACAGATTAAAATTTATATCTATTTCCTTGTACAGATGAGATCCAATTCATACAGAGTGTATTCAAAGTCATTTTAAAATTTTTTATTAGTTTATTAAAGTAAAGAAATTTACTAAAGGCTTAGTAATCCAATTGAATAATACAAACGATCCAAAAAAACAAAGTCACGGGCAAAAAGCTAATTAAAAAACAAAACAGAAATTTTTTTTAAATCTTTTACTTGGGAAATTATTTGAGTTCTCATATAATTCAAATTTACCTTCCATAATTGAAGAATGAATTAAATAAATTATAACACATTAATTGAATTAATTTTCTGCGATTGAGAGAATAGTTTAAGTAATCAATTGCAATAAAAAATATAATAAAGACCAGATTTCCTACAACGAAAAGAAATATTCCGTTGCAAAAATCAGCGGCGACCACCACCAGCCTCCTGTTGCCTCCAGAACTCCGCTCGATTATCCAAAAACCTGATGGCTTCCTCTGCTTGAGCCGTAATCGCGTTCGTCTTCCTGTCGGCCACATTCAGATCCGGGTGTTTCAGCAAGTTCTCCAAGTAAATCCGATCCACCATCAGCTGCCCTAGAGCGGGTCTACGGGACCTACTTCGAGTGCTCCTACTTTCTTTGCTGCTTGCCGTTTCAGTACCGGATTTATTTTTGTCCATTCTTTTGATATTGATGGGTTTTGTCGGCTGCGAAGCTCCGATTGTGTTCTCGATAGCTTCCTGCGCTTTTTGGATTCCTAGACGGAAACCCTGGAGATCAGGTCGGAGCCGCATGCCGCGGTGATAAAACATCAGAGAATGTTCAAATTCGCCGCAGTAATAGAGCGCCTCGGCCTTTTGAAAAATCGCCTTGACAAAGTCGGAGTCAAAGGCCAGCGCGGCCTCCGCATCAGCGAGGGCTGCGCGCGGCTCGCCGAGCAGCAGGTGGCAGCGGCTGCGCGCTACCAGCGCCTGCTTGTCCTCGGGACTCAGCTCGAGTGCCTGCGAAGTTAGAAATTCTTAAGAGGTTTGAAACAAATGTACAAGTAGATTTTGAGTAAAGTTTAAATTTTTCTGAAGTATTATTCTTATTATACTTATATCTTATAACTGTTATTATACTTATATCTTATATTATACTTATATCTTATAACTGTTATTATACTTATATCTTATATTATACTTATATCTTATATTATACTTATATCTTATAACTGTTATTATACTTATATCTTATATTATACTTATATCTTATAACTGTTATTATACTTATATCTTATATTATACTTATATCTTATAACTGTTATTATACTTATATCTTATATTATACTTATATCTTATAACTGTTATTATACTTATATCTTATATTATACTTATATCTTATAACTGTTATTATACTTATATCTTATATTATACTTATATCTTATAACTGTTAGAATTTACCTAGACCTTAAATATTAAAAGATAATATTTAAACGAAAAAATAATTTTATCGTAGAGAACGTTATGTCCATCACCCACAAAACTATTATAAAAAGAATTATAATAAATGGGCAGCGTTTCTTGAATCATAGACTATCCAAATTTCACAATTTCCTTCATTATTATAAATACGAAATACAATTCAGCTATTTGAATAATGTTACACTGTGACTCACATTAATACATAGGTATATAAAAATCGACGATTTTCTTGTTCTTATCGTTATCAATAATTGTGTTACCTCTTCGCGCGGGAAACGTTGTGCTATATGACACATTTCTAGAAATAGGTACCACCATCTAACCGAGAATTATAGAACTATTTTTAATGTTTGAGAATCTGATGGTTGCTTATAAAAGGAACAGATGACGCTGTTAATTAATTAACATCGCCTGACATCCTTTGCATGAAATTAGATAATTAAATGAAACTACGTGATGTAGTATTATTTCTACTATCTTTAAGTTCTTTACCACGACCTAGGTTTCGTTGTATTACAACATCTTCAGGTGGGCTATTAGCAAAGATTCAGGTGGGTTGTTAGCAAAGATCTTTGCTAACAGCCCACCTGAAGATACTGTAATCCAACGAAACTTAGGTCGTGGTAAAGAACTTAAAGAAAGTAGAAATAATACTACATCACGTAGTTTCATTCAATTGTCAATATTGAATTTCTACAAAATTAACGCCAAATATATTCAATATATGAAATTAGATCTAAATCCGTCCATCCATTAAGGAGGAGACAACAAATATACACAACGTACTGACAATGACATGAGCAGATTCTTATCAGAAACTTTTGCTTGGAACCTTTTCGACAAACTGAAGAGCGGTGCGGGCTCGGGCAGAGCGCAACTCGGCCTGGCATAGCGCGAGCAGTGTGCCACTGTCGGCTTCAGCGGGCAGATGTAGTGATGCCGCACGATCCTGCTTATTCTTGATGCTGAGAGACTGTTTGATATCGCGTGAGCCCATCACGACGGCGGCGGCTCGGTCCTTGTCCGTGTAGACCTCCTCATCGCGGCGCGGGCGCTTCTTGTGGCGGCGACGGGGCGGAGCGGCGCGGGGCGGCGGTGCGGGCGGCGACAGCGGCGGCGAGGGCGCCGCCGAGCGCGGGCCTCCCGCCTCGCCCGCTTCACCCGCGCGCACGTAGCTGTGCAGCAGCTCGTTCTCCTTGCTGGGGCCGAGGATCGAGCGGACCTGTGCTTTTGCCGAGTCGTCGCCCATTGTGGAAACGCTTAGGACTCAAATCCTAACAATAAGATTAATATACTATTGTTTGAGTATTTCTTTCGTATTTACAAACACTTAATACGCAAATCTCAAATCTTGAACTAATATTTCAGGAACTGGATGTTGGCTTCTCTTATCACTTGATATTTTGCTTTAATTTTGTTAACCTCACATCCAACAACGATGCAGATCCGATATATATCCAATTATTTGAAATTAAATCCTTTTTCTACGACTACAAGATCTCAGTACTTCGAATTCAATGCAGCTAACAAATATAATGCAATTTCGACTTGTTTACCACTGGATATTTCTTCAAATTTAGTCACTGTTAGATGCAAAGGAGCCGATTCGAGATGAACTTGACGTCGCAGGTGAACCCATGGGTTACGTAAGGGGCTTGCAGGCTGCAGCGGCAAAAGGTGCTGGCATAGACACCCGGGGTGCGGTTGCCCCTGGTTACTCTACATTGTTGTTACCGACACTTGCCATATGTTGGAGCGTTTTTGGTATACCTTTCGTGAGTTTTTTTTAAGACAATGTACCTTACTTGGTTTGCAATTATATCTATCACATTGACGTACTTTTATTTATGATATTAATTTCGCTCTGGTTGTATGCACCGAAGCGTGTAGTTGGATTGTCGTGCTTGCAACGAAACAAACGAACGATGAACAATTTCTCAAATACCAGACAGTATGAAGTACTGCCGATACGACAATATTGTAGTAGTATTGTACTGCCCCTATTTAGTTGCAATATGAAAGAAGTTTTTACAGTATTATGTGGATTGCATTTCGAAAGAGATACAATAAGATGTAAAGTACTTTTGTAAGTAGTAAATGTATCGATTAAGAGTTATCGAGTACAAAAGTATCTGTATCTGACAAAATGTACTCGTTATTGACAGATATCGATACTTTTTCTGTGTCACTAGTCTCGGATATTTTGTTTGCACATCGCGTGGTTATCAACGCTTAAATATTAATGTAGACGGTTTGATATTGTCAATTTGTTATTAAACTCGTGGTAAATAGGTACATTATATTTATAAAGACTCAGTGGGTATTATAAAATTTTATTGTTTTTTGTTAAGGATAACGGTAATAAAAACGCTTTTTATAAAATTATCTATCTGTTACAGTTAATTATTTGCATTTTTTAATAGATGTTATTTATGTCCGTAATTAATTCATATATTCTTTTATTTATTTATCTATCTTCAAGTACAAATATATTACATGAAATTACTATTTCGATAGTAATATCTTCCGGCCAATTGAATCATAAAAATTAGATTAAATTGGCCGGAAGATTTACATTGATCTAAAATAGAAAATTGCTACGAAGTAATATTTTAAATGAGCTAACCAAAAAGAAACAAAAATAAATTCACAACAGTTGTTAAATCAGTATGATTTAACAACTGTTGTTAAATCAATATGGATTCTTGAGTACAAAATCAGATAATTATAATCAATAATTTCTTTTCGTATTTTATCCCATTTTTCGAGACACACTATATCAAAATCGCCGCAAGATTTAAGGGTCTTACAGTATGGTAGCAGCGAGCTTCGCGCGGTACCGGTATGCGACCAGATGGAAACACCACGTTTTCCGATCTTGAATTTTAGGGGATGTAAGTTATTTCGCAGAATGAAAAATCTTCAGTGTTTTTATTCAGTGTTTTGTTAAGTTTTTTTTTTAATGTAGGTTCCGTTTATGATAATAAAACGTTTAAACGTAATTGAGAACAAGTCGGTCTTCGAGCAGCTAAACATCAAATCTAGACTTTCAACGATTTGTTACCAAAGGACTATAAGTTACTTTGGTCACATTGCTATTCATAAAGCTATTCAAAAGGTGTGCATCTATATTGGTTATTTGATTTTTTTTTAACAAATGCAGATTGGGACGAAGGAAGATACTATTGTTTATTCATCATTAATTGCAAGAATATACATTAAAAACAATGTATTAAACAAGAACAGTTCCCGCTCGCGATTATTTTATTATAAAAATTATTATTTTATCTCCCATACAAAAAATTTTTGCAATAGACTCTGAACACTAAATATGTAAATATAAGCGAGTTTTTGTGTTTGTTTTTAATTAAAAAATCATATCCAAAAAATCTAAGTAATATAAATAAATAAGTAAAAGGATTGCCTATAACGTGAGGTTAAATATAAAATTTGAAAGTTACTTGTTAGTGGTAAAAGCACTTTTGAAATGATTTTTTTTAGTAAAATAATCACGAGGAGATTTTTTTTATTAACTACATCCACAATTAAATGAAACTACGTGATGTAGTATTATTTCTACTTTCTTTAAGTTCTTTATCACGACCCAGGTTTCGTTGTATTACAACATCTTCAGATGGGCCATTAACAAAGATAATTTATCTTCTGTAATGAAAGATAATGTATGTTCTATAATGAAGATCTTTGCTAATAGCCCACCTGAAGATGTTGTAATACAACGAAACCTAGGTCGTGGAAAAGAACTTAAAGAAAGTAGAAATAATACTACATCACGTAGTTTCATTTAATTGTGAATAATGAATTTCTACAAAATTAACGCCAAATATATTCAATATTAACTACATCGTTATGTCCAGGTATAGTGAAGATATTGTTTGAAATATCTAGTTATAGCATATCATCAGAAACCTTCTGAAAAATACGAAAAGATAGTAAGAGGAAAAAATAAGGGAAACGCTCTCCGCTTATTTCTGAAACTATTGAGCCTGAAATTATGAAAAAATAGACTTTTTAGAAGTATATGCAAAGGTTATCAGAAAACCCATTACTATTTTTCCACATGTCACAATTTTTGAAATTTTCAATAAATTGTATTACGTATAGGGACCGTACAAGATGTTATCAGTTTCAGCTGGTGATAAATTAATATAGTTTTGGTTACACTACTGTCGTTTTTTTCTTCTGAAATCCCCATAGATTTAATATTTTAATTCGTTTGTAGTCCTCGTAGTTTTGCTATTTTAATCAATTAAAACATAGTTTTGCTATTTTAATCAATTAAAATTATTTATAGCACCTAAATATGGTGTGAAGTGTATTGTATAAAATCATTTTAATAATTGACGAAAACACTACAGTGTTAAGTTGTAAACGTCTCTTCTCTGGGAAAAATTATAAACTAGTCAGGGTGTTCCATAGACCATCGCTGCTCTTGATTGCAGTTTCCAATGTCTTACTACGAATGCAATTATGTGTTGCAAACGTTAATTACAATGATTTTACTTACTTTATTAAGGGTTGCTATGCTCAGGTGGTAGTGTCCCGCCTTGAGGTGGCCGCTGGCTTCGTCGCGGTACTTCTTCGCCTCGGCGGGATCGAACAGTCGTTCCTCTTCCTCTTTGCCGCGACCCATCACTTTCGATCTCCGGTTACAGTTGGGTTAATTATCTGTATAACAAAACAATTTTTTGTAAGTGAATTTTGGTTAGCGGCTATCTGAATTCACAACGGCTCCATGGAGAAAACCGTCAGCAAGACTTGCGTTTTTTAAAAACAGTACCGTGCAAAGTGAAGGGACAAGAAGATCCTCACAAAGTGGAGATCAAGAACAGTCTCTGAACACGAAACATCAGTTTTTGTACAATATTATAATATTGTTTAGAAAAATTAAACTATTTGGTAAAACATTCTCAAAATCGATAGGCTTCTATCCTGATAGTTAGCCAATCGATAAAAAAGTAGCATCAAAAATCGGTCAAGGATTGCGACCTGTAGCATGTCTTAAGCCGTACGGTAAACGGACGGAGTATGTACCTTTAGAGGAAGGTCTCCTCTCAAAGTTTATTACCTGTTACCCGAATTATAATTACTTCAACTCGAGGCTGGTGAGTTAGTCGATAATACAGCGCACAGCCACGGAATGTGCGACTATGAAAGAGTAGCGATTACGCCAAATGTCCTCGTAATAACAGTATATAATAGACACGATTCAGTAAAACGGTACGTATCCTTCCTTTTCCAAGCAAAAGGACTCAGATTTGAATAATGATTCGTGCCAGTTTTGATAGGTCTTACTCAAATTATATGGATTAATATTTTTTGTTTCCTTATTGACTTTTGCTCGCGTTTTCGCTTGCGTGGATTCTGAAATTAAAAACAAACTAAATTATGGAGATCTGTTAGGTATATCAAGAAAAAAATATTTAATTCACCTATTCACTATGGCCGCATAGGGAAAAATATAACTTCCGGGGAAAAATATAACTTGCGGGTTTATACCCGGAAGTTATACTTTTCCCCGTTCGGCCATAGTGAAGTGTGGTGTTGATCTAGGTGAATTAAATATTTTCTTCTTAATATATCCAGTAGATCTCCATAATTTAGTTTGTTTTCCCCGTTATAAAAAACGGGGAAAAACTTAACTGATTCATTTACCAATAACAAGAAGACGTAGGGTTCCGTAGCACCAAACAATATTAAACTTGTAAGTTTGTATTCCTCAAACACACTGTAAGAAAGAAAATTATTGGTGCGGTCGATACTGAAAATATCTTATATCTCAAAAACTACACACATCATATTATATTCAAACCAATTTTCGTTGAAAGTTTTTTTTAATTCCTAGTTTTTAGAAAGTTTTTTTTACCTTCGTTTGTTACACACGTTAGTTCAAAAGTCATAGAGAGTGAACACACTATTTAAGATCTTTAGAAGCGCGGATATCACCAACTATTGACTTAAATAAAAAAGTAATTTTGGCAACTCTATCTATTTTTAAGAGCTATTTAACGATATTCCATATGCACTGGATTTTTTTTCATCCCTTACTTATATGTATGGCGCGGCACACGTAATATAATTTTTCTTCGTAATTCCACTATTTCATTGTATAACGGTTCATGGAAGACACCTACCAACCAAATTTCATCTACACAGTGCCAATAGTCTTGGAATAAAATAGCTGACATACGGACAGACAGACGGGTAAGACGAAATTATGGACAGGACAAACCCTAAAAATGTAGCGGGAGGTAAAATTTGATGACGGCAATAGGGTATTTGACTATTTTTCTTTATTTCGTAAATCATAATGTCACGTAAAAGCAGCCCAGGAATGAACATTTTTTTTGATAAATCTTATAAATTGACCGCCCTTTTCTAGAGCTTGAGGTTTAAACGCAAACTTTAAACAAGGACGGCAATACTGAATGTGATATAATTTTTACTTTATTCTGCTTACTGTATTCTACGAGAGCGAATAAGACAATCTATCCCTATAATTTAGTTTAAAAGCACGTAACTCGCTTATTTGACAAACAATTTTATAATTCTTTCCCTACTCGTTTTTAATTGACGTATATGTTCATGACGTTTTATTTAAAAAAAAAAAGCATATTTAGGGATCTATTCACCACCTAATTAACTTACTAACCTTGGAGTAGATAATTATTTATTCCAAAAAATTATTTAGTGACTTTTTAATTTCAGTCGATGTACTTTGTGCTTGTGCTTTAGCGAAAAACATTGAAAATAAATTGGAGAATAAAACTTTTAAATATTTAGCCAGGTAGCAGTGCCGCAACTCGGAAGAAAAAAATATTTTTTGGCTATTTTATAAAAGTATATTTTTTCATTTAATTCCAACTTAATTTCATTTACTTCCAACTTAAAAATATACTTTATATATATGTAAAGCGATTTATATATTATACTTATGTAAAGTTGGGCACAATTGGTTATCATACGAGTTGGGCACAAATTGGTTATCAGACGAGTTGTCATATTGAACACTTTACAAGACAAGGATTCATTAAGCGGTACGCCTACCTCGCTCTATCATATAGCGGCATCTCTCTCTGCTGGTCGTGCAAGGTGGATAGTGTGTAAAGTACTTAACAAACACACTTTCGTAATTATAATATTGGGATATCAGTTGCAGCAACAACTGAAGCAATAATGTTTTTTTGTAAATAAAATATTAAATGACATTTTGTTTAGTTTTTACTTCACTTAATTCATCCATTATCACACATTAATTACAGAAACATAACATTTGTGCACATTTATATTTCAGTAACCATGAGAAAATCAATTTTGTAATACGCAACATCACAACTAAGTTAAAGAAATTTATTTTCATTCATCATAAACAAAGTTCTGGTGCAACTTCAACTGTACGATGGGGGAGTTGAGTACCATGGGAAGCTGATGTAATTCAGCTCTAGATGCTGGTATTACAAATTATGACTACGCAAATCCAGGATGTTGAAAGGATGAAAATTTTTCCACTAAATCCGGACTAGAAAGAACACTAAATCTTTCTCCTGAACTATCGAAAAGTATATTTCCTAATTCAAAGAATAGGCACTACCACGTTCATGATAAAATTAGCCGAAAATAGAAAATTAACTGCACCGTCTCATTTATAAACATTGAAAGAGTATCTTTTTCGGGTTAAATCATAAAACTATATTGGTTTTATGTAGATTCCAGGTGACTGAACTGGCTTTTAACCTCTAACGACTGAAAATGCATTGAAAATCACTGGATCACGTAACACCAATTCTGAATGACTTGCTTCTTGCACTATGCGTTGAATCATTATACAAGCTCTTACGAGACGTTGTATTGTCGTATATATTTACAAGACGAACCTGAGGGAAACGCTTTGATAATTGACTACAGAGTAACTTATACTACAAAATAAACAGACGACTACAAAATATTTAAATGAAACTCTAGAAAAAAGTCGCATAAAACACTACATGTGTGCTGTAAAAATAAATAAAATCAATTTCAAAGCAGCGATAGAAGATATCAATAAAAAAGAAAAATTTTGAAATATAATATTAACACGACCTGGTTAAGGAAAGATAATGAAACGGGACTATGGTAGGAATTAAGGATAGGCAGGGGTCAGAAATGGAGCTTTTTAAGGGATCCGTCTGTAAAGGTTTAATGATGTTCAAAGATCAGCAACGATTCCTGCTGTTGTGGTCCAAATTTTTCCAAGTTCAGCTTGAACGAGGATTTTCCAGAACGCACTACTGTGTTTATGTTATGACCACTACTTTTCCTTCCATACACTCTTTTAAATCAACAAAGTGAATCTATTTTTCACTCATATTTCATTAATCTGACCTGTTACTTATCTTTATTGCATCTATTAGCCAGCATAAACCATTTTTATTTTAGTAAACGGCTTCTGGCACGCACTGACATCGTCGTTTAAGGTCCCGTGATCAATTTATTAAATTAGCTGATTACTGAGGTTCTTTGGTCCGATTTATTGTCTGATGACTTCGTATCTCAAAAGGTAATGACCTTATGGTGAAAGTTCTTTACTCTGTCTTTCTTTACCTACCGTTGACTGTCTGAATGTATGGTACAGGCTCGTATGCTTTGAGGCATGTGTAGACATTTAATAAACTCTTGCAGTGAAAAAAAAATCATAAAAAGGGAAGGCGAGTTGCACCCACATAAGCTCGCGGATAAAGTGAAAGTTCTTTGTGGTGCAAAAGACTTCTCAGTTTATAATTTGTAATTTTTGATTAAAACTGTATATATATATATATATATATATATATATATATATATATATATACACACACTAATTTATGGTTTGAATACATAGTAACTTTTTACTCGAAGCTATTGAAAAGATAATATCATACATAAACATAGCTAAAAAGTTCCCTTCAAAAATATTCACTGCAGCCAACATGACGATTTTATCGACCGATTATCGTTTAAATATTTTTTTTGACATTCCCGACCACCATGTTGTTAGAGCTTGGCCGGTTCCGCAGTCGATCAGCGTTCGGCATTCCTTTTTTTAAGCATTATACAATTTTAACTGGACAGAAGGACTTAGACTTCCCTAGAATAGTATAGTTCTTAAAACGTTTGCCATTTAGGTCAATTTGTGTTTCTGTCTCTTTATCTCATTCTAGGCGTAATCTGGTATAATTTGTTGCAGGATATAACAGAGCTCCACTTAGCCCAGTATTTATTCAGAATGTCAATTCGATACATTGACAATACATTTATCAATGTTGCGCTCGGTTTTTACCCCAAAACAGACCCAAGCACGTAACAACATCTATTTATGTTCTCCAAGTACTCGAGCGTTGACTGTTTAACTTAGCCTTAAAAACGGCGATGCTGTATGTTGACTGTTTCACTTTTCGATTTACGACTTTCAAATTAATATAGGCGAGAATTTTTGTGGTTCAACCTTAAATATGCACTGTTTTAATATTAACTTGATCAACATATTAGAGCCAAACTAAAGTAATTTAAGCAAGAACGATAATTTAAGTCAAGATTATTGTGACAGATTTGAGGAACATTACTAATACGAGAAATAAAAACAAATACATACAAAATGTACTAAAGCTATATTTCATTTATAAGTTAAATAAACACTATTAGACACACTATAATCAACTCTAAAGATATTTTTGGAGGTTTCTTTTTGATAACTTACTTGATTGTGCTTATATTTTAGAATATACAATTAAGTATATCGTATCGGGTTTGTACAATATCGACTACGTTTTTTAATAAAGATATTAAAAATAATATCTCGAACCAAATTGAAACATAACGAATTTGTGCAAAATATAATAATAAATACCTTACTGTAAAACGTAAGAAGTCTTCACTGGAATAAAATTTTCCAATGCGTTTTTCTCCAAATGTTGATACTTAGTCACTGTTATCTTAAAGATGCGACTCTTCTAAATACTCAAGAACATGTCTTATATGAGTCATACACAGTTTAACTCGTTCAAAATTTGCTATATTGGGTATTGGTTAATAGATAAACTAAATTTTTTTTTCAAATTCCAACCGAAATAATTATACAAAACAGTTTTTCATTTACACTTCAATTACGGAGAAATAATTAATTTTTTATTAAAAAAATACTTTTATTTTCAACTTTTTTATTATTATAAATAGAATGTCCATATAACAAAATTTTAGAAAAATACTGGAATATACCGGTATGTGACTTATTTTTCTTTTTGAGAAACAATGGTGATAAAATAAAGGTGTTAGGTGCGTCGTGTAGTATATCGCTTTGATGAAATGGCAAATCGTTCGGTGTGCGAGCACTAAAGGGGGTTTAACCCTTGCAGCAAAGTTGTAATAGTGTTTCTCGAGAACGAGATAAAATACGAAGAAAATTATTTTGTGCTAAATAGGCCACAGAAGTTAGTTTGCTCTACCATTTTATATACATATTAGAATATTGTAAAAGAATTTTTGTAAATAAATAAATGAAATTTTTTTTTATTTCTGTTATTCGGCCAAGAAAATGTATTAAACAATCTTTAACAGTATCTTGGGGAGGGCCGAATAAGAATCAAATATACGAAAGTTCCCACTTGTTTTCAGAGTTTACACTGCGCATTCTCTTAAATTTAGTTAACAGGGCTATTCAGAAAATTGAGTTTTGTAAACTATGAATTTTTTTAAGTAACTGTAAAAGATTGTGATAATATGGAAACTATAAATGTAATCAAATTCGAAAAAGTCGAAGACTCTTCAATTACATAATGTCATGGGTAATTTTTCTATATATTAAATTTTTCAGTAACTAGGAGATGTAAATTAAACAGTTTTAGAGTTAGTCAATGAAATAGCCAACAGTCTGTAGCTTGTTGTGAATGTAGATTGGGGTAACTCCAAGAATTATATATTTTTACCATATTAAAAAAAACCTGTCCAGAGAATATACTGTTTTTTCTTGTATTGGAGAATTGATATAAACTATTTATTACGGAAAATAAACTGATTTTTGTTGTGAGAACATTTTTCAAATTCGCCAATTAATCTTACAAAAAAGTATACAAATGGTTATTTATGTCATTAATATCATTATTGGCATAATTAAAGAGATTTAGAGAATACTACAACATTTGATTCGAAATTCTTTTTTCATCGCTTATTGCAAACAATAAACAGTATTTCGATCTCATGCGTTCGGCGCAAGGTATACATATCCCAGTATTTTTATAGGTGAATTTCTCAGTATATTAATAAAGAGTACAAGTAATCAAAATTATGTACTGTGAAGTTCATCCCGTTCATCTGACTGGCGCATGCCATTAGGGGCTTTTATAGATTGGGTGAGATCCACCCAAAAGCGCTTCTGTTTGGAGAACTTCGTTAGATCTCAAACATAGAAAGAGGCATTTTAAAAGCCGAGGCGCCAGGACAGTTGCGTGATCTGGCGTTGTTCTCAACCTCCAGTAAAGGTAATGTCATTAGAGCCAAATCAGTTGCGTGTGTTTCCACCTTGATTTCATTTATTACTCTTCAAACGGTCTTTATGAAATTTTTTCCCTAATTTCGCGTGCCTTACGACTCTATCGCATGCGCTCCTACAGTTCGCCTTCGCATTTTTACCAGCGGCTAAATTTCTTCATACCGTTCCACTTTTAATGAACTCAAGTTTTCTTTTTATTTTCTTGAAATCAGAAACTTTATTAATTCGCGAATACAAGTAAATTCGTATGCGGTAATTTTGTTTTATGTAGTTTTTACATGACAATTTTAGATTTTTGAATCATCTATCGTAACTATGATGCGTGCTAATGTTACACCCTGGACCAGTACTGGTCGATTGGATCTCAAATGAAATGAGGTGACCTAATAATTTAGCCATTTCCATTCTTCAGTCCGTATGCCATACCCTTACAATTTCCAAAGTTTTGGACGTATGTGCATAAAGTTTTGCAAATATATAATTTTCAATTAATATGTGGCAAAATATAATTTTTTTAATGTCTACGAGGAAAGTGGGCGCCAAATTTTTTGCCTCATTCCACGATTTAGGTTATCATTGGATAAGTCTTTTAAAATGAAGATGAGTAAGTGTTTTGGAATGACCTTATTTCGTATGTACTCCGACAGGCACTTGGCAGTTTTTTAAGGTTCCCTATTCAAATACCGAACTCTTATAATTTCGTGACGTCCGTGTGTGTGTCCGTCCGTCTGTTAAGTCCTCGTTGTTGATGAGCTATATGATCTCAATTAATACGTGCGCAAAAATGTTATTTTTTCTTTTTTTAAGCTATTAAGAAGTGAGAATGAAAAAGTTTTTAACATGTGCAGTATTTGTGTGGTAGCCTTTTAAAATAACATCTAGGGTATATTTTCCACTTTTAATTGTGAACATCGGTTTTTTTAATACTAAGCTTTTAAAAAGACGGGTTAAACACGAGTTTTAAAGACGTGAGAAAAAACCTAAATTTTAGTATTTAATTCAACTCTTCAAAATAAAACATTTCGATTAATCTGCGTCAACAATTTAAACAGGTATAAGTAGACAAGTATTGAAAACTATTTTACCTTTCTTCTGACATAAAGTCGACTGTTCTTTTCATTTAAGCTTACAAGAATTTAACGCCAAATATTGTAAAAAGTCACAATTAAATGCAACTACGTGATGTAGTATTATTTCTACTTTCTTTACCACGACCTAGGTTTCGTTGTATTACAACATATTCAGGTGGGATATTAGCAAAGATAATATTAGCAAAGATACAATTTTTGCTAATATCCCACCTGAAGATGTTGTAATACAACGAAACCTAGGTCGTGGTAAAGAACTTAAAGAAAGTAGAAATAATACTACATCACGTAGTTTCATTTAATTGTGAATACAAAATTAACGCCAAATATATTCAATATTGTAAAAAGTTGTAATATATCGACATTTCTATAACTTATTTCATGAAATAATAAAGTGTATGCTAATGAGATGAAATAATATGGGTACACAATAACAGACGCTTTATTGGTGTGCTAATGAGATGAAATAATATGGGTACACAATAACAGAAGATTTATTGGTGTGCTAATGAGATGAAATAATATGGGTACACAATAACAGAAGCTTTATTGGTGTGCTAATGAGATGTAATAATATGGGTACACAATAACAGAAGCTTTATTGGTGTGCTAATGAGATGAAATAATATGGGTACACAATAACAGAAGCTTTATTGGGTATGTAAAAAGCTGTTGCATACCTAGCGATGTGTGCTTTATCATAAATTAGCGTGTTAGCCTCGAATTTTTACGACAGAATTAATTAAAAATCGGATAATTTTACAAGCAATAATTTTTTTAAAATATTTATTATTATTTAAATTTGTCTTTAAAAAATGACAAAGGTTTCTGTCCGTTGGTGTCTAACTATGTACGTATGAGGACACACCGTAGGTCGCAATTACTAACCGATTTTTGTGACCGTTTTCTTATCGATTGATTGGTTACAATCAGAAAAGTAACTTATTAATTTTTTAAGGAAAATTTTATATTATTTCCCGTCCTTGTTATGATATATCATTCTCTCGTCTATATATTATTCTCTCGGTCTAGCTTAATACCTGTATATATATTTTTATATGATATACGGGTATTTAGCTAGACCGAGAGAGATAGATGAACACGATAGAATAGGACAAGAAGTGTACGCATGTGCGAAAACAAACAGAAGTGATGTTCATTACTGTTCAAAAGTGAATCTATCAGTTGTCAAAAGTGAAAAATGCCTTCACTTGTTCTCAGCTGTGTTGTATGTTATGTGTGTCATAATTTGTCAAAATTTGTCGATTTATTCGTTTTTCAAACCAGCAGCAACTTGCGTACTATCAAGGATATGCTGCTCTTCTTGGCACAGAATATGAGAAAATAGCTCTTATTTTTGGAAGTGATTTTAATGTAAATGTTGCATCTGATGACCTGATAGCATTAATTAACTTTATGTGCGGAAAATTTAATATAAATATGAATAATGATTCTAAGATTGCGACAACAAAATCTGGAGCTATGATGGACGCTGTTTTACACTATACCTGGAAAGTATGGAGTCATTAATGTACGTTTGATATTTTAGTTACTATAACGCTATAATGTCAACTTCACCAATACAAACATCACCAGATAATACTGTAAATATTGAGGAAACAATTAAGAAATATAATCGATATTTTGTCTATCCTGTTCTCATTTTCATTTTTAAAATCCTATATGTATGCTATACTCCTTTAAGAATATTTTTCTCTCTTTCACCCTCTCTCTGCCGTTTTAATATATATATATATATATATATATATATATATATATATATATATATATATATATATATATTAATATATGTATATATATATATATATATATATATATATATTTACAAATCGAGGTTTAGATCGCCAAAGACACTTTGCTTCTATCACATGTACTGAGTTGCAGACGCTCAAAATTTTTCGTTTTATCGCGGGATTAACGTACAAGTTCTAATACTATTTTGAGTTTTAAATTCAATGTTTAGCTGAGACAAAATATGTAAAAATAAATCGAAATTCAAATTAAATCTTTATACCGAATTAACTACGATTTCTGGACAGAAACCTACTATATGCTCAAGTTAATTTCGTTTTAAACGCGGGGATCACCTGTTCACTTAAACTTGTTAGTTTATTATTTTTTATAAGTACTTCTTTTTTTATGAAATTTATGACCAATTGGGCTATCGATGTAGTTATAATTTAATAATGTAACGTATCGCATTATTTAGAGATATAAATATGTGATGTGTGTATATATATATATATATATATATATATATATATATATATATATATATATATATATATATATATATATAATATTAAAGTAGTATTAATAAAGGAAAAAAGAACACAAGTGTTCATTTTGGTTTTACAAACAATTTTCGTCTTGTTTTCATTTAGAAAATAAAGCAATAATCCCTTTTATGCGACGCTTTAATGACTGCTCATTATTACACAATTATTTATCGAGCTGTGAGCGACAAGTCATTCGACAGGCGATTGACAATTTTTTTAAAGCTTTATAAATAAGTTCAAAATAGAAATATTCATTGATTATTTTATAAATACCTACAATCTTAAGGGGGACAAAATTATTTTGAGCATATATAAATGTTCAGAACAATTTTGATTTTTGTTTAATGAATATACACGGTGCCCGGAAATAAGTGTCTGGCAAAGAAAGACGTTATTCTTTGACTGAAAAATTGTTGAGTGTCGTTAAAATAAAATTTAAAAGACCACTTTTTTTCAGAAAATTTAAAATAATATCCACAATTCATCTTTTTCGTACACACGATACTTGTGCACATTGTTCAATTCTCGCTGATCGGGAGAATAATCCGTAAACAGCTGCGAAGACATCGCAACTGCGGGTAAACACCGCGCTCCGGCAAGTTTTGGATATATTAAAAAGAGTTGTGTGTAATATTTTTTTGCACTCAATTAGAAAAGGGCGTGTTTTATGTTTTACTTCAATGACAATTGATTCCTTTATAGCCAACGAGTAGCGTCTTCCTTTGTCCTACATTTATTCCCGGACACCGTGTATAATTTTGTATAATTTTGCCGACGTACGGCCGGCTAAATGGAGACGCCATTGATAAGAATTTCTGTGAGTACCGCATCGGCAGTTCAGAGGGGAGGTGTCCGTTTCATTCTAGATCGTTCTATTTGCGCATGCATGAATGAAGATGAAAACTAACACAAGATCTATTTTTATTTCAAATTAATTTTATTGAGTATGGCGAAGCTATAAAAAGTATCACTTTCATAGTTCACCATAAAAGCAATTTACATATGCGTTGCTATGCGAGTGAATCCGTTATATGTCATTTTAATTTAGCACGATTTTCTCGTGAATTGATCTACTCTGCTAACATTAAAAAGATCAACACCATCAATTTGATGATGACGCGAAATAAAATGGTCATATTTTAATGTTACGCTTTATTTAAACACTATTTTCTTCAAATTTTGACATTTTGTAGTTTTATGACGTCTGTCAGAATACAAAGTTACTGTCTTAATTTACTCACGAAATACAATGAGCCATTAATACAAATTCCACTGCTATCAAAATGGCGCAATATAAAGGACTAGACAAATTATGGCACTTGAGGGTACCAACGTAGAAATATTTGTTTAAATTATCGCTAAATATTTTGTTGTATTTGAATATTGTACGGTTAGTATTGAAGCAGTCAGTTATGTGTAAACTTCATTGTTTTGTATTCCTTCTGTGATTCAAATCAATGTGAATACTAGAAGAAATTTATCTGATTTTGAAATACAGAAGCTACTGTAAAGTTTTCGAAATTTAACTTCTTCGGATTCTGAATTGGGCAAAGAAGATAGTGCTGACAGGGCAACTGAATTTATTGACGAATTTTGTACCGGTGATCAGAAATACATTGTTGTCGGACGGTTCAGATTCCTGTGAAGAATTTTAAATAGAAATACCGTCTACATCTAGTATGACTTCTAGTAGTCGCTTTATTGATTAAAAACCAGCCGTAGAAGATGACGGACTAGGCGTGATGGATCTTACCAACTGGCACTTCCTGTAGTAGGTGAAACTTTGATTTCAAGTGATGGCACCGAATGGATTTGTTTAGCATATACCCAGAGCACGATCCAGACAGGCCGATGAAGTAATCAAAACTTTGAGAAGTTCAAGGTCCAATTCCTTACTAAAAGCGATTCGTTCAGGTTGGTAAAGTGATCACTGCCTGGCGATTATTCATTGCTGAAGCAACTCTTCGACACATAAAGTTTTCCGGAAACAGGAGCTCACCGACGGATTACTGATGAAACTTGGTGTAGTTTTTAGAGGAGCTTGATGCCTTTATTGTATTGCTGTATACTCGCAACGCTTATAATTAGATTTACATCTGATGTGGTCGAAACTTTGGGGGTCATCTGAACTCCGTGAAAGACTTAGCAAGAACAAATCCAAAGAAACTATGAGATATATACGTTTTGATCGTTAGAACTGTGCAATCTCAAACGGATAAGTTTGCGCTAGCATCAGCGATTTGGAATAAATTTATTGAAAATAGTCAGTTAAGCTACATACCTGGTGACAATTTGGCTGGTGATGAACAGTTATTTCTGTCTAAAACTCGATGTCCCTTTACGAAATATACAGGAAAAAAACCTGACCAGCTTGGGATAAAATTTTGACTTTCACTTGACGTTGAAACTAAAAATCTATGTAGTGCAATTCCATAGTTAGGCTGAGATAAATATCAAACAAGCGAGTCATTGCCAGAACGTGTGATCTTAAAACTGTTACAACCCTATCTGAAACAAGGACGCAATATAACAACGGATAATTGTTTCAGCCCTATAAAACCGCAGAAAAACTGAGAGCTGAGCAAACAAAAATAAGGGATACAAGGAGACGTGCGAGAAGGGATATACCAGCGGTCTGCAAAACAATTCATACACCACGTTACGATTCTTTTATTTTGAAAACCGAATCCGATAACCACCCTTACTACATATCAAAGTAAATCAGAAACAAAATTGTTATGATTTTCAGTACTTTAAATCCAAATGTTCAAATTAACACTTTCCAAAAGAAAATTCCTGAAACAATTGAATTTTATAATTAAACAAAATATAGTGTCAAAATTTATATGGCCCGGAAGTTATCTGTAAGAGTTGGCACTCGTAGATGGCCTATACATATATCATCATATATATTAATATCATCATCATCATATATATTAATACGCTAAGGTTTTAAGATGTTACTCTCCCTTTTTAGAAAAAACCTCACAACTAATCCACATAAATTATATATAATTTTATAGATAATTGCTTGCTCTACCGGCATCCACAACTAAAAAATTTATTATTGCTATTGTTTTTGCAAATTAATTAATTATTAAAATTATATACACAAAACAGCAATGCTGCCATCTAACGGCTCAACGTCAATGTGATTGACGGTCGGTAAAATTTTTGTTTAATTTCAAATCCACTCACGTATAAATAAAGTGGCGCTTTAGCTCAATGCTTTTGATACTTGCGCCTCTATATGTCAATTTTAGTAAAATATTTGTTTGATCTGTCATCTGAGCTTCATAATGGAATAAATAATAATGCGAAGACTTCGCACGGGTAACGCTAGTTATGTAATATTTTATGTATAGCTGGCATAAATTCATTATTCATTTACAGAAAAGTAATGAATTCCAATATTTCTCAGCATAGTTTCCTACTCCAATTCGAATGTAAAACGATAAGAACATATAAACAATCGTCTTGACCCGTCTCATTTACTTTATAATCCGGAAAATGTAAATAAAATCAAAAGAGATGAGATTAAACAAAAGACGTACTTGTAAAGTAAATAGAAGCTATAAGAAAAATAATACATCTTATTTATGTGATACTTAATATGCCAAGAGAAAAAACATTATTTTGTGAAATGTGTCTCCGAATAAAATAAAGCTGCATTTATTTATCGTAATTTTGTGTCGTTTGTCATAAATTATATCATCAGTTTCAAATTTACGCCATCCTAGCGCCAAAATGATGGAAATCGACTTTTTAGGTACAATGCGAATACCGGTCTCTCCAGTGTTAAACATGGTATTGCTGTATCGAATATTATAAACATGGTATTGCTGTATCGAATATTATAAACATGGTATTGCTGTATCAAATATTATAAGCATGGTATTGCTGTATCGAATATTATAAACATGGTATTGCTGTATCGAATATTATAAACATGGTATAGCTGTATCGAATATTATAAACATGGTATAGCTGTATCGAATATTATAAACATGGTATAGCTGTATCGAATATTATAAACATGGTATTGCTGTATCGAATATTATAAACATGGTATTGCTGTATCGAATATTATAAACATGGTATTGCTGTATCAAATATTATAAGCATGGTATTGCTGTATCGAATATTATAAACATGGTATTGCTGTATCGAATATTATAAACATGGTATAGCTGTATCGAATATTATAAACATGGTATAGCTGTATCGAATATTATAAACATGGTATAGCTGTATCGAATATTATAAACATGGTATTGCTGTATCGAATATTATAAACATGGTATTGCTGTATCGAATATTATAAAACTGCAAAATGGTGAATAGAAGTGTAACAAAATATCTTCAATGGGAACCATTTCCTCGATTGATACGAATATAAAAGAACTTAATAATTTTTCAAAATTAAATTTTAGTAATTATCATCAAGAAGACTGTATACATTTACTTCATTACGATATTTTTAGGTTTCTCTACCACAGGATGAAAAAATGGAAGCCTTATAGAATCATCTTTTGTCCTCCATCTCTCTGCCTATCAAGATTCTTTTTCTCCGGAAGAGCAAGGTAAAACGAGGTATCAAGCTGGAATTAATATCAAACAATAAGGTTTCTATAGTTTTGTAAAAAATGCAAGCTTCTAACTGAATGGAATAAAAAATACGTCTTTTCAAATGTCACGTCATTTGATGTTGAGTTACTAATCCAAACTTTTTTCTTTTCCTTATGATAGGAGATAGTTTAAGCAAAATAAAAAGACTTTATCACAATTTTATGTGGTATTATTACGTGACAAACTAATTTGCTTCCTTTTTTAATTTTTGTTTTTTTTCATATATTTGTAAATTACTTATACCTGCTAAGCTTCATGAGATATAATATGTCGATATGGAAAAGCCTTACGACGCGAGTCCCACTCGTTTTTTCTATATTTCCCTGACTGAATTTTTTATCACATGTTCTTTCTAAAATAACTCGAATACCTTTTATCTAAACGCATAACAAACGTATAAACTGCAAGATACGTTTCCGTATCCGCGAATCTAGACATGAATAATCAGCGTATCGGGATACAAATAATCCGCATCCGTGGATCAAGGCTCGGATAATGTTTATCCTTATCCGTAAATGTAGACACAAATAATCCGCGTCTATATACGAATTATCCGTATCCAAATCCGCGGATCCAGACACTAATAATCCGCGTCCTATCCGCGTGTCAGGACACGGGTAAACTTTACCCGTATCCACGTATCTAGACCTAAATAATCCATGTCTGTATCCGCGTATCTAGAGACGAATAATCCATATCCGTATCCGTGGATCTAGACACGAATAATCCGTGTACGTATTCGTGCTAAAGAGAAAAGAGTGGGCATCGTAACCTTAATTGAAATATTGATTTAATATAAATAATGACAAAATAAAATAATACTCAGTAATTGGATACAAAATTTAATTTACTAATATGGATGCAGACAAATTGTGTATTTAGAAAGAATTATTTGTTATAATGTTTTTTGTTTAATTTTATTTAAAAACATTCTAAATCAGCAAATTCGAGCACGCATTTATAAATATTAAACATAAGGAAATCGTAAGTAAATCGAATGATTTAAAAATTTTTTGAAAGATGTTTACTAAACACTAAGCAAATTCGAGCACATATTTATGAATGTTAAACATAAGGAAATCGTAAGTAAATTAAATGATTTTAAAATTGTTTAAAAGACTAGCGTGACCCGTGCGAAGTCTTCGCATTATTTATTCCATTATGAAGCTCAGATGACAGATTAAACAAATATTTTACTAAAATTGACATATAGAGGCGCAAGTATCAAAAGCATTGAGCTAAAGCGCCACTTTATTTATACGTGAGTGGATTTGAAATTAAACAAAAATTTTACCGACCGTCGATCATATTGACGTTGAGCCGTTAGATGGCAGCATTGCTGTTTTGTGTATATAATTTTAATAATTAATTAATTTGCAAAAACAATAGCAATAATAAATTTTTTAGTTGTGGATGCCGGTAGAGCAAGCAATTATCTATAAAATGATATATAATTTATGTGGATTAGTTGTGAGGTTTTTTCTAAAAAGGGAGAGTAACATCTTAACCTTAGCGTATTAATATATATGATGATGATGATGATGATGATGATGTTTACTAAACACTAAGCGAATTCGAGCACATATTTATGAATGTTAAATATAAGGAAATTGTAAGTAAACTAAATGATTTAAAAATTGTTTAAAAGATGTTTACTAAACAATAAACAAATTCGAGCACATATTTATGAATATTAAACTTAATGGAACCGTAATAATAGTTTTTAATTTAATGCTTGGCAGCAATTTGTAAGTAATAAGACAGGTTTTTTTTGAATCAACTTTTTTAATAATCACGAACGGTGGTTATTTTTCAAATATGTTGTTTTTTTATTTACATTCCTTTATTAAGGAATATAAGTGACATTTTCACAGTAGCTGATAACTTGTATACGCGAACAACCTAATTTAATTGCAACAAACGGTAACAAACGGACTTTATGTAAATTAGACTCTTTTACATCAACGCAACGAAAAAATGGTTCGTCATATCCTTATGTACATAAAACAAAGGAATATTTAGATATTATAATAGTCAAGTTAATATTTTTCAATAGTTTTAAAGCACAGCGTTAAGCTGACAAAGCAGGCAAAGTTGTGATCGTTAAGTAGAGTTTTTTTTTATTATATGGACATTGCTTATAATATTTGACAAGTTTAACTCAAAAATACACCCAGTACACATCGACTCACTTCACTTAAATCTTTAATGCTTACCGTCCACTCGTTTCAAAAAGATATGATCTACTCTATATCCATACGAACACTATAAAATAAATGATGCTAAAAGTTTCATATCATTCGAATATGCCATTTTTATACCATACCATAAAAAACAAACAATTAGTATGATTACTTACTTTTTTAAGACAATTAGTATGATTAATAATGCCAAGGCGACAACGAAAGAGATGAATGTTGAAAGAAAGGACGAATGTAACAAGGATAAAAAGTATTCCAATTTTTGTAATCCAATTTAGCGTCAATAAAAATTTCACCATTTATTGGTTTTTAAAATAGAAAAATATACATTCAAAACATAATTTCCGGTCGCGATTATTTAATTTAAAAAAAAAACCTTTAAAAATTATTCCCCGTACTACCTGGGTTTTTGCAATGAATTGCTTGTTTTAATTTTTTCAACTTAATTAGCGACATTAAATACTGAATATGCAAATAAATACAAACAAGAGTTTATATACATAAAAAACACAAACAATTCATAAATTGAAATATGCAAAAAGGATGTAAATTTAATATTTTACAGTCAATTCACAGCGGTTTTTTTCACAGAAAACTTTATAAATCGATTTTTTATTGAAATGATCATGAGTGGAATTTGTTTTTTATGTACTTTGTATTTTATGTATATTCTTTCAATTAAAGAAAGAAATATATAAAATGTGTGTGGTGTTAAATTGCATTTATGCCATTTTTCTAAAAAGTTTACAAATGTGCTACTCGTGATTAGAGGGTGAGTTGGTAGAGAGAAAAGAACGTGGTAACTCCTCCAGTAATTACTCTCAACCCTTACGCACAGAGTTGCGTAATTTAAAAAATAAATATTTATACTATCTTTGATAATAATGTTTCGTCTTATAAAAATATTTTGATTAATAATTACAGACTTGTAAAAAAGCTGAAATAATTAAAAAAAATTATTTTCGTTAAAAAACAAACTCAAATTATCTTAAAGTTCAAATACTTATATAAAAAGAACTGTAACTAAAATTACGAATTTATCATAAAAAAAATAAATCAAAAAAATTTTAAATTTGAAATACGTAAAAATTATTGCAAATACAAATTTATTTAAAGAAAACACACATATATTTATGTGATATTATTGTTAATTTATTTGTAAAAAACTATTTTTTACAGATAAATTGGGTTGGAAAGGGTATAGTTCCCAACAATGTTCCAACTATTATTTTCACTGCGAGTACATAGTAACAAAATTTTCAAAATTAATTTTCTCAGAAACTATACATTTTCACGGTGGGAAAATGACACCGTTGGGATGGTAAAATAACCCTTTTACTTACTCCTCCACCTCCAAATTCAGACAGTATGATTCTAAACTCAACCCTTTTATTTTTCATACATCAACTGTGTTTGTTAAGACACAAAAACAAAACTCATAAACTTTACTATTTATGACTATTATATTTATAAAAACATGATTTTTTAATTACCTTCTTTTTTATTTAGTAGTGTTTTCCTCTTTATCCGGTACTTAACGAAATTCGATCGCAAATCAAACAAAAACAATCGATTAAACTATTCAATCACGCTTGTTATAAATTTTATATATTTAGCAACCGATAGTTTAGAATAAGAATTTATTACAAAGAATATAGATGATACAAAATATTAGATGCGTTAAGTTAGCCGTAAATGACACAAATGACTTCTGTTCAAAAATCGTTCTTTCTTTCTTTTATTCTGTGGCGATCATTCTCTCCAGAGAGAACTTTTGCCAGTGTCAAGTTTAGATTTGTTGTTTAGGCAACACTATTAGATTACACTCCCAATATCTGCCACTATTGATAAGAAAAATAAATTAAAGAGCAAAACAAAAATCAAATAGAAGTTCATTATGCCAGAACAAATTAAGAGAAAATATAAACAAAAAAAGAAAAAAAAATTACAGATAATTCAAAGGTGACAATAACACATAGATAAATAATAAGTATATACATATGTATATACAAACAAACATAAAACAGATATACGTGAATATAGAAGGTCCTAGATTTTGATGTCGTTCTTTCTTATGTATTGAATGATTAAGTCAAGTATGGTTTTATTAGAAATGGATAGGGACTGTGTTCTATTGCGACGTTTTTTTCTTTTTTTCCATTAATAATATGTAATTATTGTACTTTCTTGTCCGTTCAATTGAAAAAAATCATTAAAAAAAATTGTTTTTATCATCATGTTTATACAGGCGAATCGCCTACATTGAAAAGTAAATCGCTACATCGAAAAGAGAATAAAATAAAACTTACCTCGACACCGCACATACTTTCATGTATAACGGAAACAGTGTATAAAAAAAATTTCGTGCCGATTTTTCACGAAAAAAAAACGAGCTGATTAATACTAATGTGGAAAATTTAAAAAAACCGTTCAATCCCGTTTTTGAAAATGAGAATTTTCGCTTTTTTGTCTGTAAAGTAGGTGCTTGAAATATATAGTAGTAGGTGCTTGTAATATATAGCTTGAAATATATTGTAGTAGGTGCTTGTAATATATTTTGTCTGTAAAGTAGGTGCTTGAAATATATAGTAGTAGGTGCTTGATAAAAAAGTTAAAAAGACACCAAAAGTTTAGAAGAAAACGCCAAATATCAAATTTCATTCCGATCAGATTCGCTACTTCGCTGGACAGACGTACACATTACACGTATGCACATGTATACATACATTTAATTTTTAGTATTTTTTAAAATTCTACTAAACAAATATAACTGATTTCAATGTAAATATCTAACTTAAATTTTTGGGCGATTACGATACTGCTTTCACGTCGCTCGATGACAGAACATAAAATTAATGTAATTAGATCACGAAGATTATAAAAATACTTGTAGAGTTTAAACAGCTATTAATTTTTTTACTGCTTTATTTCGCTGTTGCGTTAAAATTTATAAAAAAGGATCTTTCATCTCCCTACAGCAATTTTTAAAAAAATGTATGCGCTTCTCTTACATATATTTCCATACAGCGATCTTCAGGAAAGTGAATGCACTTTTTTTAGATGTATCTCCCTACAGTCATCTTCAACAAAGTGTCTGCCCTTTTCTTACAACTATCTCTCTACAGTGATCTTCAGAAAAGTGTCTGCGCTTTTCTTACATGTATCTCCCTACAGCGATCTTCAATAAAGTGTCTGCGCTTTTCTTACATGTATCTATCTCTACAGCGATCTTCAAGAAAGTGTTTGCGCTTTTCTTACATGTATCTCCCTACAGCGATCTTCAATAAAGTGTCTGCGCTTTTCTTACATGTATCTATCTCTACAGCGATCTTCAAGAAAGTGTTTGCGCTTTTCTTACATGTATCTCCCTACAGCGATCTTCAATAAAGTGTCTGCGCTTTTCTTACATGTATCTATCTCTACAGCGATCTTCAAGAAAGTGTTTGCGCTTTTCTTACATGTATCTCCCTACAGCGATCTTCAATAAAGTGTCTGCGCTTTTCTTACATGTATCTATCTCTACAGCGATCTTCAAGAAAGTGTTTGCGCTTTTCTTACATGTATCTCCCTACAGCGATCTTCAATAAAGTGTCTGCGCTTTTCTTACATGTATCTATCTCTACAGCGATCTTCAAGAAAGTGTTTGCGCTTTTCTTACATGTATCTCCCTACAGCGATCTTCAATAAAGTGTCTGCGCTTTTCTTACATGTATCTATCTCTACAGCGATCTTCAAGAAAGTGTTTGCGCTTTTCTTACATGTATCTCCCTACAGCGATCTTCAATAAAGTGTCTGCGCTTTTCTTACATGTATCTATCTCTACAGCGATCTTCAAGAAAGTGTTTGCGCTTTTCTTACATGTATCTCCCTACAGCGATCTTCAATAAAGTGTCTGCGCTTTTCTTACATGTATCTATCTCTACAGCGATCTTCAAGAAAGTGTTTGCGCTTTTTTTACATGTATCTCCCTACAGCGATCTTCAATAAAGTGTCTGCGCTTTTCTTACATGTATCTATCTCTACAGCGATCTTCAAGAAAGTGTTTGCGCTTTTCTTACATGTATCTCCCTACAGCGATCTTCAATAAAGTGTCTGCGCTTTTCTTACATGTATCTATCTCTACAGCGATCTTCAAGAAAGTGTTTGCGCTTTTCTTACATGTATCTCCCTACAGCGATCTTCAATAAAGTGTCTGCGCTTTTCTTACATGTATCTATCTCTACAGCGATCTTCAAGAAAGTGTTTGCGCTTTTCTTACATGTATCTCCCTACAGCGATCTTCAATAAAGTGTCTGCGCTTTTCTTACATGTATCTATCTCTACAGCGATCTTCAAGAAAGTGTTTGCGCTTTTTTTACATGTATCTCCCTACAGCGATCTTCAATAAAGTGTCTGCGCTTTTCTTACATGTATCTATCTCTACAGCGATCTTCAAGAAAGTGTTTGCGCTTTTCTTACATGTATCTCCCTACAGCGATCTTCAATAAAGTGTCTGCGCTTTTCTTACATGTATCTATCTCTACAGCGATCTTCAAGAAAGTGTTTGCGCTTTTCTTACATGTATCTCCCTACAGCGATCTTCAATAAAGTGTCTGCGCTTTTCTTACATGTATCTATCTCTACAGCGATCTTCAAGAAAGTGTTTGCGCTTTTCTTACATGTATCTCCCTACAGCGATCTTCAATAAAGTGTCTGCGCTTTTCTTACATGTATCTATCTCTACAGCGATCTTCAAGAAAGTGTTTGCGCTTTTTTTACATGTATCTCCCTACAGCGATCTTCAATAAAGTGTCTGCGCTTTTCTTACATGTATCTATCTCTACAGCGATCTTCAAGAAAGTGTTTGCGCTTTTCTTACATGTATCTCCCTACAGCGATCTTCAATAAAGTGTCTGCGCTTTTCTTACATGTATCTATCTCTACAGCGATCTTCAAGAAAGTGTTTGCACTTTTTTTACATGTATCTCCCTACAGTCATCTTCAACAAAGTGTCTGCCCTTTTCTTACAACTATCTCTCTACAGTGATCTTCAGAAAAGTGTCTGCGCTTTTCTTACATGTATCTCCCTACAGCGATCTTCAATAAAGTGTCTGCGCTTTTCTTACATGTATCTATCTCTACAGCGATCTTCAAGAAAGTGTTTGCGCTTTTTTTACATGTATCTCCCTACAGCGATCTTCAATAAAGTGTCTGCGCTTTTCTTACATGTATCTATCTCTACAGCGATCTTCAAGAAAGTGTTTGCGCTTTTCTTACATGTATCTCCCTACAGCGATCTTCAATAAAGTGTCTGCGCTTTTCTTACATGTATCTATCTCTACAGCGATCTTCAAGAAAGTGTTTGCGCTTTTCTTACATGTATCTCCCTACAGCGATCTTCAATAAAGTGTCTGCGCTTTTCTTACATGTATCTATCTCTACAGCGATCTTCAAGAAAGTGTTTGCGCTTTTCTTACATGTATCTCCCTACAGCGATCTTCAATAAAGTGTCTGCGCTTTTCTTACATGTATCTATCTCTACAGCGATCTTCAAGAAAGTGTTTGCGCTTTTCTTACATGTATCTCCCTACAGCGATCTTCAATAAAGTGTCTGCGCTTTTCTTACATGTATCTATCTCTACAGCGATCTTCAAGAAAGTGTTTGCGCTTTTCTTACATGTATCTCCCTACAGCGATCTTCAATAAAGTGTCTGCGCTTTTCTTACATGTATCTATCTCTACAGCGATCTTCAAGAAAGTGTTTGCGCTTTTCTTACATGTATCTCCCTACAGCGATCTTCAATAAAGTGTCTGCGCTTTTCTTACATGTATCTATCTCTACAGCGATCTTCAAGAAAGTGTTTGCGCTTTTCTTACATGTATCTCCCTAAAGCAATCTTCAACAAAGTGTCCGCGCTTTTCTTGCATATACAGTGTGGTTTTCGGTTATTTAACAGCTCAAGTAAGATGTGATAAGGTTATTTGTAATACTTACTACATTTTACGTGTTCGGCAGAAACATCAACACATATATACATATGCACATTATAAATAAACATTTAACCTTCGGTGAAAACGAAGCAATCGCATTCGATGAATTTCAACGGTGATAATCACCTTCGATGCAAGACTTGTACATCGCTTTTAAGATTTTATTTTCGTAGTTTCTGAGATGAACTCGTTAGGAATAGTTTAGATTTGTTATCTTAAGAGAAGATTTTATTTTTAAAGTAATCCATTCATATTATAAAATCGAGTCCCCCGTTGCGTCTGTTTCTCTCTGTATGTAGTCTACTTTCTTAGTGATAACTGAACGGATTTTTTGTGGGTTTTTCCAAGAAATTATTCGAAATGAATTTATGATCAATTTGTGAAAGTTACCTGATCCATAGATTGAGTATCGATGAAATCAGAAAACAAGCATTTATCGAAGAAGTATCTCGGCGTGAGCGGTATAAACTTTTGAATATACATGGAACACCATATAGCAACATAGTTCTTCCCAAAAAGTTCTACTATGAAGTTTCGGGTAGTATACGTGTATATATTACGTACAATCAATAATAAACGTTTTACTTTAAAAAAAATAATTTTTTAAATAAAATTTCTGGGACTTATTATTAGAAACTGCCGTAAAGTAACAATTTTTTAGTGGTCATCCTCAATTTGCATAAATCAACATTTCCGTTTTATACCCTAGTTTTATAAAGAATACTTAAATTATGAGGGTACTTTTAAGTAAGCAAAATGATATGCTTCAGTTTTATAAAATCTTTGCCGACCAGTGCGAAGCAGCGGCGAGTCGCTAATCATTTAATAATAATGTCATTTATTTTAATCGGTTTATCTTTGATATTTTAAAACTTTTGCATAAAAAATTTTCAAAATAGGTCTATTTATTCTGATATGCCAAATATAAAAATAAAAATTCGAAATTATATCTGGAAAATTCGCTGGAAAATGTTGTAGTTTTTTTTTTAAAAAAGGTTTGGAAACATTTTAAATTATTTTTATATATTATGTTGTTTTTGCTGTTGTATAATCGAAAGCAATTGTTATTTATTAATTGATTATCCAATACTATAATAGGTGCTGTAAAGAGTGGTAAAGAGTTTATATATAGTCGGTAAACATTCATATCGCGTTTGTAAATGCGATCTTTTCTTATCAACTTTATGAAATAAATTTGAACAATAATTGATATTTGATAATTTATTAGTTACAATCTACACTGTACAAAATTTTGGAAACTATAGGAATTAAGAAAACATTCTTATGAAAGTCGAACTTGATAGTTTTATAAAAAAAAACAGGAAAAAAAGTATGAAAGAAGTAAAATAAGAATAGAAAGACATTCTTGCACTTAGGAAAAATATACAATAAAGATAATTTTGAACTTTAAATAATTAATCGGATATTTAATAAAAGATACATTTACTTTAATGAATATTCTTAGTACACTGTTTAAGTGCCAATAGAACTCGGGCTACGAATATTCCATATATACTTAGTACATACAATATTTACAGTACACACAATATTACTTAGTACATATAACTTGGTGCATACAATATTACAAGTGGTACATTTTATACCTATTACAATATTTATAAATATTGATATGATTTCTCACCCTACGGATATATTATTGCTTAGTGTATCTTTTACAGGAGTAAAAATTACGTGAATTCCTCTAAAACTTACTTAGGATGACCTCTATAGTGTTTCTATAAATGTTAAGTAAACCTGTAAAAGATGTGTGATGTACTAATTAAAATTATTAGGAACAATATTTTTGAGATCCTAAAACTATTCTCTATAAACTATACCCCAAACAACATATGCAATTTTAAGAAAAAGTTGATTACCTAATATACTCTTCTCTGTCGGGAAAATTTTAGATTACCTATTAGTAATAATAATATGCTTTACCACTATGCCAAATCTCAAGTTCTAACGTTGAAAATTTTCTAAGAAGACTGTTCAGAAAAACCCACAAGCTCAGCGAGTGATATCATAAAGGTTCGGTTTTTTTTCTTCCAAGGTTCGGAACTCTAAAAATAGCACATATAATTACTAAACTTTAAAGTTAAACAGTTGTAATATTGATGATCGAAAAACTCACCTAATTATGTAATATAATGCTTCTAATTATGATTTTTCTATTTCAACTTGTATCTTTTCCAAATTCACCGGCGAAAACAGTTCAGAGCACTAATCGCAATGCAAAACTCAGTTGTATTAACTCGGAGAAGGAATTTAAAGTTTGATAATAGCGAGTAGGCGGGCGGCGCCGCGTCGCTCCCCTGCGGGCGCGGGCGGGCCACTGTGCGCCTTATCTCGGCGCCGATACTCTGCGCCCTTGCATGTGCAGCACATTTCCTCGGATGCGAGCCGAGGGACCGCCAAAAATATGTGGTACCTATGCGGTATGCGGTACCTAATAGGATTAGGTTGTCATACGTAAACAGGAACAGTAAAAAAGGGATATTTATGGCGCGGTTCCGCTATCTGCTCGCTTAATCTGTACCTTTTTAAATTATTGAACACAATAAAAAAAATTTAGGAAAAGTTCTTTTTAGGTACATATGTAAATTGAAATATTTCAGGATATACACAATTTTTTATTGTACTATTTACAAATACTTTGAAAAAATTATTTTTCACTGCGTAAATACATTGCCTATATATATATATATATATATATATATATATATATATATATATATATATATACATACCTTTATAAATATATAGATCTTGTATGGGGACTTAATTTATTTTATGGACATTTTCAAAAATATCCCGAAAACCATTTAATATATAATTTCGGGAAAAAATGTTCGGAATAATTATAACTCAAACCTTCCCACTAATTCCTCATATAACCGAAAGTAAAAAAAAAATTTTTTAGGTTCTTACTACTACGAAAGATACGGGTCAATAAACTCTATGACTATATCAAATTTCACGTTTCTCAATTTTCTAAGAACAACAGCTACGGTAGATAGACAGACGGACGCATAAGTGAGTGATCTCTAAGGGTTCTGTTTTTTTCTTCTGCGGTACGGAAAGTAGAAGAGCAGGAAAATAAAACTGACCCAATTCAATTATCATTTTTGAAACCATGAATCATTTTCAAATATATTTAGACAAGATAAAAATTAACGAAAAATATTTAATTCCGGTTCAAAGATATGACTAAATATTGTAATTACCTTCCTTTTTGGGATTATAATCCACCAAAAATATATTTATTATTTATCGTAATTTTCACATAATCATTTCATTATGCGTATAATGGTTTCCTTATGTATAACAAATGTATACATTTGGCGTGCCAATATAACTTGTCCTCAACTAATTTTGATTATTAATAGGATTACTCCAAAAATATCAGTGCCAATAACACCTAATACCATCGGTATATTTAAACATGATCAATACCCCATAAAAATATTTGAGTTAGGTAAAAAATGGATATGAAAATATATTTACAAATTACAAAGTCTATCGTACCAAAGTTGTGTATAAAATTCAGTTAAATTGGGTCTTTTCAGAGCTTTTATTATATTATAATTAAAGATGTAGGTTTTTGCCCTTAAAGGAATGGAAAAGACTGTTTTCAAATATTTTACTCGAAATGAGCTTATCCAGCCATTTTTCATCCTTCCTCAAGAAAGAAAATCAAGAAACATCATCAGGATAGATAACAAAGACAACGCCATAGAGGCAATACGAGGATAGTAGGACGAAATTTTCATTAATTAGTGTTTTTGGTCAATTTTGAATGCCGCGTGGACAACAGGGACTATAACATAAATATTTAAATAGATAAGGGAAATTAGGTAGAATGCCGATAGGATAAAGCACTACTGGGATTTTAATCGATGATGAATTAGGTTCGATAAAATGTTATAGAGTGACATACTTATTTATTTATTGATATTTGACCCACAAAGAGTCTTATCATAATTAATTGATACAATAATGTGAGAGCTATAATGCAGCATTGCTTGTGATGAAACCTACGTCGAATACAACGTAACTATTAGTGGTATTATAGTTAAAATCGCAGTAAAAAAATAAATAAGATTTAATTAAATTAACTAAAATAAATCTAAATTAAGTTACACTTAATAAATTATATGAAATTAAATTAAATAAAATGGAACTAAACCTAATGAAGTGAAATTATATTATACTGAAGTAAACTAAGCTACATTGAATTATATCAAATTAAATTAGTTAGCGTCCGAGTAGTAACCACCAGCTTTGATCAAATTCCATCAACAAATGTAATAGAAAAGGGAGTATTGGGAAACAAAAATATTAACAAAACGACAGAAAAAGATGGATACATTTATATATTAAATCTTTCGTTAACAAAACAACAGAAAAAAATGATATATTAAATCTTTCGTTTGAGTTGTTTGTACTAGCGGACCGAATCCGGCGAAAAGTCCGCGACTATACGACCGGTCATCCATGCCAAGCAGCGCGGGCCGACTGCGATCATAATTTGTGGGAGCATTTAGCTTTATCGTCATATCGTTAGGCGCGGGGCTGTGCCGTGGACGGGGATACGCTGTAAAGGCAATAAAAAGGCCGCTTTGACATCGCGTGTGCCCGCCCGCCGTACTGATTCTTCATTACCTGGCGACGGTACGTCTGATTATTTAGGCGATTACAACTGGGCGGGGAGAACCGTGCGGTCGAATTTGTTTCGAGTAAAATATCAAACTACAGCGAAAGCGTATTTGTGGAAAATATCTATTATTATTTTTTTTTAATTTATTTGTTTTAAAAGTCCAGTAGAACATAACATTAGTAGATTATTTACATATGTTGCTGGAATTGAACGACTCGCCAGCCTTCGGGCGTGTCCTAGTGCGTGCAGCGTTTGTATTTATGCGTATCTATTAACCTACAAATTAAATGATTTGTTATATGTTTTTGTAATAACTTATTATGTACAGAATATGGCTTCGTGGTCGTTTTGGTGATAAAAATGAAAGAAAATAATTTCATTTAAAAGTTCTAACCTGGCCTCAAGCATCATCGCTCACATTAATAGAAATAGACTAACTTTGTAGGTTTGTTTGGATCTGGATGCGACAATACGCGTCTATTTATTATTGTATACTTATTTATAGTAACCATCGGTAAAATTAACTATATGCTTAATTCGGAACTAAAACCTACACATTTCGTATAATCGATTATAAATATGTAAATTGGAAATTAATGACCTCTGGTGAACCTATAGTGGTCCACAAATATTATACATCCGACGTAGAAATAATTTATCGACACAATAATTATGCAAATATCTCGAAAACGGTAAAATTTTCGGCAACAAAAATATTCATTACAAAATTTATAACTGAGACATTTCAGATTTATCGGTATTTAGAATTTTTTTATGGCGTTTAAAAAGTTAGAGAACGGTGACATTTTAAATGTAACTTTGAAAGTTACGTTTAATATTTTGCAAATAGCAAATCGAAACTTAATTAAAAAATGATATCACACGCGAAAATGTGCGAAAAAAGTTTCGCTTCCATCTTATATACTCGTATATGGCGATGTCTTGCGCAATTTTTTTGCTTTACTGTATAATAATTAAGATCTCCATGTGAAGTATATAGCTGTAAAATTTCATTCACATAAATCTAAAATTGTGGAAAGTGTGAAGCTGTGACCATCAGACGGATGATGGACGGACATGACGAAAATATAACGATTCCTTTTATTTTCCTATGATGTATAAGAATGGAAGACACCAAAAATAAAAACAGATTACAGTAACAAATCAATATGTTCACAAACAAATCCATACATATGTGTGTATATATATGTGTATATATATATATATATATATATATATATATGTGTGTGTGTGTGTATATACATAAACACGTAGTCGGAATGCATTAGTATTATAAATATTTATGTGAAGGACTGATAGCTTGCACTTAACCTATTTTTTTCTTGGAATCGCGACTTTTATAGTGAGTTTTTTGAAACGGTTGAGACTTTTCATGCATTAGGTTGGCTAGTAAGTCTTTAGCCACAATTTTGGGAATTTTCTAGAAAGATTCTCGAAACATCTAGAAGGTTTTACTGTAGGGTATAAATAGGCCAAAGAGTTAACCATTAAAAAATTTGACGTAAAGAAGATCTCCAAAACGACCTTGCACAGTTTGTTTAATCAAAATCACCGAAATTTTACAAGAAAGGCATCTTGTCACTGCCAACTAGATGGTGACAAGTAGTAGATAATAATGGTGCGTACTTAAATTAAATTTAATATAACATATACATTTTTTAAAAGAATCTAAGTTATTCTACAGTTTTACACATTTATAAGTTATTCTACAGTGAAGGAATAATCGTATAAGGAAGTATCGTGCGTACTTAAGGCTGAGAGTCTAGACCTAAGGTAATCCGCTTCGAGCTACGGGAATACTTCAGTATCTTAAGAAGATGGCAAAGAATGTGTGCGTTAAGCCGGCAGCGAAACTTATCAATTAAGTTGAACCATATAATCAGAAACATGATCAAATTTTCTGAAGCGGAAAATATGGGAAATGCATATTTAGTTGTCATTCTAATTTATTTAAGTGATCCTCGGTAAGATCTTGATAGCAAATATTTCCATAGTCAAACAATGTTTGAACAAGGTGAATTTCAGTTTTTGTTGTGATAAAATGTTGAATATACCTAACACCATTTATTTGAGGCTGTTGTTTCATCGATCAGTAGGCTAGAGCTTTGTCAATAGTGGAGCAGAGGAGTACAGTGTCGTTCTATAAAAACTTTGGTAAAACAGATATCGAAATTTTTGAAAGAAGCTTTTGACTATCTAAGTATTCTATGAGGGCAACTCGGGGTTAAAAAGTTATTAACCAACCCGATAGATTTTAACATTTTCTGCTCAGTCTAATGCACATAACTACCTGTATAAATAACAGACACGTTTTTATTATAGGCTATATACAATGTGGATTTAACCGCTCGACATTACATAAACACCCAGTCAATATTAGTTGAAAACCTTAAATACCTGAATATATTGAAATAAACAATTACACCCAAGATTTAAAAAAATTAAGCAAATTAAATAGCATTTTAATAGAAACAAAACGTAAACACGATGTGCAATGCTTATGTAACTAGCCTTAGCAAAACGGCAACAGTTATATCCCTTTAGCAACACCCGATAGTACAGCAGCGCAGCGTTCGTTCGTTCATTTGTGATCAATAATTAATATTGTTAATATTATTAATAAAACTAGCGTGACCCGTGCGAAGTCTTCGCATTATTTATTCCATTATGAAGCTCAGATGACAGATCAAACAAATATTTTACTAAAATTGACATATAGAGGCGCAAGTATCAAAAGCATTGAGCTAAAGCGCCACTTTATTTATACGTGAGTGGATTTGAAATTAAACAAAAATTTTACCGACCCTCAATCATATTGACGTTGAGCCGTTAGATGGCAGCATTGCTGTTTTGTGTATATAATTTTAATAATTAATTAATTTGCAAAAACAATAGCAATAATAATTTTTTTAGTTGTGGATGCCGGTAGAGCAAGCAATTATCTATAAAATGATATATAATTTATGTGGATTAGTTGTGAGGTTTTTTCTAAAAAGGGAGAGTAACATCTTAACCTTAGCGTATTAATATATATGATGATGATGATGATGATGATGATGATTCAACTTTATGTGTTTAGATAATATTGAATATATTTGGCGTTAATTTTGTAGAAATTCATTATTTACAATTAAATGAAACTACGTGATGTAGTATTATTTCTACTATCTTTAATTTCTTTACCACGACCTAGGTTTCGTTGCATTACAACATCTTCAGGTGGGATATTAGCAAAGATTGTCGTTTTATCAATCTTTGCTAATATCCCACCTGAAGATGTTGTAATACAACGAAACCTAGGTCGTGGTAAAGAAATTAAAGATAGTAGAAATAATACTGCATCATGTAGTTTCATTTAATTGTGTTTAGATAAGTTAACTAATTTAATAGAATAATTACCGTCACCAAAACTTCTTACGAACTTAATAAAATACAGAGATTGGGTCGAGGATGTCGGGTTGTTACGGTCATATGATTGAGTGCTTACGATCGGGGTCCTGCGAGATTCACGTATCGCGGGTTAAGTGACCAAATCATTTTTATCCTAGTGACCCAATCACTCACAGGCGGGTCGTAATCGAACCAAATATTCGACCAAGCATAATTGACACACCTCTAATACACATTGTCGTTTTATCAATCTCAACGGGGATTTTGTACCCTAGTTGTATTAATTAATTGTGTACACCAGATTTATACAATCAGTGTATTCTGAAGTCGAGACGAGACACTGATTTATATCGTAGAAGGACTCTTATGACACAGGTATAAGAATTTAACTTTATGTGAAGGTATCGACGAGGCAACATATGTCCTAGCGAATTCTTGCTGAACATACATGGCGTTCGAAATTACAAACTATTTAAAACTATTTCTGTGACTAAACTACTGAATTTTTTAAATTGATTTTGGGATACGGTTGGAGAACACCATCTAATATATGAGGATTAATTTAATCTCAGAAGTCAAATCCATTTTACATATGTGTTCAGCTGTGGCAAATTGCCTATTATCCATATCGACGATTCTGTTGATTTGAATCTTATTTAATTAAAAAAATTTAATTTATTTTCGTTGTATTGCATTTGTGACAGTAATTTTTTCAGAAACAGTTAGGAACTACCGTATAGTTTCTAAAAAGTTTCTGCTTCTTTGATCTAAGGAATCAGCTGTACCAATAGATAGGTTCTTTGTTACATCTATATACGATGGATTCATTAATTTGTATCTCTTTAAAACATAACGATTAGGCAATAGGCTTTGGCAGCTGCAATAATTTGCCAGCTAATGACATTTTTTTCTTAAAAACGTTAATTGTGGGTTCTTATATGTACTATTTAACTAATTTATTGTATAATTTAACTAATTTATTGTATAATTTAACTAATTTATTGTATAATTTAACTAATTTATTGTATAATTTAACTAATTTATTGTATAATTTTGGTACGTAGTTACTCTTAGGTATTTAGTTATCATGAAACTACCCATTAGACGAGTCTCATATGTATTATGCATTAAGGGGTATCATTGCTTATGGGAGTACCATGGATGACCTATTTCAGGTCAAATTTTCAATAAAAATTACTTGTTAAGTATAAGAAAAACGTGCTATACGAGAGTTCCATACACTCTTAGGTCTATATAAATATTTAGTGATAGTATTAATATTAAACTATTTAAAATTATTAATATTGTTTTTCACCACAGAATTATATATGTATTGTCTGTTAAACCATCCACAGACGGAAAATTACAGCGAATTTCTTAAAATCTATAAGATTTAGAGTTATTACTGTAGTTTTCCGCGAAAGAGACCTAGGAAAATATATGAAAATAAGTGCTGAATTTTGTAGAGACGTGAAAATTTCTCACAATAAAGGAAAAAAAATCACTAATTACAATTATCTGTGTTTTACAACTATTGTTATCACGATTATTTAGAAAATGAAGCCTGTTTTTGTTTATTGCTCCTGCAATTTTTATCATACTCTAACTTTTGGAATTAATTATATTGATTTTAGGTTAAAGCGAATTAAGTAATCATAATTGGTGAATAAATGCATAAACATTTTTTTACCTGTCTTATTCTTAATTCTTTTATCCTGTGCGTATTCTTGCCAGTGTCAAGTTTAGATTTGTTGGTTAGGCGACATCGATCACATTCCGAATATCTGTCACTATTGCTTGATGAGAAAAATAAACTAAAGAGTAAAACAGAAATCAAATAGAAATTTACTATGCTAGAACAAATTAAGCAAAAATATAAACAAAAAATAATACAAAGGTGACAACAGTACATGGATGAATAATAAACAAATAATAAGTATGTACACATGTATATACATACAAACATAAAAACAGATATAAAAATATACATGAATATAGGAAGTCCTAGATTTTGATGTCGTTCTTTCTTATGTATTGAATGATTAAGTCTAGAATGGTTTATTAGTAACGGATAGAAGGGATCTAATGTTAATATATAATTGAATTTTTTGTTTTAATAATTTATAAATGAATGAAGAAAATTTATTATTTAATGGGCATGCAAAAATGGAGTTTATCTGTCAAATGAAGGTACAATATAATTTTTTTTTTCTGATATATTTAATTTTTTTGACGTTTGGTAGCCAGATCAAAATTTTAGATGTTGTTGCATCTATATGTCGAATTTCGTGACGTAATAACTCTGAAAATAAGTCAATAAGCAGCTGGTTAGGTTATTTCAACATTTGAAATAACCTAACCAGCTGTGCGAAATAGGGAGAAATATAAAAGTATGCACAATTTTCAGGCTGTCTATCCCGTGAACTCGTGAAGCTAGAACAGGCCGAGAATATAGTCGGTTAATCAATGGAAAACTCTTAAGTAGATCTAATAAGGCTTCAAGTGATATTGGCTATAATAATAATAATCAAAATTTTATGAAGTTGCAAAATTTAAAAATTATATTTTTCAGAAATATCGGCTTATATGAGACGAAAATATGACCAGAAGCGAAGGATACGGCAGTTATAGCCAAGGGCCGATCAAGGAGAACTAGAAAAACATCCAAGCGATGGTGGCTTTAACAATAAAAATAAAAATTTTATGACTGCAAAGTTGGAAAATGACGTTTTTCCAGACGAAAATACGATTTATGCAAATCGATATGCTTTATGACTATATCAAATTGAAAAACTTCTGCGTCAAACTTTTTTGAAAAAAAAACGGCTGCGACACACAGACACGCGAGCGATTTTCTAAAGATTCCGTTTTCCTTTTGATGTAAAGAATTAAAAAAAAATTAACCGCTATGCTATTAATAATTATAATTAAAGTTATACTTAGTAACTAAAATGAGAGGGCGACGAAAGCAGACGGGTTGACCTCTTTGGATAACGTGTCCCGTAAATGTGCAACTCTGGCTAAATGAAAAAGTACAGTCAGATATCAATAAGGCAATCAAACTAACCTGCGTTTAGTGTATCAACTATTTGAATCCACTAGCGAATTATAAGCTTATATCGTGAGCTTTACATAATCAAAATAACTTAAAGTGCACCACGACCAGATTAAAGTCGTGATGCTTGCAGCATTGGTTTTAGAAAGAATGCACCAGTGACTAACTTTCAAAGTTCCGAGCCCATTTACAGTATCTTGGAATATTTATGTGATCTTAGTGTAACTTATCAAAAGTTACTGTTAACTAGGTACGGGTGGCTAATTTTGTTTATTTGTTTTATTTGTTTTATTGTATTAATTTTGTTTTATTTTTGTAATCAAAATGTTTATGATTTTCCAAGTGACTATTCTTTATAGGGACGAAATGGTTCATCCATAAGTTTCGAATATGTATCAAAATTTAGTTTTTTATATGAATTTGAGTTGTTAGTTTGAATTTAAATAAAGTGACTTTTGCTTTATTCAGTAGAGATTTTTGTTAGGGTTGTTCGTATGTTCCATTATGTTATATTCATCTAAGGTATGGTAATGAAAATTTAGTAGAGTTCTCCTGATAAAGACTTGACAAACAGATGTGTAAGTAATTGCAAAAGGTAAAATATTATAACTAACGATCGTTATGCTAATTTTGTAAAGAGGTAAGTTATGTTCCAGTGTTTTTCTTAATTTGCTGCAAAGATGGCTTAACCGCTTGAAGTGTTCAGATCAGTAGTAAATGCCCATTTTTGAGTCAATCCTTTAAACCATTATAGCCATATCAAAATAATTTATTAAGCTAGTTTAGATAATATGAAATCTACAACTTTTACATATTGCGCAGTATATATTAGCAACGGTCTATCGTGGCATGTTTTATTTTATAAAATGGAATCATAGAAATATTTTAGAGTTAAATTAAACTAAACTTGTACACGACAATAAAAATTAAATTTTCAAGAAAGCTCTTGGACAAATGTATATCACTATTGTTGTAGATTCTATTATAAAATGGAACCATAGAAATATTTTACAACGCTAGTAATTAAATTTCCGAGATAGCTCATAGACAAATGTATATCACTATTATTATAGATTCTGTTATAAAATGGAACCACAGAAATATATTCGAGGTGAACAAAGTAAAGTTGTACACGACAATAACAATTAAGTCTTCAAGAAAGCTCATAGGCAAATGTATATCAATATTATTGTAGATTCTGTTATAAAATAGAAACATAGAAATATTTTCGAGTTAAGCAAATTAAAGTTATACACGACAATACCAATTAAATCTCCAAGAAAACTCATAGACAAATGTATATCATTGTTATTGTAGATTCTGTTATAAAATGGAACAATAGAAATATTTTCGAGGTGAACAAACTAAATTTATACACGACAATAACAATTATATCTCCAAGAAAGTTCATAGACACACGTATATGACTATTATTGTAGTTTCTGTTATAAACTGGAACCATAGAAATATTTTGGAGGTGAACAAACTGAAGTTGTACACGACACTAACAATTAAATCTCCAAGACAGCTCATAGACAAATGTCACTGTTATTGTAGATTCTGTTATAAAATGGAACCACAGAAATATATTCGAGGTGAACAAACTAAAGTTGTACACGACAATAACAATTAAATCTCCAAGAAAGCTCATAGACAAATGTATATCATTGTTATTGTAGATTCTGTTATAAAATGGAACCATAGAAATATTTTCGAGGTAAACAGACTAAACTTGTACACGACAATAATAATTATATCTCCAAGAGAATTCATACAGAAATGTACTTCCCAGGAACACTAGTTGGTTAATCGTACGATGACTTAAATATTACTAATTCTATAGTCACAGGTCCTGAACATACTTCACGGTGAATAAAAAGAATAAAAATATTAAAATTTTAGCCATATCCCTCTGTTCGTTCGCATGTCACAGCGTCGTAACTCATTCGGTTTAAGATCGATTGTGACAAAGTTATTCAGAAGTACGCAGTTGAATTACGAGAGTACATAATGAAGAAACAAACATTTTTTAATTTCCTTTAAGTATAAATCGATATTTAAGTTTGATATGAAATTTTCTTTTCGCACAGGCCACGTGGAGTGGGAAGTCACTGAAGTGATCTTTTAAAATACAACGGAAAATGTTTTTTTTTTTCATACGTCTCGTTCGGAAAATACATGTCATCAAAATGTAGTGCATATACACCCCACCATTGCCAGTTTTTTAACTACATATGTCAAAGGTCTAAAAAGATAACATCATTTATTAAGAAATTAATTGCAAAAATTATTCTGGTCAGTTTGCATTAATCAATTAAAGAGATACACATTATTAGTTGGACACCATATAGCAGGCAATATATTTATGTGGTGAAAAATAATATCAATACATATGAATAGATTTATAGAAACACTATATACCCTAAACGTTTCAACTTCGAAATGAATCTGTTTATTTAACACAAAGTGTTTTAGGTACCCTAAACGTTTCACCTTTGAAATGAACCTGTTTACTTAACACAAAGTATTTTAGGTATCCTAAACGTTTCAACTTTGAAAAAAACAGGTTCCTTAACATAAAGTATTTTAAGTACCCTAAAAGTTTCAACCTTGAAATTAACTTGTTTACTTAACACAAAGTGTTTTAGGTACTCTAAACGTTTCAACTTTGAAATGAATCTGTTTACTAACACGAAGTGTCTTAGGTACCCTAAACGTTTCAACTTTGAAATGAACTTGTTTACTTAACACAACGTGTTTTAGGTACCCTAAACATTTCAACTTTGAAATGAACCTGTTTACTTAACACAAAGTGTCTAAGGTATCCTCGTAGTGAAAGTATACTCCGATTTGATCAGTTTATTTCAAAGTATCTTTAATGTTCAGACTTTTTGCTTTCAGTGATTTATGTTTTCATTAAAACGATGTATTGCGTTAGATCGCAGGCGGGAGTCAACGGAAGTAACGGGAGATGGGCGTTTTCAAAGGAAATGCTAGTGGATAAGCATGAATCAATCTGCGTATATGTATGTAGATATGTGCGTACGTAAGTGCGTAAGTACGTACTTACATTTGCGCGCTTTCAAAGGCTTATCAAATCTGAAAGGAACATCCGATTGGCTACTTTTTTTTTATTTGATAATGCTCAGCAAAACGAAAAAAAAGTGAGAAGTGTCCGAGTTCGGCAACCTATTCCGACCTTGAGTTATACAAGTAAATTTTAAATTTACGTCCTACAAATTCTAAAGGAAAATTAATTGGACTAAAACCGAAAAATTGCAGACTATTCGTATTGGTACATAGATGACAATAGGTACTATTGTTATTGTTTATCATCGGAGAAGTATTTGTAAAGTATATGCCAAAAAGTATTTTTTCTTTATCAGTTATTGCTGAATCACTGTCATTTTATGAAGGCTGTTAAGGGTTTTTGATTATACATACATGAGTTGATAAATTTGTCAAATAAATTTTAAATAAATTTTATTTTAAAATTGCAGACAGACACTTCATTTTATTTTTACTATAAGTCTAGATATTTAGATAAATACATTTAAATATCTCTAATTTATTTATTAACTATTAAAAATGGTGACTGTCTCCACAATTACTAATACAACTTTAATATTGCACTATATTACCGAAACATTTCGTGCTTCTGATAATTTCGATGCACAATATCTAATATTTTACAATACCGAAATTGTATTAAAACACTGTTCGGTGTATCGTTGCTAATGTATCGATGTTAGAAGTAACAATTACGGCGGTACACTAAAACGTCGCGGGCCCGTCGTGCCGCCCGCCCTACGTCGCCGCCCGCCTTGTGTCACCAGTTGTGGAAAGTTTGTCACGCGTTCGTGCAGTGGTCGCATTATTTTTTAATGTCGAAGGGAGAATAATTTCCTCCGGGCGAGGCGCACGGGGAGGCATTAAGTCATTATGGAGAGCAACTTCGACGTTTCGAGTCACGGATGAGTTTAGCTTGCACGTAGCTCCAACGGAGCTTTCATCGCAGAGACGGTGGTGTCAAGTAAACAAGTAACCATAGAAATAGCTTTGAACTGAATTATAATGTATCTAAATTATAAATACAAGTTATATACGTGTGTACTTATTTTTTATCCCTTTATATGTTGTCGTCACATTTGTATTATCTAACAATTAATTTTTTATTTATATGTTTGCTTTACTTATTCAGTCATAGGAAACTTCTATTTAATTTTTATTTCGTTGTTTAATTTATTTTTCTTACCAAGCAACAATGACAGATGTCTGGAATATAATCTAGTCAGTATTGCCTAGCTACCATTTCGAAAGTTGACCATAAAATTAAAAAAAAGCGTTCAATTTTTCAAATATTTAGATAAATATTTCGGTGCTAGATGCTAGATGTATCACTCATATTACACTAAAGTCTACACGCTCACTATAAAATATACAATAATTAATTGTTCGGTTAATTTCGATGAATTTAAACATTTGAAGATATATTGCTGGAAATATTATAATAATAAACCAATAAAAACTTTATTATATATTATTATTTAATAATATGGGAAGAAATTTAATGAAATGTTTTTTTTAATAATATTATATATTAAGACACTAATAAATGCAAGGATTGCTACAATCAACGAAACTTGACAGATCGTCGAAAAAAGCTACTTAAAAATAAAATATCTAAGAACACACAGACACGAACGATAACACATAAGAGAAAGAAGAAAGAAACAAATTTCATGGTCAGTTAAGAGTTTATTTTTAATTCGTTTTGGCAATGGCAATAACTTTAAATGACGATTAAAAAACAAAATCAAAAGATCGAGATTGATTATGGTTTGTAATCATTTTTAAATCAAGATTATTTATTCCGTTATCTTTTCAATGTTATTTCTATGAATAATTCTTGATTAATAATAAATATAATATATGGACAATTACCAAGATTGGCTATTAATAATTTTATATTCTGATCAAAAATTGTATTTTATTTTTTGCCCTTTACTCGTAAATACAGTAAGCAATGATGGAAAACATATTTATTTTACGACATATCTATTTCACGTATTACTTAAGAAAACTGTAACTTCACCGAATCTAAACTGCTAAACCCAAGAAAGTAGATGCGAATATTAAAATTGTATCGGCATTTCGTTTGAAAAAAGAACGGAAAAACATTGCTGTTATTAAGCGATTATAAAATATATAGTGTGCTAAGAAAATATGCCATAAATCAGTTGGTAATAGAAAACATTTAAAAAAAAATCTTAATCTTGCGCAACTAATCTGGTCGAATGTGGATGAATGTGGAGGCCTATATTTAGTTGATGGATCAGTTTTGATTCTTATAACTGAACCACATTTAAAACGCCCATGTGATACTGTGTTCAAAACTATGTCAAGAAACCAGGCTTGGCAATTTAAACCTTTGAAGCTTTTATAAGCCAAATATAATAAGGGAATATAAGCCTAATGTTATAACAATAAGGGAATATAAGCCTAATGTTATATAAAATCATTCAAATTAAGAAAGATAATGATTCAAATTAATATAAATCACTAGCGCCCTTATAATACTTCGTCTATAGCGATATTAATTCAACCAAATGTGCAAACAACTCATGCATGTATAATTAATGTTTCAGTTAAAACAAAGAGACACAGAACAGATATCATGCATACTATTTAGATAAGTACACGCGTCTTTTAAAATATTTGTCTCTACTTACCGTAAGGTTAAAGACCTTTCATAAGTAGGTATGGACAAATCACTTTTAAAATCTATTGGAGTTGAAAATCCGAGCAAAAGCCTTGCTTAAACAAATAACAAACAAAAATGAGAATAAAGCTTTTTGTTTAAAAGTAGCGTTTAAAGCTTGTACGTGTCTTTATTAAATTGATTTATTACGTGTCTTTACATTTCTGTCATTAAAAATGAGATTGGAAAATTATATTGAGATGAGAGCTTACCTTGCTTGAAAATCCTAGGCACACCACTGATCACAAGCCAAATTGATGCTTTGTACACCTGTCTGCGAGTAGTATAAGGTACTGCTTATTTCATAAAAAAATACCCAGTTTTTTAGAAAATAATTGTAATTTCGCAAAATTTAAACTAGTGTCGCTTTATTGAGTAAAATTTAAATTTTGCGATAGCTACATATCCAGTCCATCGAGTTTATCCTCTTTTCGTATTTTTTTCAGTAATATAACGTAGACCTTAGTAGTTTTGTATGAAATAAGGCTAAACGTTTCTCTGATTTTCACTCCTTAATCGTACAATAGATTAAAAGTTTCATGTAGTTGCGATAAAACATATCTTCTATATAAAATACTGTCGTTTGCATATGCATTAAAGTTTTTTAGCTATAATTTTGTATTACGTGTAGTAAAAAAATCGTCAAGATCAGTATTGAATCTCGCGGGACTTAAGTCTATATATAATATTGTGATAACCGGAATTTGCAATCGAGAAATTGAAGACTCTGGAGTTGCAGAATGATGTCATTCGACTAGCTGACTATTTGGTAGTGGGTATACAAAAGCCACTTGATTAAAACCTTAATTACTATGTCGCAGAGATTGCAATTGGTCTAAAATTTGTCGGACCTTCTCACGAGCCTCAGGAGTAGACTGAATCTGCTTTGTTTTCCAGGTAATCAAATGTGCTTATTTCTAGGTACTTACTCAAAATTAAGAGTGACTACTTACAGATGAGGATAGAATTAGTTAAAGTGCAAACTTTTTTTGAGGCTTATGATTTTATGAACATCTAAAACTTATTTGTTTTTGGATCGTTTGGTTTTAAAGCTTTCCTTTTTGTGATTTTGTTTTATATTTGGCATACAAGTGACGTTGTATTTAGATTAAGAATAAATGCGTCATGTTACAAGTTAGGTTGAAGTATATGGCATAGAATTTTTAATCACGTTGACATGTCCATCCGCTGTATGTTGTAATCCTATCAGAATTGAGGAGCTGTTGTAAGAAACTGGAATTTTTATGATGTAGATCATTTTACTATTTATAATTAATTAAAAGTCATTTGCCATATTGATTTTTTCCAAATCTCTCATATTTGTGTACACATTAAACGTTTGGATGAAGGATGATTTTATATAATTGACAGAAACAGTACAGATTTTAACAGAACAGATTTTATTAAATAGCCTAATTTTATTAAAAATGAATAATACTTGCACAAGAAATGTAAATGGAGAACATGGAAACTATGAAAGAAATAGCCAATAAGTGTGTGCTTTATTTAATTTTATTATTTAACATATGGTATCGAATATTTTGCTGAAGTTTGGTGAAATAAAAATATGATTTGATGTGTGAAAGTCGAATTAGTGGAAATTAAATTATTTTAACTTGACATTTTCCTTTATACACAAAAACGTATGGCCAAGGATAGACATAGACTAAAATGTAGTAGACATAATGTAGCAGACGGCCTGTGCAGAATTCGCGCACAGCCGCCTGGCATCATAAATATATCCGGGCTGAGTGCGCTTCCTATTTTTGTCGCCGATCGCCGAGTGGAGTGGAAGTTCCGGAGCTCCAAGTCTGCTTGTTTCCCGACTCGATAGCGGCATGTTACTTAGGACGGCCGTTCGGAGGCAACGGTGACATAACTCGTATTGATGTTCAATTGTTTCTATTGAATAAGAATTGTGGCTGGCAGAGAAAATCGACGCGTCGCGTTGTGTCGCTTTAATAATGCAGAAAATATTGAAAAGAAGAATAAAGTCGGCTTTCACGGCAATACACGCATCCACTTGTCATTTTAAAACGATTTTTCTTCCGGAGTTCCTATTTTTCCCCTGTTATTATATCACGTCCATCTTTTTATGCAGGAAAAATTTTAAAATATTTGAAAAGTAGGTAAGAACTACGCTTTAACGTTGCCTTTGTCATTCATAGCGCTTCCTGCTTACCCACACTTCAAGACAAGCCTCATAAACATTAACGTAGCTCCGTAGCCTGAAAATCTACATTAATATTTTATTCATAAAAATCTTTCATAATAAATAATGGCGAATGATGGAAAAACCTCATGAAAATTAGCCTCCTTCTGTTTTCTTTCTCTTTTTTATACCTAATATATTTACATTAGTTTGTACACACGGTGCTTTTTAAACATTTTTGGGATGGCTATTGTGTTCGTAATATATTCTAACCCCCACCTTGCACTGTAAATTTTAATATACAGTGATATAGTTGACTAGAAAAGATAGCTTTTGTAATAATGAATATGCCAAAAGTATTTCAGTAGTGAACATATTGAATAAATAAAACTAATAACAAAGTAGCGTTACGAATGTTAGATTTATTCCACATTTTAGCAACTTACGTTTAAGAAAATATACCCTAAGATGTTGGAATTATTTTTGCAAATAAAGGTAGGTATCGTTTTGAGTGGCTTATTATATTTTCAATGAACATCGGTCTTATAGTATCGATATCGTGCCGTGAAATCGATACGTTACGATTTCAATTGAGTTTAACGATGGGCCCGTTTCGGGGACATCATTATCAATTTGTCAAGCGGCGCACGCGAGGCTCGCGGCCGCATCGAACCTTGGAACTTGTCAGATTTACTTGCTGTGTAATAAATTCGTTAACGAAAACAGGAAAATTTTCTTAGAATTGAGCAACATTTATACCTACAATATAAGCCGTTACTTGTGCCTTCGCATTAGCTTTGAACAAATTTATGGATACCTGCTTTCAGAGACACGAAAAATATCGATAACTTTCGGTATCGAGAATATTTTTTTTATACCGATACTTTCATAATCGATACAATTTTTCAATACTATTCCTCATATGAGTACTTCATAGCATAGATAGCCCCAAAACTATTTTTGAATTGAAACTACATTGATGCAATGTAATGCTAATAAAGTATAGTCGTATTTGTGACATTTCACACTGTTCCTAATTTGAGGAAATGCGTCTTTCGTTCGCGTACAAACAACCAACAAACAAAGGAAAACAACCAACTTAGCGCCGAAATATGTTCAGTCCAATTTCTAAATCCGAGCGAAACAATTGGAAAAAATATTATTTTTATGAAATTACAGTGTAATATAAAATTTTAAAAAAATTCACTCCGAATAATCATTAAAATACTCCATTTTGTTAAAAAAAGTAATTATATTATTACAAAATTAGAGGAAAGAATTAAAATAAATATTCAGCTTATCGTACACATATATAATGATAAAATCGAATCAATTTCGTGATAAATATTAAATTGCTATCAAACTTACCAGGTAAAATATTATATGAACATATAAGTATAAGCAAAACTCAAGCAGAAATTCAGTTTTTATTCTTAAGCTGGCAACATTTTTCTTCGAAACGATTATGAAAATTGAATATATTACGTTTAGCAAAAAATCATTTTCGCCTTCCTTTTACATGTATTTTTTAATTCTGGCATCATTTAGGAAAAAGAAAAAAAAACAAAAGTTTGAAATCTAAAAAAAAATTATATAACATTTAGTTGTAGATATACTTAAAATCATATTATCGCTGTTAGTCCATGCACCATACCGTCCTACACGGCTCTGCCGTAGTCATGTTGTAAACAAAACGAAATCAACCGACGAAAAGTTTGAATAATTATATGTAAATGTGTAAAATACTTAATGTATAGCATTAAGGAAATGTAAAGAACGATACTTTTCTTGTGGTACTTTTATATGTACGATACTTTTTTCTTTATTATCATGAGTAAAGTATTGATGGTTTTGTGTCGTAGTAGTAAATATTTCGGCTTTGATGTATATTTTTCTTTGGTTGAACGGCAAAAAAATGTTCTGCAATTGTATTGAGGATGTGATATGCACGTGTGTTCTTAATAAAGTAATTATAATAAAATTTTAGGGAATAATATTAAATGAACGTTAATAGGCCTCTTTGCAGCTATTGAATAATTTGTGAAAAGGTATTTTGGTGAAAAAACGCAACGCCGCTTATTTGACTTTTAGTAGAAAGTACAAAAGTCAAATTTGCCAAGGGCATTGCATTTTAGTCTAACTTAATTAGTTATTTTAATAAAATGTATATTAAATTTTGATGTGTAAATTACCCAGCGCCAGCTTCTAGTATAGATAATGACAAGGATAAAGTTACTTTTGTTGAATTACGTTACCTGTATCGGACAAATTAAATTTATCACCTTACGAACTAAGTAGTAGATTTTTATTTTTTACATTCTAGCAACACTGACTCATAGACAATTGTGACTTAAATGTCACTTGGTTTTCAAAACAAACAAAATGGCGAACCGTGGTTAAATTATTTCATGCTTAAAAGTATTTGTTTGTTGTTTGAAAAGTTTGTTTTTTAGATTGTTTTAATAATATTTGACAATTACTGTACTGCAAACTGAACTGTGGTTTAACTACTTGTAAGGTGAGTGTACAAAAAAGTTATTCGAAAATGTTTTTGGTGTGAGGTTACGTTTAAAAGAGCATGAAAGTCTTGTTTGGAACAACTAAATAGGTATTGAAAGGGAAGTCTCTCTCATGGTTGTCCCATTCAAAACTCGGATGTTTATGTAATGTATGGTGATGGTATTTGCTTCTCGTTACATTTTAAATAGATAATTTGTTCCAGATTATATCACTGAAGAGTTTTATTTAAAATACCTTCTAAGAAAAGAGATCGAGTTCAATCTAAAAAAACAGAAGAAGCCGTGGAGGAAGTAATAGAAAAAAATACCGTTACGATCTGTAGCAAGTGCATACAATATTAGCATATTTCACTTAGGTAGATTTGTGATAAAAGCTAAGACAGCGGAACAAGACTTTCATTATTGTCCCAACATCGGAAATCGTAGAATTTTTAATGCGGAACAGGACAAATGTTTTCGGATATTTGAAGACCTCGGCTAAAATGTATTTAGGGTCGACAACTGTTCAAGTCAGAGAATTAGCCTATTAATATGCTTTGAAATTAGGGATTACTCCCGATAAGTGGTTTTAACAAAAAGCAACACTTCATTGGCCAAAGAAGTTTTTGAAGCGACAAGGTACATTAAGCGGTACAAAGCCTGAAAATACATCCTTAGCCCGAATCACCGCTTTTAATAAAGTTAATGTGACCAATTTTTTAAATAATTTAAAGTGTTACAAAAATTTTAATTCCCGCCAAGCATGATTTGGAACACTGATGAAACAGGATGTACTGTAGTTGTCAATGCAAAAAAATAGTCGCTGAGGCAGGAGTTAAACGCATAGGCCAGATTAATTCTACAGAGCGTGGCGCCTTAGTCACTATGTTGGCATTTGCAAATGCTGCAGGGCTAGTATTCCTCCTGTTTTCGTATTTCCGAGGATACATTTTAAATATCATATGCTACAAAATGGACCTAATGGAGCTTTAGGTTTAGTTAATCAGTCCGGTTGGATAAGTAAGAATTGTTTTTTGGAAGCTTTAAAGTATTTGATACACCATGTTAAGCATTCAAAGAAAAACCTGCATTAATAGTACTCGGCGACCACAAAACTCATATAACCATAAATATTATATTATTTGCGGGACAAAATAGTTTGATTTTATTGACTTTCCCACCTCTCAGTTTTTGGCCCGTTCAAGTTACGCTACAGAACTTCAATGAATGACTGAATGATATCCAACCCTAGTAAGAGTGTTACTATTTACTACGTTGCTGAATTTGTAAAAAATGTATATTACCCCGCCTTTAACGTGCAAAGTATAACATCAGGTTCCAAAAGTACAGGAATTTATCCATTAAGTACAAATATTTTTACTGATGATAACTTTTTGCCAGTAACTTGCTAGTCACCTTTTGCAAATAAGTAATCGTCCATTAGAATCAGAAACAGTACAAAGCAATGACATCATACAATCAATAAATGCAGGCAAGACTAAGAAATCAATAGTAATGAGCGCGAGTCTCCTGTGCTAGTATCCATGGATATTATCTCAGATAATGAAGTTCATGGTATGCTAACAACTGTAATGAATACAAACTTACGGCCTGATACAACTGCATGATCAAAACCTGTTATGGAATCGGGGTATAATAATCCTGTGCCATCGACGTCGGCTGTTTTGTGTCCAGTAATAGTGCGTTCATTTCCTAAGGCACCGCCTTGCAAACAGATACAATTCAAGAGAAGAATCACAACTAAATTCATTACTTCAACTTTAGAAAAAGACAGACTACTGGCAGAATCCTTAATAACCTTGCTAAATAAAAAACAGAGCATTACGGACGTGCCACATGTTAAATATATTTTTAAAAACTTGTTACCTGACAAAGAAATGTCTAAGGAAAAACAAAATCACAAAAAGAAAAGCTTTAAAAGGAAAGAACAGTAAAAAAAGAAAATTAATAAAACTGAAACTGACTGAACAATTTCTAATTTAGAGTCTAGTAATGAATTTTATACTGTCTCTGTAAACAAACATTTTCCACCAGTAATGAAAACTGTTTCCAATGTAAATTTTGTCAAAGATGGGCAAATGAAATATGTAGTGCCAAGGGCACCTTTAATTTTTTTTGGAATCTGTGTCATTAGACTTAAGTTTAAACAAACCTTAATAAGACTAATTGTTAATATCGTAAATCCTGTATTTGATAAAAATATTAAAAAAACTGATTAAATATGTAGGCAACACAAGAATTTCTATAATAATTGTTAAGAATTTGGTAATTTTAGGTTCTATTTTAATATGCCCCTTTCATAACTGAATGTTCCATTGAAAGCTAGCTCGTCGTGAACGGGACATATTTTAAGACTTTTTTAATTTGGTTTCAATGCACAAATATTTCGTAAAGATTTTTCGTTTATATTTTTAAAGATGATTAAATATAGTTACGGTATAAATAAAAACTTTTTTTATTATGCCTCATTTCGTTATATTTTCATTTTCTTTCTAACACACCTCGTCATCATCGTGGTGTGTTAGGATAATCATAAGGTATACGCCCTTTGTTAGACGGCGTAGCGCACCGAGTTCGGTGCGGGTTCGATTCCCGGCCGTTCATCGAGCGGGACTGGATTGGTGTTATGGTTGGCACTAAGAGATTACCCTCGTAGCAATGTGTATCAATTAGATACATTAAAAGTGGCTAAATTTATTGGTCAAAATCTTTCAGTTCAAAAAATTGTCCCGTTCATGACACTTCTCGTCTAATATTTCATTTTCTGACATCTGACGAGACGTTTGTGGTGTTTAATAAACCTTAATATATTCATACACACACAAACACACACACACATATATATATATATATATATATATATATATATATATATATATATATATATATATAGATACGTATGTAGATGCACGTATACTCACACATATACATATATAAATACACACGTACGAACATCTAAATCACATTCGCTCTTTTGGCTTCACAGTAGTCTTTGCTTCTGTTTGCGTGTAACTGTATATACTATATATATGGTTACAAATACTCTATTTACTTCATGCTTTTGTAAATATCTGTACATATGTACTTACTTGCCTATTTATATTCTAATTGATGCATGTCTTTGTATATATCGGTATATATTTACTTATCTACCTACGTATAGTCGCTTCATGCATTTGTACCTGCTTTCTTATATACCTACCTACTAATATCTTAGTACTTTCATGCCTTTATATGTGCCCGTATAATACTAACCTACCCATTCACTTTGCTATTTTTATGTTCTATCAAGAGAAATAAAACGAGTCCAAACTCGATGAGGTTGGTCCTCACTGCGGAAGAATATCTGTCACCATCTTCCGGATTTATCATTGTACCCTGATTTTGCTATAGAGCAACTTAATGTTGCCCCTAGTCGTATCTTATTAGATTATATTATCTACCTGTATCATTCTAACTTAATCACGGGATCTGTGCTCTCTAGTGTTGCGGAGTTTTTAGAGTACCTTCAATTTGTATCGTAAAATTTTAACTAATTTTTGATGATACTGTACTAGAGACTTCTAACAAAATATGGTGATTGATTGATGCCGGAAACATGAGTTAACATATACAAAATAGTCCGTACCACTCAGCATCAGGATGAGGAATTGGAATCCGTAGTTTAATGACATAGTTTCTGATTGAGACTCAAAATACTAATTTAAAAACAGCAGACCCTTAAATCTCACGATTTATGCAGACAGTTCGAGTCGAGACTAAGGATTTGGAAACTAAAGTCCATAGGCAGATTTTCTGTTTTAGACCCACAATACTAATTTAAGAAAAATAGATCCCCAACTCTCATGCTTCAAGCAGGTAGTACCCTCACAACCTCAATGCTAAGAAGTTGTAACCCGGAGTTCAATAGTAGAGTCGCCTAAAGACCCACAATTCTACTTTAAAAACAGCAGATATTCAAGTTTGACGATTTAAGCAGACAGCACTTCTGAACTATCAGAGATGAGGAGTTGAATCTCGGAATTGACTGATGGAGGCTCTGTTTAAGACCCACAACACTAATTTCAAAACAGCAGATACTAAGAATTCAATGTTTAGGCAGGAAGTATCCCTGCAGCATCAGGATTGAAGAGTTGGAACACGGAGTTCAATAACAGAGATTCTATTTGAGACTCAAAAAAATAATTTCACAAAAGCAGATTCCAAAGTCACGATTTAAGCAAGCCCTGCAGCATCAGGACCCAGGAATTAGGATCCAGAGTTCTATGACGATCTCCACTTGAAACCCAAAATATTAATTTAAAAACAGCAGATCTTCGAGTCCCGCGGTTTGGGTAGGCAGTACAACTGCAGTATTAGGCTTTATGGATTAAATGTATAAATTATTAAATCATAATGTTGCATTGTCATGGGGACTGAATATGTGTGCGAAGTTTCATAAGAATCTGTTAAGTAAACATACATAAAGTACAAAACATGAAGCTAAATAGAACCATTTAAAAACGTGGCTTCATGCCCTTTGTATTTACCCTTATTTACTTTGTTACTTTTTCCAATAGTCCAATCAAACGAGTCCTCGATAAGTTTACTCTTCATCACTGAAGAGCTCCTGTCGCCATCATACCCCATCATTGCACCCTGATTTTGCTAAATAGCAAATTTATATCGTCCTTAGTCGTGTCGTTAGATAATCATTAGGTCTATACCATCTAAACTCAATTACGGTACCTGTATCATTCAGTGTTGAGAAATTCTATGGTGTATTTTCAATTTCCACGGTCAGATTCCTAGCCAATTATTTGGAGCATATTGGGAACTCTCGTGTATCTAAATGCCATTGATATGAAATAACATATGCAAAAAAAAATACTGTCGAATTGAGTACCTGCCCCTGAAATCAATTAATATATTATGTCTCAGTAAAAAAGCCCAAATCAAGAAATGTTATAAAATGGTATTGTTTCACATTTCCGAGTGGGATTCAAAATAAAATTTTTGTATATCAATTAAACAAAAGCTGTATATCATGTATGTACACACAAACAAACTTTCAAGTTTCGATTTGGTCTTCGAGGACTATGATCGACGAAGGTATAGTCAAATCACTTTAAAATTCAAAAAGTCGACATCTATCCAAATCTGCGTATCTCTGCAAAATGCACCTAAAAAAAGTAAATGGACTTCATCTTCATTTTAAAATACTTAACCAATAAGATACCTTTACTCGTTTTTGGACAAAATTTTTAATTCCTTTTTCTATGTACGGGATGGACGCTAAAATAGAGAAATGAAATAGGTTAAAGACTTTAATATTTTTCAATCTGTATCACCGGTGCCATTGAATTATCAACATATGTTATCGTTGTTCTGGTATTTGTAGTAGGGTAGTTGACTATTTATGAATTAGGTGTTTTTAGTAAAAAGCTATGAAGATAAAGTTTAATTAAAAACCAATAGGAAAAATTATTAAAATCTATTAAAAAATTAGCGAGTTACGAGTTTATAAATTTAATACCGGCGATCGAGTGGGTGAATTTACCTGTCTTATTTTCCGTCGGAAAATAAAATTAGCCTCATTAATGCGACTTTTAAACGCTTAATAATATTGAAGAAATACTAACGGACTAGCGTGCCCGTGCGAAGTCTTCGCATTATTTATTCCATTATGAAGCTCAGATGACAGATCAAACAAATATTTTACTAAAATTGACATATAGAGGCGCAAGTATCAAAAGCATTGAGCTAAAGCGCCACTTTATTTATACGTGAGTGGATTTGAAATTAAACAAAAATTTTACCGACCGTCAATCATATTGACGTTGAGCCGTTAGATGGCAGCATTGCTGTTTTGTGTATATAATTTTAATAATTAATTAATTTGCAAAAACAATAGCAATAATATTTTTTTTAGTTGTGGATGCCGGTAGAGCAAGCAATTATCTATAAAATGATATATAATTTATGTGGATTAGTTGTGAGGTTTTTTCTAAAAAGGGAGAGTAACATCTTAAAACCTTAGCGTATTAATATATATGATGATGATATGATGATGATGATTGACGAAAGATTGATCGTCTAATTGAATAATTACAATTAGACGATCGATCTTTTGTCGATCTGTTAATATTTCTTCAATATTATTGGGCGCCTAATAGTTGCTTAAAAAGGACATAACAATTCAGTACTGTCGTCCTTGCCTAAACATTAACTTTGAACCTTTAGAACTCGACGAAATTTTAAGATTTATCATAATTTTTTATCTTAAAATAATGATTTATGAATTTCACATACCCGTTTACAAAAATATGTTGTAAGGTCTTAATTATAGTGTTTTTGGTATATGCTTCGAAAATTACAATATCTTCGGTATCATTAAATAAGTATTTTTAATAATGATGACGACATTCATGACGACATCAAATGATGCACCTAACGGCAGAAATCCTGGGATAAAAGATAACATAAGAAAATGTTTTTGAAGATAGTTCCTTGATAAGGTTATTTTAATTTGTGGAAATATTTAATGTTTTAAATTTACTAATTAATTATAAAGATTTATTTAAAATGTTAAATACAACAATATAGGATTATGCTACGGCAACTCCAAAAAAAGGATGATGCTTTTTATGAAGATAACTGGGAAATTGATACCATTATACCAGCATTCTACCGATATGTTAACTTCTGCCTATCCTTGATTATGGAGACGTGTGTTATTCTTATCTGAATGAACAATTACTTGATAAACTGGTATGACTTCAAAACCTACTCAACAAATTTCCACGTTAAAAATATGATCATATATTTGAGCATCTGTTACGGCTTAATCGGTTATTGATTCGTAACCGACGCAACCTCTATTTTTTATGTTTTTTTACCTTTATACTTCTATAACTGTTAGGCAACAATTTTGAAGTGTTCTAAAAACAAGAGCACCAACTTTATTCCTCAGCGAAGAACTGAATTCTGCGGAGAATCCTTTACCGTGTAAGCTACTAGATTGTAGAATCAATTGAATCACAATGAGGGCAGTCTGCGTTGAAAAGTCGTCTGAAATTGCATTACCCGTCATAATCTGCGGATCGAATCTGCAATCTTTATTGACATTGAGAGTATTTATAATAATTTTTTTCATATTTTAAACATTCGTGTAAATTCTCAATTTATAGGGTTATTGTAATATTTGTGAAACGTGACGATTGAATTCGAACATACCTTGACAGTGTTGTTATCGTTCTCGAGTCACCCGTTACGTTTCGTGTCTTCCGCGTTGATCCTCGGCTTTAGTTATATGCGTCTTAATGCTTTTGATAAAATATTTGAAGACAGCGTCACAGAGATTATGATAGATTTCATTGATAATACCAAACTTCGCTGTTGCGATACTATTCCCCCCGTTCCACCCAAGCTATCTCAGGGTCCCTCCTGGGACCCATAACATCCCACCTCATACAAAAGAAGGAACCATCGAATGTCCATTAATAGTGTTCCGTATCTACAATCACATCGCTTCCACCCAACAGAGGTAGAGACTGTTCTTCTTCAATAAATTATTTAGCATCTTCATTTTTTTGAGAACGCATTTTGTGAACGCTCTAAATGACTCAAAGATGGGTCCATTCTCAACCAAGTTTCGGTGACTAAAGATACCACATTCTAAGGCTTTGCTTGATTCTACTCTACTGTTTGGACGCATGCTCTCTAACATGCACGCACCGTCGTGCTCACTGCAATGGAATAAAATATGACTCAAGTACTGCGTCTCAAATCCACAGGTACACCGGGTTATTTCTAAGGTCGAATCTATGCAAACTTGCAAGAAATGCGCCATGTCCCATTAAAAATTGGCAGGTATAATATTCGGAAACGGCCAGTTTCTACGCAACCGCTCGGATACGTCTGGGAAAAGCGACCTGATCGTTTTCCCCCTTGGAATCAGGGGAGGACTGCCTAGATTGCCAATAAGCAACTACGATCTCCAAATTACATCTCTTTCTGTCAATTGGGGATTCATCAGCCAAAAACTCGAAGTGCAACGGACCCGCAACGAAACTCTTATCTCGTGCCATGACGAAATTAGCCGCGCGCTCCCCAATCGCGAGATCAGCAAACAAAAGACCCGCCAAAATTCGATCAACGGATGCACTGCCAGTTTCGCTGTTGAGACAGAAATGGTCCGTAGATTATTGACATGGAGATTAGATCTATGAAAATTCCATAAGAAAGTCTCGTGATGTTATATTATAAAATTAGGCCAATAAACGTCTGAATTTAGGGATGTTATTGCAAATAATCATTCTTGTCGGGCATTTTTTTGGCCAAAAGTTAGACGAAGTGAAGTGGACCGTCTATGAAAAACTTTAAGCGGATTTTTATTTTATCGAATAGCGTACCACATCCTTTTATAGTGCAGAGGTATAAGTAAAAGTTAGTGAACATAAGCCTATTTGGAGGGTCAATTGGGTTCGTGCATTACCCGACCGGACATTTTCACATTCGCCCCGTGCATACCCTAATTAATTTGCTAATTTTTGTTATGAAATTGAATTACTTAGTTACTGCAACTGGTATATTACCCTGTTGAGTAGGATTTAAAATGATAAAGGAAATCAGTAATCGGGAAAGTTGGAGATGACATTTGTCAATGTATCGGAGGCACCAACCGAAAAAAATGACGTATGGTCAGGTGGGGTAAATGCAAATACCATAGCTAGATTGACACATTCTGCTATATGTCATGTGTTGTGGTCTATTATATTTTATAAATAATTTTCACTGTGATATTAAGCATGTATTAGACTATTGTTTCAAGTAATTACTTATACTAAAGTTACAATGACTACAGATTAATAATTAAATTTATTTACTATTGCATTTGCCCGGTGTAAAGGGGTAAACGTAAAAATGTAATTTAAATCCTATAGATAGTTACTAATCTGGTAATAGCAATAAAATATGTAATCTTGTAATAGCAATAAAATATGTAATCTTGTAATAGCAATAAAATATGTAATCTTGTAATAGCAATAAAATATGTAATCTTGTAATAGCAATAAAATATGTAATCTTGTAATAGCAATAAAATATGTAATCTTGTAATAGCAATAAAATATGTAATCTTGTAATAGCAATAAAATATGTAATCTTGTAATAGCAATAAAATATGTAATCTTGTAATAGCAATAAAATATGTAATCTTGTAATAGCAATAAAATACGTGAAAAACTTATAGAGCTATGAAGTTTTTCTTACAAACTAAATTATAATTCTGAAATCAATCAGTATTAATATTTTCATATTACTTAGGATATAATCATATTTCTGAACTTGTAATCAAATATATTATATCATGCTTGGCTATTTCAGGATTAGGTAATATTTTGACAATACAATCAGCAGTAACCTCATCAGTATTATATAGGCCATGCAAAGGTTGCGCCCTTGCGTCGTACAAATTTCACCTCCCAACGACTGCCTACTTTTTTGGCACAACCCCAACATAATACTTAAGTCCCTTTTTAGGCATATTTTACCCATTTAGAGAACGCAATGTCGCAAATGGAATTCCGTAAATGACAGAAGCCTTGTGTGTAGTGAGTACACCAGGCATTATATCATTAAGAGCAATGTTTAGTTTTTCGTTCGTATATTTGGGTTCTGTACCCTTTTTAATATAATTTTGCATCATCGGGAACAATGAAACGCCAATTGGGGCTAATGTAATAAAACATTACATTTTCCCCGAGGTATGTTCATACATTTTCCCTAAGCCCCTAATTTTATGAGGCAAAGTTGTAATTTTTAAAAAAAAATAACATTTATTTTCAAAAATATGTTTTATATGTACTCAGTTTGATGCACATAATCACCTGTATGAATAACAAACATGTTCTTTGTTACAAACATAATGGATTTTATATCCCCTATATGGACCGCTTAAGAAAAATGGCGGTCGCTTGAGAACAATCATCGCATCATAAGTAAAATAAAAACTTCTGGTTACATGTTTGTCAGCAGGAATGCAGTATTTTGTTTTTAGGGCATGAATAAAATACTATATTTATCCATTTATTAGCTGAATATGTAAAGTACGAGTGAAATGAAGAAACTACTTAAAGTCGGCCATATCATTAATATCAGCCTTAGTCGCTAATGTCAATGATAAACCCTCATTGAAATGAGTAGCGGAAAACAAATTATTACAGATTGTGAAAATTACAAAATAACTTGGTCGAAATGAAATCATTTTAGATTATAAAAATTGCGAAATAAATTGGTCGAAATGAAATCATTTTAGATTATGAAAATTGCGAAATAAATTGGTCGAAATGAAATCATTTTAGATTATGAAAATTGCGAAATAAATTGGTCGAAATGAAATCATTTTAGATTATGAAAATTGCGAAATAAATTGGTCAAAATGAAATCATTTTAGATTATGAAAATTGCGAAAGAAATTGGTCGAAATGAAATCATTTTAGATTATGAAAATTGCAAAATAAATATTAATTATTTCTAATTTGACGAGAAAGGCTTGATGCTAAAAGAAAACAGTAATATTAACAGTGAAAAACAGACATGTTACTTTTTCGTGCGCAACAGAAAATAATAGGTAAACTTCGTTAAATGTAAAGAGGTTATGTTACGTGTGAATATGAGATTAAATTTTTGAAAAATAAAACGTCAAATTGTTTTGATGAATTAATGAAACGCTTTTATGTGGGTTCTATAAACACACTACACCTTTTTCATGTTTTATATCTAAATAATTTTGATTCATTACAATACGTACGCTAAGGGACTTTAGCAACAAAAATTGACAGTAGAATGTCCAAAAGTTTATCACTAGATGGCGCTAATAAGAGGGTGTGTAAAATATATGACACTTGTAGGTAATTTTGTTCACCAAAGAAAGCGCGTTTTATCTTTTATCTATGGATATAAATTTAGTCAATGAGCGCTGATAAAAAATTTCTTCTCTCATCTTGCGTCAGCTTAATGTGTGCATAATGCATTTTACTCTATTTAATCCACTGTGTAAACATGACAATTATTAGATATGTTATTTTGACTCGCTTTAAAAATGACTTAAATTTTTTAAAGCAAACTTTCAAAAGATTCTCCAAATGGACTGGGTGATAAACTCATAAAACAAAATAAAATAAATTGGTAATTAAAACGTTTGTAATTTTATGTAAGTATTTTAACCTCATACAAAATTTTAATATTTACAAATAGCTTTACCAGTAATTCGCTAACAAACATTTTTCATCATAACCTTGATTGTCTATACCGGAGCTCGCGTTGCTTGATTATCTTAGGCTTTATAAGATGTGTACTTAAATATTGGAATGAGCGAGAACATATTCCCATCTTCATCACTATATTCAATTACTCGATTTCGTGCTGTTTCGCTCGTCTGACGATTTCCTTTCGGAAATTTACGTCAGGCTATATGGGGATAAAGTCATATAAATTTTTCCACAATATGCTCATTCGATTGTATGCACAATTTATAAATCCAGAATGTCTGTTATAAATTCAGAAATCATATTTAGAAGTCCAGAATGTCTACTTTCATTTAAACTACGGTTTTCTCGACCTATTGGTAACAAATAAACCAATACTTACCTAGAGGGTTATTATTATGTTTGACAAATAAAAGAATAGTAATTCCTCCAAAAATATATTTATTTATATAAAAGATAATTTGACAAAACACCAAACCAAGATGATGTATATTTTATTATAATCAGGTTTTTATATAATTTAAATGTCGAAATTTATTTTGCTCACCCCCACCACATAAGGCCATACGCATAGGGATGAACAAAGTTGTTTATGCTAACAATCGATTAGTCAACGTAAAATATCAACATGAAACAATCGATCGGATGGTTTCAGTAAACTTTTAGTATTTTTAACATCAACACCTTGCAAAGAGAATTTCAAATGGAATTACTGCATTTGAGTCATTTTTCAGAAAAATGGAAATCTTATGGAAATCATCTGTCATAGCCATTTCACTGAGACTATATGATATAACTAGACAAATTTTGACATAGCTATACTTTATAATAACACAAAAATAAACAGGGTAAAAATATCATAATTCATAATTTTAGAGGTCTATGGTCCACGATCGAGTGGGAAAGTGAGGTGAAACCACTCATCACTTTTTTCGCGTGGGGATACCAAATAAAAGCTGATAAACTAAAAAAATATAACTTTTATTTATAGATTAAAATATTTTTGAACAACATATTCGAATTTCTCTACATTTTAGTGTAACGACCAGAGCAGTAAAACAAATGTGAATTTTATTGTTCGAGTCCCACTTGGACTTAGGGTTACCAACCGTGCTCTTTTTCCTAGGACACAATCTTCTTTTTCAAAATAGTCTCCGGGAGGATTTTTGTGTCTGCCGTTTTAAAGAAAGCTGTCTTCTTTACATTTTAATTTAATCCATGGACCATTGACAGAAATAAACCATAATCAAAGTTGCATCTTAAATTGTTAAGATTAAATAGAAATATACAATGACTTGCCAGAAATTTTACAACTCGTAGGAGTTTCGAAATTTATTTGACTAACGATTTAATATTTAAAGTTCATTATATAAGTCTTACCCGTTGAATTAATTTTCTGAGTTTAAATTAAGTATGTGGATAGGAATTTAATTTTTTTATTGTTTATGGAACAAATAAAATATTGTAATTGTTTTGTATTTAATCAGTAGAATAAATAAGATTCGATTAAGACAATATAATCGAGATTATTATTATTTATGTAAGCAATGCATAATAAGAGCTTTTAATTCAACTATTTAAGTGTGCAGGTTTTATGAACAAAATGTCTGAGCTTTTTTATTACACAATTCCTAGTTTTCCAAAAGTTATTATGGTAACCCTACTTACACTCGACTGCTTTTATATTATGAGACGAAAATATTTAGTCGGTTAACTGTTGACGCGTATATTGACTACATCTCCGATTGTGTAATTTCTAAATAAAATTATAGAAGTGACCTTTTTAGAAGCACACTGTTTAGGTTTTAAAATTACAGAAATAAAATGCCAAAATGAAAAATAACCGTCATATTATACATTTATTAAACGATCGCGGTCATTCACCTCATTCGACGGCGCGTATTACGCTCGTTTGCATATTTGTTCGTACGCTTGGTAACGATTTGAATTACTGTTTACGAATGGGTTTTCCGAGAAATGGAAAACTCGTGGAATGAATTCCGTCTGTCATAGTCGATTTTTACTGAGACTTTACGACATAACTAGACAAATTTTGACATAGCTGTATTTATATAACACAAACATAGACAGGGTAAAAATAGCATAACTCATAATTTGAGACGTCAATGAATCCCAATGGGGTGGGGAAGGGAGGGAGTTGAGTTTATTTCAATATTAATATTCAGATGCTGGTATACAGGTTGATGTGTGATCGTGCGTTACTTATTTTATAAAACAATCTGTTAAATACGATATATTTTTCTACAAATACACAATAACAATATAAATATTTGTAATAAATCTAATCTTACTCTAAAAATACTGATAAATTTTATTTCATTCTTAATACATAAAGCAGAATACATAGATATAAAATGATTCTAAAAGTCCTAAAAGGACATACAACGCGTATTTGCGTTGTATGTCCTTTCAGGACTTTTTTGTAATTAGTACCATCTTTTGTTTCTCCCAGCAGTGGACTCCAGGATTTCCAAGTAAAATAAGCCCATTAACAAGTTGTTGGTTAAGCAAGACTTTTTTTTGGATTCCTCTCAAAAATATATGAGATGAAAATAATCTATAACATTGCTTGGCTTGGGTTTTTATTACTGAGAAATCATTTTTTTTCATTAAATACTTTTTTCACTTTCATTATTTCATTCGGGACTGATTTTTCAGTCCTTAGATAAAACTTATACAGAGATTAATTTTGACGTTTTGACAGTTTTTCTATGGATACTTGTTAAAATGTCAAAGTTATCCAAAGGGTTATCTAAGGAATGAAAAATCAGCCTTTAAACATACAAACTAGACCTTTATGAAAAAAAACTCAAGAAAAAGACTAAAATACCAGAATAATAACTTTTTTCTATCTTCGAAATAACATTCGTATTGCTCAATATTCGTAGCCGAATAAGATGTTCGCGCGGCGCTTTGTTGACGAGGCGCGACGCTCGGTGCGTGTGCGCCGTATAACGTTTAACCCTTACGCTACCGTTGAAATTGTGTACGTTACACTCGTAATCAAGAGCTAAAATTTTTCAGACTAAAAGAAAAAGTATGAATTCTGTACACTTTTCGGTTCACACATTTCCTAACAATGATACTTCAGTGCACACAGTATTGTAACGGTATGGGTAATTTTTTATTGTTTCGAATATTACTAAATAATTTTATATCATTTCCCAAATATGATTTATGACAACATATGCACATGTTGTATGATTTATGACAACATATGCACATGTTGTATGATTTATGACAACATATGTCACATGTTGTATGTCAAAAAATTTAATATTACATGACATTTCTTTTATCGGCTTCACGTGATTTTTAATCATACTTTACACTCATAATAGGGATTTACGAAGAATATCATAGTCATAATATTAATGTATATAAATTTGTCTATAAGTTTGTCGATAAATCCTAAGGTCATACTTCCACATGTATATCAATAAAAAGTGGGCTCAGGGTCAATTTTCCGATATAAAATTAAATGTAAGCTCTATTATTAAACGTCACGAAAATGTGTGACGCAAATAAAGTTGTGGTAGAGGGGATAGCGCGTTACGCTACAGTCGAAAGATAGGCTGCTAACTTGTCAATGTAACGTTGAGGGTCTTTTAATTGTATATTGTCTTGTTATTTAATTTTTTGATTATATTGTTTTCTTCTTTTTGAAGTGTGTGTTATTATAATTTGTAAATTCTATAGCAAAGTTGGTTCGTAAATATCTTTTACAGTCGATCACATTAGTAATTTTTTAAAATGTAAACATTATGATTGACCGGAAGAGATTGCTCATGTAGCAATAAGTCCGCCAAACATATAATTGAATATGAAAGAAGTATCATTTCTAATGTATGATTTTCAAACTTGTAGGTATCTTCAGTTAAGAATGACACGTTAAGTATAGTACACAAACGTTTTGTTTTACCCAAGTTAGTAACGTCGGGCGCGCACAGTATTTGGGTGGACCTTCGCATGGAAACACTGCGTGATGTTAGCTCGTATTAAGAAGTTCGCTCGCTTTCGATCGTCGACAATATTTTATCTTTCATATATCAATTTATTCTCGAAATGCTTTTTTACTAAGATTTTTACTGTATATTTGTCGATATATTTTTTTTAAATCTGTATCAAAACATTTTCGACTGATTGGATGAAGAATTGTGTATTTAGGTATCATGTGAAACAAAAATTATTTTAAAATTATTTCCGTTTCCGTGGCCAGAGGACATAAAATATCATTAGATCTTTTCCGAACAACCAAAATTTTCCAACCTCTTATATCAAAATTTTCGATTAATCTTTGACTTTAGAGCAAATTTTATAGCTTTCCGTTTCGTTTCCCTCTATCACCTAAAGCAATGAATTAAATCTTGGGATCGAAAAGTACCGTGAATTGAAACTGCTAAAATTATAGATGATTCCACCAGTGTTAAAATTCAACCGTTAAGTTTACCAATGCAAAGGGCCTTTGGTCTGTATACCATCCATTATGGTCTATATACCATTCAAAGGGTCTTTGATCTGTATATCCAGGAAATAAATCCATTTACACTTGTATCAGGTGAACCTGAAAATAATCTAGTAATAAGATACTGCTGTAAACGAGATTTTTTTAAAGTAAAGGTATTTAGATATCACACATAAAGATGATATTTTCAGCAAGGTCCACTGAAAGGGCTATTGGACTATAATTCCCATCTGATTTCGTAAACGATTCATCATTCGTCCAGCAGTCTCTTGAACGATCCCGATCCATTGTAATTTACGGCGAACGATGTGAAGTTGCACGTTCTCTCTGAAATTGGAAACAATTTCATTTAAAAAGGTGGCTAGTATATCAGAATATACAAATACCCCAATGTCCAATTTGGGAAATAACTAATTTCCTCATCTTCCAATTTTTTGATGATTGTCTAAAAAGGAGATTATGATAATAATTACTTTAAAAAAACTATATTTCTTTATTTCGATAAAAATAGATTTAAATCAGAATTGGTTACTTCAATAGCTATGATTTACGCTTAACGAGATATATAATAAACACGCTATTAATATCGACATTTAATCTTGTATTTTAATTTCTCTGTTGGAATTAGTAAATAAAATAATAAAATATGAAACTTTCCATAACAATTTTCTTTACCATTAATCATATTTTTAATAGAGGAACAGAAGGAAACTGACAACTTTCCATCGTTCTGATAAAGCTTTAAACGTTTTTTCCCATGCGATTTGCCTCGTGTAGTACTCAAATTAGAAATGTATCAGAGTACCATAACATAGTAGATACGTCAAAATTAATGGATTGAAACAAATGGTAAAGTTTCATGGTTGTATTTATAACTGTATAAATCATTCATCAAAATAGTAAGCATCGGAAGCAGACCGGATATTCACCCTAGTAGTTGAACCATCTTTGTGCGATGGGAATATGTTAGGGTGACGCTTGCATCGAAATCCGGTACCTGTTTAGTCTCTGTTTCTATAAGTAAAGTAGAAAACTACCAATATCCTCAATCCTATTTTACATGTCGCAATTGTTGGGTCTGATGAAATCGGGCATGCTGAGGCAGGAATTCAATCCAACGATTGGTGTGTTTCTCGACTACGATGGAGTCATGGGAGAGTGAGAGGAAACTATCGGTTGGAAGCTTTCATTTGTGGACGTTATGGGGACCTGAGAAGGCATTTGCATACTTGGCTTGTGAAGCATGAAGCAGTTTTTCATGTGTTCTAGCATGAGTTCTGGAGATAAATCGGGCGATGAAAGGAAAAAGATGTCCTCAAATCGACGATCCCACTACAATTTAAATGAAGATTTAGTTTGAAATGTTGTCACATGTGACTGAATTATTTTATACGAGTAAGGTCAAGTGTCGTCACCGTGGTGTGTTGGGTTGATCACAAGGCATACGGCCTTTAACTGCGCGGCGCACCGCGGGGACCCGGGTTTCCCGGCCGTCCGCGGAGCGGGGTTGGACTGGTGCTCTGGTTGATTGTAAGAGATTGTTCTCGTAGTGACAATGTGGATGGATGTTTGACTACTAACCTGCGCGTGCTCGCGCTCAGCGGCGGCGCGCGCCGCGTTCTCGCGTATGAGCTGGTCAGCACGGCGGCGGAGTAAAGCCTGGGCGACCGGATAATGTCTCAGTGCCTCCTCCAGATCACTCTTGCTCAGCACGAACAGTGTCGAATAACCGCGTGACCTGAGTAATATAAAACTCAATAAATCCAGATTTTTATAAGTATTAGTTGGACCATAAAATATGAGGATTTTTTGGGAGTTGTTCTCAAAATGTTCACTGTACAGTGCCACTCCACGTAAAGTAACAAACATTATAGATACTACGAGAAAATTATAGATACAAACATTATAGATAGTATCCATAATTTTTGATTATACAAATATTAGTCATATTTTGTTTCATGCTTTTGATTCAAGTAGTATATTTTGAAAAATAGATGTCATCACAATATGTTGTACTCTTTTCTAAACGAAATATTTTTGCAAAAGTACTAAGTACTTGCTGTATAGAAAATGAAGCGACTTACAGTAATCAGACTGGATCAATAAATGTTTACTAAATTGATAAGGAAGTACACAATTTTTATCTCTAAACGACGTTCGTTAATAAGATGTTTGCGAGTGTCTCATATATTTATATGTGTATGTGCGTGTGTGTTTGTGCGTGTGCGTTGTGTGTATTTGCCTCTGTGTGTATATGTGTGTGTGTGTGTGTGTGTGTGCGTGCGTTTGTGTGAGTCTGCATCAGTGTGTTGCTTCCTTTTAATGGTCAACTTCCCTTTAATGGTGAAGCCAAAGCTACTTTTACGGTGAGCAGTGAAAGTGATACTTTTATCACTTCGCTATACGAAATACAAATACCTAATATGAAATAAAAATAATACTTGTGGCACATTTATCTTATCCTTGGATGTACAAATATGTCGACAGAAATCAAAAAAAGTTTCCAGGAAGCCCATCGTGTGTCAGTGAGACGGTCGTACGTCTACAGTATATTAGATTTCAGGAGTACTTTGAGATGTTTTTACATTACTCACTTGCTTTGTTATTAGGTTACATTATTTTTGAAATTACGAATAATTACACTTCCTACTTCTTCGTGTAGGTTCTTTGCATCTTAAAGCTTATCTATCTACTCCTTGACTATCGTATCCGTATTTATTTTTCATTACTTATTAAATTTACTTTATCCGGTGTAGCTAGCCAAGTTTGGATAAACTTTTTTTTACTATACAATTCTGCGTATGTCTGGTGACGTTTACGCCAAATAAAGCTCGGATTGGTAGGCAATTTAAATTTATTAATTTCAGTCTTATATTTTAATGAAAAATTACTGGTATTATATATGTACATAATAACAAAAATGATGTTTCTAGTCTCAAGGAATCGGAAGTTCCTTTGTAAACTCTTTGTCATTATTTAAGCAGCTTGCATAAGTTAACTCTCTCGTTGATGTGGCTATGCGTGATGGATTCTAATGTACTGACTAGTATCCAACGGAAGTTAGAATAAAGAAACAAAAAAACGTTTAGGTTTATAAATGAAAATGGGTAAATCAATATATGTATGTAAATATGCAGGTTTATGTACTTATTTGTTTACGAACATATTTTTGTGTGTTGGTAATATTTTTTCGTTAAGAAATAAATACAAAATCTTTTGATTTGCTAGAACATATTGATAATTGAAAGTCATGCACAAATATTAACGCTACGCGTCTAGGGGTTAGTTCAGTGATGGATCCTTAAAGCATTGATAAAACAATGAAAATTATGAAACACGCGTTTACAGTAAAAATTCCTTATTGTGTATTTTTAATCAACTTATTAACACGCATATTCTTTGCAATCTGTATGTGAAACGATGATCATTACTAATATTGTATGATATAAACTATATTCCAAATATTGTTTATAATACAATAAATATACAAAAATAATACTATTGATGAATACCGGTCCAAATATTGTTTATAATACAATAAATATACAAAAATAATACTATTGATGAATACCGGTCCAAATATTGTTTATAATACAATAAATATACAAAAATAATACTATTGATGAATACCGGTCCAAATATTGTTTATAATACAATAAATATACAAAAATAATACTATTGATGAATACCGGTCCAAATATTGTTTATAATACAATAAATATACAAAAATAATACTATTGATGAATACCGGTCCAAATAATTATTTCTTTTACTTATAAAAATAATTATTAGCGCCATCTATGTTTTATAGTTTAAATTTGAAGAATAATTCCAATATATTTTACGGGTAACGTTATAGAAATTGTTATATAAATTTACCAGCAGATGGCGTTAGCATAGCGTCATAAATCAATGACACTACTGATCAATGTTTCAAAGACAAAAAGTTCCGTTTCAAAATGTGTGGGAATAGTTAATTTACCTGACTGTAGCAGTTCTCCTGGTGGCACCGTCTATACCCAGTAAACTGATCTCGCCAAAAACCCCGCCCTCCTTGAGCGTTGCCAACACTTCTCGTTCGTCTTCGCTCATCACCTGTTACGAGAATAATTGGTGTAAATGGTGAATTTCAATTTTATTTCCCTTTCTTTCTTCTTTCTCCCATTCTTTATTGCTTCCTTATTAACATGCACAAAAACTTCTACGTGTTTTCTTTTCATTTTTGACTCATTCAGGTCGACAAAAACTTCTTTGGCTCTTACATTGACACATTTCTTACTTAAATAATTTGCTTTATGTGCAGATAAATCCGATCTACAAAGCTCAGGATATACATCACTATTGCAATGTTGATTAGGATGAGATTGTTAAAATCTCTAGATTTACACTGGAATCGAGATTAGAATTGTTAAAAAATTATGACTTTACTGTTTTCATATTGGGTGATTTGCGTTGTATCAAAATATTTGTTGATTTTGCACGTTCGTGTATAGCTAAATGTTTTGTTGCATTTAATGTTACAGTCTCCATTGAAAAACATATTCAGTAACCGATTGATTTATATTATTTTCAATAAAAAATATATTTTTTGTTCCTCAAAAAAATAGACACTTTTTACAGCAGTGGAAATGAAGGGATCAGTCCTTTCTTTTCTCTCTTTTTCGTCCCACTTCTGTTTTTCAGACGTATAATTTAAAAAATAAAAAATAAATATAGAAAAAGATTTAAATTCAATTAAAAATTATTTACATGATGAAAATGGATTACTGGTGCTGGCCATGTAATTAAAATAGATAACTCAGGGAGACATTTTTGTAGTAAATTCATACCTAAGCTAAACAATTACATTGTCTTTTAAGAATCACTTTTGAGCGCAAATAAAAAGACTGTAAAATTTTAAACTCAGGTAATTTAAAATAAGTTTCAATTCGAATTTTTCACAAAAATCAGTGTGTAATGTCACTTAAGAAAACATAAAATAATACAACACGAGAGTGAAAAATGACATCATCTAAAGGGCGGCCATTTTCGTTCAAATATTCTTACATTTGTCGACCATTTGTTAAAAACTTCAATACGCTGCGATTTCATTAAGATGGTGCAACTGGTCGCACCTCTGGAAAGTCCGTGGCTTTTTATGAAGAAAAATTAGCAGGTCGCGTAATTTCATTAAGTGGAGATGTAAAATGGCCCTAAAGATCGCCAGGTTTGTCGCTCTGCAATTATTTTTTATATGGCTACCTCAAAGCAAAGGTTTTCTCTGAAAACCCAGCCACACTTGATGCTCTTTTAGTTACTATAATACAAGAAATCAAGATAAATGCTGGAGATATGTGTAATTGGATATTTATTACTCAAAGTGTGTTTTCTATGTTTATTACTTGAATTATGATTTGTTACTCAAAGATTTTTGTATGTTTATTACTTAAATCGTGATTGGATGTTTATTCCTCGAAATGTGATTAATGTTTATTACTCAAAGTGAGATTGGATATTCATCACTCAAAGTGTAACTGGATATTTGTCAGTGAAAGTGGAAATGGATATTTATCACTCAAAGTTTCATTGTCTATTCTTTACTTAAAGTGTGTTTAGATGTTTGTTACTCAAAATGTGATTGAATAATTATCATTCAAACTTTTTATTGTATGCTTATTACTCAATGTGTGACTGGATGTGTATTCCTCAAAGTGTGTTTCAATATTTGTTATTCAAAGTGTGTTTGGATGTATATTACTCAAAGCATGATTGACTATCTATCACTCAAAATGTGTTTTGATATTTATTCCTCAAACTGTGACTGGATATTTATCAAAGTCTGATTGTCTGTTTGTTACAAAAATGTGATTGAATTACTCGATTACATCCATATGACTTGAGAGATTTTTATGAAATTAGGCACAAATATAATTCACAAATTGAATGAATATACAAGATACTTTTAAAATAGAGAAACAATGCAATGTTTATTCTCAAAGCGTCATTTGATATTTATTCCTCAAAGTGTGATTGAGTATTTGTTACGCAAAATGTAATTTAATGTTTATTACATAAAGTGTGACTCGATATTCAGTACTCAAAATGTGATTGGATTACTCGATAACACCTAAATTGCTGGAGAGATTTTCATGAAACTTGGCACAAGTATAATTCACAAATTGAATGAATATACAAGATACTTTTGAAATAGAGAAATAGTACAATGTTTATTCTCAACGCGTCATTTGATATTTATTCCTTAAAGTGTGATTGAACATTTGTTACTCAAATGTTCAATCAAGAAACAATAAACATTCAATTACATTGAATGTTTATTACATAAAGTGTGACTGAATATTCATTACTCAAAATGTGATTGGATTACTCGATCACACCTAAATGGGTGGAGAGATTTTCATGAAATTTGGCATAGATATACATAATTCACGAACTGAATGAATATATAGGATACTTTTAAAATAGGAACCAAAAAGTTCAGACTTGATACTTTTTTCCATAATGAAAATTCAGTGCAACATGTCAGTAAATGGCGACAAGATTATTTAATTAGTATTTAATATTACTTATAGAGGGGGATTGTGATAACCTAATTGCATCGGGAACAAATCCTCATGTCTTAATTAGAAACTCACCCGGCAAAACCACGGGGTAAAAACTACGTAATAAAATAATTAACCATATTTCAATTCCTTTATCTGGACTCTGAATAATATAATATCAAATACTTTATTTAAAGTAATTTGGTAGTTTCTTTGTGATATGTGTGCGTAATCGAAAGACAAACAGATATTATTTGTCAATTATGTTTTTTAGAGTTTTTTATTTATGTTTTTTCATGATATGTATCACTCCATTCACTTATGCGACCTGAAGATATATAATTTTGAAACCTCCATTAAAATCTGTATAACCATTTGCGTAATACGCGTACAAACAAACAGACAAATAGACAAAAAGTTTAAAACGATCAAATTATTCTTTACATTCCCCCAATTAAATGTATTTAATGTACAGATTTTCACACTTATACTGTTTTATTAAGTATATATGTCAAAGCAACGATAAGATTATTCCTCGGAGTCATTATGAGGATACATTTTCAGCAAACATATACATTTCAATATATTTCCAATGAGGGCAACTTACCAAGACCTGGCCCATTTTTATGATGTACATCTCCTTGCCGACGTCGCCGCGACGACAGACGAGGTCGCCGGGTAAGAACGCAGCTGGACGCAGCTTGAGCACGAGGTCGCGCAGTAGCGGCGGCTCGCAGTCGCGGAGAATCGCCGCCTTCGACAGCGTCCCCATATGCACCTCCAGCGAGACGTCCAGCTTCATGTTCGCTGGCAACGAGTCCAGGATACGTGACTCGTCTGCGAATGCAAGTACGTGCCAGATGCTCCGTGTTATTACTCCTCTAGTCCATTCGGTAATGCAGATATAGTTAAATTCAGTATTGCAGATACAGTTAAATTCGGTACTATAAATATAGTTTAATTCGATATTATAGATATAGTTAAATTCGGTGTTGTAGATATAGCTAAAATCAGTATTTTAGAAATAGTTAAACTCGGTATTGTAGATACAGTTAAATTCGGTATTGTAGATATAGTTTAATTCGATATTGTAGATATAGTTAAATTTAATTGGTTGTAAGAATGTTGTAAAATAATTTATATATATAGCGATATAGCCTGGTCCTAAAATATGAGATATTTTAGGATTCTACTAATAAATACCTAAAAAGGAAAAACTGGAACCCTCATAACTTCTCCTGTTTTTCCTTTTTACGTTACTCACGTATCCGTCCCTCTGTCTGTTACAATCGTTTTCCATAGAAACAGTTCGTTGTAGAAACTTCCAATGTGGCAGAGTAGTGGAACTTCTTAACCCGCTTTTGTCACAATAGGAATTTAAAAACGGCAAAGATATTTGCCTGAGCATTTTGAATCAATAACAGCCTAGTTTTTAAAAATTTTATTTAATACAATTCTAGAAGTATTCTTGAAAATGTTCATAAAACTATGTTTCCTACACCGCAGCTTTCCGCAAGTGCTAAACTTAAAATTATGGATCAAGCTTACGTCAATTCCATATCTACATATTGTTTTGAGAAGCTCATCATAATTAGAAATATTTGCCAGGAAATATGTTTATAAATATTTTAAATATTAATATTTGTAAATGGTATAATGGTAATACTTCGTGTACTTCAAATGTTGAACTTTCACGTGTATTTAAACCCGTAGAGAACTATCTTATATATATTAATTTTTCTTCTAAAGTCAACAATGTGAATGAAAAAATAAACGCTTAGTATTCCTATCTGCCATCATACTACCATCGTTTAGCCACTACATAGAGGTCATAGAGAAGGGACGAAGGCAGGTACCGTCATGTGTATCATGATTATGCTACATCGAATGACTTCGGCTTTGCCAGATATCATTAATGCTATTATTCAAGCTTTGACAGTTCAAATCCCTGAATCTATAACTCTGCCAACTTCAGCCTAGACGCCATCACTTTTTCCATCCCCACTTAACGTTCTGGAACTTTCAGCATTAGCGACCATTTCAGTTTAGAAATATGCTTATTTAGCTTTGTTTCAAGTCATTAAACTATAGACAAAAATTATAGAATTGAATTTCTTTTATTCCTTTTCAAAGAAAAGATTCTAGAAAAACAAATTCTAAAAAGAAATAGTTTGCTTTTAGTTAGCCCAGGTAATATCATGCGGGTAGCAAAAGAAATGAAAACCAATTAAAAGAAGGCCAAAAAGCGTTGTAAAGGGCTGCACTAATAGAATCACTCGGAAAAAATTCATGTGTGAAAGAAAAAGAAGCGGAAGATATAAGTTTTTCCGAAGATCAGGACGACAATTGCGCTTCCTTTTATTGCTGCTGTTTTTATTCGTATTTAAATGAGAGCAGAGCTACTTAAAAATAAAGATATGATCTTTCTTCACTTTATACCCTGGCCTTTCTTATTTCACCCCACCCACAAAGCAAAATGAGGATATGTAACATTTTATAAAGTTCCTATTTGCCCGAAACGTTGACGACTAACACAAAAGTTATATTTAATCTTTCGCGTCCTAAATATAATTACTGTTTTGTTTCAGATAACTCTTCATAAACAGGCAAAAAGGCATGGTCTTTTCATCCATCTTATCCCACCTTTTCCTACATCCGTTTTAATATCTGTACCCATTCCCGATACACAATGAGATTGACCAACTATCTTAGAATTTAAATCATGACTTAAGAATTTCGCTATTATCGACTTTAACAATAAAAGATAAAATACAATCACTTTCTTTCAAAGAAAATACAAGACTTTCGAAAAAGTTATATTAAAAATAAAAATTAAAAAAAAATGCAAATGGAAAATGGTATTTTGTATATTGCTTTAAATAGAAAAGCATTATGTTTTTGTTATAACCGTATTTTTTTCAAATTTCTTTCTGATACGGTTCTGGAAACTAGAAATACTTGACAAATGAATTGTGAGCACTTACCGAAGCACCGCTGCTGCTTCCAAGTGAAAGAGAACCAGGAGGAGACGCGGCGTTGCAGCTCTGCCGGCAGCGCCAGCCGTCGCAGGTACCGCATCGTCTCGTCAGTCAGCTTGCGGTATTCCGTCTGCTCGAGCGGGCGACATAAAGTTATTTGGAATATACTTTGTGTTTCATGTGTACTAAAATGTTTGTATCATTGCAATGACGATGTAGAACTCGAAATAACGTCAATACAACTTATTTAAAATTAACTTATCAGAGTAGCTGTATGTCTATACAACTAACTTGATACAGGTTAAAATCGTATTCGGACTAGAAGAATATAAACAGGTTTTAATTCAGAAGATATTGAATATATTTGGCGTTTAGTTTTGTAGAAATTCATTATTGGCAATTAAATGAAACTACGTTATGCAGTATTATTTCTACTTTCTTTAAGTTCTTTACCACGACCTAGGTTTCGTTGTATTACAACATCTTCAGATGGGCTTTTAACAAAGATATTTGCCCGCCTGAAGATGTTGTAATATAACGAAACCTAGGTTGAAGTAAAGGACTTAAAGAAAGTAGAAATAATACTACATGAGGTAGTTTCATTTAATTGTCAGAAGATATTCTAAATCTATTTATATTGGTAGACGTATGTGCTGGTATAAAATGGACGGCTGTTCTGAAGTAATATGAAAACAAACAATTTCTTAATTGAGTCCTACGTGATATTTTTGCCTAAATAAGTAAAAAAAGAAAAACATTTTGGATGTAAATAACGTTTAGCACCAACGATAATTTAACTGTTTTTTTTTCAATCGATGAAATATTCTTTCATGAAAAAGCGTAAACAATAAAAACATTTCCGCACGTGATTATATTAACGAATAAACCAATTTGAAACCAATTCTTATGCAGAAACGGCTGTCAATTTGGCTGTTAAAATGCAGTCAAATTATATTATTTCATTTGATGTTTATCTTTCCAATGTTTGATGTTTATCTCTTTGATATCTGATGTTTATGGCTTTAATGTTTCATGTTTATCTCTTTAATGTTTGATGTTTATGTCTTTGATGTCTGATATTTATCGCTTTAATGTTTGATGTTTATCTCTTTGATGTCTGATGTTTATCGCTTTAAGGTTTGATGTTTACCTCTTTAATGTTTGATGTTTATCTCTTTAATGTTTGATGTTTATCTCAGTAACCCTTGATGTCTGATGTTTATCGCTTTAATGTTTGATGTTTATCTCTTTAATGTTTGATGTTTATCTCTTTAATGTTTGATGTTTATCGCTTTAATGTTTGATGTTTATCTCTTTAATGTTTGATGTTTATCGCTTTAATGTTTGATGTTTATCTCTTTAATGTTTGATGTTTATCTCTTTAATGTTTGATGTTTATCTCTTTAATGTTTGATGTATATCTCTTTAACGTCTGACGTTTATCTCTTTAATGTCTGATGTTTATCTCTTTAATGTCTGATAATTATCTCTTTAATCTTTGATGTTTATCTCTTTGATGTCTGATGTTTATCGCTTTAATGTTTATCTCTTTAATATTTATCTCTTTAATGTTTGATGTTTATCTCTTTAATATCTGATGTTTATCGCCTTAATGTTTGATGCTTATCTCTTCAATGTCTGATGCTTATCACTTTAATGTTTGATGTTTGTCTATATCTCTTTTGCACTTTCTTTTTACTTATTTAAATTTTATATTTCTTGGGTCCGTTTTTTTGTGTTTTTGTGTGTATACAGTACTCAGTGTCAGTACTCTTTATTCAGCACTCAGTATCAAAAGAATGGCAATTAAGTCCACAAAGGTGGAACAAGCCGTTCATCGGGAAATTAAGTTTTTACGGAAAATATTTTTCCAACCACTTTTTTATTATAAAACAATTATGAGCGGAAATTATTATTATTAAATACGTCGTTTTTAATATATATTCTTTCATTTAATAACCAGTAAACTGGAAAATTTTCGTTGGTGCTAGATTGAATTTGATCAACATTTTCTTTAAAAATTATCATTTGGTTACTATGAATATAGCATTCGTTGTTGTCGTCCGTTGGTCAAAATAATTCAGTATACTTTTCATTTTTACACCTAGATTAATCTCCATATATTTTACGTTTTGAATGCATTCTCATTTATTCAAGATCAGATCAAAATTAGTTGGTAAATAATTTTTACACAAAATTATTAATAAAACTGTTACAAGATGTTTGATATAATTTTGACACACGATTATACTACACACATTTACTTATATTCTGATATGAACTGTCGTAGAATCTTCGATAATTCTTGTCTTGTAATATGTCTCTTTCCAGGCTATTTTCTAGAATATATAATCGTTATGAATATTAAAAAAAAATAAACCCCATAAATTCTTCTGACTATTAATAGCTTTGATTTTAACAAAAAAAACAGGCTTGATCTTGTTGACGCGGTTGAGAGTTTGTTAGACAACGTTTCCTTGAAACTCCATATAATGAAAGGTCAAATATTTTCAAGCGCGTATCAGTTCACTGTTGCTCATCGCCAGTGTTAGTTTGTCGTTTGATTACAGTTGGACTTGTTCTAATACGATCTCAGTAAGTGAGGCGAACGAAAACTTTACGCGCATAACAAAATACATTCTTACCCAATGCCGTCGTTTGGTATTTCATTCGTTTAATTAACTTACTGATTCATATAAGAACTAGTCTCACTCTAATTATATAATGCACTAACTCGCACGAGGAGCAACAGTGAATTGAGACGCGCTCAAAAAAATTCACCGTCTGGCGTAATTTTGATCCCGTGTCAAATTTCATGACATAACTCTCATAACGCCTTATAAAACATTGTCATTTCTAAAGATTCCATTTCAGAAATTTTAAGAAAAATAATCTTGGTAAATGAATGGTTTTTAGCAATATATTTTATAATAATAATTTGCCATTAATAAAATGTAAAAACCATATTTATTATAATTATGTCTGGAAATATCTCCACAAATTAGCTAATTATATTGTTGACTTTTTTGTATTGCTTCTCATCAGATCTAATACATGTTTAGGGTCATGCTATCGTGTCGATATAAATGAATTTCAATGAGACATAATTCCGATAACAGAAAAAGAAATAATATCAAGTGATGCTGTAAGGGCTCAGATCTGCGAAGTGTTTCAATATAAACTGTACTGGACAACGATACACGACCGGTCAAGATTTGAAGACGACCTTTTCACAGTCCAGAATAACTTAAGTTTTAAAGTAGAATGTTTTTTATAGGTATATGCAGAAAATATGTCCGATATGGAAAAATATGTCTGGATATGGATCTTCGCAAACATATTCCCGACCAGTTTATGACAGCGTTTATGGATAATTGATGATAAAATCAGTTTCCTTTTCTGAAATCTATCCACAAAATTATAGCAATTCAGAAAATAAAAAAATTAAATTAAATTATAATAAAATGCCCAAACCAACCTGAGCCCTGGTAGCTGTCGCAATAATATCTCTTATCTGACCGATGAGCAACGCGAAGACGAAGACGCCCATCAGCCAGGCGGCTGTCATGAAGAGGTACTCGGGTTCGTTCTCCGGCTTCGGGTTCTTGCCTATGCTGGTGGCGGTCTTCGTGGCGAAGTAGAAGCAGCGCACGTAGGCGTTGCCCTCGCCGTTGTAGACCCACTCGTTGCTGCCCAGACCTTCGTGGACGCTCATAGCGTAGTACGCGCACGCATTCAAGTGGATCAGATAGAATATGTAGGCGAGCGTCTTACCTATTCGTACCTGAGGACACGTGTGGCGATCGAGGTGATACCTCGATCGCTCGCTATCGTTTGAAAAACAACTTATAAAATATGAAAAAATTAGGATTTCGCCAAAGCAATAAAATAAGTATAAATTCATAAAATTACGTGTATTTCATATTTGTTTAACTCCAAATACATAAAGCATGCAAGTTTTCACAAATGGAAAAATTAAGTTTGCATTTGTATTACAAAAATAACTTTTCATGTATTTTTAATAGCGGTTAAGTTGGCATCACTTTTTTTTGTTTACGCAAATGTTAACGACTGTAAACAATGTGTTCAATCATACGTTTATTTGTTTTGCGTGCTAAAAATAAAAAAAAACGATCTATTTCTTCTCTCTAGTTAATTTTTAGTCCCGAAACATATTTTTTCTAAACATATTTTTTAGACATTTGTAATGTTTTTCCAAAATTGTTTAGTTTATCAAAATAATTAGAGTTTAAATTTGGTGTGAAATCATAATTATCGATCCCGTATAAAAAGAGTATAAAAAATACACACACTGTTTCTTACTGTTTCTATACACATTTACTGTTTCCTAATCGCTCTTTGAAATTTTGTCACTCATCTAAATGTAACCTAGTATATATATGTATATGTTTATATAGGGATACATATACAGCATGCATCATGCGACATAAGTGGATTACAATAAGCGCGTTTTTTGTATATATATATATATATATATATATATATATATATATATATATATATATATATATATATATATATATATACTAGGTTACATTTAGATGAGTGACAAAATTTTTAAGAGCGATTAAGAAACAGTAAATTTGTATAGAAACAGTAAGAAACAGTATGTGTATTTTGTTATATGTGTATGTATACTTAAAGGAAGAAATTTTATGATTAACAGACACATTCTTGTCTGTTAATCATAAATGTGATTCTGTCAAAATTGTGATTCTAACATGAAACGCACTTCAAACATATTCAAATTCATGCACAGAATATGTATTTCAGTATTTTGGAGTTGTATATTAAAGCATTGCCATCGCCTGTTGGATACAAAAATATTACAGCCACCTTACCATATAAGGCGAAGAGAGCACGCGATCCATGGTGACGTGAAACTCCCAGCAAGTCTGAAGCTTGAGGAGGCGTGGAAAACGAAGGAGTACAGCTCCCGTGCCGAAAGCAAGATACAATAAGTCCAGAGGCACCAGTGCTAGTAGGTCCATCTAGATTGAATAGTTACCAAGTTAACAGATGTTAAATTATTGAATGTGTTAGGTAAATACAGATCCATAAATTTCCAAAGCATACGAAGACAGATACACGTCCCTCGATTAATACACATATCTCAAGGTTAATTCCTTGTCGATTACGTTTTCTAACATAATTACGAATCAAGCACGCATATATATATATATATATATATATATATATATATATATATATATATATAGAGAGAGAGAGAGAGAGAGAGAAAGAGAGAGAGAGAGAGAGAGGGAAACTGTTATCTAAGTATTCAACTTCATATTATGTTCAAATAATGTGTATTTTTCAGTGTCATCTGTAATATTTACTTTGAATTGGTTAAACTAATTTCAAACTATTATTTTATGACACACATATAGCAAAATTTCCCCAAGAGTCTAAACGTTTGTAGAATACTATTTATAATACGTATTGTCCCAATTTGCTTGATTTTGCAGACATAATTTTTATAGCTCTTAATTCCCAAACAACTCGTTACATTTATAAAAGTATTTTGTCTGTAAAATGAAGTTTCACAAACACAACGTTTAGACATAATTGTGAATAAAAGACAAAAGGGTCTGCGCCGGTTTATTGTGTGCAGTTAAGAAATTAAGAATGTTCTGTAGCAAAACACGCTTCACGTGTTAGCCAGATGACAATATATATAGAAAAGTTGTAATTAATACAAATTTAGAATCTAAGAAAGCAAGGTTTACCTGTAAGCTAAAATCATTTGCAAAATGGAATTACGTCACTAACACTCAAGGTGACAACTTTGAGTATCAAGAAAAACAAAATTAACATGTTGAAAACCTCGCCCCGGATGTAGCCATTGTGATTAAAAAACGATTAAATATTTTTTTCGAAAACCCCCCCGACTAAAAGAAAGTAAGAACCTATCAATATAATTACAAACCCAAGAAGATCCGTCGGGGCTGCCAATGCTATTTCCGTTCCCAATATTAATTACATTGTAGCAGCGTAGGAAAACAATTTGCTTGTCTAAGACAATTTCGATTAGTTACGAACTGATAAAACTGCAAAATTTTAGGCACAGACAGGGCATGGCAGCCCCGACAGATTTTCTTGGGTTAGGATAATTATATTAATAAGTTCTTACTTTCTTTTAGTCGGGGGTTTTCAAAAAAAATATTTAATCGTTTTTCAATTACAACGACCGTCGTGGGTTTTATAAACATTTTTAAGTTTGCTTTTTATTTTATAATTTTTCGATTAAAAAATTTATGCAGAAAACTGTGTCTAAATCGATCAAACTATTTTGGAGATAAATGGAAACATTCTTTTGCAACAAAATCTTGCAGTGCCCCCTGGCGATCTATTACCATAACGCCTATCTAAGAATCATCATCGATTAGTCCCCAAAATTTTGCTGAAAACACTGTCTAAATCGGTCAAACCGATTTGGAGATAAATGGGAACATTCGTTTGCAACAAAACGTTTATTACGGCGCCCCCTGGTGAGCTAACACAATAACACCTATCTAAAAACCATCGCCGATTAGTCCCAAATATCTTGCATGTGTCTAAATCGGCCTAACCATTTTGGAGATAAATGGGAACCTTCGTTTGCAATAAAATGTTTATTGCGGCGCCCGTTGGTGAGCTGGCACCATAACATCTATCTAATAACCATCGCCGATTAGTCCCAAATATCTTGCAGTCTAAAAACTAAAAAAAACCGTGTCTAAATCGGTCAAACTGTTGAGGAGATAAATTGAAACATTCGTTCGCAACAATATGTTTATCGCAGCGCCCCCCGTGGTGAGTAGTCACCGTAACATTTTACAGAAAACCGTATCTAATCGGTCGTTTTAGAGATAAATGGGAACGTTTGATTGCACACACAAACAAACAACCTCTCATCCTAAACACGTACACCTCCTCCGTTCCGCCGTGGGTAATAAATATCAAATGTGACTTAAATTCGTTTAAATCGTTTAATCACGAAGCGGTGCGGCTCATTAATGTAAGTCGCCGGAAGTAGTTAGATGTATTAATAACTGAATTTCATGATCGTGCCTGTAAGTAATAACAAACATATTTCATTTGTATTCTCTGTTTACATTAGTGTTTCAAGCATTCACCCTGCAATCACATTTTCCTACCTTATATTGCAACTTTCTCATGTAATTCTTTCTCGTCATCTGCAGGTCGTCCACCCAAAATCCATCGTGGAGGAACATCAGTCTCGGTTTCACCAGCAGGGCATCCAGCACGTAGAAAACGTCACAGGTGTAGTCGGCTATGAACCATATCCACGTGTTCTCTGGGGTCTGGTAAGGGAAAGTAGCACGCAGAGGGATGGCCCAAGCGTTGTAGCTATAGCACAGAGTCATCACTAATAGCCAGCTTATGTATGTTGCGCCTGTGTAGTGTGTGCAATGAAGGAATTTAAATTTTGCAAAAAATTATATCTAGTACAAATAATTTGAAATTTGCGAGTTATTTATATATTTCTTAAAATTTTAGTACTTTTTTGGGTGTTTACTCCTTAAGAATCTATTTTCATATATAGCGCTCGGTGTGAAGTTTTATGAGGAGTCAAATCAGAAGTTCAGAGCGTACGAAGTTCAGAGCGTTAAAAAAGTGTAACCGTTAGGTGGCCTCTCCGCGCAACATTTAGTTTATTTATTAGTACTTTTTAACTCATAATCTTCATATTTTTAACTAATAATCTTCATATTTTTAACTAACAATCTTCATATTTTTAATTAACTAGTTTTTTCCTATTTATTTGTGGCTGTCAAAGTAATAATGTACAAAATCACACTCGTATATAATAATATTTTTTTGACACTAGACTTTAGACCTATATAAACTATGCGAATTATTTTCCAACGTACTAGCCAAAGGTTTTATGCTACTGTGCGATACGTTAACATAATATGATATCGTACCTTGAGGATCGATGGCGCAGTCTGGATGGCAAGCAATTGGCAGGCGGCTGGCCAGTTTGCGGCCAGACGGACTGCCAGGCACCGGACTCTGAGGTTCCTCCAGCGTGAGGTTCTCCGCAGGCGCACATTTCCTGAAAAAAATGAGAAGACGCTTGACGCAATACAAATTAATTATTGTTTTATATCTGGCCTAAATGTAGTCTTGAAATATATTAGCACCATTCTGGCTTGGACAAAGGGAAACAGAAAGTCTTCTATCATACTGGAGTTACTTAAATTATAGTAAATAATAACAAAATAACTTTTGTTAATTTGAGTTGGAAGAAGATAATTACGTCCTCAAAGCTTCTAAACTTAGTGATATCTACTAAACGAGCTGCATAGTGATGATAATTTTAAATACTTTTATTTGTGAAGAACTTAGGTTTCCTTAATACTGTTTTCTTCACGGTCTTTTTGAGCTATCAAACTTAAATATCAAAAGTTTTATAATTTCGACTATTTAGTGTTCACTAAATGTAATGTAATGTACACATGGTAGGTACACACATTTTTATGTTCATATTTTGTGTTAATTTTTTAACTAAACACGTTATTGTTTAAAGACGTTAAATTCGCGAATGCATGTTTAAGTATAATATAGTAAAAATCTGGATGACATTTCCTTTTTTCATTTTGAAGTTTTTGTTTATTTTCATCAATGTCAGATTAATCAATTTTGAAGAAGAATTTTTTTTAATTAATAGTAATTTAATTTAAAAGTAATTTTTTATACTTTTAAAGAAAAGCGAGAGTTTTTTTACAGTGAAACTAAAATACATGAAGTAGGGAGTAGATAGACGTCATACTTTAGATGCACAAATCAAAAAATAATCCATTTCTTTAATTTTAGTTCGATTTATTCAAGCATTTAAAACACACTGGCATAAATTCTAAAAACCGGAAACAATTCTTAGTTATAGTTCAGTGTGCATCATTGAAAAAGGTACTTCAACTGAAAATAAAAAAATTGGTTTCTACTCAATTCGGGTACGACGCAAATTTTTAATTAAATCGAAATAATAATTATATTTCATAAATAAAGATAACCACAAGCGACAACGAATAAATTTAATAATATATTCAATATTTTATTTTCCACGTCGCTATTAATTTGCATATCGAGACGAATTGAATAATTATTACACTCAATGTAATTATATACGTATGTATACCCAAAATACAATTCACTTGAAGAAAACATATTTTTAGCGTAAAAGAATATTCGATTGGACGGGAAAAAAGTTGGCGATGAAGTTTGGGTTATCCATTAACCACTTGAATTTTGCAAACCGATACTTCAGATAATCGTAATTAGTGACTTGAAAACTCATAGCATTATTGTTTGAAAATTTAATTTTTTTTATAGCCATTCAACTGCCATTTCAAAATTTTAAACTGTAAAGATTCTATTTTATCGTTTTTAGTAATTCAATAACCATCACAGCTTTTAAAGTAGTTCTATAGTAGTATAAATCGGTTGTATTAAATTAAATTAAAAATTTTCCGTACCTATCGACATCGATAACTTTCTTCCTGTGCTTCGGAGCGGGCTCTATGACGGGGTTCTCATCTAATTGCTTGAAAACTTGGCTGGAATGTTCTATCATCGAACGGAGCTTGCGCTGTAATATCAGCCGCCTGAAACTCATAAAAAATCTTTGTTAATGAGGAAAGTTTGTTGTATAAAACTGATGCTGCCTATTAGTATTATATTAAGAAGTTCGTCGTTATATTGTATTTATAATATTAATCAGGACTCATACAATTTACTCGACTACTACTCTATTCCGAATAAACGAAAAATATCGGCACTTCGAAATTATTTGATTTAAGTTATATTTATTATTAGTGTCTTCTTTTTGTCTTGCTTTTCAAATGTTGGCTTTACTTCTTTTCTTTGTGCTATGTTTCCTCTACAGGTAATAACGTGTATCATCATCATCATCATCATCATCAACATATATATTAATACGCTAAGGTTAAGATGTTACACTCCCTTTTTAGAAAAAACCTCACAACTAATCCACATAAATTATATATCATTTTATAGATAATTGCTTGCTCTACCGGCATCCACAACTAAAAAATTTATCATTGCTATTGTTTTTGCAAATTAATTAATTATTAAAATTATATACACAAAACAGCAATGCTGCCATCTAACGGCTCAACGTCAATATGATTGACGGTCGGTAAAATTTTTGTTTAATTTCAAATCCACTCACGTATAAATAAAGTGGCGCTTTAGCTCAATGCTTTTGATACTTGCGCCTCTATATGTCAATTTTAGTAAAATATTTGTTTGATCTGTCATCTGAGCTTCATAATGGAATAAATAATAATGCGAAGACTTCGCACGGGTCACGCTAGTTATTATTAATATTATTATCTATTGTACACACATATGTGTGTATATGTATGTATTTATGTATTGAATGTGATATACACACACACACACACACACACACACACACACACACACATATATATATATATATATATATATATATATGTATGTGTGTGTGTGTGTGTATGAGTATTTATTTGTGTATATATGTGTGTGTGTATACCAACAGGTGCTAGTTATAAATCGGCCGCGTCGGTGATGCTTAAAGCATAACTGCACAAGCCGAGCTAGTTACATTTTTGTGGATAAAATATTGAAAAATTTAGAGATAAGGTGTGTAATTTAATTTTCAATTTTGTTAAGAAACTTTCTGTACATGTCTATTACTTTACCTGTTGTATTTTACATATACAAATAAATGATAGTATTATTATCATTGTTTTTACTACAAAACCAAAAATCGAGTAAGTTTTTTCATGTTTATATATATATATATATATATATATATATATATATATAGATGGAGGTCACCCAAATTCAGTGTCATCCACATTGAAAGTTCTTAGAACTGACCATTTGTACTAAAGTTAATAAAAAAAAATCGTTTTTAATTTCGAAAATCGAATTCTGATAATCTATTGAGGTAATCCCTTTAATTTGTCATTTGTTTTTAAAAATTGGCGGCAATTTGCATATCACGTCAAGATAAACTTAACACGAGACTACTTTCGTTCGATGATTTTTTAAGAATTTCGTTGTAGTCTCAATTGACAACAAAGTTATAATAGACTTCGATTGGCATTTTATGATGAAACCCCATCCCGCGCTACTGCTTACAACTAGTTTAACCAGTTCGAGCACAGTAGTATTTTTCTCAGTGACAATCTGCGTGAGTGACGTGCCTCAACAGCGACAACTGAATATAACATGGATGTTGTGTGGGTCATAATAAAGAATGACTAGAAAGTAACTTATCAGCAGATTTGGACAAGTTTAAGCATTGGTATGGGTCAAGTATAGAAAATACTATATGAACATTTGTCACTAGCTCAAAAACACCGTCGGTTTGATTGTTGTTACAAAATGTTTAACGGAGGTCACTCAAATACTGTAGATGCATTTGACTAGGTAGAGTATAGAAATTATGGATCATCCGCCATATAGCTCCGATCTCACATTAAGCGATTTTTATTTCTTTCAAAATATAAAAGGTGACTTCCGTAGACCGTGGAAGAGACGTTCATGAAAGAAAACAAGCCGTGACCACTTTCGAAGGCCGTGGAAGACACGTACATGTAATAGAACAAGCCGTCCCGGCTAATTCTCTCAGAAACTCCATCCATGGAGAATATTTTAAAAACAATGAATAAATTAAAACTTGCTAGTTGTTTTTTTTTACTTTTAAAAACTTTCAGTGTTTCCTCTCATACGACCATAATCACCTTTTCCGGCTTTAGTTTATAAGTCGTTGTTATAATCTATTTTGCCTCTCAGAATAACACGGGGCATATAATTTTAAAACCGGAATATATGTAGTCCATGTTATAATGTATGGTATCATATATTCACCAGAGAAACGATTTTTAAAACCCGTTGATTATTTTTCAAAATTAACTCCAACTTAGAAGAAACTCATAAACATTACTTCTTTATAATTTTAATTAGTTAATACGTTATTGTTTTATTATTATAGATATTAAATATATATATATATATATATATATATATATATATATATATATGTGGGCGCATAATTAGTTAGAAACTTGGTTTTGACCCTGCTTCCTTCAGTTGGATCTTTTCCTATTGCTTTGTCCATCCATTGTCGATGTAATTTTTTCTAAACACCAAACACACTTTTATACAGTCATAAGTAACTTATATATTATAATTAACTTGAACTTTGAGCGGAATCCCTCTGACCTCTAAAGCCTGCTTCCTCGATTGCTAGTGAATGAGTTTTATATATTTAATAATTTTATACTTATTAATACTTTAAAAATTATTTGATCGACATAAAACATATCTTACATTTTTACCGAAATCCCAAAAATGATCTTAGCTTAAGTATCATTCAAACTAGTCCATATAAAACAAACAGACAAAAGTAGAGATTAAATCGGAACAAAAGTAGTTTAGATTTTAATATAAACCTCAAACGTTATCCCAGTAACAACTGCATTATAATCAACCTGGTAGTTAATACTATAACAAATAGACAAATATACTAATAGACAAAAAGTATCCGAAATTTTAACTTGAACATCAAGTTCAAATTCTGTTGAGGTTTCATTCAAGTTGACACATTTGTCTGCTCTTACAAATAGATATACAAATAGTCCCTTAAGATATATTTGATCGAAATGAAAGATAGCCAAGATTTTATCCCGAGAACGCCAAGCAATTTTCTACTAAAAGTTCTATTCAAATTGGTCAATTAGTTTTTTTAAATAATGCTCTTAGAAATAAATAGACAAATAGTACCCTAGGGAATATTTGTTCAAGCCATAAGGCGACCCTGAATTTTAATCAAAACGATTAAAAATCGTCTGTAGTATCGGTAGTTTCGTGTGCTACTCTAATAAACAGATATAAATTTAAACAAAATTGTTTGAACTTCTACTCCGTACCAGATTCCAGAAACGTTACGAAATTAAAATTGTTCAAAAAGAATATTCTATGCACAATGTCACCCTAACCCCCATACGAATAATTTTATATAACAGTATTAATGAATAATTTGAAAACATTTAAAATTTAACATAAGTGATTTTGCACAACGCGACCCTGACCTGCCGCAGCCGATGGTGTACGTGCAATATCACGACCTTGACGCTGGTCGCGTTTGTGCGCATTATTTCGCAACACCTAAATGTTACATCTATTAGTTGCACATTAGTATTCAAACATGCATTACTGTTGCATTGTATTCTACTTGCTACTTTACGTCAGCCAAGCGACGTATTTGGTCACTACATATTTACATTTCTTGTAGAATGATTTCTATATCTATGGAGAATAGAAGTGAGATTGCACGTACGCCATCTGGTCACTTTAAATATGTAAGTTCTTGTAGAATGATTTCTATATCTATGCACAATAGTATAATTGTAAAATATACATTGTACACAATACAACACTGTTAGTACTCTTACGTGTTTCTTTTGGAGTTAAAAATGGGCACAAATGTTCTTGTTTTCACCATAATTCTGTAGGCTGCAGAAACCCAGAAACTTTGGAAAATGGAAAAGAAGAAGTTAGACATTCTGGAAATATGCTGCTGAAAAAGGCTTATGGGAATATTCTGGACTAAATTCAGAAATCTCTGCACAACTGAATTCCGAAATGACCCCATACGTCTTAGTACAACCTCCAACATTCAAATTCTTTGACCATGTCTCATGTTGGAAGGAGAACTCCATAGAGTACCTTATTGGGCAGAGTGCAGTAAATGTAATCAAAGCATGTGGAAGGTTGCCGATGCGATGGACCAACTGCATCAAATCTGCTGTGAGTGATTCCTTGTACAAGGGATGGCGATTGGGGGTTTCATGAAACCTTGACAGTAACACATTATGGGTACGACTGCTCTGTCAAGAGCAACTTGATAGAAAAGAAGAGTGTAAGCATGAATTTGATTGACGAATATAAAATTGTTTACGATTTATCATTAATTACTGTTTTGTTAGTTTAAACTTTTAAATATTTTTTGCACCACGATTTACATTTTTAAACCATTTGCCTTTTTTGTCAAAAGTCACGATGCTTTTGGTCAACCTGTAAGTTGGTCTTTTTAAAAGCTAAGTCTACTTTTCACTTTGTAGATTTCTTTGATTTTTCAACCTTAAAATCTATTAGCACATTTGCTGTTTTTCTAAATAATTTGGTTTAACATAAACTATCCAAATAATATATTTAATTGTATTTTTATTTTTTGTTCAGACTTATTAATTCTTTCTCTTAATTTAGTTTGAAAACATCCCTATTTCAATTTCAATTTCGATTTCAATTATATTATCAAATTTTCTATCTTATCAATTATAATTTACATTTTATAATTTATTATTCTTTTACCGAAATTCAATAATATATAATATAAAATATTTGTGATAAATATTGAATATATTTGGCGTTAATTTTGTAGAAATTCATTATTACCAATTAAATTAAACTACGTGATGTAGTATTATTTCTACTTTGTTTAAGTTCTTTACGACGATCTAGGTTTCGTTGTATTACATCATCTTCAGGTGGGCTGTTAGCAATTATCTTTGCTAATATCCCACCTGAAGATATTGTAATACAACGAAACCTAGGTCGTCGTAAATAAATTAAAGAAAGTAGAAATAATACTACATCACGTAGTTTCATTTAATTGTTAATTTGTGATAAAATCCATTTATCTCTTCCAGTGTCGAGAAAATTACGCATACTTTATTTCGTTTGGTGTAATTTTTGTGATTATTATATTTATTGTTTTTCTGTCAAATACAAAAAATACCTCTGCCCCGCAGTATTATCAGCGTAGAATTATCGGCCCTAACTAAAAGCCATTCACGGCGTTCCATTCGCCAAACGACATCATTCGTCGATTTCGTGGGCATATCGAGGTTATAGTGGGAAAAACCGGTCATATATAAAGTACAAAAACTGGTCTGTTCCCCAATGTTCCCCAACTTCTGCTACATTTTTTATCATTAATCTGCGTTTACCAATCATAACGTGATGATAACCTAAAATCATCCTCAAATTGTTTAATTTCGAAGACAAGAAGGATTTTCGAAATCAGATATGCGACTCCGGAGATTAATGGAGACAAACAAACTTTTCCGTTTTATGTGTATATTATACTATAGATAAATCAATAAACTATTAAATAGCTTACTTACGCTTTTGTCGTCTCCAAGACCGGCTGCGATGTATTGCTGTGTACCAGAGTCTCTTTCGCTTTCATAGCACCCGATCTGTTAAAAAGTTCACTATTCTTTTAATATTCGATTCTTGCTTCAGAATAACTTGAGTTGTTAAATTACCATAAATATAAGCAAGTTTTAGCATTTATCTTATAGCCCATTTATTGTAATTTTATTTATTTGGTTAGGTTAAGCCAATTTCTTTAACGATATTGTTTAGCGCCAAATCATCGATAATGTGCCAAGTTTGGCTGTTTCTGATAGTTTATGCTAAATACTCTATCTCCGTGAAAATCCAAATCTGAATATCTCGTAAATCGTTAATACTACGGTAAATTTTAAGATCGAATTGAAATATAATTTTCGCACAACTTGCCGTTTACTAGATATATAGCTATAATATTTTTGCACAAATAACAGATTTAGAGTCAGCTCTCTGATCGCGTTAATTTTGCAAATTACTAAGAAAGTAGCGCTTAATAATATTTAAAAAAAATTATTTAGCATGTCTAGAAAGCTATATTTTTACACTTAACAATTATCATTTAATGGAATATTATCGGACATTTTTATGTAATTACCTTGGGAATGAAAAATACGTCACTTTAAGTTATTTCTGCTGCTCGTATAATTTTAAGGGCTTCTGTTTGGCAATTCTAACGGATTATTTGCAATTATAAGTAATTTTCACAAATTATTTAAACAATTAAATTAATAATATTGAATATTATGAATAAGCTACTGAATAATATAATATAATCATATCTTAAGAGATAAAAGCAACTAGTTATCAACAAATTTGTAGCTATTACACTTGTAGTTATAACCCTAAATACCGTCGCAATTTCACATTTCAAATATCATAATTAATAAATTAATGTTGTTCAAATATTCCGAACAAGACGCTGTCCTTAAATAAAGTTTTATATGACATATTCGAGTCCGTTACGTTCGTTTGGATTATATCTTGGAATATTTGAGTTACTATGGCGCAAAAAAGGTTACATAATGCATGCAAAATGTAGAATGGAAACTTAGGGATCAGATTTTAGGGGCGGAGCGCACCACGCTCCGTAAGGTTGCACCTCTCATGCTAGCCGCGCCGACGGCATATTCTTTAAGTTTTATATGTCAATATTCGAGTCCGTTACTTTCCTTTGGATTATATCTTGGAATATGACGCAAAAGAGGCTACATAACGAATACAGTATACGGAATGGAAGCTTACGGATCAGATTTTAGGGGTGGAGCGCACCAAGCTCCGTAGGGTTGCGCCTCGCGTGCTAGCCGCGCCGACGGCATCTTCTCGCGCTCCGGATAAATCACGCGTTGCTGTGGGTATGATTAAAAATTTAAATTAAGTTAAAATTGAAATATACATTCAATAAATGGTCGATATGTGTATGAAAGAATGAGATGTATTAATGAAAATTTTATTTTTTATTATTGTAAAGAGAAATTAAAATACAATATTTTAATTTCCTTTTTACATTAAATGCTTATAAATAACAAAAATAGAATATAACTTGCTGCCAAAATTTCTTTTTCAAAATTTCTTTCTTAGCAAATAGTTTTCCTCGAAGGGCTGAAATTGTCTTTCAGACCTTCGTTTTTCGTATTTATAAAAGGAAAAAAGTCAATTGGGGCCAGTTTCGTACTATGTAACGGGTAGTTTCTCTTCAACTGTATAACGTTGAGAAAAGCAGCCGTGGCGTCTTGTGCTATGCAGTTTAGCGTTTTGTCGTGGAGAAAAACATAATGTGCCACAACTTTTCACGTCCCTTTTTATTAGTTGCTTTTTTAACCGATGGAGAATAGAAACCTTCCTTAAAGTCAATCAAAAGTCTTCCATCAAAGTTCAAAAAACTCATTCTTTTTAGCAAACATAGTCACACTAACTTGTACTATAATCTGCCACGTCAACACCCCATTGCATCTATTTCTGCTTGTTTTTTCTGTTGAACTGTTATACTTTGGTCTCATCTTCGGTAACTCTTTATAAATTCTACAGCCATTATCGCGTGTCTATTCTTGAGGCGGCCTGAATCTGAGCTTTCACTGAATAATTATCTTAAATAATTTTCGGTCGGGTCGTCGGATGTCGGGTTTATTTTTCTTAATTTTTGGCTGTATAGGTCTTATTAGAACATAGGCCTTATTTGTATCCAGTACCTCACTTTAATTAATTTCCCGCATATTTTAAATATCCTCGATCACTTATGAGTATTGAAAAATTAAGGAGCTGATGGATAATTTAATAACTGGTCGCTACACGAGTTTTTTGACAATTGCAAAATCGTTTAAGATTTTGCGTTTTGCTAGTAGCAAGAATGATCTGATAATATGCATCTGGTACGTATATTCCTAACGAAAGTCCTCATGGCAAATAAAATTTATGGCGTTTTTCTTAATTGTTATTATACGGACAAGAAAATGTGTTGGCATGTTACCAACACATTTTATTGCCTGTTTCCTGATATATATCGCGATAAGATGCCTTGTAATAAACTAAGAGAACTAAAGAACAAACCTGCAGGAAATGATTACTCGCCTAAGAAAAAACAGTTTATTTTCGAGTAACTTGCATTTAGATTTACCTTTTAAATTATTTTCCTTATAAAATTCCCTAAGATTATTCATTGTTCAGTATCTATTTGAAGCTGTTTGCAAAACTCACCATTTTAGTTATGATACGTAAATACTAGAATTAAAATTTAATGTATTCGTCACAGAATCTTTTTGTCAGTTTAAATTCGTAAAAATATTATTTTTTACAATATCAAAACGGCTCGTTAAAGAAAAGTTCTTCAGATCAACTTTAAACACTTAAAAACTGATCGAAAAAAACATTATTTCGAAAGTATGTCAATAAGTAAGCATTGTTACAATATTTTGTAATATATTTAGGTATACATGTATGATATGATAATTTTGAATATTTAAAAAAAAGATCAAAATAAGCAAGAGTATAATAAAAATATGTTGTCCCTACGTCATATTTTTATAGATTATCTGGATCCAGGTGTAGATCCAGGTGTAGATCCAGGTACGATTCAGTGATATAATGTGAAAAACTTTTTAACTAATATTATAAACATATAGATAGTTGTATAAATTAAATTAATATCGTTTTATAAATTAAATTAGTATCCTTGCCATATAGTGTCCCTTAAAATAATGTCCCATAAAAAATCACAAAACCAAAAATTACATACGGATCAGAGTTCAAACTGTTGAAAAAAGAACAAGGATAACAAAACAACAATTTGGAACAGAATTAGCTGCTTTGAACAGAATTAGCTGCTAACAATTTTTATCATAATTGTCAATAAGTTAAAAGAGAAATCTTCCATTTTTTCATGAAAAGTTAGATTATTTTTCATAATAGATTTTAAATTTAATTTCTACAGAATTCTTTGAACTAGTTAGATAAAACAAAGTGTATTGGTTTATCCTCCATCCATAGATGTATATTAATAATAATAGATGTATATTAATCCATAAACCTCGACAGGGTTGTCGAAAAAAATTACGTAAACCTTAATAAGAGCGAAACAACCATTCATTTTGACAACATTATAACTATAGATAATATTCTAAAATTATAACTATTGTCAATATCACATAGAACAGTATAGTTTTAATTTATTAGGCAATGGCTACACATTAAAGAAAGCACGAAGTATTGATATTTTTTGTAAATATTTCTAAAAACTTAATACGTGTTCTATTAGATTTTTTTGTTATTTTTATTTCGAATTAACAATTGCTGATATTTTAAAAATATATGCCCATTTATGAAGATAGCATTTCTTTGTTTCGTATTATGGTTCCAAATCGTATTTTATTTTTTGCTCTTTCCTGATTGTCAATTACTGAATTGTTTGTTTTTTTTATATTCTAAAAAATAACAGCTTTCTTAAAAATTATGTTCTATCTCTGTAATGTTGAGCCCATTTTTGCCGGTCTCCTTTACATAGTAGAGTATATATTTTGGTTATCATAGACCTCTAGTTTCGTATTTAAATAATGATAAACATAAAGTTAACTTATTTGTGATGCTCGATGTAAATATGGTAATTTATTACTCACTGTAAATTATATTATCAATAAATACTACCAAATTTTAATCATCATCATCATATATATTAATACGCTAAGGTTAAGATGTTACTCTCCCTTTTTAGAAAAAACCTCACAACTAATCCACATAAATTATATATCATTTTATAGATAATTGCTTGCTCTACCGGCATCCACAACTAAAAATTTTATTATTGCTATTGTTTTTGCAAATTAATTAATTATTAAAATTATATACACAAAACAGCAATGCTGCCATCTAACGGCTCAACGTCAATATGATTGACGGTCGGTAAAATTTTTGTTTAATTTCAAATCCACTCTCGTATAAATAAAGTGGCGCTTTAGCTCAATGCTTTTGATACTTGCGCCTCTATATGTCAATTTTAGTAAAATATTTGTTTGATCTGTCATCTGAGCTTCATAATGGAATAAAAACGTAATAAACAGTGTGCAAAATTAGAAATGAATTGAATACCTGCAATCAATTCTGATTTATTAAATTGAGTTGAATAATTTATAATGCGAAGACTTCGCACGGGTCACGCTAGTATGATATATTTATTTTAAATTTAACCTTTTTGATACCTGCCACAATCATCTAATAAATTTTACTTCAACCGCGCGTAAAGGTTACTCCCACTCTTTTTTCATCTGATATTTGAGATTACAACACCTGAAAAATTTTGTAAAGTGGGCGATCGTTCCTCTCCCTCTAGGCTTAATAGCAACGAATAATGCTATTTTTATAAACGTTTTCTTTGGGAAATCCTGTATATTTTGTGAAAAATATAAATGAAAAATATCTCTAATAGTTTAATAGATATATGACGCTCCTTAAAATGTTTAAACTCTTATAAATACGTTTCTATATATAGATATATATATATATATATATATATATATATATATATATATATGTATATACGAAGCTCTCGTAATATAAGTTTAACTTGTACATATCAAAATATTGTTATAAATGTATGAAAAGTTATTTTTTTTCGTTTATACAATCGATGAGTTATATCATAGCCATGTTCACGTAATTAAGTTTGCTTTTCATTGCCACTAGATATTGTAGCTTGCCCTTTTGGGAAATAACCGCTCCTGTGAAAATTAATGTCAATTAAACGACATTCATATTTTGACCTAGTTTTCTGTGACTCAACATCCGCCTACATACTTTGCCTCCTCCTAACATCCACCATCTCTGTTAATCGATGAAGTTAAAGCATAAAATAAAACTATCCTAGCACGAGCTTAAGCGATTAGAGCAGGAAATGGGCAGTAAAATTAAACAGCTAAATTCGCGTGTCTAGCCCACGCGAACGTCATTCGTCTAAGTACCAAGTGACCGTCCAGGACGGCGGTTGGTCACGCGATTAATATAATGATCGTTTATCTACACTTTCACGACATCTCCGTTGGGAAAGATACAACATAAAGAGAGAATAAGGTTTCTAATGACGCGATTTCTAAGATTATGTTTTCCGTGAATTATGGGTCATATTTTCTGAAGCTAGAAAAGCTTATGACCTGGGACACATTTATAGCAAAATAGCTTTGACCCGCAACTAAAGCTCACGTGAAAAAGAGAAAAAAATTACGAAAAAGAACTTTAATATGGGGTAACAGTGCCAGAATAAATGACACATCACCTTCACCTCCATGACACAGACACATTGACATTTATAATATTAAGTTAGGATTAGAATGCGTCTCCTGTTCCGCCAGAATATTTTGGTGAAATTTTAATATTTTCAGCGAATTATGGGGAAATGGTCACGTGTTGCTCGTTGTTAAAACATACTCAACGTAGCATAGTAAGTTATTAGACAACAAATACGTTATCTTTGATGTAATAAAACGGAGATACCGTACAAAAAAATAAATTACTGATTTAAGTATATATTAAAAATATTATTTTATTTTACGATAGAATAAGGTGACAAATTTCTATACGATTATTTTGGTTTAAAAAACGCACTTTGCTTAAAAATGAAAATTATTACTAATAAAATTTACTTTCTTTTATCCGGATATTTAACCTGACCTAAACATTTTTGAATAATTTCTTTTTTAGTTAGTATACATAGATATTTAAGCATTTGTACGTCATTCTGTATTTTTATGGTTTATAAAAGAATCAAAATCTTATATATAGGCTTGATATTAATTCATTTCTTGGACAGTAGGGCTGAAGAAAAGTGAAAACCTAATTAAATTATACAAAATTAGTCAGTCAGTTTCATACCGTACAATTGATAACATGGTTATGGTACAAGTAAAAAGAATCGACACTGTACTTAAGAGTAGTAAAAAATATCGTACAAATAAAAGTACCGAAAAAAAATTATCGATATCCAGGACATGATATCCACGATACGTTTCTTAACGTGATGTGAGTTTTTGCATGTTACTTCCCATATTCCAAATCCATAAATATTTGTTACTGCTATGTTTTTATTAACCCTTAACCTTCTACCATACGTCTCACAGATCCCGTCGAGTTAACAATCGTGAATATTTTTGCACCAGAGTTCAACTTGTTCGTTCCTGTACCTTTCTCCCGCGTCCCTCAGTACAGCGCAGCCGTTTGGCTAGGTTGTACGTGCTCGCGTTTGTCTCAAGTGAGTAAAAACACGGGTCTGACAGACCTCTGTTAGGTAGTTACGTGATTATCTTTAATTGTGTATTTTTTATTGTTTTATTTAAAAATGGACCTTAGTGATTCCAGTACCGAGCAGTGGTGGGAACAAGATCTGTCAGACGTTGAAAACATACCGAACGAAGAGTGCAGCAATGTTGGGATAGATCAGGTATTGAAAGAAAGTTGTGAGTCTGATTTCGAACATGAAGAACCAACTGCAATGGTTAATGAACAAAATTCTCCATCCCACAATGATTTTTCTTCCATTGTAAGTGGAAACCAAGAGTGTTCGTCGAAAAATGATGTGCCTTTATCTGAAATTAGATCCAAACCGAGGAAGAAGAATTATTTTGGAAAGAATCGCTTTTGTCGGTCATCTGCCTCATCGTCTTTACGGTCAAGAACTTTGCAACATAATATAGTGTAGGAAGGAGATGGTATAAAACCAGCATGGCGGAGTGAGCTTAAAGTCTTTGTCTTCTCCATTTGATTTTTGGCAGGATTTTTTTTACAAACGAAATGCTTGAAAAATCTTTTTTCACACGAACGTGACAATAAGAGAAATAAGACCGAACTATCAAAACCTGTGTTCATGTCTTAGATCTCATTGAATTGAAGGCATTTATAGGTTTTCTGTTTTATACTGCGATCTTCAAGGAAAATCATGAAGATTATACGTCATGGTATCGTACTGACGGCACTGGAAGAGAAATATATGGTTATACCATGACCAAAAACATATTCTAAGTGTTGCTGAAAGCCATTCCTTTTGATAATGCATGGTCCCGAGCAGCGCGTCGAGAAATCGATGCATCTGTATCTATTGCTGACCTCTCTGACTCTTTTGTTGTCTCTGTAATCTTCTGTCAATTCAAATGTCAAGTTTATGCATAAGGCAATTACGCTTGTATTGATGACATGTTGTTGGCATTTCAAGGAAGATGCAGGTTCAAAATATATATGTCACAGAAACCGGACAATTATGGTACAAAAATTCAATGTCTTACAGATACACGGTCGGGGTATCTACTCAATGCTTATATATACCTAGGCAAAGATTCATAAGGGCGTAATTTATCAAATAATTCACTCAAATTGTAATTATTAGCTGACCCACTCAAACCCACTCAAGCTGTAATACGTCTCAATTCCTTCAATGGAAGGGTCAAACAGAAACGTAACAACTGACAACTAAACTTCTCTTGAGTTACTAGAGTCATTAACAAAAAAACAGCTGACGAGTGTGGGAACCTTCAGGAAAAATCAAAAATAAATTCCCCAAGAATTTGTGTCAGCTCGTCATCGAAAGATTGATTCGACGGTTTTTGGATTTAATAAAGATTTCAAATTGTTACGTGATGAGCCTGTCTGTCGAGTCCCAAGGATAAGAGATTGAATGCAAGTTCAAGTTCATGAAGAAACTAGCTGAAAAGCTGACGAGGCCACACATGGAAAGTCGTGAAACCAATGTGAAATTGCAACGTGATGTACGAATCGATATTCAACGCATCCTCCATTAAAACGAGACCACTCCAGCAGCAGTATATGTAACAGCAGTGCTGAAGAAAGGTTGACGGTTCATCAAAAAGTTCAACTTGTACGTGCACAAGAAACGCAAAACACAATACATGTATTTCGAATATAAAGCACCAATTTGCCTTGAAAGCTCAAACAAGCTGTATTTTCGCTGTCGTAAAAATCTATAAATTGAGAGCATGCAATTTCCTCTAATTGAGCATAGTTAATGAGAATAGAAGTTAATTGTTTATTGAAATTTTTTAAAAATATATAAAAACGGACCTATTCTGTATGATAATTTTATGGATTTCATTTTCCAAATATGTTAGTTTGTAAGCCTAATGTAAGAGATACTGACGATTATTAGCAATTAAACAAGAAAGAATGTTAACTTTCATGTGCTTTTTAATAAAGAGTTTAATATCTTCCGAAACAGACCTTTAATCAACAACAAAACCTTTCTTTACTCATTTTTACAATCGTGAACTATTTTACTCTGGGGTCCTACAGACGTATGATGGGTGATTGTGTAACAAGAATATGTGGTAGGTAGTTAAGGGTTCACTTAAAAAAGCTGTAAAAGAATAAAATGGGAATTAATTAAACAAATTTTTTATTTAAATCAAGTGGAAAGCGAAAACAAGAAAGAGATCAGCAAATTATTAAAGAGGAGTGAATTAAACTCAAAATGTCATAAACCTTCCAGTCTATTTCAATGCCGTCAATCCCTTAAAAGTAATATTTTATCCATTCGTCGGTTCGCTCGGAGTCAGAAGCTGAAACGTGCTTTATCGCTAAGTAGTCCGCCTTGCTTGGTGCGGAACAAACGAATGTCTTTCTCAGATTACAACAGTATGAAACTACTCCCTATCACTCATGCTAGTACACAATAAGCTATCGATACATCAATATGACAATATACTTGGGAGTGTTGGCAGCATTTAGTTGCAATACAAAGGCAGTTTTTCAAGAATTATGTTAAGAACAGCATTTTGAGACAGATTCGACAAGATACCTGTTGTAAAGTACACATACGAGTAAAAGTAACAGGTATAGACTACAATAGTAAAAACAAGTATATTTTTATTTAAAAGTACCGATAGTAAAAACAAGTATATTTTTTATTGAAAACTATCGATACTTTTCCGTGTTCCAAAAGTTTACAAAATATAATTTCAAAATAATACGGTTTAATGATAAAAAGGACGGTCTTCAAGATACGATTCCTTTAAAAAAAATATGCGCCGCATGTTTCAAGCACGAACAAACGCGAATGGTGATGGGTAAACACTGTCAGTAGACGTCACTGAGTCCACAGTCGGACTGTGGGCTCGAAATTTATTGATCCAATGGTCAAATATACCCAAATCGATAGCTCTTTGTTCAAACTTAAGGCCGCCCAGTTTGTGTTTGGAAATTCGTGTTCTATGCTGGACAACTCAGTGTGTTGGCTTCGTTATGATTACCGGAGTATAATTCAGGGGTAACAGACAGCTGCAAAGCAAGCATGCATATATAACAATCAACCTTTTTAACAGACGTAAAAATTGTGATTCGATCTGTTGCATATATTTACGTAATTATGTTAATTTTGATAATAAATAAAATAATGATTTAAGTTCGAAATAAATAAATTATACAAAAAAAATATTTTAAACTATCATTCTGCATCACAACATACCAGATTTCCTAGAGAAAATTAAAACATTTCTGATTAACTCTACTTAACTTTTCATTTCTAGGATGTTCATAACTCGACAAAATAACTCTTAAAATAATTTAATATTTATTTAATCCGATAGGTATCAAAAGCCTTTTTTAGCTTTTCTTTTTTTTTGTTTCAAATATTATACCTATGACCTATGATTCGTTCAAATCTTAACTAATTTTTCACCACACAGAATGATTGCTTATGAAATAATTATTTATATACTTTTTTTAATTTACAATGTTTTTAAATAGAACTAAAAAAAATTAAAAGATTTATAACCCGATACAGATTTATAATCCATACATATTGTCCTGGAAATTTGTGAAAATGAATTTTTAATAACTATGAAAATACTAAGATCTAAAACGAAATACGTGGGATGCAAGTTCATCCCACTGAATGGAAAAACAGAACCGTCATAGGAGCGTATTGTTGTCCGTCTCTTTATCTGTTTGTCAAGATCTTTTTTTAGGATCGACTAGGGGTATCAAATTAGAATTTATATTTATGATCTATAGCCCCATAATCCTGTAAAATTTAAGTTTCTAACTCAGTGCAAAATAATATACAGCCTTTCAAATATTGATACTGATCCACTTATCAAAACTATTGAAGATAATAAGATTTATAGCACAGACAAGAAAAGCAGGTATCATAACATAAATAAGAAAAAACTTAATCCATAATTCTATTGGAGTTACGCGACAAGCAACATTTTTTTGGTTTTTCGATTTCCGTTTGCGAATGCCTAGATACAACAGCACGAAACCCTCAAGCAGCAAGTCCTACTTGCACTTGACCGTCCTTTTTTATGTTGCCACTTTCACACCCCAAATTATGTTTTATGTCATCATCTACATAAAACGTAGTTTTAATATCTTTTTTAATGGTTTTTGTTTTGAGAAACGTGCATTTGTTTGGTCTTACAAAACTATATACAATTCGGAAGCAATTTTTCCGCGCATTTTCATTTGAAATTTTCATCGAAATAGGTTCAAATAACCCATTATCCATAACAGGTATATTTTTTAAGTGAAAACTTCTTTAGGCACTGCACACTTTTTCTGAGCAGTAAACGAAACTGTGAGCAGTAAACGAAACTGAGCCGTCAGATGCAGGTCGGTGGCGCTGAATCTGGTAAACTCGGCTTCTTTTGGCATCGGCCAAGCGAGTTCCAAAGTCAAAAAAGATTATATTTGATCAAACAAATAATCACTGCATTATTCGGGTAAACTCGGCTGCCTTCGGAATTGGTCGAGGAAGTTCACTGTATAACACGGAGTGCATCCTTTAAAAAATTACGTTCTGTTTTTGAATAATGTTTTATTTGAGTAATATAATACGCGCTTGTTATTTTTGTTTTATTTTAGTTTTCATATTGAAAATTTCCAACAAAATTACGATTATATTGGTTAACAAAGTTTTCACTTCAACATTGTGGTCTTAAGCATCTGAATTTTTTTAAATTTCTAAATGAGTTTTAAGTATTGCATAAAATTAACATAAGTTAATAAATTACTGTCGGTACTGTATATGTATTTATCTATGAATGAGTATAAATTGTACTGTAACTTACTTAGAATAAATTCAATTTAGCAAAGCAATACTGCTTCATTCTTTCCTCGTAAAGACGGAGAAAAGCGTTTTTTAGTAACATTTATATAAAGGTAACGTCACATTCAATCACTTTAATAGTTAGCCCCATAAATCGTCCGTCAGTACGACACGCATACGAGCATTTTGCGGACACAACATTTCATCAGCCCAAAGCGACCATTAATCAGACACCGCACGGGCTTCCCATTATTTCTGAGTAAATTAACTCAAACGATAGCACGAGTCCAGGGAGTCGTTGTTTTTTAAAGGGCTGTAATTAAAATTGAAAGCATTGATTTTCTGCCCACGCTATACACGAATTGTGCTGTTTTAACTACTAAATCTAATCTTATCAACTCATTTACTGAATATTTCCACACGAATTGTGCTGTTTTAACTACTAAATCTAATCTTATCAATACATTTACTGAATATTTCCACACGAATTGTGCTGTTTTAACTATTAAATCTAATCTTATCAATACATTTACTGAATATTTCCACACGAATTGTGCTATTTTAACTATTAAATCCAATCTTATCAACTGATTTACTGAATATTTCCACACGAATTGTGCTGTTTTAACTATTAAATCCAATCTTATCAACTCATTTACTGAATATTTCCACACGAATTGTGCTATTTTAACTATTAAATCCAATCTTATCAACTCATTTACTGAATATTTCCACACGAATTGTGCTATTTTAACTATTAAATCCAATCTTATCAACTCATTTACTGAATATTTCCACACGAATTGTGCTATTTTAACTATTAAATCCAATCTTATCAACTCATTTACTGAATATTTCCACACGAATTGTGCTATTTTAACTATTAAATCCAATCTTATCAACTCATTTACTGAATATTTCCACACGAATTGTGCTATTTTAACTATTAAATCCAATCTTATCAACTGATTTACTGAATATTTCCACACGAATTGTGCTGTTTTCACTATTAAATCTAATCTTATCAACTCATTTACTGAATATTTCCACACGAATTGTGCTATTTTAACTATTAAATCCAATCTTATCAACTGATTTACTGAATATTTCCACACGAATTGTGCTGTTTTCACTATTAAATCTAATCTTATCAACTCATTTACTGAATATTTCCACACGAATTGTGCTATTTTAACTATTAAATCCAATCTTATCAACTGATTTACTGAATATTTCCACACGAATTGTGCTGTTTTCACTATTAAATCTAATCTTATCAACTCATTTACTGAATATTTCCACACGAATTGTGCTGTTTTAACTATTAAATCTAATCTTATCAACTCATTTACTGAATAGTCAGCCCTTTCTGTGTGTTTTCACCCTATACTCAAATCTCTAATAAAATTGTCATTGTTCATACACTATTGTCTCATTCCGTTTATTTCCTATACTCGGATTCCATTCTCCGTTCGTTACGAGAAATGATACTGCTCATTCACTAGTCTCATTCCGCTCATCCTCAACAGTCTTACTACATTCTCCATTCACTAAAAGTAATTATATGACTAATTCTCTATATTCGGGTTGCATTAACGTAAAATGCAGTGATACAGCTTATTCATATTTTCTCATTTTGATCATTCACCATACTCTTATCATATTTTTCATTCTCTAAAAACAAAGATACCGCTCATCCAGTGCTCTCTCATTCTGCTTATTCTCTAAATTTTTCATTTCATTCTCTAAGATCAGTAACACTACTCATTTTCTACCCTGTTATTTCAATTATACACAATGCTGTAATGTCGCTCATATTTTACTCTTCCATTCTGCTCATTCTCAATACTCATAATATACTCTCTATTCTTTAAAAGCATTCTTTAAAGGAAGGTACTACTAATTCATTATACTCCCTTTTTCAGTGATCTACAACACATTAAAATTACGTGGACTGTATATTTTATTCAGTTCACGGAAATACTGAACCATACTTTCATTCTTTATACTTCCATCCTCTGTTCTTACCCCATTACATCAAGACATTCTCCATTTCCTAAAAACAGTGCAACCATATACTTTACAACAAAACTTAAAGAAATTTAAAAGCAAAAGAAAAGAACAACAAAACTTAAAGAAATTTAAAAGCAAAAGAAAAGAACAACAAAACTTAAAGAAATTTAAAAGCAAAAGAAAAGGACAACAAAACTTAAAGAAATTTAAAAGCAAAAGAAAAGAACAACAAAACTTAAAGAAATTTAAAAGCAAAAGAAAAGAACAACAAAACTTAAAGAAATTTAAAAGCAAAAGAAAAGACAGCCGCAAAATTTTGAAACTGATACTGAAATGTAAAAATAAGCATAATCTTAATAACGTCAAGATATTTAATTAAATATTGCAATATGATTAAATAAGTTAAGTATTTTCTTTCATTAACTATCGTTATATTGTTTTCGCAGATATTTATTAAAAAAATTAAACTATAAATTAAAACATTTATGTAGTAATCTAATATATAAAAAAACTCCTGTGATGTAGATTTAGTTTAAAAAAAATTCATTATTTTGTATAAATACAGAAAAATTATAAACTGGATATATTTACGTACTTTGGTTAATGAAAAAATTAAAATCCTATAATGAACACTTAATTATGGCCACAGTAAAAACAATCAAAAGATAATTATTCAAATTAAACAACATTAAGTAATAAATAAAACATGTTTGTTTACAATCGTACAAAGCTACTACAAAATTGTCATGTTTACAGAATATCGTACAAACTTATTGTGTTTTTGATGCTGTTATCCGTTAGATAATTTTAAATCACTCAATCAATAATTAACATCATGTCACCTGTTTACAATAAAGCCACAAATTTAAGTACTCACTAACGAATTTATTTAGAAATTAATGTCCCAACAACGATACATTCTTTGATCGACAATAACTTATAAATTAAATGACAAATATTCATAAAACTATATGGTTCAACAACTAGTGTCTATATTGTACTATTTTTATTATCATTCCTACTGAAATATGACTATTATTTAAAATAAAAAAAAATTAAAAATTAAACCGCCAAGGCGTCGTTTAGTTTCACTGCAGATGTCTGGTTTGTACCACAAAGAACCTGCGGCAAATAAGGCCCATCTAACTATAAAGTCAAGTATTTTACAAAATCATCATTTTGTTCATAAAAAAACCATTGTTGTGGAAAATATGTGTATTACTTAAAATTAAACAAAAATACAAATCAAGCCACCAAGGCGTCGTTTAGTTTCATTGTAGATGTCTGGTTTATAACAAAAAGAACCTGCGGCAAATAAGGCCCATCTAATTATAAAGTCAAGTATTTTGCAGAATCATCATTTTGTTCCTAGAAAACCCATATCAAACATGAACATTATTTTATTAAGCACCTCAAAAATCGTTGGTAAAGCTAAAAGGGCATATGGCGCGTTGTTGTTAATTATAAGAAAGCAGAGAGCAGAAAAAAGGAGTATGAGGATTCGCACAAAATGAAAACCGAGAAATAGTCGCAGAGAAAAAAAAATTTATACAAAATTGTTCATAAAAATTAAGCATTTTGATAAATCATTGTGAAATTCAATAGGTTCCCATTTTAATATTCCCCATTCTGTAATAACCAATATAATCATTAAAAAATTGTGACTTGTAGCGTGGCCTCCTAAGTACATACGTACAGACCAATGGATTAAGACGCATGTCCTTTTTCAAAGGCAAATTTAAATCGTGACACATATTATAAAGAATTATCTTGACACCTTTAAGTTATGGTACTTTTTCTATTTTAAAACATTTATAACTGTCACTTTTTGCATTTGTTATAAAATTTCAACATAATTAATGTAATTTATTTTTATAATATCATTATATATTGCGTAGTGCATGAAAAAATATATATTAAAAATCATGTATTTAACTAAAATAATTTTCGGTGGTCGTATATATATACTGCAACGGAATAATCCATAAGTATTTCAAGTCCATCCGTCATAGAGTTCCCGAGGGATTTATAGAAAATTTCCTTGTACAAAGTAGAGCACGCATCATTTGAATGAAACTGATCCTTGGTTTTCATTTACACAGAGCCTATATTAAGAAAAATGTGAAAAAATGCCCACCCAACACGCACCTTCTGCAGGATTTATCAAAAAATTCTTGTGATTCATTATCACTTTTATGTTAATTCGATATTTACTTCTATATTTTTTCTGTATTTACAAACATATTCACTTTCATTCTTCGATAAACTGTAGTAAAATTAAATGCAGATCATCAATATAACACTAAAAAAACAGTAAACGCAGTCCGTTTTGAAAATAAAAATGTATACGTTTTTGCAAATCTGAACTAGCCGGCGGCGTATCATAATAACCTTTTTCGTTATTGACACAAATTACAAATAAACAAATTACTATATATATAGACTGTGATATAAAGGTGTAAGAGAATGGTATAGTAATACTTCTGGGTATTAATATGCTCATGCGACTGAACAACTTCTAACAAAAAAGAAATGTCAAAATCTAAACAAAAAATTGCAACACGCTATTCGAAACTGCGTGCCCGGTTAGTGAATTAGTATGGGTGACTGAAATGTTTCTTTACGAAAGTTCAGTTTCATCATCCAAAAAGTATTGCTACACCATTCTGTTATACCCTATATATGTAAGTCTACCTATAACATTTCATTAGACTATGCAACAAAATACCTAAGATCCATGCGAAGCAAGTCGCCAACATAGCTAGTATATAATATGGATGAAGAATTAGGTTAATAACTATAAAGATTTGTTCGAAATATAAACTAGGCATGGACAATGAAGACATATAAATTTTTGAATGTTGGTCCCATTGTAGAAAATCGTTGCATCTTAAATAATGAAAACTATGAAATATTAGTCATTTTTGTTTTTTTTTTCTATTTTACGATAAATATTTAGTAACTTAAATAAATATTATTTTTGAAAAGTCGATAAAAGGAAAAAAACCCGTGCAACAAATTCCTACAGCGTAAAATTAACATGTTTCAAATAAACCTCTGAAAATAATCGCGAGCGGAAATTATTTTTGTCACATACGTCGTTTTTAATATATATATTTTCGTTTAATTATAAACAATAAACAGACAAAATGCATTGGCCTAAACTGCATTTATACTGAAAAACATATTAACCATAGAGTATCTATACTGACGTAAATATTTCAGCCAAAAACAAATTTATGTTAAGGCGCCCAACAAAGAGTTGACGGTGTACGATGTCGAAGTTTGTTAACCTCTTTGAAACTTTTAACAAAGAGATATAAAATTACAGCTTCAGGAAAATTCGAATCCTGAACAAATTGAAAATGTTTGTAAATTACACACACAAAATATATTAACTCACTGCTTTTAATGATGATACTTTTTAATCAACACACGTATTATTCAAACACGGCAATATTTATAAACACATCCCACAATTATTCATTGCAACAAATTAATTGTAAATTCAACAGCGGCACAATAAACATCTGCGAATAATGATAGGAGTTTTGACGCGGACCACAAGCGAGCGCAACTGACGGCCGTTTGAGCGCCAACACGCAACAGAACGCCAGTTATGGCGTCTACTTTTGGAGGGAAAACAATAAATTATGTTGAGAGCGAACTCGTCACGGCCAATCGCCCTTAACTTTACCTGTCGCATACTAATGACCCGCCTAAGGATGCGAAACGCGAGCGGGCTTTATGATTTCGTTTCACTTTCAATGGTGATCTTTTGACATGTCATTTATTTGTCTTTTTTTCAATTTCATGGCCTGTTTTAATAAACGTATATTTTTATTCTTATATTGAATAATGCGAACAAAAGGCCAGTTACATATTTTTTTCTTTTTACTTTACTACAATTTGTATTAAACGCCAAAGATAGGTTACATTTTCTATGTCTTTCAAATTGAAGGAAGAACACCACTGATATGGGTGAAAATATAAATTTTTGTCTTTATACATTTCTTTTATTAAATGCTTTAACAATGTGTCTAATTTTCTTAAAATTAATAAGTGAGATAAACTTGAATAGTGAGAGGAAGAAGTGCGGTCGGCTCAGCTGACCGTATGAGTTGATATGACCGTATGATGTTTTGCTTTGTCCAAAGAATTCAGTTTCCTTCGATTTTCTATCGAATGAAGAAAAATGTGGGGAAAAAAATAAAAATGTTTGCCATGCCGTTATTGTGTAGAAAATTAATTAAAAAAGACTTTGTTTAACGCAAATTATATTTACACATTTTTTTCAGATCAACCACATTGGAGACGCCACCGTAATGATGAAAAACGTTTTTAAGGACTAATATTTATTTCTAAGTAACATAGGTTTTTAATACTTTTTTATATATGTTCTTAATATTGCCACAAACCTTCAATAATTCATTACTTAATAAAAAATATCTCATATAGGACAACCTCGATAACAACTGAAAAAAACTGAACCCAAGCTTATGAAACTGTAGTCAGTTTAATGAAATACTGCCGCACCCAAGTTCCAAATCGATTCATGTTCGAAGAATTTGTGCAAACAGTAACCGACGTATTGATTTTTCTGTCACCGTGAGTACAGATGACAAAATTTGGCGTACCATAATGAACGATATTTCTAGTTTTTTCGTAGTCGTAATAGCTGTTGATCTTGTAAAATATATGTGGCCACTTTTGTTACTCTAGCCGTGTGACACTATATAGTAATCAATAGCGTTAGGCTCGGAAACCTGTGTTGAATGAAACTTAAATATGGGAATTTTGAAATATAATAGCTACTTCACAAGCAAAAGAATTTGTTAATAGTTGTCTTTTATTTATTTAAAATGGAAACCTCAACAGGTTTGCATAAACGATTTGCTATTTAACAAAATTTGAACAAAATTCTTTTTCATTTATACGTGAAGTCACCTTTTCTCAGAAAAGGATCGTTCGAAAGAGGCGATGCCTTAAATTATGTACATATATTACTGAAATAATATGTTTTTTGGGGACCGTAATTTGTGATTTTGTTTTATATTAAAGAACATCTCGAGGTTTGATGATTATCAAATGCTTCACATTATGCTTAAATATTTCGACGATAAAATTGTAGAAGCAAAATGCCGTCGTATTTCAGATTTTTAAATTTTATTTTATTTCAGAAGACAATACAATTTTGTTAATCATAATAATTAATGTATAATGAAAATTTAGATTACAAATGATTAAAGTAATAACACACGTTTATAGTTTACTATCATGATACGGTTTTTGATCATGGCATTACAAAAAAATTCGATTGCATAAACGCAGCATGTTATCGATTATAAAAAACGAAAACTTTTTGAAATACCCAAATATAACAGATAAATTATACGTATGTAACTCCCTAATGCGTGAACCACTTTTGGTTCATGTTTAATGAAACGAATTATTGGTTAGACCATATATACGATTTTAATTAAGCTAACGTTTTCAATTTCACCTGAAATCGATACAACACTGAATTTAATCTAAATTGAACATGCAGGTTTAGAATTTTCTTGGTACTAATCTATTTGTAACACCTATGATAAAATATACTTTGAATATAATGTTTAATAACTTTAACAATTTTAGAAAATAAATGGTATATTGACAATATCGATGGCTACGACAGAAATATAATGAGTACATCACTAAAGTTAGGTACAGTCAACGACGGTGATATAAGGCAGAATTTATGTCGATCCATTTCAATTGTCGATTGTTTCATTAAAAGCCTCGGCATAAACTGGTTAATTTAATCTCATTACTATGCGTCCTGTGACCGAGCTTGCCTGCTTCGATACTTCGATTCGAATGTACAAGCTTTTAAATGATGGCAGCCGATCTAACCTTACCTGTTGTTAAATTATAATTGGAGTTATTGGTACTGTGGGTAGCTCGGCATAATTCCAATATATAAACAATTTAATAATTTTATTTGCCAATAAATGAATGAGTATGGTAAAATTTGTCGTTAACAACAAAAATACTTTTTATTAATGTATGTATTATTTATTACATGTAGTGTGTAATGTTCCAATGATATTTATCTACAAATAAACAATAAACTATTACTAAATCCTTAACGTTTAGAACGAGAAAGAAATAAAAATTTACACATCACATCCCTAGAATTTGAGAGTAATTATTTACGCGAAATAAAAAAGGAATTGTTTTGATGTTTATTTTTCCCCACTATTTTAACATTCCATTCTATGTATAGAAAGTAAACCGAATAATTTGCTGTTTTATAGTTTTGTATTGAAATTATGTAACTTTTTAAAGTAAAAAAAACAACAATTATAATATAAATATTATCTGAACTACGAAATAAAATACGAAAACAGTAGGTATAATTTCAAAATCATAACGCATTAGATAGAATTATTTTACAGTTGTCAACACTGACAAATGACAGCAAGTATCCATTTATTTGTATCTTTGCTTTCTTTTCGTGTCTCTTTCGTTCATTGGGTACTGGGCGATTTTTTTTCACGCTTGGTATTTCTACGCTGATTATCCACGACACCTTTATTTCTATTGCTTAATATTTAGGATATTGTGTGATATCTCATTATGAGGTGCATCAACTGTAGTATAGCCATGCAACAACTGCGAAGGCATGTTGTGTCTTTGTTGTCAACTCCTTTACGAACAAGACTAGGGTTGCCACCTTTTTTAAAACAAATAGAGTATATTTACTTTCTAAAGTAAAAAAAATAAAGTACAATGTCTAGAAGTAAAGTATTATTTATTTATTTAATTATTTTTTCCATACATATTTTTTGTTACTTCTAGCAACATCTAACAAATATTTGTTATCAAAAAACGTCTAAACCGTATCTTTACAATCTATGTCCATCTTAAGATAGATAAATAATTCGGTTTTTATTAAGTTTAGGGACGCTCTACTTCGTTCGTCCCGCCACTTAGCATTCATCAGAGAAAAGACCCTCTGTAAATGCTGAAGTGGCGGGAATGGATAGCAGAAATGACACGATTTTGTATATATTTACAAAATAATTACTACTATGGAAACATTTTTGTCACTCATGCGATGTAGATAATTCCGAAAAATCTACAGAATTATTAACTTGTGCTTATAACTCTTTTAATAAATTAATTTCTTCATACAGGTCATCCATGTGAATATCAAGCTTTTGCAGTTTCAAAATTATAAGTATGTGAACAAAATGCTCATATTCAACATTACCTACTTTTTGAATTTATGACGCTCAATGAAAAGAGCCAATTTGCGTGACTAACAACGTGACTCCAGGTACTCTATGGCTTTATCCAAGAACAACATGACATTTTTTATAATTTTCTGACTAACTTCAGGCGAAGACAACTCAATTTCTTTAATCTTTTTTTCAGTTTCATATCCAAAGAAGAGATTTTCTTTTCTTTTCATTAATTATTTTCTAAGATTGTGCATAATATTGTATACATAAAATTGTTATCTTATTCCCTTCTAAAAAATTTACAGTTTTACTAAGCACCAGTTTTCCAATTTAACAATATTGTATCCACATAAGGTAGGAGAGAGAGAGAGCCATCTGGTTCCTACATGGCGTTTGAGTTCACGAAAATCTCCATCTTCCGATTCTATGATTTTTTTTTATTTCTTATCTCCGAACAGCCGAGTGGGAAAAATGAGCATAGATTTTAAGGATAACATTCTCAATGTCATAGGATAAAAAGTTCCTGGCATGTTTCGTGCAATTGTGTACTATATGTGCATAACAATTTCCCTTAATCAAGTCCGGTACCAAATCAGTAATGTTTATAAATAATGAATGGTTTATTCCAAAATTGGCATTTGTGTTGTTAGCACTTAGCCCAGGTATATTCCCAAATGATAAATTGCATTGCTCTACTGACTTTTGAATTGCATGACCCATGCAATCAGCTGATTCATTGCTATTTTCATAGGAATCAGTTAATTTTCTTTGAATGCCATTTTTAGCTGTATGAATGCCATTTCCACAACGTGTAAAATATTGAAAAGTTTGTATTTTTTTGTTGGAAGCAGAAAAATAAATTGCCTGTATTCAATTCGTTTATTACATTTTGTAAAGCATATGGCCCCAATACCTCTGTAACTAGAGCTTCCATTTTGGTCCTGGCTAAATTAATACTTGTAGCTGTGTTTGAATTAACCTAAATCATTTTATTTAACTTAACAGTACAGTCCATACAATTAAAGGACAAAATATGCTTAACAGTGTGATATGTTAAGGCTAAGTAGTTCAGCAGCCGTGACATTGTCCTTATCACTGCAAAATTAACATTGGGAAGAAGTGGAAACAGAAGCAGATCCAAGAAAACTTTCAAGCAGTTCAGATGATTTTTTCAGCTTATGTTTCGATTTATGCTGTTTTGTTGCAAACAAATAAACCCTTCACCTACCACCATACACAACAGATACCCCAAACCATCACGAAACCAAAGATTTATTGTGATTCTATCCCTGCATGCTTGTTTGTCCAACCTATACTCACACAGGCAAACATCCACCTAAGATTAAATTTTTTCCACATATTCCAGCTGAAACAATAGTAAAAATTACTCCACATAATTTGCATTTCCCATTAAAATCGATTTGAGGATCATTGGTTAATCAAACACCATGTTCTTTTTCTCATAAACTTTTATACTTTTGCATTCGTTTTGTTTGCTTTACATCCATTGTTTTAGAGTATTTATTCAGTGTACTGTATTCAGAGTTACAGATGCCGTCTAATTCTATGTTCGAGTCCGATTCTTGTATTCGTTTTTCAGGTGTATTTCGTGAGCTACAATTATATGCATCCATAATCAAATATTTATCACAACACTGTACAACATACCGAGAACAAAAAATAATATTTGAACAACAAACAGTAAACAATGACAAATTGAGATGATAATTGACATGGACGTTTTAGGTTATGTTAAAAAACGACAGTGCTGCTTAGCATTTAACTTTATCACTTGATGCTTTATCGATGTGATTCATCCCGTTACACGCAAACAATCGCTTACATTTCTTGTTTCTTTTCGTAAACAATTAAATAAAACCTTCAACAGTCGAAATAGGTAAAATAAAGTATTTTCACCTACTTTTTTGCTTTCATAAAGTATAAAGTACGTTTACCCAAAATAATACAATACTTTATTATAAAGTACGAGTGGCAACCCTAAAGAAGATTGGGACAATGGCTTTCTGCAATTATGGAAAATATAAAGGATATATACAGATACTTTATTTATATTATTAGTTTATTACTTCCACAAATTTTGAGATACCGAATTTTACCCAAAGCGTGTTTGTAACTCTAAATACATGTAGCACAAATGCGGACAGATGACAGCGCCATTTGAGTTATTTTGTTACGCTTGAATTTGTTGGCGTAAATATTGTGTTTTTTATTGTTTTCTATTATTTTGATTATTTCTTGGTATTACAGGACTGTTTATATTTACAGTTTTATTACTAATTGGACGAACTGCATAAGATTTTCCAAAGATATATATACGTATAGCATGTTGGAATATAAATAAAAATATATATTTCGTTAATTTTGTCAAAACTCGGAGCTTTTTGAACCTGTTTCTTAATTATTATGGATTTATAAATACCCAGGATAACAAAACAGTAAACATTTTTGATGCACATTGAGATTAGTCAACTAGGCAAAGGCCCACACGAAAATTGACTAAGTGCTTTAAATTTGTTACGTGGAATAGTCCCCGAGAAAATCACCTGTTATAGACTGACGGACGGACGGGCATCAAAGTGATTCCATTAGTATTCTATTTTGGCAATTTTGCGACGGTACACAAAAAACCTAATTAACAGCTAATATTACACTATTTGGAAACTACTTAGAATTAAGTATCGAATCAAATTTTTGCAACGGCATTCTCCTACAACGACCTTAACGAGTTAGAATTAAACGTCTTTATCATGATCGATTTTTTTTTGTTTTAATCAGAACATTAAAAAATGCGTCAGTGGAAACCTACGCGTTTTCCGTATCCTTTCCGTCTTATTAATATAGATAATATGGACACTAATTAATTAATAATATGGGATACTAATAACATAATTGTTAGTTTATAAATTGATTACTTAACTTTTATTTTCATTTAGAGACAATTGTAGTTTGAATCATTGTTTTGCTTTCAAAGTTTTGCAAGAAACCTCTATTTTCCACACTGTATTTTATTATATTTTTATAAAATAGTAATTAAGTGAAAATCGCAAGTAGACAGAATTATATTCCGCTAATTAATTTCGACAAATGAACACAAATAGTCAATCGAATTCTTAGCAAATCGCGAATAAAATGACACGTTCATAAAATTACACGTTAACAAATTCTTGGTTTTGACCTTAATATCTCTTTATGCCAATGACTTTGGGTATGAAGTATTACTTTTTTCCATCTGAAAACGAAAACCGAAAACACAAAAATAATCCAATTTGATGTGTCGTGAGAAACTCTTGATTAGTTCTCTTGAATAAAATAAATTTGTGTTGATTTAAAATGGTCAACATTGTTCTTGGTCAACAAAGCAGTTACGTTAAGTTTCCCTGTGTTATATGTCTCTGCGACAGCGAAGCTAAACAAGAACATCAACAAATCAGACAACTTACGAAGATATTTATGATTCAGAGATTTCATGAGGGAGCTTAGCCAACTTTTGTTTCAGTTATGCGAAACTTTCTTTGAAATACAAAAATCAGAAGAAATACAGAAATCAGATTATATTGAACTAGTAGAAACTCTCCTCTTACAATTAAAAACATATGGGATACAATTTAAGTATAAAACTCTATTTTCTCCATACAGGACAGGTTTTCGGAAAATTTAGGAAATATGAGTGAGGAGCAGGGAGAACGTATACATACGGATTTACGAGTGGTGGAGGAGGTTTATTAGGGTTTCTGGGAAAAGAATTTGATGGTGTTTATTGGTGGTCCCTGATGTGCCATTTTTCTAAATCTTCACATAAGAGAAGAGCTTTAATGACAAGTTTTTTAGAACTCAATAATTAATTTAATTTTTAATAGATTTTTTTCTTAGTAAGTATATGTTTTTGCTTTTCTAAACATAGATATCTGTAACTCAAAAACTGGAGCTGATAAAAAAACGTACTTGATTATATGAAATTAGCATTTTATTAGTAGTTACAAACTAATCAACAGGTAAATGGCATATTAAATATAAATTTAATTTTGGTTTTTCTACTTCCTGGCTATTTCGGTTCTAAATGTAGAGTTATTTTATATGATGCGTAGGCCTTTAGTTTCAACTAACTCAACAATGAGAGATTAGATGTTGATAGAACCAATGGTTCTTTATAATAAGCCTCGCCCACTTGCCAGAACCATTAGCAACATTATAATATTAAGTTACATTGTGAGTTAAGTATATTAGTCTGGGCGAAGGTAAAATTCGCTGAGCGTGCTAGATTGGTAATTAATTACACGCTCCTAATATGCATTATGTTACACTAAAATTAGTTTGACATACCTACATTCGGAGTCCTTGATCTACGAAGGACATGCACATACTTTCGAAAGCTTTTATAATGGAAGTAATTAAACCAAAAATACTGAATGGGCTTAGCGTGTAACTTCTGTGTCTATATATACCATATATATATATATATATATATGTGTAAATATATATATATATATATATATATATATATATATATATATATGTAGGGTAAGGATGCCTATTATGAGACAGGCGCCAAATATGAGATAGCTAGGTATTGGTCAAACTATTCATGTCAGCCATTTGGCGCTAGTGTCGCGCGAATCGACACAGCAACAGTGTTAAACGTCTGCTAGTGCGCTGGCCACCGGCGATCTGAGGATGTGTGCAGGTTAATACATTATCGTAAAACCAAATATTTTTCATCAAATGCTTAAAAGGTATGTAACAACTTTATTGTTACGTTAAAAACTCTTAATATATATTTTGTTTGTAACTAATATGATAAATTTTAAGATGTAAATGCAGTTTTATTGTGTTTTCTTTTTGAAACAAAAAAAGGCATCCATTTTGTAAAACTGTTGTTTTCCTAATATGAGATATGCTGGTGTTCCTAAAATGGATATCTCATATTAATATCTAATCTATCCCTAATATGGATATCTCATATTGTGGTACACAAAAAGAGCAATTTTTATAGATGATGGGTTAAACCCTATTTTTTTTATTTTAGATGCCTCCGATCAAAAGGAATACCTGGGACCACGCTGCCATGATACAGGCTGTGAATGCAGTACGAAGAAACGAAATGGGCTACTTAAGAGCTGCCAAACGATTTGGTGTTCCTAAGGGTACCCTTGAGCGCTATGTGAAAAAAGATGTCCATACAGAAGACCTTGTCCAGGTTCGTATGGGGAGACGACCAGTCTTACCTATTGATTTAGAAGCCGAGCTGGAAAGTTATTGCAAAGAAATGGATAAACGATTTTATGGCTTACGTCTGCAGGATATCAAATACATGGCGTTTCAGTTGGCTATTAAAAACAATCTAAGGCATCCTTTCAGTGTGACTAAAGCCTCTGCTGGTAAAAAATGGCTACGTGGATTTTTGAAGAAACATCCTACATTATCAATTAGGACACCTAAAATCCGCTCCACACAGGGTCTACAACGTCGACGAGACAGGAATAACAGTAGTTCAACATAAAAGTTCCAAAGTTGTCAGTATGAAAGGTAAGAAACAGGTTGGTGCGTTGACATCCCTGGAAAGAGGAAAACTCATGAATATAGTGACCTGTATGAACGCTTGTGGTACCTACGTTCCTCCATTAATAGTTTTTCCAAGGAAAAATATGGCTCAAGAGTTAATGGATGGTGCACCAGCAGGTTCAATTGGCGATTGTCATCCCTCAGGCTGGATTCAGACACACCTATTCAAAAAGTGGTTTCAGCATTTTATCAACTTTACAAAGCCAAGTAAAGATAATCCAATTTTATTGGTTTTAGATGGCCATTACACACATACACGAAACATCGATGTGATTAATTTAGCTCGAGACAACAACGTGATAATCGTTTGCTTGCCGCCACATTGCACGCATAAAATGCAGCCAATGGATGTAGCATTTATGAAGCTACTAAAAGCTTTTTACTCCCAAGAAATTGAAACTTGGCTGCGTAATAATTCGGGACGCACACTAACAAACAAATACGTGGCAAGATTGTTTGGTTCGGCTTATGAAAAAGCTGCTACTATGACCAACTCCGTAAATGTATCGACATATTTTTATAGACGAAGAGTTTTCAATCTTTGATGAAGAGGATCAAGAGCAGAGAAATGACGAGAACGCAAATCCGGAGAATACATATTGTGTGCCTCCTTCGATTGAAAACCAATTAGAGCCAACTGAAGTGATACCCAATAGCGAAAATTCAAATGAAAATCAGAGAGAGGAAAGCGGTTTAGTTAATGAAATTCCTCCTGGTGAGCCTCAAGGATTGGCATCTTCTAACGCATCATCAAGAGCTACTAGTGTTTATGATAATTCAGTACCTAGTACATCGTCTCGTGTCTCATCTTTTGCACTTAACCCAGTACCCAGACTACCTAAGAACAATTCTTCTTCTAAAAAAACTCGAACTGGAGCAGCTTCTATAATTACGGCTTCTCCGTATAAGAATTCACTAGAAGAATCCCTAAATAAAAAGCAAGAAAAAGAAAATAAGAAAGGACAGAAGAAACGGACAAATAAAAAACAGCAGACAATGAAAAAAAAAGCTTTTAAAAAGAAGAAAGTTGAAGAAGTTAGTTCCAGTTCCGAAGACGATGATATGCCTGAGCTCGCAGATAGCAGTGGGGATGAATATGATGCTGAATGTCCCTTCTGCAGCGGAAACTTTTCACAAGATACAAGAGGAGAAAAATGGGCTATGTGTCAAGTTTGTGTTAAATGGGCTCATGAGGATTGTAGAGATGTAGCATCGAATCGTTTTTTGTGTTCTTTATGTTTCGATATGTAAGACATGGTAAGATTTACAATATTCTAGAAGAGATTTTTTTTTATGTTTATAACTTTACTTTTGATATTTTTATAAAAAATCCTAAATATTATTATGATAAGTGAGCATAGATAGTTCAAATCTTTGTTAAGTGTAACTAAAGTATAAACAATAATTATTGTGAACCCGTTTTGAAGACTAAAGCTAGTATAATTTAATAATTAAAGTACCAAAATATTGAGACTGATGTTTGTCTATAATATTTAATTAAAAAGTTACAATAAACATGTGATTATAATGACATTAATATTGTTTTTTATGTTTGTTTACCCCTAAAATTTTAAGGAACTTAATACGAGATACTATCTTATATTGGAACCCCTAATATCTCATAATATGCCTTGGACTTCTTTTCTGTTATTTTTCACTTTTTACAACACAGCCAGAAAAATATTGTATTTAGCACTAAATAGCTATAACACATTTCAAATTTTGAATTCCGTTTATTTGTAAATAAAGGTTAATTATCATGTAGTAAAGGTTAATTATCATAGAAAAGAATGTGGTGAAGTAAATGTCCATCTCATTTTATAATAATAATTGGTTCTTCATATACTAGGTTCACGCCAACAAATTACATTTTTAAGAGAAAAAATAGAACCCTTATAGGATTACGCTTGTACCCATCCGCCTATCTGTCTGTTACATTAGTTTTTCTCAGAAACCATTTGACATAGAAACTTGCGATTAAAGCGCATATTAACCTCAATCTTCATATAGAAATTTTACGAGGAGTCAAATAAAGCAATAAAATTTTATGAGGAATAAGTTCAGAGCGTACGAAGTTCAGAGCGTTAAAAATGTGTAACCGTTAGGTTCCGATCGTACGAAGTTCAGAGCATTAATCACAGTGTAACCGTTGGGTGGTCTCTCCGCGCAACATTTCTTCGCATCTTTATAATGATATATCATTATATTTATTTGGCATTTTCTTATGGCGTAATCGCAATGACGGGCGTGTGACTCACATAGTTTACTATCGTTCGTTTAAATCAAGATGTAATCATTAAATGTCATTGTGTGACCGTTTGGTGTTTTCTATCGTACAAAATCACAAAGTCTCTTAATTTTAACTTCTTACTCCGATAATACTATAAATGTTTTTAATTTTGTTCTGTAAATTTGATTTTGTTCATTTGTGTTTTATTTGAAAATAATTATATTGTCAGCATTTTTATTAAACCATTTTCCGTTTATATTTATATATATTGATAATTATATGTATATGTGTATGTGTATATATATATATATATATATATATATATAATATATATATATATATATATATATATATATATATATATATATATATATATTAGTTGAAAGAGGTAATTGTAAGCTGCTCCGGAACTGTTAAAGTCAAAATTATGAAAATGAACGTTACTTACTCCCATATGCGCCACATACGGTCGGGACTCTCAGTCGGATTTACTGACAGTTAAAAACGTATTTCGTATGCATACTTTAGAAATTGGACCGCGCAATAGGGTATGGTCGGTAAAGAAGACTCTTGTTCCAACTCGACTAACAGTTACAGACAAACAGAAATACGTTTTAAGTGTCAGTAAGTTCGACTGACAGTCTTGACCGTGTGTGGTGCATATGGGCATTGGGGGTTTATCTAAAGTTTATTGGAAAATTATAACGATAATTCCAAATTATATAATTTTTGATATATCATGGTATACTTACGCATATAAAATATATGCTAGACAATATATTCAGATGATGAAAAATGATTTTAATATTTGTAAATAATTGAATGGAAATAATACGTATTCTTAAATGTTTATGCGTGTCTAAATGTGCGCGGAAATCTGACAGTGCAACTTAACGTGTAATAATCTGACAGTGCAACTTAACGTGTAATAATTGAATGGAAATAATACGTATTCTTAAATGTTTATGGGTGTCTAAGTGTGCGCGGAAATCTGACAGTGCAACTTAATAATACGTATTCTTAAATGTTTATGCGTGTCTAAGTGTGCGCGGAAATCTGCCAGTGCAACCTTTATTCGTATTTGACAGGTTTGTTTATAATATTTTTACAACATACTAACACAATTTATAGTCAAAATATTTGAATAACATCGTGTTAATGCCATAGATATAGTAATATTATGTGCGGTTAATATTTGGATTATATTTTTAAATATTCGGAAAGGTCTCTCTTGAAAAATTTTATTCCGGAAGACAATGCCAAAATTATACCTCACCACTGAACACATGTACAGAAATACAAACGCTGTTAAGTTAATATCATTAATTTTGGTTTTTTAATATCAATTTTAATTAAACTTACGTTTCGTTAAAACTACAACAAAAATATTTTCGAAGTAAAAACTTTTTTAGGCGTATCTGCGAATTTTGCGCACCAGCGCACTTTTTCTGAGCAGTGAACGAAATTCAGCCGTCACGCTCGGGTCGGTGACTCTGAATCGCGTAACTACTTTTTTAGGCTCACTAAATGCACTATTATTAACTATCATGTGAACTAATTTTTAGGCGCACCAAACGCACTATTTTAAAATATCAAGTGAACTACTTTTCAAGGCGCGCCATGCGCACCACTGATTAATATTTTATTTGAGTATAATTTAATATAATACGCGAATTATATATAATCAGTGTAATAATTCAAGCGTACACATATATAGCATGTATAGCGCATTGCATATAATCAGTGTAATAATTCAAGCGTACACATATATAGCATGTATAGCGCATTGCATATAATCAGTGTAATAATTCAAGTGTATACAGTTAGTGTTTAATATTTTATTTGACAGTTGTTTAATATAATACAATAATAATACATTCATTTTTTGAACGAATGGTTTATTTTACGCCTTAACTATTTCTTACAGAAATTAACTGTTACATTAATTGCCGGAAATATAGCAACAAAAAAGGGGAGGCTTCTGTTAACGATTACTGCTACTGTCAGAGATTCCAACTTCATTGTCAAGCTACAACTTCAATAACAAGAATATAATTATACTGATCAACATAACTTTTTGCCCTTAATCCAATTATACTTTTCCGGTATCTTTCATGTATAAGTATTAACAGAAAAATAATAGAAAAATTCTATTACATCTAATTATAAGGTAGGTACGGCAACTAACGCCGTGTGTTAAATAATGCTCAAACTGCAGAAAACGTACTTTTAATGAATGAGCCGCACACAGTTCACGCAAAGGGTTACACCAATAGGATATCACTCGAATAGGTATGTCGACAGTGCCAAAAAGTATCGATATATATGTCGTATCGATGTATATTAAAAGTATAGATATCGTTCTCGATATATCGAAACAAATATCGATATATCGGTGCGACTTAAAAATGATATTGGCGTTTTAAAAAAAATTTGTATATTTGGTCTAGTTTAGTACTTTAACTTAACAAGATCTTTGCTAACTGCCCATCTGAAGATGTTGTAATACGACGAAACCTAGGTCGTGGTAAAAAATTTAAATAAAGTAGAAATAATACTGCATCATACATGTGAATATTGAAATTCTGCAAAACGTCATATATGTTCAATATTCAATGTTTAATATTGTCACAGCACGTGCTAAGTTAACGGCGTGCCATTTCTAGTACTTTTTCTATGTGTTATTGTTAATTGTCAAAAGTTTTATTGTTAATTTTCATATGTTTTGGTTTAAAATTGAATCGAAAATACTCAATTTCACTGGATCTCATTTATTTTATTTGCGGAGAGTTTACTTCAAGTTTCTATCGAGAACGGTCTACGCCGTTCCTAAACAGAAGTTATAAGTTGAATTTTGGTTTCAACATTTCTGACACTATTAATAAACCTTAGGCAATAAGTTTTTTTTCTTATTTAAGATGTAACGTTATTTAAGAGGATGGTTTAAAGATCCTGGAATGGTTTAAAGAGATGGACCCACCCATCAATTCCCTTTTCTAAACTTGTAATTTAGAGGGAACAAAAAGATCATGTGAGTGACTGTTATTTCTGTTTAATGAAATTGAAGGGATATTACTACAAAACTCGAAGTAAAATTGTACATTCTGATGTGGAATATGTAACTAAACCGCTTCCTCATATGGAAGACAGCCCACTATCACAACCTCCAATGTAGGAAAAAGATGCAAAGGACGACATAAGCAATATCTAACCAGAATCTCCAACACAAATCACCTCCCAGACATAAGATTTTGTGTCAAATAAAAATGGACACTATTTAACATGTCAAGGTGAACTAAATGATTTAGTTAGAGAACTAAATTTGTCTAAAGCTCAACTTTTAGGTTCCAGACTTCAACAATGGTATTTACTTCATCCAAGTACACAAGATTCAGTGTACCGACATTGTGATGCAGAATTTGTAATTTTTTTAAAGAAAGTTGTCTTACATATTACAGTGATGTACAGGGGCTCATGAATAATTAGGTTATGACTATTCACCAGATCAATGGAGATTATTCACTGATTCCTCAAAATTAAATTTAAAATCAGTCTTACTACATAATAGCAATGATTTTTCATCTGTACCTTTAGCACATGGCATCCATATAAAAGAAACATATGTTAATATAAATAAACCTGCTCGAGAAAATACAGTACAAATTACAATTGTCATTTTTGGAAAATATGGGCAGATCTTAAAGTTGTTGGAATATTGCTTGGGTTACATGGAGGCTACATGCAATACTGTTTTTTATGCGAGTGGGACAGCAGAACTAGCAGTCAACACTAATTAAAGAAAAAGTGGCTAATGAGGGGTAATTTCATTCCTGGACAAAAATATTTCTGAAAACCTCTTAGTAGAGCCAAATAATATCATTTTACCGCCTTTATATATCAAGCTAGGTCTCAAGAAAAACTTCGTTAAAGCCATGGATAGAACTGGAGAAAGTTTTCTGTATTTTAAAACGTTCTTCTTAGATTGAGCGAAGCTAAATTAAAAGAAGGAATCTTTGTAGGACCGGATGTAAGGAAAGTTACAAAGGATTCCAATTCTATTTTAAAATTAAAAACTGAAGAAAAACGCATGGTTTTCTTTTATTAAAGTGGCTACAATTTTCTTAGGAAATATAAAATAAGCAAACTGTAAGGAGTTGGTTTGTAAACTACAGGATTATAAAGTCTTGGGATACGATATGTCTTTGAAGATTCGTTTCCTTGATTCCCATTTAGACTTTTTTCCAAAAACTTAGGTGCTGTAAGCGGCGAGCAAAGTGGGAGATTCAATTAAAGATATCATGGCGATGGAAAAAAAATTACAATAGAAATAGCTATAGAGAATGTTTACAGATTTTTCTTGGACATTAAAACAATATTATTAATGTTTTGATTCAATCAATGGATGCTGTGGCTTAACATCAGTACTTTCAACTAACTAAATATGGCTTTGTATCTTCATTTTTATTTGCTTTATAGCTATTGTCACCTTCTGAAACAATTGAATAAATTACAGTTATTGTATCTGATAAGACCTAGCTAAGGCCTAGTCAGGCCGCACTTCTGATCTTAGGTTGTAATGCCAACGCCACACCATTGCCAATGCCAACGCCACCTTATTTCATTTTTTGATAACGGGAGTTATCAAAAAATAAAATAAGGGGGTGATTCAGAGAGATCATTTTTGAGTGATTCTTGATTTTCCTTTGTGTTTAATTCAAATGTACTAAGCACAATAGGGGCTGCATTTTTTTTTCATTGACTTATTTATTTTGCTTCACGTCACGACTGGGACAAATGTAAGTTGAAAGCTTAATTATGTCATACTACAGATCGCGCAACTATATCTTCCTCAAAACGTAAACGTGCTACTTGGTGGGAAGAAAGCTTAGCAGACGCTGTTGTAGCTGTACGTAGAGGGCTATTATTGGCATATAAAATATAAATTCGACATGGAATTCATAAAAACAATCGAAAATACTTTAGAAAGCAGAAAAACTCCCGAAAAAAAGTTCAGAAGAAAAAACCCAAATTGCCAAGAAAAGAAAATGAAGAGAAAAGATGTAGAATACTACAAAAAAGAATGAAAAAGATAGTTCATCATAACCTAAAAAGATGGCTCTGCTATGTCTGAGACGAAGAAAGAATGGGGGATATGCGACCATGCAAACGTTGCTGAAAATGATACCTACCATGAGGATTGCGTTGTTCTAACAATGTATGGTTTGGGACAATTTTTATGCCCCAGATGTGCTGAGAATTAAGATTATTTATTTGGGTTATCTAAACATTTTATTATATTTAAGATTGGTTAAATTTCCTATCAAGATTGATATTAATTAGTTTAATGCCTTTTTAAAGCGCATTGTTTTATTGAAAAAATAAAAATATTTTTTTTTTCATGTAATTTCATATAGTAAGGCAGCCATTTTGTATTTTTAAAGTTCCGTTACGATTGCTTATAAAACATAAACAAAGACACCACAAGTCTGCTTATAATTTGATACATTGTTTTTATGTTCATTATTTACAACTTTTATATTTTAACGTACAAAGTTAATGGAATGCTATTGAACGATTTTATAAACATATTTGTATTTTTATGAGATTTTCTTAGCTTTAAGTTAGCAAACCTTATTAAGTAGTCGCGGTTTAATAAGAACAATTATAAGGGTCTTTTATTTGTTGAATTTAAACTAGATTTACTTAAAATGTGGATGTTTTCTTAACTTACTTTTACTTTTTAAAATAAGTATACTTATTTTAAACTTTTTACTTATTTTAAACTTTTTACTTATTTTAAACTTCTTACTCATTTTAAACTTTTTACTTATTTCAAACTTTTTACTTATTTTAAACTTTTTACTTATTTTAAATTTATTGTCTTTATTTATTAGGATTCTGTACCGCAAAAGAAAAACAGAACTCTTATAAGACCATTGACATGTCAGCCTGTCTATTACAGTTGTTTTTCTCAGAAGCTGCTTAATGATGAATATTCAAAAATATTTATACAGAAGTTTTTTCCGTTTTTCGAAATTTTAGGTAGTATATCTTCAGAGACACACTGAAAAATACACAAAACTATATGTTCCACTCACCCAATTTACTTAGTAAACTACTGATCCTAAAATTAGGAAAAATGTAAGGTTTATAGACGTCAACGCAAAGATTTTAGTTGTCAGAGATTTTGAATTATACACTATAATATTCATGTCCCCTTACTAAACTATATTAGATAGTATTAAACATTTATTGCCCTAACAAGTTTATGTTAAGGTTAATAAGTCATCACGACTTATGATAAATGTAGAAATTTCAATTTAAATGAGGAACGAAACCCTCAATGCACAAGCCAGACTTACACCAACCGGTTATTAAAACACTAATTTATCGAAATATAAGTGTTTATTTGTTTCTCTTGCTTTCACGTCTCAATTATTAAATCGATTTTCGTGAAATGTTAGTTAAGAATGATGATAGTACCTACAGATCTACAAAAATAACTTAGATCTAAATTTAAATTAAGTTCATAGATGGTTAAACTACTTCCAATTGAGTCAAAGTGTAAGAAAATGCTAGAAATTCATGTTAAAATAAAGGTACACAAATGTACGTATTGTATTTAAAAAATCCTTTTAAAAACTATAATTTTTATTCAAAAAGTATTTTCCTATTACTTATTGGAAAAGAACATCGCAAAAAAGACATCGATCTTAATCGCACGGCATACGTTTCATAACATATTATTTTTTTATTTACTCCGTTATAAGAAAGCGTTACCATACAATGTCCTTTCATTTTCATAAATATTTTTTGAGGAATAATATACTTGATTCTACATTTTAATAGGACTCTAAATGAAAATCTCCATAATTAATCATTCAATCATTATTTTGTTTCACGCAGCGTAGGCACTTACGCCATCTAGTATAACTTCGTCAAACTAAATTAACCGCACCAACAATATCCAATGGTTTCCACCATAACTAAATAGATGGCGCTGTGCTGTTTTGCTATTCATGCGCAGTCGAGTCGGGTGAAAATCATCTTTCTAGCTCGCACTTGATATCGGTCTTTTTCTTCTTTGCAACTATTCAAGAAAGTAAAGTTTAGGATGATTCTTGATGGGACAACTTGGGGAAGCGTCGCAAATAAGATGGATATTATTTAAAGGATACGATTTTTAGTAAATCCTGACATGTAAAGGGACTTGAATATTCTTTGCAACTATTTAGAAAAGTAAAGTATAAAGCGATTCTAAATGGGACAATTCGAGGAAGTGTAGCAATTAAAATGAATGCCATTTAAAAGAAATAATATTTAAAAAGTAAACTCTGACACATAAAAGGTTTTAAATATTCTTTGCGACTATTCAGAAAAGCAAAGTTTAAAACAATTCCTGATAGGACAGTTTTGGGGAAATATAGCAGTTAAAATTAATGTGATTTTAAAAAAATTAGTTTTCAAAAGTAAATTACTAAGTAAAGACACTTAAGATGATTTAAATTTTTTTTGCAAATATTCGGAAAAGTAACGTTTAGAACGATTCTGGATAGGATAATTTGAGAAAGGAAGGCAAATGAAATGAATGTTATTTAAAAGATATAATTTTTAAAAATGTAAATTCTGACAAGTAACAATATTTAAATATTCTGTACTGTATAACGTTTAAGACTATTCTTCATGGGAAAAATTGAGAAAGTGAGTCATAAGGGGATTTAAACCTTCATTGCAACTATTCAGAAAAGTAAAGTTAAGAACGATTCTTAACGGGATAATTTGGAGAAGCAAAGCAAATCGAATTGATGTCATTTAAAGAATATAATTTTTGAAAAATAAATTCTGACATTAAGAAGCTTGAAATATTCTTTGTTACTACAAGTGCTACTATTTAGAAAAGTGAAGTTTAAGATGATTCTTGATGGAACAATTTAGAGAAGTGTAGTAAATAAAATGAAGGACATTTAAAGGACACAGTTTTTAAAAAAAAATATTGAATTTTTGAATTCAAACATTTTTTGCAACTATTCAGAAAAATAAAGTTTGAAATCATTTCTTTCTACGGTAATTTGGGAAGCGAAGCAAATAAAATGAATGTCATTTAAAGGATATACCTAATTTTTCAAAAGTAAAATCTGACACATAACAGAATTTGAATATCCTTTGCAACTATTCAGAAAAGTAAAGTTTAAGACGATTTTTGATGGGACAAATTTGGGAAGTGTAACAGATAAAATGGATTCAACTTTTTAAAAGTACATTCTGAGACATAAGAGGATTAAACCTTTCTTGCAATTATTCGGTAAAATAAAAATTGGGATGATTTTTATGAGATAATTTCAGAAAGTGTGGCAAATAAAATGGATGTCATTTAAAGGAACATAAAAAAATAAACATTCTTTGAAACTATTCAGAAAAGAAGGTTAGGACAATTCTTGATTTGACAATTTTGGGAATACACATTTTGCATACTTTGGGACAATTTGGAGACAAATATAATTTATAAAAAGTAAATCCTGATACGTTACGCTTGAAAAGTTGCTTGCTTTGAGCTCGAAACTGTGTCAGAATTCTTTAAAAAGCAATGTGACATTGAAGTTACTAAATCTGTCAATAAATATATTAGAGCTATGATAATATGTAACAGAGAGTCTGGTTATATTCCATATCGTATTTCAGAATAGCGGAATTTACGAGTTAGTTATTCCTTGACTGAAAATAGTAGGTTGTCGTTAAAATCAAATTTAAATGCCTTTTTTAAATTAAAAATAATATTCCACAATTATTCCTAATTTTTTTCGTACATACGATTCTTGCGCACATTGTTCAACGCTGCTTGAGGGAATAACCCGCGAACAGCTGCGAACGCATCGCCACTGCGGGTAAACACCGCACACCGGGCAAGTATTGGGTGTGTTAAAAAGATTTATGTGTAATATTTTTTTTTGCACTCAAATAGAAAAAGGGCGTGTTTTACGTTTTATTTCAACGACAATTTATACCTCTATAGCCAACGAATAGGTTTCTTTGTCCGACTTATATTCCCGGACATCTATACACGTATATTGCTAGTTTTCCCAGCTTAGTGGGTACTGGCATGGAGGCACGCGTACCTTTACACATAAGATTTAAACAATATAGATAAGCCCTGCCCTTATATTAAGGACACAAAAAATCGCCTACATTATATCATGCACACATATTAGCATCAGTTGCTGAGAGCTGCCGTTGAAAACGGTCATATGTCAACATAGAATTTTTTATAGAAAACGTAGTTCACAGGTACAATATGGCTTCATGCTCATTTTAGAAATGCAAAGACAAGAGTCGTAAAACAAATCAGATCAATATAATATTCCATACATAAGCCCAACATATTAAATTAATGATAATTATATAGAAATAATTGCATGTTTCTAATGTTTACAAAATGGCGTCGACACTGATAGAATAACACGACATGCCCGAGAGTGAGAGAGATGCATTACTTAGAGACCATAAATCTAAAATACATAATACGATATGTCTCGTATGCGAGAGAGACGAATATATTTTCACACGTACATATGTTATAGTGTGGATTATGACGCACATATATGTATAATGTATTTTGACACATTTTTACGCTCAGGGTCTATTTATTATTTAAATCAACGCATATATTGGAAAAGAATCTACGAGAAAATACAATCGTGCAGCGGAAGAGGGTTTGACAATTCGCATAGACAAGAAAATGAATGGCCGACAAAAACTATTACAAATATCGTCTCCTAGCCTATTCCAAGTTAAAATGTATATAAAAATTAATCCCAGATTTAAGACATTGGTGACTATCTGTATAAATTGCCTAATTAATATCAAATGTAAGTATCTAAAACATTTTATACGCCGTATTATTTAAACATTTCAAAACATCACGAAAATATGTGACGTAAGTAAGGCGGTAAGAGTGGAGAAAGCACACTACACTAGAATCGAAAAACAATGTAAAAGCATAATATCGAATTGAACGCATACAATTTATCGGAAGTGTAGTACATAAAGATTAAAGTGTGCATCTACAACGTCGAATTTCGAGCATAATTTTGTCTGCAGAGCGAGTATATGAAAGAAGTATATAAAAGAAAGAGATATGAAAGAAGTATATGACAATTTAGTAGGAACATAGAAACTTTCCAGAATACTTGCAGCAGAGTAAAGAAAATTTCCGTCAAAATTAGGAAGGAGTGACATTGTTCGTGACAAACGATACAATGGAAGTCGTGACGCGAACGAGAGAGGGAAAATATGGAAACTATATAAATGCTATCTAGTCTGAGAGAGAAGGGTGACGAGGTGCGAGAGCGACGCTGGCACCGATTTGAGTACAAGTATTTGCTGCTGATTGTTTAGGAGTGTGACCATTATTTATTTTTGGATAAATATTATCATAGATTTGATTATTACTATTCATAAAATAAATTTTACATGAAAATTAAAATTTCCCGTGCTGTTTTTAAAAATCCTACTTCGTATTTAATAAAAGCTTTAAATATTTACAAAGAATTAAGTTTTTCTACAAACATCCCTACTTAAAAATTAAATAAATTCAAAATGGAAAACGCATCAGTTTAATCCACTGCAAACAACGCCAGGATCGAGAAGCGCATTTACTTACATAGGGAGAAACAAATAAAAACTATATTTCATTTTTTATAATCATGAAAATATAGAATAAAATTATTTATTTAAAATTTTAGGCAGCCTGTCTATTTGAAAACAAAACAATACGGTAAACAAAATAATATTCAAAATTTTAAGCAAATTTTTTTAATTGTTATAAGAGTATTAATAAGAATGCGACAAAAAACACTCGAAATGTTTTTTTTTAAATAGATTTTTTTTAAATTGCACTGTAGAATATATTGTTAGAATATAACATTTCCATTAACAGAACAAACGATCTTATTAATGACAGAATTCGCTAACACTGCGCTCTGGAATACTAACAAGGTCGTGCACATTGTTCGTAAGCCAAATAATAAAACCAGCTTTAATAAATTCCTTTATAGAAACAACTTTGAAATAAATTCTTGTTTCATATAATCATTATTTGATAAAAGTATAAATATTAAATGAAATTCTTCTCACGAAGGCGAAATATAAAAAGGTTAACCCAATATTTTCAGTATATTATTTACAGGTTGGCGAGATATCATCTTGTATAAGTCTCACGAACTATCGTACTGTTTTCTAATAAAATTTCATACTTATTCTGCAGTAACATGTTCTACCTGCCTATAACTAGAACTAAATTATGGTTCTGAATTGAAAAAATCAATACATCTGACAAACTGGACGTTAGGAGGGAGAAACGCAATAACGATTAGATAGTAACCATGGCAGACTTCAATATGATGCTGCGCAGAAAATTGGTCCATAGTTGTCGGAGATAAAATTGCCAAATCTTTATGAAATTTTAATCAATATTTCAATGTTGATTTTAGCTATAATGGTCTTTAGAATATCTACTTTTTCTATCTTATTGTACAATCGTTAATTGGTGTTTTCTACATGTAGAAATTTTACTTAAAACGTTTACGTAATATCAATATGTTTTTCTTTAATAGTATTTTTGTAAATAAATTACAATTACTATAAATGGTCAATAAAAGTAATAAACGCCAATCAAAACGCCGACTTTGTTGTGCTATAAAAAGTTAATTACATTTGATTGCGCACGTGCAATATAAAACGTCATTGGAAGGAGGCTATTTTTTGAGTTAAGTTAAATGAAAACCTACACAAACTGTTTTACGTATATTGACTTATGAACAATTTAACTTAGACACACATATATATATAATTGTTAATTGAAAATTAAACTAATTAATCTAATAATATTTATTCCAAAACGTTTTACCTTTCTCAGCAATCTGAACTTCTCCATGACAACGTCGGTTGATATAAAATTTTTCGGTATCACTACAGGTTGCGTGCGGTGTATCTCATCATATGGCAGCGGGATGAGATCTAGTACTTTCCCGTGTAAATAGTGTGGGCTGACATATTTCGCACTGTGTTTACAGCTGCTGCGCGAGGCACTGGACCGGGGTGCATCGATTTTGGGAGATAAGGCGGCGCGCGCTTGCGCTCTTCGTGTGTTTTGGAACGCGTCGATTCGGAATGCTTTTGAGTTTACAGTACTAAACAGTGTATGAAATTTAAATTCTTTTATTGACTATATAATAAATTTTATTATATGAATAAAAAATATTCGCATAAGCGTTATTTCATTGATTGAGTTATGGAGCCATTATGTTCAAAACTAAGAAAACAATGTGAGTGAATCTATCTTCGCTTTTAGTAGCGGACATTTTAGAGGCAATTCTCATACAAAAAGATAAATGATCCAAATACTGCCACTGCTACATTTCACGTTTATCGTATCAAAATATACGTGTAAAAACCATCTCTTTTAAGTGAAACTCTTTTATTAAGAATGGTTTATTTGTAACTGCCTAATTTATATGTATATTCGGTTTAAATTCGTTGTAAACTATTTATACGTATATTCATTGTAAACTATGTAAACGCTCATTAAGATCTGTAATTAAAAACGAATATTATTTACACAAAAAACACCAAAATTAATATTGTTTCAGAATATTAGCACAAAGAAATCATTTAAAATATAGAAATAGTGAATAGCGCCATCTGTGATTTTTAGTTCGAAATTCAGCATTAATTTCAATTAATAGTACCGGTAGCATTATAGAAATACTTTCATAAATTGTTCGATAGATGGCGTTAGGATAGCGTCATATGTCAGTGAAACGCCATCGAATTATTCCTCAGTTTAACTTCCAAAATATATTATTTAATTTAGGGCAACGTCATATATTTATTAAACTATTAAAACTGAAAAAAATGGGAAAAGCTTTATTTTTTTGTCAAATTAAAAAATTGTGTATTCTTTATGATTTGTACAGAAATTTATATCATAATTATATGTGCTCACGACTTCGTTCCTGTGGGAGTTTGGAAAATGTTATTAATATAATAGTAATATTGGAGTTGCATCACGTGTACAGGTTACGCCATCAAAATTCATTAATATAAAAGTAAACTGTATCAACTAAACGCACTTTGTTTTCAAATTCGAAATATCATGTTTTCTTTTCCAGTGGGTCGGAAAGTAAAGTGCAATAAAGCATAGCTTATATGTTACCTTATGTAGGTATAGCATAGCTTATATGTTACCTTATGTAGGTCTTACAGAATGTGGTAACTCTTGTCTTGGTAACTAGTTACCAACTCCATCGGATTTCCTTCAGAGGTTATTGCGTGATACGCGAACAAATAAACGGACAAAGATTTCAAAAACAATACGCTTCTGTTCCATTACTGTTATTATATTTCCCTAAATCATTTTTCCATACATATTTTCAATATACAGACATGCCAATTCTACAATTGTATTAGATACATACAGACATAATTAAATAGGCCTTATATTATATCTGACAACATAAATTTATGGTAAAGTTACGAGAATTAAATAATAATACAAACTCTCTTTTTTTTATATTCAAATTCAATTAAGTCTAGCAATCATAATTTTTTAAAGACAATGTAATGATTCTATTAACAAGTTCGTCAGTTGGAAACGCTAGATCGCTCGTTTTTGGTTGTCGAAGCTACTTTATCCTCTTTCAGTCTCCTATCTTCTTGTCAATATACAAAGTATCCGGGAATAAGTGTCGGACAAAGAAAGACGTTATTCGATAACTGAAAAATAGTTCCTTGTCGTCAAAATAAAATTTAAAAGATGAATTTTTTTTCAGAAAATTAAAAATAATATTCACAATTATTTGAAATTTTTATCGTACACATGATACTTGCGCACAATGTTCAGCGTGGCTTGGGGGAATAACCCGCGAACATCTACGAAAACATCGCCACTGCGGGTAAACACCGCACTCCGGGTAAGTATCGGGTGTATTAAAAAGAGTTGTGTATAATATTTTTTTTTCACTCAATTAGAAAAAGGGGGTCTTTTATGTTTTATTTCAACGACAATTTATTCCTTTATAGCCAACGAATAGCGTCTTTCTTTGTCCGACATCTATTCCCGGACACCGTGTGTTTAATATTAATGTGTTTAATAGTGGTTTTATTTAAGTGTTTAATATTAATTGCAATTACACATTTTTTAATCACACCAATTTTCGTCATTAAATAACATCACCGTTTTATCGTCGTCATCTTCATTATTTCTTAACACTTTTTCCTTCACGATACCCAATAAAGCGGTGTCAGTATCAAGACTTACATCACGTGCGAATGATGATATTAGGGCCAGCATCCGCTCCGGCTGATCAGCCGGTGCCATATGACCGGCATTGCGAACCAGTACTTCAGTAAACTTTCCAGCTGACTTGTGGTACCTTTGGTAAAAACATACAATTATGATTCGCATCCTAGACCTGCTTATTACTTTACAGATATTAAAAAAGGTTTTAGAAATTCTCCAGATGATTCGGCAAGTATTTTTTTTGTTACTTTTAGCGACGAGAGGAATGGGAAAAGTATTGTTAATGGCTTTTTGGAAAAAAATGTCATTCTGATGGAAATTTATCCTAAAGTACAAATAATACGTAAACAATTAAAAAAATGACTGTAGTTGTGTATTTATATGATTCAAACCGAAGATCTGGCAATTAACCGTAGATAAGAGCCTACAGTAACTAAGCTAGAATAATTCACTGTTTTTGTAGTCGTTTACAATATATGAAATTAAAATATCAATCAAAATATTTATTTTGATTAATATTAATAACAGATTGATTAATAAATAATTACCCAACGTACGTAAAAACTAATAAAAAAGAAATGTATTGAAGGGGAACGATGTTGTTTTTATTATATTTTCGAAAGTTACATAAAATACAAATATTTTAGTGAGGGTAATAAATTAAACTGATGTTATTCTATGGGGTTATACAATGCAAATGTTCCGGTGTATGTAATAAAATTACGTGGATATTATTCTCAGAAATATATTTATACAACAGCAAGGGTATCTGATGGTTGGAACAAGGTTATACCCGGTCGTATCAAATAATAATAAAATTTACTATAAATTTACTCCATACATAGGTAATGTATCACTTAAACTAAGAAAACTCTAAACTAATAATAAAAATATAAATAATACCACATGTGGCTATGGTACTTTAAATAACTTGGGTAAAACCTTTATTAATAATAAAGAAAAAAATAGATAAACATAAAAATAGTGGTAACTATAAACTTAAATGCAACGACTGTAATAGCGGATACATAGGTCAAACAGGAAGAGATTTTACTACCTGATGCAAAGAATACATTGCTAGCTGTCGAAATAACAACCAAACACATCTCACTTTGCAAAACGTCTCATTAAAAATAACCATCACCCTCATACTGACATTGCTCCCTATATATTAAAAATAAATACAAAAGGCAATAAACTCAACATTCTTGATGCATTAGAAATAAACAGACATAAAAGAGACACCAACGTTAATATATTAAATGAACAACTCAATATCATCACCCATACTTAATATCCTCAAGACATAATATAGTTAGACAACACTGATACTGTAAGTACACTTCAAATAGTTTCAGCCTGGCTACACATCTAAGGAGACACATCACAAAGGAAAACAAGAAAGGGGAGGTATGGATAATTAGTTGTATAACCTTATTCCAACCATCAGATGCCCTTGGTATTGTATAAATATATTATTGAGAATAATATCCATTTAATTGTATTACATATACCGGAACATTTGCATTGTATAACCTCATAGAATAACATCAATTTAATTGATTTCCTCACTAAAGTATAATAAAAACTACACAGGTCCCCTACAATAAACTCACTAACGTAAGCAGTGGAAAAACCCGCACAACCCCGGTTTCCGCTATTGTTTGGTGTATTATTTAAATATTATTGCAAGTTCCTAAGAGTTAATCTTTGCTAATAGCCCACCTGAATATGTTGTAATATAACGAAACCCAGGTGGTGGTAAAGAATCTTAAACTACAATACATTACATCACGTAGTTTCATTTAATTGTGAATAATGAATTTCTGCAAAATTAACGCCAAATATATTCAATACACGTTTCTTAAGTTTTGAAGCTTAGATAGAGAAACTATTTTCTTAGAAAATGTATGCGTGTTTGAGTAATAAAAGATTAAGCAGGTGTTCAAAGAGTAACTCTAGATCATGAGCAGACGTGTAAATTGATCTGATACTGACACAGTTTGGACAATTTTGATTGGCCAAAATATAAAAGATAGAAGTACAAGTTTCATGGACTGGATGTTCATTCGTATCGCGACCTACATTCATAAATAATCCTAACTATCAAATTATAATCGCATTTATCAGATTTTGATTGAGGGAAGTTATTTCCTTAAAGTATAATATTTAAAGCTATTAGTCCAATAAATAGTACAAATCTCAATTCCATATTAAATATATAAATGCCTAATGTCTAATATTGCTGACAAAACTTAATCTTTTGAAGAGCTTCTCTATGTTAAAAAAAAATGGACCAGACTTTTGCTAGTTCATATTGCTCTTACCCAGCAAGACGGCCTTTGTGATACCAAAGTTTGCGCTCGCTTCGCTGATACTCCTCCTTGCCCGACCAGTGGAGTGACTCATAAATCTTCACAGACGTCCTGTACGGTACCAGGATATCCATTTGGCCACTGTATCGTGAAACGTATCGTATCATTGATCTCTGTTTGAAAAACACGAGTGTATGGACAAACATGATGTAAAAATATCCCTGATGAAAAGTCTGAAATAATTTTATGAAACCACGTGTAAAATTGATATTTCAGACCTTGTAAATAAACAACAATAACGTTATTTGTAGAAATTGTTTCAATCGACGAAACTTTACTTACAATACAATGGATAACGCTCTGAGAAATGTTGAACTTTTAGTAAAAGCTCGAAATAAACTTTCAGTTATCTAAAAGTTTTTACTATGAACTTAAGAAAAATCAACATTTGAAAAGGCAAAAGAAAAAATAATACAATTGAGTACGAAGATAATTCTATATTGAACTGTTTCGCTTTTATATAGTGATTATAAAATCAAGACGAGTTTCTAATTAACTGATTCCGAAAAATATATTACGATCTTTAGAATATAAAGTAATTCAGAAGCAATATAAAGTAATCCAGAAGATATAAAGTAATCCAGAAGATCGCACAAATCTCTTCGCGGCCGCCTGAAGCCAAAAACCTTCTCCCCCTCCACCACGCTCTCTCTAATAGCGCCCCGCCTTACGCACACAGTGTTACCAGCAGAATAATTTTACCTACAAACTCCAGGAAATGGTCACATATAAATATATCTGCTTGCGGCAGTACTATACACATTTACATCGATTTATGTGATGCATTGTTTACCTTATATGAAATATTATTATGACTGCCATGTTAAATTTCTTAAATGTTTATTTCGACCACAACTAATAGCCGAAAAATTTAGGTTACAGTTATTGAAAATTTTGCGTCAAATTTTATCATATTATTAATTAAAATGAGTATTAAAATACATTATTAATAAATATGTTTGAGTGTGTGAATTTGTGTGTGTCGCGTGTGCGTAAGTGTGTATGAGTGTGTGTACACATTAATCTACAAAATTATTTTGGTATTTTGTTAATAATTTTTTGTTTTTTTTGTTAATGCAAAAAGAAAAAAAATCAGCTTAGTTATCAAAAGTAAAAAGAGAGGTTAAAAAGCCCGCCATAAACATTTGAAAATAATCGGTTCCATACTAAAGCAATTCAAAAATTGAAGAAAAAATTATTTATATTAATTAGAGTTCAATGTCGTGATAAAGTTTCCACTTATTTTAAACAATATCGGTTCGCATTTTCAGGAAATTGAATACGGTGAAAATTAATAAATGTAAAATTTTCTTCTTTCGCGCGTCTCCATAATCCTACATACAATGAATATATGTTATATGCAATAGGTAAAATATTCTAAAACTAAATATAACAGCGGAAATTTCAAATGATACACCGAAATCTCCAACGACATTTCCCAAATCCCAATTTGTTGTCAAAATTAAATTTTTCATTTTTCAGTATAAAGCGTCAAATTAAATTTTACATTTTTCAGTATATAGTGTCGAATTAAATTTTACATTTTTCAGTATAAAGTGTCAAAATAAATTTTACATTTTTCAGTATAAAGTGTCAAATTAAATTTTACATTTTTCAGTATAAAGTGTCAAATTAAATTTTACATTTTTCAGTATAAAGCGTCAAATTAAATTTTACATTTTTCAGTATAAAGTGTCAAATTAAATTTTTCATTTTTCAGTATAAAGCGTCAAATTAAATTTTACATTTTTCAGTATATATTGTCAAATTAAATTTTACATTTTTCAGTATAAAGCGTCAAATTAAATTTTACATTTTTCAGTATAAAGTGTCAAATTAAATTTTACATTTTTCAGTATATAGTGTCAAATTAAATTTTACATTTTTCAGTATAAAGCGTCAAATTAAATTTTACATTTTTCAGTATCAAGACGTTTTATTTTGGGTAAATAATTTTTTAAGAGGTGACAACATCAACAAAAATGGCGCGCTTTTGTTAATAATAGTTTACTTTGATATTTTAAAATTGCGTTGTTAATTGAAAATGAAATTTAATAATATTATTTACGTATGAAAAGTAATGCCCATTTGTTTCTTTTGCAGTCCAGTGATATTTTAACAGGTGGTAATAACATAAGCTAGCATTTTAAGCGATGTTGTCACATACAAACAACACGACCCTTCAATCCTGTGTTTTAGATTGCACTGACAGCCGCCTTTTGATACTATGCATTTTATGCGTAGTTTTTGTGGACACGACGTCGCGCATATTCTCGCCTTCTGAAGTGCTCATTATTCTAAGCTACGATCTATTTTGGTATGAATATAATTTAGCACGAATAATAATTTCACAATTTCCTTTTTTTAAATGAAAGAATAAACAAAAAAAACATTTATAAAAACAACAAAAAGAAATCGATTTGAAAAATGTCCTACTATGAAGAAACTCAATTGGTTGTCAAAAGTCAAATTTATAGCCGATCGTAATCCATCTTGTTTATTTAAATTTGTGAATTTTTTGGGTTCGTTTTTTAATATTATTGTATTTGCATATTAAGTGTTTAGTGTTAATAAAAAGGGTAATTAAGTTGAAAACATAACGAATAGTTCCTCGAAAAAAACTCTCTTTATATCAGAACTATTTTTCAAATCAATTTTTTATAAAAGATAATCGCGACTATAAATTATTTTTGTTAAATAAATCGTTTTTAATATACGTTTTTTCCATTTAATAGTTTTAAAATAAGTACAATTAATCGGATAAATAATTACATTAGTGTTTTCGTCAATGGCAAAATACTTTTACAACAAAGGGTTTCTTTATTTTTTATTTTATGGCGTTCATTGTATTGATAGCGGACTTTTTTAGACGTCAAGTTCGAAGAAGTGGCTTGGCAATACTGACAAATACATTTCCCGAATATGTATCGTTGTTGCTTTGGAAAAAATGAAATAAATATAGCCAAAATATAAATGCAAACATAAGTGAACGGGATGGATCTTGCTCACTTTTATGGGCAACAATACTCTCCATCCAAAGAGGAGTATTTTATCTCCACGTTCGTTAGGTTTCACTGTTTCTCTGTTGATAGGCAAAACTTCCATTAAGAAGTTTCACTTCAAAATGTATAAAGTAAAAGAACATAAAATATATTTACAAAGATCGAGATTTTGACATCGTTCTTTCTTATATATTTTGTGTGATTAGTTCTAGAACGGATTTATTTGGAATTGCTAAAAGGGAGCTAATATTAATAGGTAGTTGGATTTTACAGTTTAACAATTTATTAATAATCGAAGGTTTATTATTTAACGGACAATCAAAATGAAATAGTTAGTCCGCTTTCCCCAGCCTTGTAATCGCTGATTGGACCTAGCCAAATGACAAGGAATAGAGCGATGTCCCGAACTCATAAGATATACTACTAGGGTTTCAACTCGAGAAAAAATATATTTTGAGAGCCAAGGTTTTGATGGTACACTAGATTGGATCTGGAAGTACCCGCTTCCGCAGTCTATGACGATCTTCCCCATAACAACTAGAGAGCATCCAAGAGCAGATTAAAGGAAGGAGATTCTCATTGAAGTCGGGAGACTAACACAGATCTACGTTTACAGCAGCAGACCAAGTTTCAACATCACTATTTCAATGCCTATTATATGCGTTATAAGATCACGTGACCAGGGATCCAAACAAGAATGACGTTCGATGTGATCTGCTTGATCCGGAGTGCAGGAAATTGCAATTCGTGGAAATTTGTGAGAAGGAGGAGTATAAAATTTAAGGAATTGGAGAAGATAGAGTGTGCGAATCTTACTATATCGAGCATACATCAAGGTCTCTAGAATAGTGCCGATTAACAGGTAGCTGAGCAGTAAAAAGATGCACCGAGAAAACTGTCTTAGGTTTTTACGCCAAAACACATATTTAGATTTGGTCTGTAAATTATTGGGTGAAACTGAAAACTATAAAGAGTTAGTGAAGAATTACAGGATAATCTTGAGTCCAAGAATGTATGTAAGATTATGGTACTAGGAAGTGTAGGAATGAAGGAAGAAAAGGAAATAGATATAAATGGATATATTCTACTTCTAGTGAAGATTACCACAGTACTCTTGGATGGGAATAAATTCATACCAGGAGAGTTCACTGATTTGCTCAAATTAACAAGAGCATTGTTTAAAACATTTTTGGTAACCGTTTTTAACTTATCAGAAGTACATAAAAGCAGGTAATTAATGTACCGCAGAAAAAAATTACGGATGAATGGATTATATAAGAGTATATGTTGAAAGGTAAGGGACTTAGAACAGAGCCCTGTAGACCCTCATATAATTTTTGTTAAGGGGTCGAGAGTTTTAAGAGTGATAAATCTTTATTAAAAGAAATTAGGGCGGAAATTAGTAATTTGGACCGGAATCTCGAGATCATGAAGAATTTTTCTGAGGACTGAAAGTTTTGCGTTATCATTGGCTATGGAAAAGTCTCAGAACGCAGGAACGAGGAAAACTTTCTAAGAGAGTGCAAGTCGCATATCAATCGGCGGTATACTGTGATAGCTTTTCTGAAGCCAAGTGGTTTGCTTGCTCAACAAACTACTCCAACCGATTCTTAATCAAGTGTTCAGTGATCTTCGCTATATCTGAAGAAAGGGCTATTGGATGAACATTGGGGTTTTTATTCACTTTTGCAAGACTTTCCAATATAGTCTAAGTTGAACACAGTGTTGACGAGGTGATCTTCTACGGGGTAGATAACTTTTCACCATTGAATATGAGATGCCATAACTACCAGAGAAAGAGTCTTAAGATGGTGCAAGGTTAAGTCGTATTCATTTATAGAGAAATCTTCTTCTAGAAAGTGGTTGATGTTTGTAGATAATGCCTAATAGCAGTTCCTATAAACTAAGGACGAATGGGGAGGAAGTTTATTCAGAAATTGGTATATTCAATTCCCGTGGATGCGATTTGGTAAATTAGAATGAACAAATAGACTAAGCATTTGATATTAATCCAGACTACAGAAAAAGGAATAAAAGGAAAGATGGAGAGACTGAATTCTTTCCAGTCTTTCTACTTTTTTCCAAGGAAAATTTATTTAGTCTGAGCTTAAGTCTTTCAAAACTAAAGGAATTTAGCTTCCGACATATTAGAATTATATATTGTCTCAGTCTTTTAATGGGTTTTAAAAATATAACTGCTAATGGATCACAAACAAAATACAAAAAAATATATAAAACTTTGTCAAAGTAAGCAATAGATAATTTGTTTCAAATTAAGAGATAGAACCAGAAAATATTTCAGAACGCGAAAATTCAACCAACTTCATTTTGAAAAAGTGTTTTTAGACATTTAAAAATTCAACCAACTTCGTTTTGCAAAGGTGTTTTTAGACATTTGAAGTTGGTATACTTTAAATTGTATTATAACTTATATTTAGAAAGCAAAGCAGTGAAAATTCAACCAACTTCGTTTTGCAAAGGTGTTTTTAGACATTTGAAAGCAAAGCAGCGAAAATTCAACCAACTCCGTTTTGCAAAGGTGTTTTTAGACATTTGAAGTTGGTCTACTTTAAATTGTATTATAACTTATATTTAGAAAGCAAAGCAGCGAAAATTCAACCAACTTCGTTTTGCAAAGGTGTTTTTAGACATTTGAAAGCAAAGCAGCGAAAATTCAACCAACTTCATTTTCGAAAAGTGTTTTTAGATATTTAAAAATTCACCCAACTTCGTTTTGCAAAGGTGTTTTTAGACATTTGAAGTTGGTCTACTTTAAATTGTATTATAACTTATATTTAGAAAGCAAAGCAGTGAAAATTCAACCAACTTCGTTTTGCAAAGGTGTTTTTAGACATTTGAAAGCAAAGCAGCGAAAATTCAACCAACTCCGTTTTGCAAAGGTGTTTTTAGACATTTGAAGTTGGTCTACTTTAAATTGTATTATAACTTATATTTAGAAAGCAAAGCAGCGAAAATTCAACCAACTTCGTTTTGCAAAGGTGTTTTTAGACATTTGAAAGCAAAGCAGCGAAAATTCAACCAACTTCGTTTCGCAAAGGTGTTTTTAGACATTTGAAGTTGGTCTACTTTAAATTGTATTATAACTTATATTTAGAAAGCAAAGCAGTGAAAATTCAACCAACTTCGTTTTGCAAAGGTGTTTTTAGACATTTGAAAGCAAAGCAGCGAAAATTCAACCAACTCCGTTTTGCAAAGGTGTTTTTAGACATTTGAAGTTGGTTTACTTTAAATTGTATTATAACTTATATTTAGAAAGCAAAGCAGCGAAAATTCAACCAACTTCGTTTTGCAAAGGTGTTTTTAGACATTTGAAAGCAAAGCAGCGAAAATTCAACCAACTTCGTTTCGCAAAGGTGTTTTTAGACATTTGAAGTTGGTCTACGGTCTTACTTTAAATTGTATTATAAATTATATTTAGAAAGCAAAGCAGCTAAATTACATTAATTAATTGCATGTTTTTAGTATGCTTTTAATTTATGCATGATTATTACTTTTTATTTAATTTTAATTCATGAGGATTTATGACTGTTTCTGAGTCACAGAGATGGCCCCCTAAATATTAGAGTAAATAGGTATTTTTGAAGATGGTATTAAATTTGGAAAGAATACCTGTAACACAATATTCTGTAATGTTCAAGTAACTCCTCCATCCAGGGCTTGACACTGTTCATATAGTCAGATTTGAGCTCATCACGGACGTCATTTATCGGACCAAATTGCGTGTAGCCCACGTGGAGGGCTTCTCTCATGTTTTTCGTTTGAACCAGTTGTTCGTAGGGAAAGCTAACATCGTCTTGGTAGATACCCATAGGAATGAGGTCGTTAAGAAAATTGAAGACGTTTCTTAAATGTGATGCTTTGATCAACTTATTTAGTAAATCTTCCCAGTGCTGTAAAATATGACTGTGATTATTAAATATATTTCAGCTTCTAAATATATCTTCTCAGCGCTATAAAAATATGACTATGATTATGACATCATCCACTGTCTGTGGTGATATGGAACATCCATATCACCACTAACAGTGGATGATGTCATTTTTGTTGAACCTAAACAATTTTTCCCATAAAACCCTAGGACGGATTCTTACTGGTTTGGAGAAAAAACTGTAAAGTTTTCGTTTTCATTAATAAGTTTCGATATTATTTATCATTTGATAAATAGCCATGTTTAAACAAATTTGAATCCTATTTATTTCAACTTTACTATTTGGCTATTTTAGAGTAATATTAAACGAAAACCGTACATCAGCTATTCGGGGTCCCATCGAATATACAAAAATTATTGTCATCCTATAGTCATAGTCATATATCATCATATATATTAGTCATAAATAATTTCAGATACATAAGTATTAGTATAGGTAAACAGACCATTTCACATAGCTCGACGTCTAATAGTTCATGTTAGGTCCTATTTATGATGATAAATTAATATTTCAATCTGCTAAAAATGTAAATCCCACTAAAATTGTAAATGTGAAACTTACAATGTATGTATGATTATTGCTCAATAACGGTATAACAGCTTAACAAATTTTAATAAAGTATTGTGTAATATTGAATATATTTGGCGTTAATTTTGTAGAAATTCATTATTTACAATTAAATGAGACTACGTGATGTAGTATTATTTCTACTTTATTTAAGTTCTTTACCACGACCTAGGTTTCGTTGTATTACATCTTCAGGTGGGCTATTAGCAAAGATAATAGACATCTTTGCTAATAGCCCACCTGAAGATGTTGTAATACAACGAAACCTAGGTCGTGGTAAAGAACTTAAAGAAAGTAGAAATAATACTACATCACGTAGTTTCATTTAATTGTGAAAGAATTGTGTACAAAAACAGATATATCTTGCATTAGTACATGGGTTACGTTTTTATTTCGGAAAGCTTACAGTTACTAAGAAATAATTATTAAAAGTTACGCGCAAGGAAACGGCCCTGAGCCGCCAGGCGGGCAAGCAGGGCGGGCATTACAGGAGGGGGATATCGAAAGACAAGCATCAGCTTAGGTATTTGTGACTTGGGGGAGACAGACAGTTACAATGTACTTATTCCACATCATGCGGATTAATATTACTATGCCCTCATTTAAATTGACTTTCTTTCTTTATGGATTTAATTTTATTAATTAAAACGATTAATTAAGTTGTTTTGCTGAGGTAAAATTAGTTAATCACTACAAATGTATATTAATGTCTTATTATATTAATGTTTTTTTACTCAAACACCCTTAATGTAGACGAACTCAATAAAGTTAAAATTAATAGATCTCTGATTATAAATAGAGCAATTCATCTGACGAAATATTTGACAGCGTAAATATAAGCGTTTGTACAAATAACCGTTTTCCAGGTTTAGATTATTTGTCTGTATTTTTAACGTACTTAGATTTTCGGAAGTATTGGTATTGGCCTATATTAACTTATTTTATTTTGTTAATGTCAAAATTGAGAAGAAGATAGCAATTGTTGACGACTATCCGTATCTCTTTCGTCAACAGTCAGGGGTGCATCGGAAATTCGTTTATTCTCCAGCATATACATTATTCACAAATTACTTTATATCTCTGGTATATACATATATGTTTTATGATATTGCAATTTTGTAATTTCATATTCATTACAATTTCATAATTGCAATTTTGTCACATCGAAAAACTACATGAGTACATAAACATCATATCATTTTGCTTTAAATTTGATTTATGTTGCAGGCAGGAATGGCAGGTATCACTCTTGCCTAAACCTAAAAAATAATATTTGTATCTATGACGTAGCTTGACACAACGTATTAAACGAATTCCAATACATCCCTGGTTGTTGATAAGCTAGATATCGATAGTCGTAACAATTATTGTCGAATAGCGTAGTCTAGGAAAAGAAAGATATCTCTTACATTTTATTTTGGCAATTAACGCAAATATTTATTCTCAGATACCACGTGATATATATATATATATATATATATATATATATATATATATATATATATATATATATATGTAAACAAATACACACATATAATATACCTGTTAAGGTATATTGTGATTATAAATTAGTTACTCGAGGATGCTAAGGGTGGACTAATTAGGTAGACTACCTTTCTTTGTAATTTTTACCATTTTCATCCAATTTTCATTTCATTTTCATCTGATCCCATTCAAGAAATTTTTAAAATTTTTCTCGGAGTCTAATGAAACAGTTTTAACAAAAGGCATGTTTATAAATTTTAACAACGAAGCAATTATAATCTTTCATCTGTTTTTTGCATATTTACAATTTCCATTTTATATATTTTTTATTCAATTTTCAAATCTGTTTATTGAATGTCTTATTTCAAGAGATGTAAACCGCAGACACTCGAGTAACTTCGTCTCATTACGTCTATTTACTTTCTACTTTTTTGGTACTTTTTGGTGCCATTGAGGAACGGAGCTCTAAAGAAATATCTCAATAAAGTAAACAATTAATAACAAATGAAGATAGTCTCACCATAACCGTAGCAACTGTGGCATTTTTGAATAAGTCGTCCACGAGGAGCAGCTCAGAAGCGCGTAGGTCGTTGACAGTGTAACTGTCCACTAGACCGGTCTGCCGAGCGAACCCACTGTACTCCGTCAACGTGACGGGGTCTATCAGACCATTGCCTATTGCTATTCCCTGGATTCAATTTGGAATGTACATTCATGTGTTTAGTAATTTTGTATAAAATTTATGTCATAAAAAAAGAATGGTTGAGCGTATCCCGAAACGATTTTTTTGTTAATTCCATCCAACCGTGGAATTAATAAATAATATATTCTTTTACATTAAAAAACTATATATACTTCAGTTTCCCAAGGAATATTGATTGTAGATACATGATAAACATATCTTTCTTCATAAATAATTTGTTTACCTATGTAAACTAGCATTTTTTTAAACTAAAAAAAAATTAAAAAACTAAACCATGACAATTTGATCGAACTATATTTACGCTAAGCGTGCGCAATGCAGACGGCCGATACTAGTAATTTAACGTACGTCAACACAAGTAGGTCTTACAAAAAATAAGAGGTTTAATAGTTTAACGTACGTCAACACAAGTAGGTCCTACAAAAAATAAGAGGTTTAATAGTTTAACGTACGTCAACACAAGTAGGCCATACAGAAAATAAAAGCGTTTAATAGTTTAACGTACGTCAACACAAGTAGGCCATACAAGAAATAAGAGCGTTTAATAGTTTAACGTACGTCAACACAAGTAGGCCATACAGAAAATAAAAGCGTTTAATAGTTTAACGTACGTCAACACAAGTAGGCCATACATCTGATGTACTTCTATCGATTTGGTCCAAAAATAATAGTACTTCATTCGAAGTACTATTATTTTTGGACATTCAAGTAGGGTGAGTGAGCTTTCAGATCGTAGCCCAAGCCCGTGAGCAGACAAATCATTAAATTTACCACTAAGGTAATTTGGGCAATGACGATCTTTTAATATATTAAAAAGAAATGTAAGTATGTGAAGTTGGCATCGATCACGGATCTTCAACCATTTGAGAAGTGACCTGTATTCAGAAATATGATCATATTTTGTGAGGCTAAAGATATACCGGATGCATAAATGTTGAAGACTTTCCAACTTGTACAAATATTCTTTATTAAGATCAGGATAGCATACATCTCCATAATTAATTAATGGTAATAAGAGTGTATGACAAAGGTAGATTTATAGCTATGTACGGTATATATCGTTTAAATTAGAAATTTGTTTCAAAACAACGAGTAAAGAATGTATAGAGTAGCATACGAGTATATGTGTTGAACTAAAGTGATCCGGCTGAAACTATACCGAATTTCTAACCAATCCAGCGGCTCGAACTGTCTATTGGGATATATTCAACGACAGAAAACATGGACGTTGAGCTGGTTTCCAAAATCGACTGATGCGACAAAATGCCATCCTGTGTTATTAAAAATGTTTAATTATATCCTATAAATATGGTAAGTCACATGGGATTACATTTCATGAGAATAAAAGTATTTTAATTAAGTTAAATCAATTTAAACTAAAATGATCATTATAATAATCGACGCGTCTTATATTCCAACTCAATATATAGGTATAGTACGTACTGAAGCAGTAAATGCTCGAAATTGAATATTACTTATGTTTTGTGCATTTTATAAATTGTTTTATTTGTATATTTTTGTTGTTGTATAAAATATTATTTTATTATGGAGTTCCTTAGAACAGCAAAACGAATAAAAAATGGGTAAATAAAATTTCACGCAATACAAATAATAATTGGTGGTCTTCATATTTTACACTTTGTGTTCTTTACATTTAAAACACACATTTTTACACAACAATTAAATGATATCGGGAAATTAACAAGACAACAGTCCCGTCTTTATTACTGTGAGTAACATTTTCCTAAACATTGACTACTTTCAGTAACATATTTGTTTACCAGTTACTTTGACCTTCAGATGTACCCTTTCAGGACACACAACCGGCTACTAATTTAGCCATAAATGAGGACTCTTCAAACTACTTACTTAGGATACACAATCACCACTCATTTACACACAGTGTTAATAGATCGGTCACTCCAATTATCAATGTGATATCACCAGACTTAGAGTCGGTATTATTTAAACCCAGAAAAGAAATCATTAAAAAATTTAAAACAATAGTATAATTAAACGCAAAAAAAGTTTTAAAAAATGCAAACAATCAATAAAAAAATTATGAATAAAAACATATCTTTAAAAGAATTAACTAAAACTATGTATTTGTATATTATAGATAGAAATGTGGCAGTATATATAATAGTGTGAAGTGCGAGCAAGATGACAAAATACATATCTATTGTGGCGAGAGTAAGATGGCACCCATTAGTGTAATGTGGCTGTAGATGGCGCTGTGCAGAGGAGCCTGCTCTCAGCTTAGTATTTTCATATATATATATATATATATATATATATATATATATATATATTAGGTTGGCTAGTATGTTTTTAGCCACAACGTCGGGACTTTTCTAGAAAGATTCTCGAAACTTATAGAAGGTTACTGTAGGGTACAAAATAGGCCAAAGTGCAGTGAGTTGATAACAATCAGCGCCGAAGCTTTAAGTGAATTACATAAAAGATAATGGATTTAAATCGATATCAAATACGGATTCTATTACTTTACGAATTACGTCTGGGTCATGATGGAAAGACTGCCACAAATAATATGTGTCATACGATGGGCGAATCCACGATGTCTTACGCGACGACAAAAATTTGGTTCAGAAAGTTCAGGAATGCGATCCTGAAGACAAAACCCGTACCGGACGTCCAGTTGAATTGGACGTTCAACGATTACGACACCTAACTGAGAAGGATCCTCGACTGATGACTTATCAATTGACAGGTGAACTACACTACCGTCATAACATCATAGAAACACATTTGCACGAATTGGGAAAAGTTTCAAAATAGGGTGTGTAAATACCCCACGAGTTGTCATCATATCACCTTTAGTGCAGAGGTGATACTTGTCAACATTTATTGACATTGAAACGTAAGCTCGATTGGCTGAATCAGTTAGTAACTGGCGATGAGAAGTGTGTTACATACGTTAACCATTACCGCAAAATTCAACGTCTGGGTGTCGAAGAAACAGAAGTTTCAGCATCCACACCAGAAATAAGTACCAAAAAGGTGATGCTCAGTTGCTGGCGGAATATCAAGAGCATTATTCATTGGAAGTTGCTTCCAGAGGGATCTACAATTAATGCAGGTATTTACTGTAACCAATCGGACCGGTTAGCTAACAAATTGAGTATTCAACAGGATCGAGTTTATTTTCTACATGATAATGCTAGACCACATCTTGCAAAACGTACTCGTGATGAATTAGAGGAGCTCGGCTAGGTTCTACTCACTCATCCAGCATACTCGCCGGACATTGCACTCTCTGATTATCATTTATTCACGACTCTAAGTAACCATTTATGAAACAAATTACTTTAAAGAAGATCTCTAAAACGACCTTGCACTGTTTTTTTGAATCAAAGTCACCGAAATTTTACAAGAAAGGCATATTGTCACTGCCAACCAGATGGCGACAAGTAGTAAATAATAAAGGTGAAACTTAAGTTAATTTAGTAACATACATTTTTCAATAAAAATTATATAAATATTTATATATATATATATATATATATATATATATATATATATATATATATAACCTCTCTATATATTGTTTACTTGTTAGCTTCAAAATGTTTCTTGAAAAATAGATTATTTCTATGCAATAATGTTCCAAATCAAAAAGTGTTACATATTGTTTTGGTTTTGTATTTTCCAGAGGAATCGAAAAAAAATTACTGTACTAATTAACCAAACGCCTGTGTGACAAAGAGTTTGTACCTGCAGGTTAATGGGAATGTTGGTAGAGTTCTGTTCTCTATAAATATATCTAGCCAGAGATATAACGTGTTTTCCTCCGTAGCCCTCGCCTACCAGCACCAGCGGAGCAGGCTGAAGCTCCGAGAATAACATTAGGAACTGGCGGATCACCAAATACAAATGGTATCCGATCTGTAAGTTGATGGTATATTTAAATCGATATTTATTCATCATATATATAAAAGGATATATAATCATCAGGTGGTACACGCTTCAATTATGATTACTTAATTTCTGTGAAAAATCACAAAAATAATATATGCATGAAAACTCATTAGTTCGCACAGATAATTTTAAATTATGAATGATTTATTCGTAGTTAATTTATTATAACCTCACACACACACACACACATTATTATATATATATATATATATATATACATATATATATATATATATATATAAATATATTCATATATATATATATATATTTATAAATATATATATATATATATATATATATATATATATATATATATTCATTATAAATATTGCATAAAATAATGATTATCTTCACTAATATATTGAAACTGAAACCCTGTCAGTTTATTTAACTTTTTCATATTTAAACGGATCAGTGGACTTCAATAAAATTATATTTATTTAGTTAATATATATTCCAGATTAAAACATAGGCTATGTATTATTACGCTCTCATTTATAGAAGCAAAGTATGGTGTATAAAGTCTAAAAAAATTATGTCCGCTCACGAAAGACTGAATGCGCTGCTAGTCATGTCTTTTTTAAAAGTAATGGAACATATGAATTTAACATGCCATTTAAACGGATCAGTGGACTTCCGTAAAATTATATGTATTTATATAATATTTATCCCAGATTAAAACATATGCAATGTATTGTTACTCTGTCACTTACAGAAGCAGAGTAAGGTATATAAAGTCTAGAAAAACTATGCCCACACACGAAATACTGAATGCGCTGCTATTAATTTCTTTTTTGACAGTAATGGAACTCGTGAAAATGAAATTCATGAATATGATATATTTATAATTCACTGATTGAAATCTATATGTATTTAGCCGATTATCTTATAGCCATATCCCTTTTTTACCATAATTTTTTTTCTAGGTATTGACATGAAATAAATACACGCTATAGCTATTTATAATTTATATAAGCTTATGAAAAATCGTTAATATGACTTTGGCCGTTTACGAAATTTGATCGCACAAATAGACAAATATTTAAAAACAACCCTTGATTTTAAATATAAAAATACCAATAACATAAAAATACCAATACGTTTTGGCATAGCGTGTATTTTACAATAATATACATAATCAATAATAACAAATCAAATATTATTAATAACAAATCATCGAAGGTTTAACAGCCATGTCTTTTTCAGATCTCAATACCCCGTAAGTTAAAGGAAACTCCTAAACACAGGCTACTTCTTTTCTTCTTTTATAAATATTCTAAATTAGCGACTCCCTCCTCATCCCGACTTCGTACGCGTGTAATTGTATTGTTTAATTAAGTTTTCTTAAATATTTTTTTCTATGGTTAAACTAGCCCTGCGCTTTTGTTTTAATTAACAGAAATATTTTAATGTACCGCGTGATATATCCGCACTATATGCATTTTTCCCCATCTCCATGCGTTAATACATCTTACCGAAAATTACTAAAATCACATTTCAACGTTCATCTCAAAAACCTTTTAATTTTCTTTAAAAAACTAACCTAAATTGTAGAGCGAAGAGTCAGTTTTAATCTATAGAAAACTTTTAAAATGACTGGTGTTTGTTTAATGAGAAATACAATCTGACCTGAACTTCGCCACTTTTGACTTATTTTTTAACTTAAAACAGTTACCGTGGAATATTCATAAAATATGGACAAATATTATATCAGAGCTTTTTTTATGTCTTTTAAGACCTGCAAATCCCTCGCACAAAGTATATTAGCTTATTTGTAATAGTTTTGCCAAGGTTCATGACTAAAGTACCCAGACCAGCAACATTTTACCAACTATGGCGATCTGGAAACTATTGTTTTGGAAATTTGTGTCAGTGGTATTAGTATTTTTTGCGTGAATAATTAAAAAATAAATTTTCGTCTTTATTACATTACTACGATTTCCAACATGGCTTTCTGTTAATAAATTAGTACTCTAACCGTATCCTGATTAGTAGCATATCCGTCTATGTCGTCAGAAAAGCTGAATCCTGTTCCTATGGGGTTGTCTATGAAGAGCAATGAATGGTTCTTGCCCCACGAGTATTTATTTCCTGCAAAAATGAATGAAATGTTATTTTGATGGTAAACGAGTGAAATATATTAATAATGCCTTTTGCGGCAAGTTAAACCACGAACAGGATCCAGAAAAATTTAATTATGAGTAATTCAGCGGACGTTTTTCCATAAAGTGAGATATTTTCTCGTAAACATATATATAAACTTACTTTATTTAGTAGTATTAAAATTATCTTATTTTTATGGATTTATTGATTTGCCAATTAAAAATCCAAAGTTTTTTTATTATGATTTTATTTCTTAGTGTTCCGTGCCAAAATTTGAAAGACCGACCATTTATGAAATCATCTGAGTGTCTGTCTATCATGGGCGTTTTTTCGGGTATCATTAAACACTGAAAGCTAAAAGATATAGTCGCAATTACAGATGTTACAACAAGTAGGATTTGTATTTTCATCATGATACAAACTATTGTCTTAGTATTGAGGAGTTAAATACATATGTCACGGAACACGTGGTCATCTGTGCTTATTTATTATATATGTATGTAAATTGTGTGTATACTTCAAGATGTATATCTAAGGTATTCAAAACATGTTACCTTCAAGAACTTACCAATTATTTCACCTTGACGTGATATGGAAAACGGTCCGATTTCATTGAAGAGTCCCTGCAACGAAGAGATACCAGGACCACCTTGAAGCCATATTATTAAAGGAACGTCGCTAACATTTGCGTCTACACCAGGAAAGTACCAGAACCAGAGATTCGAGTTAATCATTCTGTCCACGGTAATGTAGCCAGCATAACTCTCCACACCTTGCAAAATCTCTATACCATCTACTTTTGCGAGCTCTTTGGCTACATCGTACTGTCCTCTGTCTATGTAAGGACTCAGATAAAGTTTTTCTCCGTCCGCTTGAATCGATGTTTGTCTACGATGAGGTGAAAAGTCATCTTTTGGCAATTTTTTGCGGTGCGGTCTTTCGTCAGGAGCTTCATGTGTGCCATATGAGTATATTCCGTGTTGTTCACTATAAGTCGTTCTATGAGTACATTCATTTATATAAATAAATTGGATATAGTTTTACAGTGCATAAGGATATATTAATGCTACAGTACAAATTTCCTTCAGTTAACCGATGCATGAATTTATATGGTGTAACGAAAAACGTGTATGTTATTCACCCAAGTGATTCTTTGTATTAAACTGTGTAAATTTAAAAGGTATTCCTGTAAAAAGAATGTGATTTTTTTTGTTGAAATCACATTTTTTTATAATATTTTTCACAAATTGTTGAGAATTGTCATACAGATCTTTGACATTTTCTACTGCATTGTATAATTTTGTCTTGATAGACTTTGTGTAATAACTAAAAAGAATCACTTTTTACCTGGTAATAGATTGACGTATCAAATGGTAAAAAGTCATTCTGAAAGAACTTTTCTTGGGATGAAATAAATAAAAACTGAATGAATTGGAATTTTAATAAGGATGCGGTAATAAAGCAAAACAGTAATTATTCAAAAGCTTATGTTGAATATGACTAATTAATAAGAAATGATCTTAAACATATATCCCATCGTAAATTGCTTGTAAAAACTGCGATAATAACATAATAATGAATACAAATATTTTATCCCAATGAACACAATAAAAGTTTAACGTTATATTTGTTTGGTTGACTTTCTTTAATATTATATATATATATATATACTCAACCGCCCAACGTACATATATTATACATAATTTATCCATTATTTACAAGAGCAGAACAGTTATTAAATGCTAAAAAAGTATGTCCTTCACTTCCACACCACAACAAATGTTAAGTCAGGTCTGGCAAATTATGTTCAATTTAATACTTACATCGTACCACATACGTAATTGGCCTGATTAATATCTATAACTGTGAAAAAGTTTATTAAATTACGCGAGCGGTACCGCGGGAAAAAGGTAGTTAGATTAAAAATAATATAAAACTCCATAATTGATCTTCTCATACCTTTTTTATTTTCTTTTTATTTTCTGTAATTTGATGACTTCGTTAAAATAACTTTTACTCCTTAAAAATCGATTTTCATATATAGTGCCCGGTATAAAATTTTATGAGGAGTAAAATCGGAAGTTCAGAACGTTAAAAAAAGTTTGTAAGTTTGGATGTAGGAGGTAATCTTCTAAACTACTTAAACGATTTCAAAAATTCTGTCACAATATTTAGAAAGAACCTTATGGATGGACATAGGTTGTATATTATCCCGTTAAAAAATATTTCACATATTTGCTCATGCTTCTGTTAAAAAAATTCATATATTTAAAAAAAGTTAAATTTTGTGAGTTTGGATGTAGGAGATAATCTCCGAAACTACTAATCCGGTTTCAAAAATTGTTCATCAATATTTAGAAATAACCTTCAGAATAGATACAGGTTGTATATTATCCCGATAAAAAATTATATATTATAAGAAAGTTAAATTTTGTTAGTTTGGATGTAGGAGGTAATCTCCGAAACTACTCATCCGAATTCAAAAATTCTTTCACCAATATTTAGAAAAGACCTTCAGGATGAAAATAGGTTGTATACTAACTCGTTAAAAAAAATTTACAGGGAACAGTTTTGCAACATAAGTCACCGAAAAAACGGTCTAGCGAATGCTTTTCTTATGAACGCTGCCTTAACGGGAAGAGATATATTGATAGATGATATTGAGAATTATATATATTTATATATATATATATATATATATATATATATATATATATATATAGATTATAGAAAGAACTAATATGTACAGTGTTACCTATTTTATACATTCCAAGGCAATCATAATTAAGAAGTAAAATCCAGTGGCGCATCGGTGCTGACACGCGCACAAAGTTTTTTTTTAAGTATATTTTTAGTTTGTTTTAACTATCTACCTATAAGGCATGCTAGAAATTAGCATAGCATGATTTTCTGCAACCTTCTCTTTTTATATAAATATTTATAATGACCACGTCTTTATGTTGAAACTGACTGGCAGGATTCAGTAATTTACTGTTAGGGATATAAATAAAATGTTTACTATTAATTAAATTTAAATGAGATCTAAATGATTTCATAAATGATGAGATCTAATTATCTTTCTATCTAGCTGCTAGTTCTGGCTTTGTTTTTTATTTGTTAAATTAAATGTCACTGGATTTTGTTTCAGTCGTTTTTATTAATGATCTTTGACAGTAGCTTGCGATTTGGTCATTTATTCTGTGCTCAGTCAAAAAAATAATTATTTTGACATGAAAATCCTAATGACAACCAATCTATATTAATATATGTTACTTCAATTGGGTTTTATAATATCGATAATTTCTGCACTGATAATTTATACGTAAACGAAGCATTCTTCGTCTCCTTCCAAGCCATTTCCTCAAATCATTACCCATAACAGCAGAAAGCTATGCTATATCCTATGTTAGAATGTACAGTTATTAAAGTTTCATGTCAATCAAATAAGTCATTTTTTATTTCAAACGTAAGACATGTGGTTGAATGAAAAATATTGTGGTTGAATGAAAAAGATTGTCCGTGTAGCAATCATTTCGCCAAATGTGTACTTTCAAGTTAGAAATGAAATATTATAGAATACTCGTGAAAATGCATCTGTCTCCTTGCAATCCATGTCCTCAAATCATTACCTATAAAAGTAGGAAGCTATGATATATCCTATGTTAGATTGTATAGAACTATTAAAGTTTCATGTCAATCAAAGAAGTCATTTTTGATTTGAAACGTAAGACATGGACAAACAAAACTTTTCTCGTCCTAGTATTTGTTTGATTACGATTATTATTTAATTATCGCAAACATGTCTAATATAAGGCAGAGTGCAGTATTAGGTAATATAAATATAAGTTAATTTTTTAAAAATCTTAAGAGAGCGTTATAGTCAATTAAATATTTTAATGTATTTTCAATATAATCGTTCATGTGGAAATTTTGCAATGGCATTACGATCACTTTTTGAAGTTTCACGAACATATTAGCAAATCGACCCGGCTTTGTACGGGTAAGCAAACGTTAAAGAATACGTCAATGTGTGAAATTATTAATTTTGCTTACTTAAGAATACCACGATAACTTTTAAGGTATTCGATAGAAAACTAAGTAATGAAAGAAACATTTGATTTATGTATGTTAAGGTGGTTTAATAGAAAATTTAATCTGATAAGGATTAAAAGAGTTTTGCAAAATACACTCGAGAGATTCTAGTTGAAAAATGATGTATTTTACAGTAAATAGCTTACTACAGATTTTAGCTAACTTATACGCATATGCTGTTTTGGACTTTATTATAGAACTTATTAAGAAGAATAATGTTGCCATACATTGTCTTCGTGTATCGTCACAGTCGGTTAATTTCCAAAAAATGTTTGTAAATATATAAATATTTAAATCTTTCTCATAATTTCGTTTATCCGCTAATGAAAACCAGATCAATAATCACCGAGAAGGATGTGTACGTTCTTACAGACAGACGCAGCGACTGACTTTCTTTTAAGACATGTATCGACCCAAGGAAATAGATTGACGCGATCTAATTTTTTTTATGCAATACTTGTATTTTAATGAAAATTTTTGACAGTATTCCACATTATTTAATTTTTGTGTTTAATCATTGTGGTTGAATGAAAAAGATTGCGCGTGTAGCAATCATTTCGCCAAATGTATGTGTAATTTTATGTGTACTTTAAAGTTAGAAATTAAATATCATAGAATACTCGTGAAAAATTGTCACAGATTAAAGAAATTAAAGAAAGTTGAGGAAAATGGTACATAAACTCACTGCACAGCCACAGAGCAAACCACAGCACAAATATGCAATATTCGTAACATGACGCAGGCGGTACAAACATAACACTTAACGCAGCTGAGTAATTACAGTAAGATAAGGACCACTTTTAACCATTACATGCGATTAAGAAACTAACAACGATCAATCGTGTCGTATTTATATATTTACTTTATTCAATTATTTTAAACTAACTGTCCGTCCCTGATTTGCCCGGACACATAGGGGTAATGATTACTTTTTGTTTTAAACGCTCTTTTATGATAAATATTTATTTTTATAAAATTTTCAAAAGACTCTGAAGTAGGTTTTTTTACTATCTGAGAGTCTAAATACAAATTTTCCTGTCTCAAATTTTATATATTTCGAATTTCACACACAATTCTCCTCTCCCATTTTCACATCTTCAGAGGGCAAATTTCGGCTTCTTCACGAGTAAAAGATATAGAAGTCAAAAGAAAATTAGGTGTTACTTTTATGTTTGTACGTTTCATAGTTTCAGAGATTTAACTCTAATTAACTTCTAATTCTTTTTGTTCAGTTTTTGCTGCTAAGTAAAAGTTCTTCCAAAAGCACTTTTTAATGAAAAATGTTTGTCTTATGACCCTACATTAACAATTATATTAAGACAAGTTTATACAACATAGTTAGGAAGCCATTAAATAACTTTTGTACCTAATATATATATATATATATATATATATATATATATATATATATATATATATATGTGTGTGTGTGTGTATTAGGCATATGGGCGCCGCGACCGAATGGTTCGAATGAAGCGCAATCTGGAAGACCAATTCTCAACAAGTTTTTCCGGTAGTTGGAGTGGCAAAAACGCAGCGTATTTTGAATTCCAAATAGTCCAACATCTGTGGTTTATTGACATAAACTAGCGACTTTACATATCGCCATAGAAAATAATCCATAGATATGATATGACACGATGGTGGAGGCAAATTCACAAGGGCATTACACGAAATTACGTGCTCATGTTTCCTGATGGGAATGTTTCCCGCAATAAATTGAATGTGTCGCGTGTGGCGTGTTAGCAAAGATTGTCTAATCTTTGCTAATATCCCACCTGAAGATGTTGTAATACAACGAAACCTAGGTCGTGGTAAAGAAATTAAAGAAAGTAGAAATAATACTACATCACGTAGTTTCATTTAATTGTGAATAATGAATTTCTACAAAATTAACGCCAAATATATTCAATTATAATCAAATAAAACACGATTAAGGGCGACATAAATTTGCTTTCCGGCAAAATATCTTCAGTGAAGAGAAGTAAACTCATCGAGTTTGGACTTGTTTAACTTGTCTTGGCATAGCAAGAAAGTCATAGGGTGAATAGGTACGAAATATATATATGTGTAATATAATATAATTTCAACCTTTGATTCATAAATCCTTATGCTGCAAGTGTACTGCGTGCCTAAACCGAGAGACTTGAAGAACTGCTGTTTTTAAATTAATACTGTGAACCTTAAGCAGAGACTCTGTCATTGAACTTCAGGTTCCAAATCGTCAGTCCTGATGCCGCAAGGATACTACTCTCCTAATATGGAAGAGTTAAAGATTTTCTGTTTTTAAAATTGTATTTTGAGTCTCAAGTATAGACTCTGTCAATGAACTATGGATTCTAATTCTTCAATCCTGATGCTGCAGAAGTTAAACCATACGACTTGAGAATCTGCTGTTTTTAAATTAGTATTGTGAGTTTCAGGCAGAGAGTTTGCCACTAAACTGTGAGTTCCAACTTTTCAGTCTTAATTCTGTGGAGGCACTACCTGCTTAAACCGTGAGGCTTGAGGATTTTCTGTTTTCAAGTTAATATTGTGGATCTTAAGCAGGGATATAATCATTGAATATCACGGTTTAACTCCTCAGTTCTAATGTTGCAGATGTTCTACCTGAATAAACTGTTAGACTTGAGGATATTATTTTTCTAATTTGTAATGTGGGCCTCCAGCAGAGACTCAGTCATTATATTTCTGGTTCCAACTCTTCAGTCCTCTTGATCCATGGATATTTCCTACATAAACCGTGAGATTTGAGAATCTGCTGATTTTAAATTAGTATTCTGCGTCTCCCAGGGAGACTGCCAATGAACTCAGGATTCCAACTTCTTAATCTTAACGCTATGGAGGTATTGCCTGCTTAAATCGTCAAACTTGATGATCAGCTGTTTTAAATTAGTATTTTGAGTCTCAAGCAGAAATGTTGATAAAGAACTCCCGGCTGCAACTTCTTAGTCCTGATGCCGCAGTGGTACTGCATGCTTAAACTGTGCAGTTTGAGGAGCTGCTATTTTTAAATTAGTGTTTTTAATCTCAAAAATAGCCTCTATTACTAATTTCCGGACTCCGACTTCTCTGTCCTGACGCTGTTGGGGGTACTGCTTGCTTAAATCGACACTTGAAGATCTACTGTTTTTAATTTAGTATTGTGGATCTCAAAGAGAAAATTTGTCATGGTACTCCGAATTATTATTCCTCAGCCTGATGCTGCGGTGGTACGGTCTATTTTGTATATGTTAACTCATATTTCCAGCAGGAATCAATCAATTTGAACGATTATTTTTTATTTCAAAGCTCCCAGTGTAGTGTCATAAAAAACTGGTTAGAATTTGACCATGGAAATTGAAGATAGAGAAACTAGAGCAAATTTGGAATACTTGGATACCAAAATTAATTTAAACGCCATCTGTGTTTTTTCCCGTAACCATAACGTCACTTGACATACGAAACCAATGAATACTAAAAGAATAGGTCGCTATCTTGACATTGTTGCTGACAGCCATACGGAAACAAAACGTCTATTTTTTTCAAAGAAGAAAAGGCGAATATAATTTGGAATAAAATTCCAAATTATCCGCACCCTAAGTAAAATCACACTTTTGGAGTTTAATAAAAATTTTGAGAAGGTTCCTAGTGATTATTTGTTTCATTGTTTGTATTATTGAAGTTTAATAATTTTTCAATAATTTAATGCATTTTTTATTGGACTCACCCGTTTTCTTTTCTACTTATTCCCAAAAAAAACTGATATTCCAAATATACTTCAGTTCTCATAGAATTTCTCAACAACGTACAGCAAAGGTGCGTGTTTGGGTGGCATAGGTCTAATGGTAATATGGTCATAATTCATAGTGTTGGCATGACTACGGGTGGCATAAGTCTGCCCTTTAGCAAGATCAGGGTTTCATGATTGAACTGGGATGTGGTGATACTAATTTTTCACTAGTTTCACTCGTAGTGACGTAATCAAGAAAATAACAAAGTAAATAGGTAGGTAAGTATACAAAAGAACATTCAAAGGCATAAGGCAATTAAGGCACTAGTTGATAGGTAAATACGCAAATAAGTGCAGGTATATACGAATTTACTAAACATAGTATGTAGGTAGGTAGGTGAGTAAGTATATACAGGTATAAAGTAGGACATATACCAATTATAACATTAGTAAACGGGTATTTAGTATGCAAAGGTACATAAAGTTTTTAACTGAGTACGCTGAAGCCAAAAGAGAGAATATGATTCATATGTCCGTATGTACGTACGTGTTCGTATTTGTGTATAAATGCATGTATGTACGTAGATATACATGGATATATTTAGATTAATTAAATGCAGTAAAGTGTATGTTCCGATTTCAATAAATGAGATATTATTTTTATTGAACTCATCGCATATTTGTGAATGTATTAGTAAAGTAGAATATCATAATCACTAAAAATAGAAAATTAAAATATTTTTGTAAAAAAATTTAACCTCCGTGAAGCGCACTGAAAAGTATAAAACGATTAAAATACGAGTATTTAGTTGGAACTATTGCGGTAACATATCGTTTCCGAACATAAATAAATTTGCTAAATACTGCTACTACTAGACATTTTTGGAGTCAATGCCAAGTAATATATAGCACTCAACTATGTGTGAGTGTGCATGTATTTGAGAGAGGAGAGAAGCGTCGACTGCGCACCGATTTAAAAAATCTCTGGGAGTAGCGATATTTATTTATGCTCGGAAACGATATTATACTGCAAAAGTTCCAACTAAGTATTTTCTTCATTTTATACTTTTAGTGATTAGAATGAGAAAGATAATAAAGAAAGAGTATGAAATATGTAATTACTTTTTAAAAAAGATTATTAATTTAATAAATACCGCTTACTTTTTTTAACATTTAACCATTACCTAATGAATCATTTATTAATAAATAAACGATTAACTAAGATTTAACACTGGTTCTACGGTTGGCAAAGCCTTTTTCGCTCTTTTCGAGTTTTACGTGACTTTTTTCGACGACCCCGTCTATATTATAAGTTTCATGAATTAATATGATGAATCTATGGATGGGAGATACAACGAGACACTATCTATATTTTGTTTCGCTATGCCGAAGAGTTCCATAGAATAACAATAACAAACCTTTATGAAAAGAAATTAGACTTTTCATAATAAATATGAGATTTCTTATTTATTGAAGATTTAGACCAAAGTTTTAAGGCTCAATTTTTTTCATTTGCTCTATATATCAGTCATTTTTATTCTTGTTCCTGGACCCTCACATTATATGGAGTTTAGCCAGTTTTCTTTGTGAGTAAAACTAAGTTATTATAGGCAAGATCCCACAATCAAACGTCGATTTATATCAATTTACTAATTTTAATTAAATTCCACCTGTAAATAATTTATTTAAAGAATTTTTTGTAGGTTAATCTAAATTGAGCGTTAAGTATATTTTTAAGTGTTTCTAGTACGTGAAAAATACTTTTTATCACTTTCATCAATAATACGCCCGAGATTCATTATTTAAAGACCAATTTCGATTATTTGTATTGAGTTTTGATAATGATGTTTTCATTTTTTACTTTTACTACGTTTTCTATTTTTTAAATGAAAAATTTAAAATTACGTTGCGATGACCAAGTTAATTACTTGGCAAATATATCTTTCCCGTCAAATGTTAAATGTAAGTTTGAATTTTTTTTGGAACGAAGTTCCTTATCGCGCGTTGCGAAAGGGGGCTAGACGGAAAAAATTAAGACCAAAAGTTGTAACGACACTTTTTGCTATAGTTGCTAGCGGGCGCGCTGCAAGCCGTGCGGCGTGCGCGTGCTTCTCTGTCTGTCTCTCTCTCTCATAGAAAGCGGGCCAGTTATTTTCGCTTCGTCTTTCTATTTCGCTTTGAACAGTGTGGTGTCGCGACGATTATTTTTGTTGAGTGTTTACACGTTTTTTGTACATAATAAATAATAAAAAATAATAACAATAATTATTATTATAACTTAATAAGATAAATAATATTATAACTTAATAAGATAGATAAATAAATAAGAAATACAATTTTATTACAATTCCTTCACTAATTAATCGAAAGGAACTTCGTTCCATCCGGGTGTCCCTTGACACCTATCAAGTTTTTTTTCTATAATTGCAAAGTTATTTATGGGAATTTATGTAGTTTTATACAACACAGAATACATAAAATAAAGTAAAATATACATTGAAAGTTTTAAATTGCCCCCAGTACCGGAAATTGTAATTATATAAAATAGGTCGAAGGGAAAAGGATTATCAAAAGAATACATTTCCTTGGACTTTTTATTTATTATTTTCATTAATTATAAAGGCAGATAAATTGTTATTTACTGAAAATTCTTTTTTTAAATATTTGTATTTTAATTTATTTACTTATCGTTATAAATTTGCCAAGCTTTAGTCTTAACATTAGGTTACTACGCGCCAAAATTTATTTTTGTTTTAAAGTTTTATTTCTGCATTTTTAGAATATCATACATATTCATAGTCGAAATTATATTCTAAAGCAGTGTCCTTTTCCAAATTATTGCCCTGAATGAAAGCTGAGATCAGCCCAAGAACCCGGTCCGGTTGATCGGCTGACATCAAGTGACCCGCTGCACGCACCATCACTTCCGTGAACCTCCCAGCTGTTTTATAATACCTGTTGATTAGATTTAAGTCCTTTATTCAGGATACCTCAGAGTGAATGTAAATCGCTAGCCGTAAATAGTTTTATATAAAAAAGCGAATAAACAATTTGCAGTCATGATTTCTTTTTACCCGGGTAAAGCCTGGGTTCACAGCTAGTAGAAAATAAAAAAAATTACTTCGATTGCCCCGTTTGAAATATCGCTATAAATATTTTTGTGTTTTAAATGAAATATATACATTTTAACATACTTTATCATTGTGCCATCAATTTAAAGTTTCTGAGAAGAGGCTGTGGCAGGTAGACAGAGTAATAGACGGAAAGACATACGAATACGTGATCATTTAAGTTTTTCTGTTTTTTTAAGTTACGGTCCCCAAAAATGAAGAAAAGCACAAATTAATTACGTTTGCATTATTGAATACAACAATACTCTTGAAATAGCGATGTAGATATATTTGTATATATATATATATATATATATATATATATATATATATATATAATAAACTTACCCGGCGATTTGTTCGTTGTGATACCAAATACGACGTACGCTGCGTCGATAGAGCTCACTTTCAGACCAGTGTAGTGATTCATATAGCCGAACTGAAAGCGGATATGCCATTAGGATATCCAGTTGACCGCTGCAGTTTGCAAATATTAATATAAATAAATAAATTTAATGAACTGGCGTTAGTATTATATATTTATTTTACTTATTTCTTGTAAACTCTACACACTGTTTTATATGTTTATGCACTATATTTCTGTTTTTGAAACATATGAAAAGTAAACTAATGGGTGGCACAGAAAAATACGTAAATAAAAAATATAGATTAATAATAAATAAGTAGAAATCCACCATCTAACTCTATAATCGCACCACCAGAAAAAAGCGTCGAGATTGTGTGCATTTTGCAATGCCGCATTAATCAGGATATTCGTGCGCACTCTAGACATATTCGTACACACTCTAGACATATTCGTACGCACTTTAGACATATTCGTACCCACTCTAGACATATTCGTACGCACTCTAGACATATTCGTACGCACTCTAGGCCTATCCGTACGCATTCTAGGCATATCCGTAAGCACTCTAGGCACATTCGAATGCACTCTAGGCATATTTGTACGCACTCTAAGTGACATAAGCAATGAGTTCGCCCACTTGACTGTTAGCCAGGCGCATAAAGTGAAACTGGTCACCAATTAGTATTGAACTTTGTCATGCAATTATAAAGGATTTCATTAAATATTATAATGAGAAAAACCACAGAAAGCAATATGTTTGAAATAATTACTTAAACTTTCAGGTGAGGATTGCTTTAGGAGGTAGGGAGGGAGATTCGTTTTTTGTTTTTAAATATATCAAAAAAATATATAAAACTTTAAAAAAAAGTTTTATATATTATATATATATATATATATATATATATATATATATATATATTTTCTTTTTTTTTTTATATAAATTTAATGTATAAAACAATATCACTTTCAACTTCGCTAGGTGATGTGTCATTGTGAAGGGCTTAGTAAATATATACAGTACCACAAAAAGTACGGCCGATACTGAAAATCAGTAACTGAATTTCGGACAAATCTGTTACTTTTATGAATTTTATTTCCGAAATATTTTTGTAACTTACCTGCTCTATCTAAAGTCGATTTCAGACTTCCGTTTAGAAAGAGAAACTTATTGTACAAAAGAACGCGCCTATCTGCCTATTTTTTACTAAAATAAATTAATTAAAATAGGCAAGTTTCAGCAAGATAAGAAATAGCAGCTTTTAGATATATTATAAAATTCCTGAAGATGTACAAAATTAGTTATGTAAGAAAAATTTCATAAATTCTATTTTCTGAAAAACGGTGATATCAAATAGAGGGTCTCAAAAATGTTTATAAATTTCTTTACATAGTTCTATATTATTCGTGAACTTTGAATAATTAATCGATGATAAATCAAGTATGTCATTTTGAATTCTAATAAAATTTGGTAAACAAAGTTTTAAAAATGTTCGATATGAAAAAAGTCTAGCTTAAATAGATTGAGAGAAAGATGTAAGTGTCTGTGACAAAGGGACAGAAATCGAGAGGTTCTATTTCCATTTCTCATTGTCGGTACTGCATACTAAAAACAAACCATTTAAAAATGAGTGCAGTTATAAAAAAAAAATATTATAATTAAAAAATTCTTCCAATAAATTGTAACATACGCGATGTGAATTATTTGAGAAAGAAAAATTATAAAATTTTAGAATTATTTGAAAAAATATAGAATTATTTGAGAAAGAAAAACTATAAAATTAATTTGTCCAGGAACATGGAATTTTTCCACATTCCTTAATACATATATTTATGATAGTATGTACTTATGGACGTAATGTAAATCAACTTTTGTTTACGAAGTCCTTTAATACTGTATTACCATCTTAAAAAAACAAAGGAATAAACAATTTTTTAATGAAATTGTTTTTTTTACTTGTCGAGGTACGTGAAGTTTTCCCCTATTCTTTAACTTATATAATCATGCCCGTGTGCACTTATATAACTAAAGTATATAAATTTGTGTTTTTGAACTCTTCAAATACTTTTATTAAATTCCTGTAGTTAATTAAAAAACCATATAAATAAAGAATTTCTCATAAAACTCTCCCACTTATACACTAATTTTCGCTTTCATCTATAAAACAAGTTCCTTACCGTGTTTAAAATTTCATATTAATCACGTTGAGATCCTCCTTTAAACAGTAATAATTTATTATAATATAATCGACATGCTAAAAGTTGACTTCTTTTCATCGAATTCCATCAATATTCGTAAGAACCGTAGTTGTATGTAGTCGAATATCGTGAATCAAACAAGAACAATCTCTCCACAAACACAATCAGGGAATGAAAGCAAATAATTCTGAAGTAAACTGCAGAAAATTGTTTTATTTTCATAATATTTTTTGAAAAAACTTGCCAAAAACTGTACAAGTAATAACGATTAATAATAAAGACTAAATTGTCATGTTGGGAGGAAAAAGGAAAAAGATGAGGCAAGAAGGAAAATATATAAACGGATCTAAAAAAGTGCGGGTAAATCAAGAGAAATAAATTTTTTTAAGTGACCTAACGGTGAATTCATAGTGCTAAGATTCACTGTTTGGTGGCGTAGACAGTGAAGGAATATTTAGAAAAGGACGAAAAATGTTGGAACGAGAAGCATGCATAGGTTTTCTGAACTCAGCTTAAGGGCAGATAAGTTTGTGACTCAGGCACTGAGAAAGGCCTGTGTGAATTGTTTAAAATATTATAAAGTAACAACATAATATGAACTTTCAATATCAATTTTTCATGTCGCTCACTCATTTAAACCTTGTTCTAAACTCAGAAATGTGATCATATTTTTTGAAACCAAATATTTATGTAACGGACACGTAAATTTTAAAAACTTTGTAGTATATGAAATAAATGGTCAGTAAGATATTGATAACCCACAACTCTATATTCAAGTAACAAAACAGTTTGAAAGAGATGGATTTTAGTTTCAATAGTGATGCACTTTTATTAGAGACGTTTCAAAGAGTGCACCCTGCCGAAGAATCGACAACTAACAGAGTATGCCTGTCGCTGCCAATTAAGATTTTATTTATTTATTTAGAAATTTTTACGTATAGTACATATGGCGGACTTATTGCTACATGAGCAATCTCTTCCAGTCAACCTTTATTTCAACTCTGCTTATAGATTTTAATTGATCAATAGATCCAGGTCCTTTACAGCGATAGTAAAAGTGATAACAAAAATGTTTAATAAGAGCTATGATAAAATAATTTGTGTTGATTTTAGAAAGAAGTCTTTTACTACCCATAACAGTGGCATGAAACTTAATTGGATTAACTAATATTATGAACCCATTTGAATTTAAGGATTTAATTATAGTATGAATGTTAATAAAATCAGCGAGTGTATAAGTTTGTAGGTGTACCTGGACACAAGATATATTGCAATGGAGGTTTTTGACCATTCTCTCGACAAAGAATTGAAAAAAAGAGTGAAGAATGCATACCGCCATGCAGCACTCCTACTACCATATCAGTCCATTCAGAACATATTTTCGATGCTTACAGGCATATTATATCTATATAAATATGATTTAAATAATTCTAAAAAAGTTTGTCATAATGTTGACTGATTTCAAATGAATTAATGAAACACCAAAATCCACAGAATGAAATGCGCTACTGAAACCAAGGTAAATAATATATATATATATATATATATATATATATATATATATATATATATATATATATATATATATATATCCTAAGGTAAATAAGAATAGTGAGTGAAGTATTATCATATATAACTCAGTAACATTTATCAAAGCGGTAAAAGTGTTGTGACTTGATTTGAAATCAAATTTATATGTATTAAAAAGTCGTTGCTTACTTGAAAATTTTACTAATTACTCATATATAAAACGCTCGACAAACCAGATCGATAGATGCTATTGTGTAAAATAAATAACTCATTGTAAATCGATAACAAGGAAATGACAAACAATCTTTTAAACAAACCTGTAGCACAAAACTCTATAGTGTTCCAGTATCTTCTCCAAGCTATTCTTTGTACTGCTGATGAGATCATTTTGGAGCTTAAGATAGGGTTTTCCCAAGCGGGTTAAGGGCGTGTTGCCCACATTTAGAGCTTTCCTAACTTTGGTTTGCTGAATTTCATTGACGTAAAGATGATTCGTCTTAGGGCGATCCTCACTGTAGTTAAAGATGTTTGTAATCTTCGAACCGTACACTAAGACGTTGATTGTGTTTATCCAAAGCTAAACATGAACAGAAATCGCTTAAATAGGTTATTTTGTGATAATTTTATTTCAATTCTGCTTATATAGTAAATTTAAATGTTACCCTGATGTTGAAGTATTCTTGAAAATAAATTATATTTAAAAATTAATTCAAATCATCTCGACGTGTCGATGAATAATCTAAAAGATAATATCGGTATAAAATTCCGTAACTTTTAACATAATAAATCAAGATCTTTACTTTTAAAGCTACTTCCATATTTCCATCTCTGATAGCCTTCTGGGCCATCAGTTCAGAGGCACGCATGGCATAAGTCTCATCTTCATCTACCAACCCCAACGCAGCTGCATACTGGCTGTAAGCCATCATGCTTCCAGGATCTATGCAGCCACTGCCGATCATTAGAGCCTAGAAATCGGCCTTTTTATTAACATACGCATCTTGTTTGCTGCTATATTAAGAAATAACTTGTTGAATTCAATAACATTTCGATAGATTTTATGTTAGAATAGTATGTAATACGCCAAATTGCCTTCCATGTATGTATTCTAACTTCTAAGATATGATAGCTGTGATGATAATTTTAAGCTACTCTTATAAATAATTAATTAAACCTATGTCCGGTATAATTTTGTAAAAAAAATTTAAATTTTTATGTCATCAAAAATATAGAGAAATTGAGTATTAGAGATTATATTCTAAATAGGTGACATATGATATTTTGTGATAGGTGATATATGATGTATATATAAACAGTCTCTTATGGAGGGAAATTGTAACACCTCACAAACACAAACTTGCCATCAGTAAACGCATTGCAATTGAGAAATTGAACTAAAATATAAACTAATCTCAATTAAGTGAAACTCCGCGATGTAGTATTATTTCTACTTCCTTTAAGTTCTTTACCACAACCTAGGTTTCGTTGTATTACAACATCTTCAGGTGGGCTCTTAGCAAAGATTCAGGTGGGCTGTTAGCAAATATATTTGCTAATAGCCCACCTGAAGATGTTGTAATACAACGAAACCTAGGTCGTGGTAAATAACTTAAAGAAAGTAGAAATGATACTACATCACGTAGTTTCATTTAATTGTGAATAACGAATTTCTACAAAATTAACGCCAAATATATTCAATATAAACTAATCTGTCAATGATGTAGTTAATCGTGATATAACATGGTGCTGAACTCACTGAAGAACAACTAACTGAATTGGCAATTAATCATGACATAAACAACAAAAATGAAATAAATATTTATATGAAGGCGATGCTTCGTGATGAATAACTTTATAACTCTATAGAAATTGGATATCGGTAGGTGAATTAACACTGAAAGAAGTTAGAAATTGAAAAGAACTTAAAATTGAAAAGAGAAATTAAAATTTGTTTTCCAAAACGATAGTTCTTATTTTCTATCTTTTTCACCTAAATTTTTTTTTAAATTCCGTAATCCCATATTTTTTTTAAATTTAAAAGATTTTGTTTTTGTGTTTAATTTGATCGCCATTAATATCAAAATTTATTCGATTCCATATACATTAAACATATATGGAGTCGTATAAACATGTTTTTCATACATTATATACTCTTGTCCTAAATCCTCATGCCCTATCTAACAGTGCTAAAATAAGTGATTATATATTACACGTACACAATACCCAATATTTCTCATAGTTTAAAACCAATAAGTGATTGAATATTACACATATACAATACACAACATTTCTCATAGTAATATTACACGTACACAATACACAACGTTTCTCATAGTTTAAAACCACTAAGTGATTGAATATTACACATACACAACACATAACATTTCTCATAGTTTAAAACCACTAAGTGATTGAATATTACACATACACAATACACAACATTTCTCACAGTTTAAAACCATTAAATGATTGAATCTTACACATACACATTACATAACGTTTCTCATAGCTTAAAACCATCAAGTGATTGAATATTACACATACACAATACATAACATTTCTCATAGTTTAAAACCACTGAGCCACCTATTTCTAAGCTTATATTTATTTCATCGTTATTCATTCTAAAATAATGATAAAAACTACATTTGAAATACACATAATTAAATGAAAATCCATCCTGATGGTACTAGAACCTATCATCCCTGTATTAACTGTGATTTCTACTTCAACCCGGACCATATCTTCAGTTGTCCTGAGATGTTGAGATCTCTGTTTGATCTTGGAGAATTCCTATTCAGTGGACAGCTCTACTCTGATAATATCATTAATATCGCCAATTGCGCCATTTCTGCGCAAGGACATTTGTAGCCACTTCTTCATCTCATATGTACACGACACCAACCAACCAACATAATTAAATACGCTGAAACTTATCTCAATGATTTTAAACTACGAGAGATGTTGTGTATTGTGTATGTATAATATGCAATAACTTATATTAGCACAATTAGATAGGACTTGAGGGTTGAGAGCAAGAATATAGCGTATGAAAACATATTTAGTTATTTCCAAGTAGAGTCTGTATTACGAGGGATATGCATTTGAGGGTACAGAGTATTTCCGTTAAATTATTTATAAATATTAACGTAACGTAAATATATTGCCTAGTATGTGTCATTTGAAGCTATAAAAACGTTGTGAGTTTCTCAAAAACTATGATAATTAGAATCATCGCTATAGTTTCCCTGTAAACTTGTTGAATTCGGTTCTGCGACATGCACTTTTATACACTACCAACAGGACACCAAGAGAGACAGAGAGAATAATATATAAAAGCCGACACAGCTGTAAATGCACCTACAATACGTAACGGTAAGTACAGAAGTTCGGAGAAGATCACGTGTTTTTGGGGAAATTTCAAGCAATACTATCTTTCATAGATTTCTAAAAAATATGCTTTTAGAATCTTTATAACCTGCTCTTTTAAATAGTGACATATACTATACATGACATAAAATCAATGTTGGTCACTTTATTTTGGCGCCTATAAAATTTTCATATTATTATATATAAGCGTTAAATTATTGAGATCTGTGCGGGTTAATATTTTTGTCGCTATATTCATTTTCAAGTTTCTACGTAAAACATTTCTGAGAAAAACGACTGTAAAAAAAGGACTAACGGACGAACATGTGGATGACCTTATGAAGTTTCTGGCTTTTCCTTTTAAGCTACAGAGCCCTAAGAATTATAAATACCGTGAGTACAGTCAATTCGAGTTAATTCAAGTAAATTCAATTGTTGTTTGATCTTCGTATAGTGCAGATCTTTAATGTGACCAGAAAACCTAAAATCAGATAAATACTTAAGTCACGGAATAGACATTGTCACTAATAAATTTGATTACAATCAGTTGGTATTTACTTATTTTTTTAAATACATACCTTGTTAGAAATAGGGGAATACTTATATAACTAACACAACGTCTATCTATGAAAATTTTATTAAAGTATGTATAAGTTATTTTATCTGCAAAGTAGAAATTGGATATCAGTCCAAAATTATCGAAAATTAGTAACAGCTTTTCCGTTATTATCATTTTTTTCCAGTACTTGGTAATCACGATTTGTGCTTTCTGCTGGTAGAAATCTGCTAACACCTTTCCAAACAATATATATTTAATATAATATTAAACTAAATGAAAAAAACAGTTTGTTTCTTGTTAAACGAATTTCAGTAATATTATATGAAAACAGTATTATTTAAACAATTTTACTGAGTACAGAATTTGCCAATACGTGACACGAATTAGATTTATAAGAGAAGTAAGAAGGCTAAGAAAGTTAGAAGGACGTACTTTTATAGGTATGTACAAAGGTGCTCATTTTTCGTATAAACAATTACCGTTTGAGTTCGACAAACACTTTGAGAATCTGCGTTTTATTTACAGAACAACTAACATTATTAAAACAAATGATATATAGCCACCAGACCAACGCCCTTTGGTAACAAATATTTTACCTGCAGGTTCATCGTGAAGTTAGATGTTGATATTCTGGCGTGTAGTAGGCTGGCGAGTGACACAATGTGACTGGTGGCGAGTCCGCCACCGGATAGGACCAGAGGCGCAATGCGTGATGCTGGAAATAGCCGCACGAATTGTTGGAGTGCTGAGTACAAATGTTCTGCGGCCTGGATCGTAACGATTAATAAAATGTGATCAGCGGGTTAAGAAAAAAGATTTTCTATTTTTGTTTTCAGTTGTGGAAATTCCTGTCAAAGAATTTTTAACGCAAATTGGCTGGTAAAACCTTAACGGTAGACTTGTATGTATTGCCAAGCTTACACCATGAATGAAACGCGTGACAACTGGAACGTGGAACTAAAAATCTTGATTGAACCGGAACATAAAATATCCTATTATCACTACCTATCTCGATAGAAATAAACAGTTGCTGTAGTTATTTTTATAAAAACTTCAATCGTATGTCATATATTGAATTTAAATATAATTTATGTTTTAAATCCTTAAATTAATTTGCAACTTGCGTTTATTGAATTTAGGGTAGTAGTATGAAGATTAATTCGAGGATTAACTTTGCGAGTGCACATTATAGGATGTCCGGCAGCCACGAATGTTGGCGGCCGGACATCCGTGGCCCGGCTTGATAATGACGCAAACTTTCATCCTTTCATTTTGAAACGAGGCTAAGTCAATTTTTAGTCGAGTTATTGAAGTTTCAAATTACTTCAACAAAAACTGTTGCTCATTTGACAGCTCGATTACCTCGATTACCTCTCTACACCCGGAATTATTTCCAAAGACATTTTCACGTCAAAAGATGATATTTTTGTTTAAGGTGACGGAATTTCAATGCAAGTTTGGGCTCTTGAGTAAATGGATAACATCACTGCGTCATCTATTAACAAGTAGCTTTTTTATTAAGTGGAACCACAGAATTAATCATATAGAAAATATGTTATCATCGGATTATAAAGTAATCTACACGTTAATTTGAATAATGGACTGTTATTACACCAAGTATATTGCAACACTGTCCAGTCGCTTAGGCGTGGTTGAGTAACAAACAACCAAACAGACTTTCCGTGGCATTAGTGTACTATGCAAGAAAATTATTAGTCACACGAATTATACATGCGCCAAATTTAATGCAATGTGTAGCCTAGTTGCAGATTTCTTTGTTTAGAAACCAAAAACTGAAGAAACTATTTTTCGAATTTACAATATTAGCAAGAATATTATACAAAGTACAATCAAATTTAATGTTAACCATTCTTTGACTTCTTAAAAAAAGGTTGTAATGTGCAAATTTCATACAGGTGTGGAACTGATTCAAATAACATTTTTTGAAAGACTTTATTAAAAATTCTACCCTTGTGACTGTAGCCGGAAAATGTTTTTCTTTTCTTATAATTCTCATACTTTTGGTGGCGATACGAGTAAAGCAACCATTAGGCTGCAACAACAGTGATGGTGTCATCAAGTTGATAAAAATGTCTTGCTTAAGATTGCATATTTATCCTTATTTTAATCCACTAATTTGTCTGTCATTTGAGGCGGATTATATCTCTTAATACAACAATACATGTTCCCATTGTACCTCTACTAAATTTACTCACCATGGAATGCGTCGTCACATACCCTTTTTCATTATCTGTAAAACTGAATCCTGCACCCACAGGACTGTCTATGAAAAGGAGTGAATAATTTTTGTTCCACGATAGTGGATTCTCTGGAATCAATAGAAAAGTATACAAGTGAGGAATTGACGAACTCTCTGTCATAAGATATGACGGTTATATCTTTGAGTAATATTAGAAGTGATGACAACAAAACTGTTCCTTTGAAGGTAGTGCTCGAAGCAAGTTACTAATATTGATTTAGAATTACTTTAAAATGGAAACATTTTTTGTAGTGCTTATTTTTGGAGTTTACTCTTTAAGAATCGATTTTCATGTATAGCGCCCGGAATGAAGTTTTATGAGGAGTAAAAATAGAAGTTCAGAGGATACGAAGTTTAGAGCATTAAAAAAGTAATACCGCTAGGTGGTTTCTCCGCGTAACATGTCTGCGCATCTTTAGATATCAATATGTTTATTTAGCATTGCCTGCGTAGTACGTACTGTACATCAATCCTTACCTAATTTCATGCACATCTTTAATTAACATATCGAATTATTTACTGTCAGTTATAAGTAGTAAAATGAATACAAGAAAAAGGTTATTGTTGCAGATATGAAAATAAACGCACCGATGGAGCAAACGTGAAGATGAGAAAAATGCCGAGATATGTAATGCTAGTAGTAGTTTAATGAAATGGTAAGTAGTAATTTCTCTTTTTTTAATAATGTGCTAAGAAATGTGTACTTTATTTATTTCTTTCGCCAAAAGGAAGTCAATTGTGCCAACTTTGGCTTAATATAAAAGCCACACAGGAAAGAGAATTGGAAGGGGAAAGGGTCACCGAGGAGACGCGATTAGCAACATCCAAATTGATTCGTCGTTTCCTTAATAGCGCCAGGCTAATTGTACAATTGAATCAATTCAGGTAAGCAAGGCGAATTTCGATAAATGTACAATTAATATTTTATTTGCGATGTTTTTAGAAACTGATTAATATGGTAACGGGGCACCTAAAGGTTTTAGACTGATTTATTTGGAGTGAATGTTATTCGAATTTATATTTAATACTGGAGAAGCAATATTATAAACGAAAGTAGTTTGTAATTTAATTACTTTTAAAATTACAAATTGTAAAATCCATTTAAAAACCTTTCAAATGGACTTTTATTTTCTTTCTAGTGATATGCGAAAATGTGTTGAAATTTAAAATTTGTAAATTTGTGATATCCATGAACTGACATTGAATTAATTAGGGTCAATTATTTACAAATCCGTCTGAGCAACAATCGACGAGTAGAAATGAAGTTTTTACTGAAGCCGCGGAAACTTTGCCAGCATCGTCCGGAGCAACGGACAACGAAGAGAAGACGAGCTTCATAGAGCTCGTCTTTCGCAAGGAAAATTTGTTAAGTCAAGAAAGCGAAAGCTCGTGCTGAAATTGACGAGAGGGAATTGAAAAATAAATGAAATATATTTTTATATTACATTTTTATTCTATTTTGTGTTTTTAAATATTGTTTTTTTCTTATTTCGTTTTCATTTTTATATACCCTATTTGTATACTTTTTGTACTGTTTTCATTTTCATTACTTTTATTTTCATAAATTTTTCTGCTCATATTGTGTTTTATTTTATATTTTTTAAATTTGACAACAGACAATTTTCAATAACAAATCATATAGTTATCATTTTATTGTGTGTCGAAAGGCAGTGTAGCGCGTCGTCTAAAATATTTAAAAGGTATAGAATGTTAATGTTTGTATTTTTAATCGTTCACAAAAATGGTGAGAATTTTTTACTAATTGTTAAAGTAGCATTTATATTGTCAATCTTTGTTAATAAGGGTTTATAAGTATACAATTTGGTAAGAGATTGGTAAAACAAATGTTCAATAAAATGTTGTATTCACCGAGGGAAAAGGATTTTGATATTGAAACCCTATAAACAAAATGGTTTGAATTTTCTAGTTCAAACTAATTTAATGCATGTTTTTGTTTTAATCATGGGCAAATTGAACCACACGTTCCATTTCATTAATAGAATTTTTACTTAATGTAGCTTCTGTCATTATTTGTACTCGAATTAAATTTGTCAGAATACAATATGTTTTGCAAGTATTTGTTAAATTACCAAATACGAAAAATAAATATGTGTTGATAACTTCCTGAATTAAAGCAGTCACTGCCTTATATCACCTAGTCCAAACTAATTAAATGCACATCTTAGAATTCTGGCTATAGGTAAAGTGAACCATTCAGTTCAAACTAATTTTAATACACACTGTAATATTCTAGTTGTAGGTAAAGGGAATCGTATCGCTAGTCAGAATGGATTTTAATAATAGAATTTTTTAATTCTGCTTTAGAAAACTAATAAATAAATTTTCAATATACAGTATACGTTTTTGTAAGAATTTATTAAATTACCAAATGTCAAAACTAAATAAACATTAATAACTTCCAAAATTAAAGACGTAGTTAGACGGATGAGATTATTACAAAGGAAAAATGTCATAAACAATACAGTTTTGAAACCTTTTCAATAGATATAAATGTCAGTTATGGTTGATGTAATTCCAGATGATAAAGAATTAAAGACAACGTACTTCGTAATATATTCAACAAGTAAAAGTTATTTATAAGAATATTAATACTAATAAAAATTAATACAAATAGTAGAAGAAAAAGCAATACTGAATCCGTTAAAATATTACTAATAATATTTATCTTATAAAGTCTTGACTGAAAACAAACGAAGCAAGTGTAACAATAAATAGATTAAGTAAGTGTAAAAATTAAAAATATTCCTTAAACAAATAATATACATAATAGTTTAATGTTTACCGGTATTTAAAAGTAAAATATGATCTACTAGTGTTAAACTTGCAGATCATTTTACAAAAGCCTTAACCAATTGAGAAATATGAATCAATAAAAGCTTGTCGCCTCGCAAATCCCGAATCTGTTTCCAAGAGAACTGGAACATTGATAACTTCTTCCTATGCTTGCACAGTTTCCTCGGAAAGCTGATCATTACATAAATAGCTATGTTATGTATAACTATGTCATTTATGTTATGTGACAATGATCAGTCAACTTATAGGAGTTTACTCCTTAAGAATCAATTTTCATATGTGGCATCCGGTATGCAGTTTTATGAGGAGTAAAATCAGAAGTTCAGAGCGTACAAAGTTCAGAGCGTTAAAAAATATAACCGTTCTATATCTGATCATACGAAGTTCATAGCGTTAAAAAGAGTGTAACAGTGTGGAGACCTCTCCGCGCTGAGTAGAATAAACAGATAACTAAAATGGTATAATTCAATGTAAAAAACTTGTTTCATTGTCGTTTCGTCAAGGCCTATCGCAGGCTTGCACTATACATGAAAAATTGAAAATAAAAAAAAATTACCATTTATAACGGATCCATAATCTGAAGCGGAAACATTAAACGGTCCGATTTCCGTAAAAATTGCGTGCAAGGACGAAATACCGGGAACGCTTGGAAGACACAAAATCAACGGAGTATCCTCAACTGGCTTTTCCCTCACAGGGAAGTACCAGAACCAGAGATTGGAATTGTACTCTTCGTCTACGGTCAGATATCCCGCATAGCTCTGAACTCCTGATACTAGAGTCTCATGGTCGACGGTGGCTAGGCCAAGTGCAAGGTTGTATCGTCCCAATCGGATGAGTGGTGATAAGACAATCGGTTCTCCCACATTTTCGTAAAACGGTTGGCTGGGTGGATAAATGGATTCAAGAAACCTCATAAATGGTCGTTGTTGAGAAGGCACAGTTAATTCTATAATCCTTCTTGAAGCCTTGATTATGCTGTAAATGAAAATAATATCATGAAGGCATGGACCGGTGTAATAAAAAAAGTAACGTATTCATGTTTCACTTCCTATGCTTCATTCCTTTTCCGATAATTATTTTCGCAGAATGTTCGTGTTAAATCGAATGCGTGTATCTAAATAAGACACCAATGTGCTTAAAATTTACTTCATATTTAACCAGAAAATTTTTTTTAAAATGCCCGTGCAGTACATCACGGGTATTTGACCTTCAGTTGTAATTGATTTAACCCAGTATGAGAAAAACCCGCCCCTTGTGCGTCTTTAACCAGCCAAGGGACGGTAAAAACCCAGACCCTGCTAGCCCAGCGAGTACCGCCGAGTCCATTCGCCCAACCACAGCCTAGTTAGGACCGGCCTAAGATCTACATTTTTAGTCTATGAAAGTTGAAATGAAAAATAACTTCTCAATTGCTGACAGTAAACGCATTGATATTAAACTGGTCTGTTTTGGTTTGGTTACAAGTTGTAATAAGGATAGTCTGATGATGGAGGAGGGGATGGTCGCGTGAATTTTTCAGTGATTAACGTTATACTTATCGAGTTTGATCTGGTTGAATTTATCCCAAAGGGTTCTTTTTTTAGAAAAGCCCGTTTTTTTAACTGTAAATTTGACTAATTTTTTAATTCAAAATATTTACAGGAAATTTGGCATACCAAATAAAACGAATTTATTTATTTGTCTACATTTTCGATCCATTACAGGTAAACCATTCGTAGCGATAATAATTAATTGTATAACAAATTAAAACCAAAGAAGGTATGTATTAAACATGAATACGAAATACACAAGAACTATTATACATAACGTCGATCCATTGTGACAAATTTACTTTCACTTATCATAAACAAAATCACGCTCTGGTGCGACCACGATCAGGTGGTTGATCAGCTGAATACCGCGGGAAACTGGTTTCCGCGGTATTCAACTGAAATCGGTAGTTGATAAAAGAGAAAGTAACCATACTGTCTCATATAGAGATATGGAAGGAACAGCTTTTGCATACGTTTAATCATCGCGCTGTACTTGCCTTCGTGTGGGCTCCAAATAATGGAGTCAGCTCTGCACCAGTGAAGTATACGTCAGGTGTACTAATGACATAGATTGAAAATCTTTTTAATTATTTAACACGAATCTAAGTTTGCGTAATTATTTTTTGCTGCACCCGCCATGTGCGCACGAAACGTCAATCGCGAATCAAATCTGACTCCAAAATCAACATTCTATGTAGTGGGATTCCGCTAAAGCATTTGAATCAAATGTTAATACCATGCAACTACTCGCTATGTTTTTACATCAATAAAAATGTAACTCACGGCAAAAAGGCGTAATATACCGCTGCAACATGCAACAACGTTTGATAAAAGGTGGCCATATCCAAAGAGGGACCTGCCGTCTCTCTCACACAATGCATTTTGCTGGAGTTTTATGAGCTACCTAATAAATTGAAATAAAACCTCAATAAACGTTTTATTTTGATACAGATCGCAGATTCAAAGTAAATTAAATTCAACCTCAACTTATAAACTTTAACTTTGGCATATACGTTTATGTAGTTATTTCCGTTTTATCAGGGTTTTTTGTAGATCAAGCTGCTTATTTAATATTAACTGAACAGAAAAAGAAAAAATAAACAAAATATAATAACAAAGTCCTAAAAACCTCATGACTTGAACGAACATAAACGGGATTCAATAATTAAATGTATTGCTTGGTTGACGTGGCATAAACATCAAATGAGAAGATTCTGAATATAATTTTCACCTATGATGGAAATGGATGTAAGTATTTGGATGAAAACGAGTGTAAATTTAAGGAGCTGGATAAATAAAACGGCTTTATGACAGCACGTACGAGAAACAGAGTTGCAAAATAAGTATGTCAGAATAGAGGAATATGACAGTAGATTGCCGCTGATTACTCTGCTTAAGTAGATAATAGAAGAAGGTATATGTAACACTTTTTAAAAAAAGAAAAAAACTGTTGTTCACTTTTCTCACTATACACGCACAGGGTTGATTCAATTGTAATCCCCTCCACGTCGGCGCTCACCTCTCCCACTCGTCTTATACTCGTTTTATGCCGTGCAGAACGGATAAAGGATACAGGCAGTTCACTTCAAACCGCATTGCAGAGATGACTATTATTTGTTTGCTTTTTATTTATGCTTCAGTCTTGCCGTGGGTTTCATTCGTATCGTGAGTACGTTAGAGTTGAATTTACTATTTTATTGTTATCAATTTAACTAAAAGCTATAATTAAATTTGAAAATAATGTATAACTGAATAAATATTAATATAAATGCAATTTGGCAATAATAGTAATATCACGTTTTTTCTATGAATAAAAAAATATATATAAAAACAATGTATTTAAGAAAAAAATTACCCCTCGTCATTATTTTAATATAAGAAAAATTATTTGAAAGTTGCTCTTGCTATGAAGAAACAATTGGTTGTGAAATATCAAGCTTATAATCCATTTTTAAGCAATTCTTTTTTATTATTACAAATTCTTATTTTTTCGGGTTTGTTTTTTATTATATAAATTAATGTTTGTATTTGAATATTTAGTGTTTAGTGTCTTTAATAATGCTTTTATAGTGTCTTTAAAAAATGTATGTGTAGTGTCTTTAATAGTGTCTTTAAAAAATTAATTTGAAAAATGTATTATAACAAACAATTCATTGCAAGAACGTAGTTTGTAAGGAAAATCTGTTTTTTTTTCAACAATTGTTAACAAAATAACCGTAAGAGGAAATTATTTTTGTTAAATATATCGTTTACAATGTATATTCTTTCATTTAATAACCAACAAATAGTAGAGTTTCCATTGATGGTAAACTGCATATGTTTTTTACATATAAATTAATGACCGACTCTGATCAATCTGCTAGTGATTTCCATTCCACTTTCCACATATACACTTTCCATGTGTGTCCACACAGTAAAAATTAAGAGCAATATACACTTTTTTGTTCTAAAATATTTTGGTTTTGTCATTCACTCTTAAATATGTCTTCTAATAATTCCTTTTTTTAAATTTCCACCATTAATTTTTACTAGCAATTCTATACACAGCATATTTCTTTAATCTATCGTTACTTGTACATTCAGTGTAGATAAACCATTTTCACATTATTTTTAATTTTCGCAACTGGCTTAATATTTGTCTTTATGACTGTATCTAAATCAACAGGATTTAAAGAAACTAAATTTAAATTTGAAAAAAAAATTATTTTTAATTGACTCGAATTCCATGATTTAAAGCTTTAAGGTATTTTTATTAAGCTTTCCTTGAATAAAAATAAAAAAGGTAGAACGTTATCCTAATTTATGAGCGTCCTAAAAATAAGTATTTAAATCAACACCAATTATTATTAAGTTCAAAAATTTTAAAAAAAACTTTATCAAAAATCTTTAAATATAGGTACTATTTTTTTTCTTATCAGATAGCTACGCCCACGATTTCGCTCTATAATATAAACTTCAAGGTTGAGTTACTCGTAAAGCCTCTTTAATAAGTAGAAATGTAAACGTTTTTCGAACGAATACGCGAAAATTGTTATTTTCTTTACAAAACGTTCTTTTCTGGTAGAGAGATAGCAATGGAGAGATTATTTATTACTTGTCCCATTAACGATGTTTTTTTTTCTAATTCAGTCAAACAATCGATTCAAAATTTGGACCAGTGACATTTAAGATAAAAGCCCAAAAAAATCCATACCAAAACTTCTTGGAAAAACTATACCGTGATGCACCGAGCAGAGTTAACCAGGACTACGGGGACCCTCTCCTACTCACTCCCTACATCGAAGAGGGAAACTTTGAGGAAGCCAAGTCTCTTGCTGCCGTAGATTTAAAGGGAATAATCGAAGGAGTGCAGAGCTACGCCGGCTATTTGACGGTGGACGTAACGCATGGGGGACATTTGTGGTTTTGGTACTTTCCCGTAAAGAACAAAGAGGCGAATACGGCGCCCCTAATTATGTGGCTCCAGGGAGGACCCGGCGTTTCGTCACTTTTTGGGCTCTTTTACGAAATTGGACCGTTTTTTATAGCTAATTCTGCCCATGGAAGTAAAATTACCGGTTGGTTGTTTTCGAGTTAATCTATGATATGTATATATTATTTTAATTTTCGTAATAATTTTCGTTAAAAAAATTGCAAAAACATTAAAAATAAATAACGAACGTCATCACAGTTAAATAAATTCTTTACAGAAAGACAATTTTCTTGGAGCAATGACCACTCACTCCTCTTTATTGACAGTCCCGTCCGTACAGGATACAGTTTCATTGATGATTTAAATGGACTTGCTAAAGACCAAGAGACTGTAAGTATTTACAGAAATATATATACATATATATATATATATATATATATATATATATATATATATATATATATAGCCAATTTTAAAAGAGATGAATATGCACGCTCTATTAAGAATAAATACATCCAATTATCATTGTTATGACGAAATTAAAATTAAGAAAAGAGTAATGCTAACTCAATAGTTTCCTGACCTCTTTGAAAACAACTTCATGATTGTATCATTTATTATTGTATTTAAAAGAATGGTAAAATAATTAAGAAAATCATCCCGAAATAAAACTGAATTCTCATAGTCAATTAACCTAAAAGAATTGCCAATTCTAATAACTTTTTAAGCGGGGAAAAATATGCAATTAACAAATTTTGAAATGTGTTTAAAAATAAAGGAGTTAGAAGAGGTTAGTTGACTGAATTCGGGAAATTGGTTAATATCTTAATATCTATTTTACCCAAAAATTATATTTATCCAAAAATTAAACATTTGCTTTATATATTTTGCGTTAAAAAAAACAATTTAAAGGGTGTAGCAGTATGAGCATAGTGAATTCGCCCCCAGAGCCAAATGTTATGAATGTCATGATAGTTATGTTATTTAATTACATTCATTTTATACGTATTTTAACCTCGTGTCTTTAATATCGTTTGAGTAACCATAAAAAATGTCCAGAAAATTATAAATTTTTAAACTAAATTTTATCTGAAACTGATATAGCTAGGATGATGATCATAGAAAAAAAACTATAGATAATATTGGGAATGAAAGCACGTATTTTTTCCTAATTAAAACTGCTACTTTACCTCTAAAATGCTCAATACTGTCATAACGTCTTGAATGACGTCACTCCTCATGAAATAATCAAACCAGTCGTGTCTGTGTGAAAAAATGGATTCATCTTTTTACAAGTACTGTGTATGCCCTAGTGTAAAACATAACTGTTAAAATGTGAAGCAAATTGTTTATATATATTCCAAAGAATGAACAAATACGGAAAAAGTGACTGAATCTTGCAAAGAGTTCATAATTTATCATTTGCAGTTTAAGTACCAACTAGATAAACTGTGTTTTCACTAAAAATCATTATAATTGTGGTCCTGTTTTAAACATCGATTTGCATTTTCTATAGAAAAACATTAAAATGTCGAAGCTCTGAGGTAATATTTGATAAATTGATTACAAACAAACAAATTAATATGACTCACACATATTCTATTTTTTAAATCTAAAACAATACTGATGAATTTTGAGGTTATTATTTTTACAAGTTTATTGATAAAACAAATAATAATGTACGAGTTGAGGTTAACTTATTTTGCTTTTATGTTTTTACTTTACAAATCTAACCTCAAATCTATCAATTACCTTACAACGCGCGTATAAAAACAAACGGTCACTGACTATGAAACTGAAATAATACTATTTTAACTTGTAATACATATTTTACATTTGTGTATACTGATATTGAAGTTTCAACATCCAAAATTCTTATTAACAGAAGTACTACTGCTTGCTTTGCAAGTAATATATTCTAATCTCATTGCGAATTGTACTCATATTTTAAGGTGTAATTGGGGGAAACTGTATTAACTTACCAAAAATTGAAAAAAATAATCAAATGATCTGTTCTGTATACGAAAATGTCATCAAAAAAGTGGTGTTTTACGATGTGTGACGTAATGCTTTCTGACTGGTGTTCACTATTACGTGACTGAATCCATAATTTTGCCGAATCAATTCCTAAACCTAAAAATAATTTTAACTTTTAATAATGAACAATTTTGTTTTTTTGGTATCTCCATATCATGATTAACCATTACAAATTGCAATCCATGGGGTTCTTAGTGAAAACTAACCTATTATATATGTATCAACATAGAAATGATCAATTTTTTAACATTAGTCACATTTCCATAAACTTGGTGTAACTGAAAATTTTCAGCGATTAGCGAAGCCAATTCATTTGCTTCCTCATTGTCGATAACGTATATTCGAATTTCTGGACAGTTTTTCTTTAATGTCCATACCAAAAACTTTACTCACTCACACAGTCGATTCCAATGCGGTCCGGTGCATCATTAATATATTCACCTTGATAATGAACTATCTCTAAATGCAATTCTTTGATGTCATATTTATGTGAAGCACATCAAAAGTAAGAAGTGCGAAAGCTTATAAGACAGAATGTTTCAAAATATATTTAGTTTTAAAAACTTCTTAAGTATAAGTAGAATTCGTCATAAAAAAGCTTTCTACTATACCTAGTTATAAATTTAAGGGTATGTAGTATTTCTATTATATTCATATTATTTTTCACTGTGTAAATATATTGCCTATGTCCTTCAAACATGCGTAAAATATCTTGAATATTTCTATAATTATGAAATTTACACATTTGTTGCTACCGCTTTACTACGGAGGCCTTGCTGAATATCACCTTAAAATAGAACGTCTTCAAAATTTGTGCATCCGCTATGTTTTTGGTTGCAAAAAATGTGATCATATTTCTGAATTCAGAGCGCAACTTAATGTGCAGAGGTCCGTAATCGGCAAAATCTACACATTCTTACTCTTCTTTATAATATTTTTAATAACTATACTAACTCTTTGTCCAACTTATCTCAGAAACAGATTTAGTTGCTTATCTGCACATGGTATAGGGCGACGCTCTGAAAAGCAGTTTAGTCTCCTTTTTCCTAAACACACCACCACCTTTTATGAAAAATCCTTTATTGTCAAGACTATAAGAATTTGGAGTCAATTGAAACCGGATACCAGGAACTCGTCCTCTACAAATGTACTCAAAGACCATCAGAAAAAGTCCTTCCTCTCATAATCCCTTAGTCGTACTCGTCCTAATTTCAATTTATTCCCCTTTCCTTGTTCCCAAAAATGTCTAGAAGTTGAAATTAAAAAAAAAAAAAAAAAATTATAATATTGGGTTTTATTTTCTGGGTAACTTTAGGTTTATTTCTACTGAGGCTGTTTTTGTCGTAAGGTTAGCTTCATTAGTTTCGGAAAGGAGAATTGGGGGTTGAAATCTCACAAGTTATTATCGTTTCCAAAAATATATCTAGAGATATTGCAGATAAAGTTCCGAAAAAAAATTTGGACAAAATGTTCTTTCAACTGATATACCACACGATACATGAAATGTTGTATAATAACGAGACCTTTAATCTGAAGCTACGTGAGCGTTAAAAGGGCTTCTTATTTTTACTTTCTGTGAAGGTAGCTAAAACAGCGGAACGTTACGGTTGACTTTATAGGTTAGTTAAATGTACAATTTAACGTTTACCTTGCTAAATGAATTAATTGAGCAAACTGAAAGATAAGACAATTTATATTTATCATTATCTTATAAATATTATGTTATATGTTAAATAAGATCGAATTAAACTCATTAAAAAATTTATGCATTGACAGAAACACCGAAAAAATTTGCACTCTAGAATTACGAAATGTCTCCAGTGTGTTTCCCAAATAATTATCGTAACCAAATAATAACCCTTCGTAACCAAATGAAACCCTTCGTAAAATACTTTCGACTAGGTACCTAAAAAAATAACAAAATGTTCAATCGACGATTTGAGGGCAACGTTGAAAGTGACATTAGGGATAAACCTTACCGACACGCATGCAAAACCAAAAAACTTGTGAAACACAGAACAGAGACAAACTATAAAAATCCATCTCCTGTCGCCGTCGACGAAATAGTTGTTTCTCTCCATCCACCAATAAATAGTGTTAGCGTGCAGAACGTAAATGAGCAATAAAGGCAAGTACAACGTGAATGCCATACAACACGCTGATTCATAAAGCGAACGTTAAAATAACCATTATTGCAGTGGGTTAGTTAACGTATACGTTAAGTAAAGTAATGATATAATACAAGGCTGATTATCTCCTATATATATAAACTATGTTGACGTTTTCTTAAAAAATGGTGACAAAATTTTCTCCATTTTCAAACCCTCTTTGTTACCTGTGTTTTAATTTGGATGTTTTCTACTAAAGAAAATAATATTTGTGTCGAAATTTGGTATTTTTGGCAAGGCTCACGGGAATCGATTAGATACAGCAACTGACGTCTTTACTTAATGGCAGGTGGGAAAACATCTCTACTTGGCTCTTCGGCAATTCCTCATACTCTTCGAAGAATTGCGTTCGGTGCCCCTATTCATTGCAAGTCAAGGTTACGCTGCAAAGTCTGCAGCCTCTCTTGCAATGGAGATCTATAAACATAGAATTAGCGATCACAAAATCAACTTGGAGGTAACTTCATCTTAACAACAAATAAAAAAAAATGTTAATCTTTCATTTATTTTCAATTTGTTGCGTGTTCATAAAATAATTACTTTACAAACTATAAATTCAGTGTTTTATTTTGTAACTAATGAATATCTTGATAACGTTTCAGATAACAGTAACGAGCGTATTGTAAACACAATGTATGTTAAAACAGGGGTTGGCTATTGGCAATGGAATGATCGACCCAATATGTTTGTTTGGATACAGCGAGTTCGCTAAGCAGATTGGTCTAGTCGACAGCGCAATGGCTGATTTCATGCTGTCCATTGAACTCGTGGGAAAATTATCTATGAAGTCACATGAACCGGAAAAAGCTTACCAGGTAATAATTGTTTTTAGCAATGATTGCATTTGACAAATTAAATTTCCATCTTTCCCTTTGACTTTATTGCCAAGAACAGAAATGAAGTAAAGGTCATAACTACAATGGAAATAGTGAGCGAGCTGTGAATCGCTAGGGTAACATGAGCTGTTAACTTTGAAAGTACAAGCAAATAAATTGTTGGCATCATAGTATAAATTAAAGGTTTGTAGATAAAATAAACACAAATTGTTGGCCAAGACCTCGACATATTCAATAGATGCACTCAATGAAATTAAAGAATGAAGTTTTTGTCATCGGGATAAATGTACATTGAATGTTTGACTAAATCGGTAATATTAATAAAATTTTTGCCCAATGCATTAACGGACTCAATAGGTGGGAAAACTTAAATCAAACGACTAAATGAAACTTTCTGTTATATGGGTAAATATACATTAAAGTTTTGTCTGAATAAATAAAATGAACACAAACTGTTAGGTAAGACATGAATGGGCGCAATAGGTGGTGAAAATTAAATTAAACGATAATGCACTTTTTTGCCCTTGTTTTATGTGTACATGTATGAACAGAAAATGCATCAACGGGCTCAATAGGTGGGAAAAATTAAATTAACCAACAAGAATTAACTATCGATATAATCTCAATTAACTCATAGTATTTGACAGTGAAAAATGCAAACTGAATATGGCCAGGATAAATTTCAGAGCATTCAATTACAAATATTACTATTAACAAGTAATAAACAATCAAAGTGCTCACTCGAAGATGCATACAAAAGTCATCTAAAGTAGCGTCATCTAAAATAATCTACACGATAAATCACTTTCACGTGTACCTTAACCTTCATCATTTACTTATTCCAGATGTTTTGTCTTATTTAACTTTACATTGTGTTTTATCACTATATCTTCCACATACATCCATGTATAAATATCTTCTTTATCATTACTGATGTTTTGTCTTATTTAACTTTATATTGTGTTTTATCAGTATATCTTCCACGTACATCCATGTATAAATATCTTCTTTATTATTCCCGATGTTTTGTCTTATTTAACTTTATATTGTGTTTTATCCGTATATCTTCCACGTACATCCATGTATAAATATCTTCTTTATTATTCCCGATGTTTTGTCTTATTTAACTTTATATTTCGTTTTTGTCACTATGTCTTCCACGTACATACATGTATAAATATATTCTTTATTATTCCTGATGTTTTGTCTTATTTAACTTTACATTGTGTTTTATCACTCTATCTTCCACATACATCCATGTATAAACATCTTCTTTATTATTCCCGATGTTTTGTCTTATTTAACTTTATATTGTGTTTTATCAGTATATCTTCCACGTACGTCCATGTATAAATATCTTCTTTATTATTCCCGATGTTTTGTCTTATTTAACTTTACATTGTGTTTTATCACTATATCTTCCACGTACATCCATGTATAAATATCTTCTTTATTATTCCCGATATTTTGTCTTATATAACTTTATATTTCGTTTTTGTCACTATGTCTTCCACGTACATACATGTATAAATATATTCTTTATTATTCCTGATGTTTTGTCTTATTTAACTTTACATTATGTTTTATCACTCTATCTTCCACATACATCCATGTATAAACATCTTCTTTATTATTCCCGATGTTTTGTCTTATTTAACTTTATATTGTGTTTTATCAGTATATCTTCCACGTACGTCCATGTATAAATATCTTCTTTATTATTCCCGATGTTTTGTCTTATTTAACTTTATATTTCGTTTTTGTCACTATATCTTCCACGTACATCCATGTATAAATATCTTCTTTATTATTCCTGATGTTTGCCTTATTTAACTTTATATTGTGTTTTTGTCACTATATCTTCCACGTACATCCATGTATAAATATCTTCTTTATTATTCCGATGTTTTGTCTTATTTAACTTTATATTGTGTTTTATCACTATATCTTCCACGTACATCCATGTATAAATATCTTCTTTATTATTCCTGATGTTTGTCTTATTTAACTTTATATTGTGTTTTTGTCACTATATCTTCCACGTACATCCATGTATAAATATCTTCTTTATTATTCCGATGTTTTGTCTTATTTAACTTTATATTGTGTTTTATCAGTATATCTTCCACGTACGTCCATGTATAAATATCTTCTTTATTATTCCCGATGTTTTGTCTTATTTAACTTTATATTTCGTTTTTGTCACTATGTCTTCCACGCACATCCATGTATAAATATCTTCTTTATTATTCCTGATGTTTTATCTTATTTAACTTTACATTGTGTTTTATCACTATATCTTCCACGTACATCCATGTATAAATATCTTCTTTATTATTCCTGATGTTTGTCTTATTTAACTTTATATTGTGTTTTTGTCACTATATCTTCCACGTACATCCATGTATAAATATCTTCTTTATTATTCCGATGTTTTGTCTTATTTAACTTTATATTGTGTTTTATCACTATATCTTCCACGTACATCCATGTATAAATATCTTCTTTATTATTCCGATGTTTTGTCTTATTTAACTTTATATTTCGTTTTTGTCACTATGTCTTCCACGTACATCCATGTATAAATATCTTCTTTATTATTCCGATGTTTTGTCTTATTTAACTTTATATTTCGTTTTTGTCACTATGTCTTCCACGTACATCCATGTATAAATATCTTCTTTATTATTCCTGATCTTTTATCTTATTTAACTTTACATTGTGTTTTATCACTCTATCGTCCACATACATCCATGTATAAATATATTCTTTATTATTCCTGATGTTTGTCTTATTTAACTTTATATTGTGTTTTTGTCACTATATCTTCCACGTACATCCATGTATAAATTCTTCTTCATTGTTTTTGTTGATTACCATTGACTTGTCTATTTCAATCATTACACTAATATTTTTTACTTGTCGCCCATCATAAGGCTGTAAAAATAGCAGTATTAAATCTACCTTCATTATACTTAGTTTTTTTTCAGTACCTATAAAGTCTAACAAAGAAATATTGACAAATATTATTTTCCACGATCATTACAATAAAATAAAATATCTTGGTTGACTGAAAGATGTGCTAAATACTAGATCAAATTTTATAGCTTAAAAAAATGTTTGTTTCCCAAATTCCACTGATATCTTTATTCTTAACATTTCTTTATTTTTACCCCAGTTTCTAGGTAAATTAATATATTTACGAAAAAAAATTAATACTTAAGGAAAAATTATTTTCTAGCATTGGAATATAATCCTAGAATTATTACGAAACGCGTCCAACTTCGATAATTTTTACAACTACGCAGCTAACAGTTTTCCCTTTGACGGCAAACTCAGAAACATAATTCAACACACCAGCATGAGGAGAGCTCTGCACGTTGGCAACACCACGTTCGCCTCTGTCGAACTAGTTTTCAGCCATCTTGAAGCAGATTTCATGAACAGCGCGGCGCCATTGATCGTGGAGTTGCTTAAGCATTATAGAATAATGTTCTATAGGTAAGACAATGTTTGTCGCTATTGATTGATCCATCATGTAATGGGGTTTTAAATCGGCAGTGAAATTAACAGACTAATTAAGAATGAACAAATTGATGATATAAGAAAAATATTGTAAAGGGACATTTATATAACCTAACCGTATCACTAATTTTCTAGCGGCCAACTGGATATCATAATGGCATATCCACTATTGGTGGACATGTTCGAGTCGCTGTATTGGCCAGGAAATCAAGAATATATTCGCAAGGAACGCCTTCCTTTAATTTACGAAGGAAATCTTGTTGGGTAAGACTATTTTGAGCCGTTACTGTCAACAAAATCCGACTATCCTGGTCATTTTGATTTACTTACAAAATTTATAAACAAAATTTGCTGTGAATAATAGTTAAAGAAAGACAGTTATGGATAATAGTTAAATATCTTAAGTTCAACCGTAAAAAGCTTTAAGATAATTAATCAAATTTCTTAATTTTATTGGGCATTGACCAATAAAATTTTGAGGTAATTGAAGCAAGCATTATATGATTATTGAGCATTAGCCACTGATGCTTGCGAGATATCGAGTCAAGCATTCCAACTTTGTTGACTATCATTCGCCGATAGCTTTGAGATAATGAATTTGATCTTTATATCTTTAGTAAATATCAGGTACTCATTGTTTGGACTCAATTAAGACAAGTTTTAATAACTTTATTAAACTAAATAAACAAACGTAAATAAAAAAGGCACAACGAAAAAAATTTCCACAATGATTATAAATTTGGCTAAAACAGCTGTGTTATGGATTCACATTCAATATAGTTAACATATTTTAAACAATACACCTTACTACCATTAAAATCTATTTAGCAATGAGAACACAAAGTGATGATGACAGCAATGCTGTGAAGAACATACTGGAAGTAATCCGGGTTGTAATCTAATTATAATCCGATATGACATGTGTACAATTTCCTTGATAATTCGTTTTTCTAAATACATAATAGGTTTCTGTCAACATATCTTGTGCTACCACCGGTTGAGGCATGATACACTTACGCACGTATGCACCACACACGGTCAAGGCTGTCAGTCGGACTTGCTGATAGTAAATAAACATATTTCTGTTTCTCATTAACTCTCAGTGGAATCGGAACAAGAGTCTACTTTCCTGAACGTGCCCTATTGAACGGTACAATGGCTAAAGTATGCATACGAATTACGTTTTTAACTGTCAGTAAATCCGACTGACAGTCCTGACCATGTGTCGTGCATACGGGCGTTACTGGTGTATCTGACTATTAGTTCAGTATATACGAGTATACCATAATACACCTAGTATTATATTTTTCATTCCGTTTGTAAAAATGAGTGAGAAGTAAATGTTAGGCGCGTTTAATCAACTAAAATATACTTCTTCAAAGACGTCTCCGCAATCAAATTTTTTTTAATGTGTTATTTGCAGGTATTACAAGTCAGTAGGGAACTTCCTCGAGGTGATGGTCCGGAATGCCGGTCACATGGTAGCAGCTGACCAACCAGAATTGGCATTGAAGTTGATATCCGCATTCGTGCAAAACGAAAATTTAATGGACGACTTCGACGCTCCTAATTGACATTATTGGAAGTTTAAAAAATTGTACAAATACATGGAACTTAATTCCATTAAAGATATTTTATATTAATTTTCTCCGTTTTGTTCAATGATTTCTTAGTATCCGTCAATCCCTAGACACACTAATACAACTATCTATTAATTCATTAATTAAAATAATCATCACCTGCAGCAGTCATCGCTCCAGACCTTCCATTCTCCAGCACGTTAGCCGTTGAACTCATTGTTTTTAGCATTCGGCTGTCTTTATTACATTGTTAAATGCCTTTTTGCTAATGTCATTCATGCTCGTGTTAGTCGCATCTTACGTGTTATTCTAATTATGGCATTCTCTCATCTTCTATATGGCATTCTTCATCTGTTTTGTAGAATTCTTAATTATTTATTAAGTGTTTATTATCACCCGTCATTCTTCATCAGTAATTTCTTTCATGCCAGTGAAAATTATTGGCTCTCAAATTTTCTAAAGTATTTCCAAAACATACATTATTTTCTTAGTACCTATATTAAGTTATGTTGTACCTTTATTAAGTATGTTTCTTAGTACCTATAATAATTTTTCATATAAAATAATGTTGAAACTTATTTCGTTAATAATTTACGACTGCAAAGTTATTGTGATAACTTTTTGATACCGTTTTAATGAGGTCTTTATTATGTAGTTTTTTTAATTAAATCAAATATGAAAACATATTTAGCAAACCAACGTTGCCATTCCACCTGTCTTTCCATGTCGCAAAAAAAATCGAATTTTATTTAATTTAACTTTATATGTGTTTTATCAGTATATCTTCCACGTACATCCGTGTGTAAATATCTTCTTTATTATTACTGATGTTTTGTCTTATTTAACTTTATATTGTGTTTTATCAGTATATCTTCCACGCACATCCATGTATAAATATCTTCTTTAGTATTACTGATGTTTTGTCTTATTTAACTTTATATTGTGTTTTATCAGTATATCTTCCACGTACATCCATGTATAAATATCTTCTTTATTATTACTGATGTTTTGTCTTATTTAACTTTATATTGTGTTTTATCACTATATCTTCCACGTACATCCATGTATAAATATCTTCTTTATTATTCCTGATGTTTTGTCTTATTTAACTTTATATTGTGTTTTATCACTATATCTTCCACGTACATCCATGTATAAATATCTTCTTTATTATTCCTGATGTTTTCTCTTATTTAACTTTATATTGTGTTTTATCACTATATCTTCTACATATATCCATGTATAAATATCTTCTTTATTATTCCTGATGTTTTGTCTTAGTTAACTTTATATTGTATTTTATCACTATATATTCCACGTACATCCATGTATAAATATCTTCTTTATTATTCCCGATGTTTTGTCTTATTTAATTTTATATTGTGTTTTATCACTATATCTTCCACGTACATCCATGTATAAATATCTTCTTTATTATTCCTGATGTTTTGTCTTAGTTAACTTTATATTGTGTTTTATCACTCTATCTTCCACATACATCTATGTATAAATATCTTCTTTATTATTCCTGATGTTTTGTCTTAGTTAACTTTATATTGTATTTTATCACTGTATCTTCCACGTACATCCATGTATAAATATCTTCTTTATTATTCCCGATGTTTTGTCTTATTTAATTTTATATTGTGTTTTATCACTATATCTTCCACGTACATCCATGTATAAATATCTTCTTTATTATTCCCGATGTTTTGTCTTATTTAATTTTATATTGTGTTTTATCACTATATCTTCCACGCACATCCATGTATAAATATCTTCTTTATTATTACTGATGTTTTGTCTTATTTACCTTTATATTGTGTTTTATCACTATCTTCCACGTACATCCATGTATAAATATCTTCTTTATTATTACTGATGTTTTGTCTTATTTAACTTTATATTGTGTTTTATCAGTATATCTTCCACTCACATCCATGTATAAATATCTTCTTTATTATTACTGATGTTTTGTCTTATTTACCTTTATATTGTGTTTTATCACTATCTTCCACGTACATCCATGTATAAATATCTTCTTTATTATTACTGATGTTTTGTCTTATTTAACTTTATATTGTGTTTTATCAGTATATCTTCCACGCACATCCATGTATAAATATCTTCTTTATTATTACTGATGTTTTGTCTTATTTAACTTTATATTGTGTTTTATCACTATCTTCCACGTACATCCATGTATAAATATCTTCTTTATTATTACTGATGTTTTGTCTTATTTAACTTTATATTGTGTTTTATCCGTATATCTTCCACGCACATCCATGTATAAATATCTTCTTTATTATTACTGATGTTTTGTCTTATTTACCTTTATATTGTGTTTTATCACTATCTTCCACGTACATCCATGTATAAATATCTTCTTTATTATTACTGATGTTTTGTCTTATTTAACTTTATATTGTGTTTTATCAGTATATCTTCCACGCACATCCATGTATAAATATCTTCTTTATTATTACTGATGTTTTGTCTTATTTACCTTTATATTGTGTTTTATCACTATCTTCCACGTACATCCATGTATAAATATCTTCTTTATTATTACTGATGTTTTGTCTTATTTAACTTTATATTGTGTTTTATCAGTATATCTTCCACATACAACCATGTATAAATATCTTCTTTATTATTACTGATGTTTTGTCTTATTTAACTTTACATATAGTTTTTAATGTAATATTTCTTTCGTTTGAGAATAAACGTGGATATAATTTTCCATACACCATTAATTAAAAAAAATGTTCCCGTTAATTCATTATTCTGAATACAGAAGAAAAAAAAACATATATATATATATATATATATATATAATATGTATTATATATTATATATATACATATATATATATATATATATATATATATATTATTTAAAAAAATATTTTAAATCGGGATTGACAATAAACGAGAATTTTTTCTCAATTCTCCTTTAATCAACAGTCGTACATTAATTTTGATTATAAGAATATGATTAATTATTATACCATGTTAGTGCCGGTTAAATAATTGTCCAAATGAAGAATTCACTCAGTATACTTTAATTTCTATGTTACAGTTACAGAAGGTTATTCAATAATATGGAACCATTTTCTGGGCATTTCAATAACGAAACCGTGATAAGTAAAATAATTTCATATATATTTGTCCATTATTTCATTTAAAATTCGTCTAAAATTTTAAATCAACATAGCGATTCGATAAAATACAATTGGAGAACATAACCTTTAAGAACCTTTAAGAACATATAATATAAAACCCAAATCTAAAAAAAGTAAAAATGAGACAATGTTAGATCAAAATAGTGTTCTTAAAATTTAATTTTTTAAACCAAGTGTTTATAGAAAGCTGTCAAACTACCGAGTTTAATATACTTAACTTCCAAATATTTTTTTGGAATTAAACTATTTTAAATTCAGTTTGACAGTTTCCAGTTTTTCATTTTATATTCTTTCAAACAAAGAGGTTAACCTTCAAAACAAACATGAATTAAAAAGAAATACTTTGGATGATTGCACATATGACATTACTTCTTTAAATGCTGACATTTAGAAAAGGTGAGATAAAGAGTGTGATAAAATGTGCAAAAAAATGTTAATATCAAGTATAACGTTCAATCAAAATTTCAAAATCGTTTAGTTAAATGGAAACTTATACTTTTTATGTTTAATTGAGGATAATATAATTTTAAAGAAATCCATGTTTGTGTTAACTGTTAATCTATTGTAGAATAAAATTTGTAACGTTATTCCATTAACCAGAACATAAAAAATGTAAGTCGTAGTGTATATATCAGAACGTCACCAATACCATCTAGCGATCACCAGCCAGTGTCAACATCCAGACTTTTGTCTTGAATAAAGGCCGAAATGAGTGCCAAAGTGCGTTCTGGCTGCTCGGCTGGCACCAAATGTCCTGCTCCTCGAACCATCACTGTGGTTAATTTTCCACCAGACTTGTGATATCTGAAAGTATATATTGATATTTTTAAATCTTTATATGTATTCGTTATTCATCGTATGTGTATTGCAACCACGCCGTAACACATCTATACTCTGTTGAATAACGCCCTGTTGATTAACATTTCAAAGAGGGCGAGCAAAAATAGATCCAAAGTTACTGAAATATATTATAATTAAAAAAAAAAAACCTAACATTTTTTAAAATATAAAAAAACTATCAAGCGATTGCTAATCAGGAAAGAGATAATAAGAAAACAAAATTTGTAATACAAAACAATATAGCTATCTATATAAACGCACATATATTACATTTTTACAATGTCATAAATTTTTAATAAAAAAAAATAGCAATAAAAATGTAACTAAGTACATAATGACTAATTAGAAAGATTGTAAGAAAAAACCAATATCGGTAGTTTTTTGTAATATGTAGCCATTGACTAAATTTATTAAAAATAAACTATCAACTGTCAATGGCATTCGTTTTGTGTTATCAAAATTTGTCTTTTTCGCTCTTTTCGAGTTTCGCTAGATTTTTTTTTGGGGATACAATGGGACACAATCTGAGTTTTGTTTAATCTTGCTGATTCAAAGAGTTCTTGCTGATTCTAGAATCAGAATTTACAAACTGTCATGAAAAATAACATGATTTTTCATAAAAAATACAAGATTTCTTATTTATCTGATTGATAATTGAAATTGATTAACGATTGATATTAGAGTGTAATTTTTATTCTTGTAACACCTGGCCTTCTCCTTTCTCGAGTTTTGCCTCTCTCCTTTATGCATATTAAAAGATCACACGCCATAAGCCAAGTATAGTGTAGTTATACTTGGCCCGTGTACTATGCTTTTCTATACCATATATAAACAACACCGTTGTGTGAAAAAGATATATGATTATCGCTATAAATATAATCGTCAAAATACAAGTGATTGTCTCGTTCCCGTTACATACTTTCTTTGATTGGCTACCTGTTTCAACATAATTCGCAGATGGCGCAATTGGCGATATATTTTGTACGTTTTACATGAATATAACATGTCTATTGAATATAAAATCATTATATATGAATATTATTAGTACTTACAAATTATGATAGAACAAAAAAGATTTCTCTCTAATAATTTACAATAAATGAAAAAACAAACTGAAAAAGTAAAAAAAATTATCTGTAAATATTAATGGAAAATTTTGTTTAATATATTTGGCGTTAATTTTGTAGAAATTCATTATTCACAATTAAATAAAACCACGTGATGTAGTATTATTTCTACTTTCTTTAATTTCTTTACCACGACCTAGGTTTCGTCGTATTACAACATCTTCAGGTGGGCTATTAGCAAAGATCTTTGCTAATTGCACACCTGAATATGTTGTAATAGAACGAAACTGTTGTAATACAATACGAGATTGTTGTAATACAATCATCATCTTCTTAATACAACATCTTCAGGTTGTTGTATTACAACAACCTGAAGATATTGTAATACAACGTTACACATTTAATTGGGAAAAAAATTTGTCAAAATTATTCACTGATAGATATAAACGTGGTTTTATAATTAGTAAAAGAACTAGAGACCCTTTAGGGTCCGGATATTTGCCATAAAATGACCGTCACAGAAACTGACAAAGAGATCAAAGCTCAAAATATCCTATGCAACATCTAAATTATGTCGCTCTATAAGTATGACATGAAAAAGAACAAAAGATCTCACCCTTAGTATCCAAGTCTTCGTCAATTCCTGTCTTAAACAAACGTTCCTAATATACTGACATGAAAAAAATTGTTAGAGAGATACACGGAAGTTTCAGATGAACATGGAATAAAATGCTGCTAATGGAAATGATTTGGTCACACGCTACAAAAAGAACCCGCTAACATGACTATCTTTAAGCAGGTTTTGAATCGAGACCTTAAAGAAAAGAGAAACCTAAGTATTCAGAAAAAACAATTGGCGGCAGATTGCACAGGCAGAAATGAAGAGCATTGGCAAAACTTTTGAAGTAAAGCACTGTGCAACTGTGATGACTAAGATCGATCTGCATCACAAAATGCCGAGGACGTCTTCCGCTCCATTAAGGGGATATACGAAATGAGATAGAAACGTATGTAACGTCAATTATATTACAATAGTATTATATTTATACGAAAAATAGTTACATCTGCATAATCTCTAGTCCTCTATTTTCATGTACTCATGCATTTTTAATACCATAACTTATCTAAATTGCATTAATTTTTCAGTTTTTAGTTTTCTCAGTTTGTCAATTTTTTAACTTGTGATTTTATTAATTTCCTTACCCAGCTAGTGTTCCTCGATGATACCACGAACTTCGTTTTGTCCTGTGAAATTTATCTCTGTCAGACCAATCTAAAGAATGGTAGAACTTGTCCAAAACAGCGAAAGGCACCAGAGCGTCAAGTTGACCGCTGCGCCAATTGAAAGACAATTTAATGCAAACTATAAATAAAGATAATTCGTGTTCATTATATATATATATATATATATATATATATCATATTTATTAATTTTTTTATTAGTAACCTAGTAGTATGTATGGAAGAGAAGACAAAGAACCACACCAAATTTAAAGTATGCTCGTATATCGTTTAAATAATGTATTAGTCTGACTTTATATGAATTGAAACACATACAGATTCATAAACAAACAGGCACACATCATAAAACGTCACATGACATTTAAATATGGCTAAATATCGGTATCCATTTTTTGGCTATTTCAATAATTTTACAATTTCTAGAGCTATTCGAAATCGAAAGAGAATGTTTTATTAATAAAATGAATTAAAAACTGTAGAAATATAAATTAAGTTTACTTAACTTTGTGACTCTGTAATACTTAACCTTAAAAATAACCTGTTACTTATCAATTGAACTTGCGCTTCGTAGCGCCGTACGCACTCAATCATTAATACAAATTTAAGAGTATTATGTTATAGTATTTCTACTAAACTATTAACGAGAAAAATAACGAAGTATGAAATAGTAATGTGAGAAAATAACAACGTAATCATCTTACTTTTCATCACGTAAATATATTGTCCGATACATCAGTGACATACCGGACAAATATCGTCAATTTCCCAAAAACATTTAATAACATTATGTTGTAGTAGTTCTACTAAACTATTATCAAGAAAAATAACAAAGTATAAAATAGCAACATGAGAAAATGACAACGTACTGTTACTTTCATCAAGTAAATATATTGTTCGGTATGTCAGTGACATACCGGACAATATATGTACGTACGTGTAAAAATTTCGTCAATTTCCCTAAAATTATGAACTTTAGAATCATTTATATAGTGTTTCGGTAAACTTTAGGTAAATTTTAAATAATGTTATTTTCTTAACTTGGTTTTTCTGAGAAAAATAGCTGTGACACGTGAGGGATCTTGTAAGAGTTCCGTTTTTCCTTTTAAGGTACGGAACCTGATAGTAATGTGGTATAAAAACATTCTGACATCAAAACTATACCTATAAAATAAGACCCTATAATGATCTAAAAGTTCTTCCAGCCACCCTTGCGTGTTGTTCATATAATCGGGCAATAACTTGACGCGCACCGCATCATATTGCGGAAATGTCGTATTGCCTGCGTGCAGCATCAGCTTCATCCAGGTATGGAGATGGAAAGACCAGGACGGGTTCTCTGTGATTGGTTTTTCACTTAAATAGTTGACCAAGTTCCGAACGCCTGCGTCCCTGAATAAACCTAGGATGTTGAGGTAGTACTGTAAAGGATTAGTTATTACAAAATTTAACGAATGTACGTGTGATAAAATAGTACCGAAAAGGATTAATATTTATAAAATATACCAGATATTCCTGTAATTAAATAATATTAAAAAGGATTAATGATTACAAAATGTAGCGGATTAATGGGTATTGGTAAGAGCATATTTTAAAGGTATACCGAAATAAATTTTCATTGACAGTTTTAGAGCAATAGACTGGGTCCGCTAATAAGTTTTTAAAAACTTAGTGGGCCGTAGAAATCCAGCTGTATATGTACCTTTTCTATTATAGGTTGCCAATATCTGGTAGGCAGTGGCATTTTACCTTCAGCCTAAAAATCTGGTGACTTAGATTCATAAACATTGACAAGGTATTCTTGAAGTTCTTCCGTAATGTCGATATTTTATTCTATATTTGAAGAAGTGATAATCAGGTGGCAAAATGTCAGGTAAATAAGGAATAGCCAATATCTAAACAGGGCAGAGTTTATAAGACTAAACAGTCTTATAAATTATGCCCTGTTTAGTAAAAGTCTGTTAGCTAGGCATACAAATGCTGACAGTAAATCTATGTATTCTTTCTACAAATCCACCTTAAAGTAAATTCCAATGAATGAACACCCTTACATTCATCATTAGCTTAGCATTACCTTTTTATTATTCAATTCAGGTTTGAGTACTACTCAAGTAAACTTCGGTTTTCTCTGAGCTACGGACTTCAATCGACATATCCCGAATTCACAACTCTCACTAGGTAATTAATACACGTGAACGTATAACAACACGGATGACAAGCCATTAGATAGCCGCGAAGTGCACGGGCGCGGTTATCTGTAACGTCCACTCAACACGGCGATCATCGGCGTAAAGGGCAAGCGCGTTTGAAACGGGTATATTTATAGAATAGCGAGGCCGCGACGCGCTAACTCCTCATTAACGTTTCACAGGGTTTTCAGGTACCTTCGTCTGTATATTCCAAATATTCTTTTATCTAATGTGATATTGCGAATAAATTCATTCGAATCGGAGTTTCATTCAGACAAACTCTCTTTCTCTTCACATAGTCATTAACCGAACACACTTCAGTCCATATAGCAAGCCAGCTTCTATGAGTTACTGAGAATAAAACAATCAATAATTTTTTTCGCATCTTATCCTGTCCTCAAGATACACGATTTCAATGTTAACGCTAGGGTTAAGATTCCTGCATTGCACGTACACCGGGTGTCGCACGGGCATCACCAAGGCGACGTGGTGAACATCTTATTCGACTATGAATATCTAGCTTTACGAGTAATATTTTTAGGAAAGAACATCAACAAGAATGTTTCCTTTTATCATAATGACGTGTTAAAATATTGTGATAGAGAAAGTGTAGAAAACAAAAATACTTTATTGCTGAAAAATAAATTATTTCTGGTTGAAAATTCTTATCTAAAGATACCAATTAATCAATGCCTTGTATATTCAATAGTAGCACATAGAATGTAGACATTCTTTATGATTAATTTTTTTATCGAAACAGTCAGAGCGCTTTCCACAGAAGAATGGCGCATAACATTGGCTCATGGTTTAGAGACTCAAAACAGTATATTACCTCGAATTTAATGTCCGCCGAGAATATAAAATAAAATAACCAACTAGTTTTAAGTACAGTATTTCTAACACCAAAGAGTTATGGGCACAATTTTTGAATAATTTTAAGGAGTACGTGCTCAAGAGCAGCTATCACCTTACAAACAAAATGTCATAAGCGACCATGTCTATGGAATTTTTATGTAATCAATAGGGATAATAACGAAAAATGAAAATATTACTTTTTTCTTTTACCCGAAGTAATTATTTAAGTATCCTCATAGGGAGACCAGATGGTTAAGTGCATTTCAGGTTTACTCCTAATAATCATTTAACAATTTTTTTATGCAATCTATACCGCTAAATGCTATAGAACTTCTGATAACCTAACTGAGAACCTTATGAGATATATCAATCATCGGATTCATCGATGAATAGAATAAATATAATTTTAAAACTGCCGAGTCATGAACTACCAACTAATTTCGAAAATAATTTTAATTCATCAACAAAAAGAAAGCACTTTGTGAGCTAATAATTAACAATAAATGATTAAATATATAAATATGATCCAGTATTACTTTCTTAGCTTTATGATAATTTTAAATATTAATATATTTAATTATTAGAAAAATTGGTAAAAGACAGAATAATATGCAACAGGGATCTATAAAAATCTTTCCATTTGTATTCCTCAATGTTAAAAAAGTAATATTCCTATAATCTTAAATTAACTACCGATATACACATATATACAAAGGCATAAAGCAACTAGGCTATTAAAAGCAAAATTCTTTTATAGTATATTTATACATATATTCGTGTTTATAGAAACTTAAATTGCTATATTAACTACATCATTAAATCGCAATTATTTCGTTCTTCAACTTTGAACATCATACTCACAGAATGTGCAATCCTCAAGTCATTACGATCGAGACTAGCCTTAGCTTGCAGCTCAAGTGCCATCATATGGTTTGCAACATGTTTGTCGATGAGGCCAGTGTTGTGTGCAAACTCGCCATGACCGAGTGTCGCGCCAGGATTCACAAGACTACTGCTTATCATCAGACCCTATCAATAACATGGAATATGTAAATTTCCATTTAATATAGGTCAGTGTAACTATTTTGCAGCTAACTGACTTGACACCTAACAGAGCTATTCATTATTATAAAGAAAGAACTACTAAACATAAGAAATAATGTTCTAAGAAAAGGGGTAATTATGTTCTTTTTCTTGTTTAACTATTGGATCCAGTTCAAAAATCCTTTCACTGTTTGGAGTCTACATTATTTCCATTGGTTTATTAAATAGACCACCTCAGTTTCAAATTCCGCGTAACCTAAATTAAATTATTTGTGTGTACATTAATCTATTTAATATAAGTTTAATGGTGTTTAATAGTACCGACAAGGATATCGATTCTTTGTGCAATTTTAAAAGGTTCTATTTGTAAAACTTGTAATTTATCAATATAACTAAATCAAAACAATTTTCAGTTGGAGTATAAGAGTTTAAAAAATTAAAAAACCAAATCCTATCAAAGACAAATAAAATCTTTCTTTAAGTGTTTCATTTACATTTAAAATACTTTGTTAAATGTCACAATTCAAACTGTTTTAATAATTCATATCAAAAATTTTAATGTAAAACTCCTGGCGTTAACTATTCGTATATAATATATTTACCATTCGTATATAATATATACGAATGGTAAATATATTATTCACCATACAACTATTCGTATATAATATATATACCACTTAAGTAGATAAAATATATTGAAAGATCATGTATCGAAATAAATGAAAAAGTCGTAAACGGTTTCTTTGACTTTTAACCCACTATTATAATAGTAATATAAAAAAATATTCATTTCTAACCCTTTCTGTCCGGACTCTCAAATTTCAAATTACACGCTAGACACATTACATCAATATGCAAATATTAAATGCGTATCTGTTCCATTCGGAACTCGGAGAACGGAATTCCGAATCGAACATTTCATTGTTCAGGCACATTTCAACGATTCACATTAATTTATTCCAGTCGCAACAAAGATACACACCTCTAGCGGGTACAACTGCAGAATACAATGTCACACAAATTCTATGCGAATAAAATACCTCGGCAGAGCTGGTACGCTTATAAAATTAAACGTATGTTTTGAATACCACTATTGAGGTCTAACCGGAGGTTCTGCATTTATCGTTATTTCATTATTTATTAAATTAATGTAGTCATAATGGCAAAGTTATAAATGAACATTATTGTGTATTGTTTTGAATTTGTTTAATTTCCGACAGTCTAAAAAACAGTGGCTCTGCCTTATCCTTCCATGTAAAACAAAATACCAAAAATAACAAGGATGCCTCGCAGCAAACTCCATTTTACAGAACAAAAAGAATTAATAAAATATCAACAAAAACATCTATTTAAAATATATATTTTTCGAGATGTCTCACATGGAAACATGAGTAAAATATGATTAGAATAGCTCTACTACAATTGGATCTCAAAGATGAGAAACTCTAAAAATTGGTTAACTCCATATGGTAACCATTTTCACAAAACGAAACAAGCTCACCATTAAATTTATATTTGATTCTCCATGTCGATGGATCTGAATGGCGAGCGAAGTAGCATGCTTGCCGCCGTAGGCCTGACCGGCTATCACCAATGGCGCTGAACGCAGCTCCGAAAACAGGGTCATGAACTGTTGAAGGGCTGAGTACAGCTGCTTTCCGATCTGTCATATTCAAACTAAATAATTATTCCAGTCTACGTCACTACCTATTCTTATTTTACTAGCATATTTATTATATACCTGCTTTAGATATAGAATGTAGTCTACGCAATAGGTGCCTGTAACAATATAGAAAATAGGTGCCAGTATCATGTCCTCAAAAAGTGAGAGTGTACAGACTTGCTTCACATAGCCGATACACAATATCAGGGAACAGTTTGAAATATCACAATGAAACAAAAACTAAGTTAGTCTCATGGTGTCTATAACCTATGAAAAATTCATGTCAATAGCTTCTGCTTCAGATACATATTTTTTTTCAAATTAGATTCGTTTTAGTAATCGGATAAGTAAAAAGGAGAAGTATTTAAAACTTAAAACCTCTAAATTCCATTCCCACAATTCCATTTCACTTATCTGTAGTAATTACACCACTTCCCGCAGCGAACATCTCAGATAAACGTTTCTCATATTGCTCCCACATATACCGTTTTTGATGGACATTCATCCTTTTTTAAACTTCTAATACTGCTTTCTCCTACGGTAACTTTAATATTCTTTCCAAAGTTTCTACCCATCTGATTTAGTTAATGGTTCTAACGTAAAAGTAAAGGTAACGTAAAAGTCCTTTTCCGGCATTAGGTATATTATCCGACATATTCCAGTTTATATAGTATGTGTATATATATATGTATATATATATATATATATATATATATATACATGTGAGTGAGTGAGAGAGTGTGTGAGTGCGTGAGTGGGTCCATGCGTGCGTACGTACGTGCGTGTGTGCGTGTATGCGTACGTGTGCCTGCGTGTGTGTAATAGGTTAATTTGACCGTCCGACATTAAATAAAAACCCAGTCAGTACTAGGTTCTTACGTTCTTACGTTCGAATAAATAAGTCGAAACACGCTTTTCGCTTTCACAGGGATCTAGTATCGTATTATGACTCTTGTGATACAGGCATAAGTATTATTTTACTACACATTTCCCTGTAAATAAGAAGTAAAATTACTTTATGCGAAGATGTCTATTTGGTAACGTTTATTAGTTTAGCGAATTCTTGATGAAAATACATTGTGTTTGAAATTACAAACCTCTTAAAACTATTCCTGTGACTAAACAACTGAATTTTGTTAATTGATTTTTGGCGTAGGGTTGAAAAACTTCAACTGGTATATGAGGATTCATTTAATGTCGAACAGTCAAATCCACATTCTATAAGATTCAACTCTTTAATATATATTCTTGTATATAATTATAAATGTTGTTGAACTTAAAAAAATTCTTTAATGCTAGTTTCTCCTGTAAAAGAAACAAATTAATAATCCTAAGAAACTAACGTTATCTATGCGATATTGCTCGCACTAGGTTCTATCATAAAAAAGACTCCATTATTCCTCTGTAGTAATATTCTTAATCATATTCCAGTAGATCACTACAGCCTAACCTTGCTCACTGTAACAATTTGTCACCTAAAACTAGCACTAATTATTTGTTTTAACCTAAAAGAGAAAATTCTGATATTTGGATACGATGATGCAAGACAAAATTAAATATTATATTTTTAAGGAAAAATATAATATTTGTGTTTCCGGATCGTTTTTTTTGTAAATAGTTTTCTCAGTGTTACCAAATCATAAATATTTCAAAAAATAAAAGTAAACGATTATACTATCGTGCAGAACACGTTTCAGAACAATGTCATATTTTTGGGTAATTTTTTTCATTATACATCAAAGAATTACCTTCCTTTTCAAATTGAAAATTTTGGACGAATTTGTTATTTTAATGCAAGTTAAGAGTTTAGAGGAAAATAAAGTTTGAGACTATCTGGTAAATTCAAGTGGAAAATCTGAACTGTCCTTACCACTTCTTCATTAGAGGCATATCCGCTGTAGTCTTCTGTAAAACTGTAACCAGCGCCAACAGGATTATCGATAAACAGCAAAGAGTGTTGCCCGCCCCAGGAAAAATCCTTAATTTCTATTTGGATATTAAGAACTTGCTTCAATAATTTTATTTTAAAAAATTGGTTATATATATGTTTTATTTTTACTTTCATAATTGTAAAAAAATAAAAAAAATTGAAAATATTAAAAAAAAAATTTCTCTAGTTTGAAATGAAAAAGACCGTAATTTGTTTAAGAGAATATACATTAAAACTGATATTTACTTAACAGACTTGTCATGGAAAGTACTTATTATCACTTATACTTTTTTCATATCTGTTATATCTATGGTGGAGTACACTATGGTGGGAGAAGCAACAGTTACAAGAAACTTTGCCACTGAACTATAGCAAAGCAGACTTAGAGTTAATAAATATCCTGTTATAATGAGTGTTCACCTATACTACTTCACCTATGAATTCTGAAACACTTCTCTGTTACAGTGTTTAGTCTGCATATATGTGACATTTTTATGACCAGATACAATCCTTGTGGACTATTTTAGAACTATGACACTCCTAGGTTTTTTGAAAACACAAAACTATAATAGTTTAAGACTTATCGATAAAAAAAGGAAAAAAAATTGTTAACAATAAATATAGTAAGCATTAATGTGTATATGTTAATAAGGAATTACACTTTTTTGTTAAACTTAAATTCATAATTAACTGGATCTGCAGACAATATCAAAATAATTGCCATTAACAGAAAACGTGTGTCAATACGTCTCACAACAAGTAAACCCTGGTGCATTTATCTGGTCAAAAAAGATTAGGGTATAAGGGCTAGAGAAGTGCGATGTCAATATTTTTTCATACTAGGTGACCCTGTTATGAGTACAAAAAAATAATAGGTACTCATACCTGTTACAAATTACTAGGCCGTATTCTAGGCGGTAAGCATACTTGCTTTTTTGGTGTGCGGTTCAGAGTACATAACAAAAACACTTGTCATAAAGTATCCATTATTTTTTATACATATTTCCGTCTTTCACTTATCTGAAAGAAACTAAATAAAATGTTACAAAATTAAATCGAATTGTTATTGTTCTATTCTTAGAAAACATGTTGCCAGTAATGTTCTATTCTTATAAAACCTGTTTGTTTTTTTTCAGATTATTAATGAAAATATGCATGTCAAATGTCGATATACCACGGAGTTTAGATACAATACATAATATGACGCAGCCACAAGTTACAAATATATTGGATAATAACTTGTCCAAATGTATAACGTGTTACAAATATGAGCCTATTACAAGGAATGTTTTCTGTTTCTTTCTTTCCTAAGAAGTGATTTATACGATTAACGGGATAGCGTGCGTCCGTCCGTAATTACTTTGTTCCTTTTGCTCTTATAGTTGTTGAGTCATTACAGACAGAGATAGACAACTACGTGCTGTGTAATGTCACACATTAGTACGTCCGTTTCACGCAAGTACTTCGTACTCGTACGGATTACAGTATATTTTGCACCACCGACTACGTACCCACAAGGGCACTTTAGTAAAAATAAATTTACAATGTTTTATTTAATGATTAACATCAGAATTTAATGCTAAAAACAAAATGTAAAAACATTCATGTAATAAATAGTCAAAATAAAGTAAACGAATGATTTATTCTTTATTAACCTACCAGATTCTGTAAAAGTTTACATAATATCATCAAGTAGAGAATTATAAAATGATTAAAAATATATATTTTTTATCAATATATATATATTGATAAAAAATATTTTACCTTCTAACTATCTAATCAACACCGCTAAAACTTTTTCGAAGGAACCTTAAAACAGTTAAAGAGGAAAAGTTTCTGGTGACAGGACCTAATTGATTGCAAAGTTTTAGATGCCTGGACAGAGATAATTTTTCGTGGAAAATAGGTGTATAATAGATAAAAAGATACAGTGTTCGTTTCCAAAGCGTAACCATGAGTAGGCAAGTAACTGAATCAGTTTATAAGACAGGCTAGATAACTTTGGTTATTTCAAATATTGAAAACAAGTATAAGTAAAAGAAAATTAACATTAATCATGAATTTCTATCCAATCACATTACATCTTTTGTTCAGAAATATGGTTGTATTTTCTGAGACCAATAATGCAATTTTGGTTTAGTTATGAAATTTGGCAGGCCTTCTAATTTTTCTACGATCCTCAGTAAAAATTATGGGCTATACTTTTCTATAATCAAATATAAAATATATTTATATTATATTTAAAATTAAAAGCCCTAAATTTTAAAGCTAGTTACTGACGCAAGAACATATTTAATAGATCATACTTACTAAAACCCAATTCTTCCGTCGTAGTATTGTAGTATTCTAACGGTCCAATTTCATGGAATAAGCCGAATAAGGAAGACATACTCAAACCACCTTGCAGCCATATAATCAGAGGAGTCGTATCTACTGGTTGCTTTCTTACAGGAAAATACCAGAACCACAGATTGGAATTCAATCTTTCATCAACCGTTAGATATCCAGCGTAGCTCTCGAGTTTTAGACCAAACTGATCTAAATTCACGGAAGCCACTCGTTTGGCATCGTCATATCTAGCCTCCTTGATTAGAGAAGTTAATATAAGCGGTAAATATTCGTCGATAATAAAACGCTGTTCAAAATTTCCAGCAGATTCTCCTTTGGCACTGTAACTGGAAGTGATGATATAAACATTACACTTGTTTGTTAACGAATTCTCATTGTGTAAAAATAAGGAGAAACTACAACCAATTACGACGAAATAATAATTTAATATAAAATTACCTTCATACTTATCATACAAATGTTTACCTTTGCTTATTTACTCAAAATCGTAGTCAGTTCGCATAATGGATGCCATTCGCATAATAGATGCACAGATCCTATGGCTTACGATCGTAATCGCCCCACTGCACCACACCTCTTGTCATTCGATTTACTCGTGTTCTTACTTTCATCATGCAACAGCGTAATGTGTTTACATTCATAAATGGATTTTTTACTTATTCCAACTAAGAATTTGTATAAAAAAACGAAAAAAAAGCAAAAAGTAAACAAACAACTTATTTCAAATACCTGGAATTTGTAATTACTTTAATCAAAAAAAGAGATACAAATATGAAAGAAGCCATAAGACCTTATAAGGTTAACATAAAGGTAACTAAATAATATTACTGCATAATTCTAGTATTTTTAATGAGGTGACACAATTTATCAATCTTTCAGTATAATGGGCATTTTGAAACAAATTAATATATTAGAAAATATTTCTGTAATACTTGTAGGTATTGGTTATAAGTAAGTTGGTTGTCTCTATATCTTTAAAACTGATATGTCAAAGACTATCTATTTGTTTTAATTATAACCATTATGCGAACTTAAAGAAGCAGTTTCGTAGTAAAATTACTAAAAAATGTTTACTGTCCATATTTTATTAAATTATTATTCAAAGTCGTAATCAAATTTATACTCAAAAATAATTTTAAACTCCGTTTGTATTACGGGGGATCGTTTAAAAGTGGTATCTAAAAGAGTTTCCAAAATATTTTTTAATAATTTTAGATTTCAGAGATATATACCCTTACTTCATAAACTACTCAACCTAAAATAATGAAAACAGGATTTTACAAAGTCCATAATCCTAAATGATGTAGTTTTTGAGATATTCACGTTAATATATATCTTATTTATACTCCACCTTATTATACCAAGTATTATTAACTAGGCTGGGAATGAAGGTTTCAATCTTATATTAGTGGTGACTTATTATAAATTATTTTCTTTAATTTCACTTCCGAACAACATATAGAACCCTCGATGATCAGGACTTGTCCGATTTTATTAACTCTTTTTTTCACATACATTTAACCTCAATCTCAAATTTTCCTTTAGAAATTTAAAAGTTCGATTTTAGCATAAACAGACTATTCGAAAAGTATATATATCGGATGTATGAATAAATATACTTACAGCGAATTACTAAAATAAATAGCTCCATTCAGGAGAAGCAGGTGGGCGCTTATCAACATCTGCAGAGCTTGAGCCAATAAATTATTATAACGCTCTTTGAACGAATAGAAATACGAAGTTGCTTATCGATATTGACGATACACAATTGGTTTCAGTTGATAGCTGAGTTCGATTAAGTTACAAGTTAGAAAATATTTTTATCGATAAGTTACACTAGACGTTTTTATATAGAACGATTAAAAATTAGTGGTTTACTTATATTTTTGACTTCAAAAAATCCCTACTAATGTAATGGAACTGTTTTTGTTCGTTTGTTTTTCGTTCGCCATACATAGGATTTCACACTGGAAATTAAAACTAGAATATACATAACTACGGTATAATTTATAGGAGGAGAGTACTAAAAAAGTATGTCTATTAATTTAACTTTTAAAGTTGGTGGAACATGTTCCATTTAGTATGCTAAATTCATGGGTTAGGTAGTTCAGACCTCCATAACTTACAGAGTGCGCCTCACTGCATCACAGCAAATATTAGAAGTCACTAACTACATAACTGGCCTGATTGAAATCTATACGTATTTTCTTGAACAATTTTTTTTTATATTTTCCTAATATTTTCCTACGGCAAAATCTTAGTATGTATTTCTTAACACCGGTCGTAACTCAAATAGTTAATGATTCGTAATCGTAATAATCTACATCTTCGTATTTATGGAAAATAATTAATATTCTCGTAGTTTTTTGAAGTTCCGTATCTCAAAAACAAAAAAGAACCCTTATGAGATCACTTCCGTATTCGTCCGTCTGTGATAATTTTCATATATATATATATATATATATATATATATATATGTATATATATATATATATATATATATATATATATATATATATAATAGCCAGCCTAAAGATAGGTAGGTACCTTTCCTCAGTATGGGACCACCATACAAAGCACAGAGCATATAATATAACTAGAGATGGTAAGTAGGTGTGGCACGAGCGTAGAGAATACAGGAATTTCGGGATCCCGGCCTTATTCCAGCCCTGAAAATTTCGACATTATTATTTTCCAATACCGGGATTTTCGGGATTGAAAAAATATTAAAAATTAAACCCATCTAGGTGATGGGTTTAATTTTTAACATTTTAAACATTTTCATATTTTTTTAGAAACTATAAATGAATAAGTTATAAATGTGCCTTTCTTCGTAAATGCAATCTCTCCATGTGAGCCATCTTGTTTTGACAGCTGATCATAGTTCATTTTGTCCATGAATTGAGAGGATTGTGTGTGCGATGTGGATGTGCACTCATTTATTAAGTAAGTAGTGTTTTTTTGTTACTTATTAGATGTTTTTCTTGTATAGTTTCATAATTTACATAAACTAACGGTTACGTCATAATATTTGAAACTCAATTTGCGGTTGCTTATAGAAATAAAGACATTTTTTCAAAAGTTATATTTTTATTGTGGGAATGCATTTTTTTTTCTCTTTTAAAGGTATTAATGGTAAAAAGCTTCAAAAATCTCCGCAATGTCGCTTTCTAAAGAGGTTCATATATTAAACATAAGAAAGATGGACCTATCATCAATATGGAGTAATTTTCTTTTCGCCAAAGATGGTTATACAACGCGAATTAAACAATGACCGACGACTGTACTAAATATTTTAAGAGGATCGACCAAAGGATTGCACACTCATCTATCATCAGAACATAATATGAAAAGTGACAAAGCCGTCTTCCTCGTCTGGCCAAAGCCTTGAAGAATCACCATCGAAACGAAAACATAGTTCTGTAGAGCATTTTTTCGTTAAATCTGATACTTAGGATGACGTTTTAACTCGAATGACAGCTAGAGACGGCTTTGCTTTCAGTGTGTTTGTAACTTCAAAAGATTTGAGGGTGTTTTTATTGTCGAAAGGTTATACAGATTTGCCAACATTTGCATCAACAGTTTACAATCGTGTTGTCAATTACGGTCAGAAAGTAAAAAGGATATCAAGGCTGACATTAAGGCCAACGCTTTAGTTTAATTTTGATGAGTGGACATCTTCTTCTAACAAACGATACGTAAACGTAAATATCCATTCGCTTAAAAAGTTTTGGACTTTGGTCATGTTAATGGCGTGTTAATGTATCACTGAAGGCTGAAGTTTGTGTTCATATCTTAAAAGAACGCCTTTCTCAGTTTGACATTTGTCTTGATACTGATATTGTAGCAATCGTGACCGATAGGCCTAATATCATGCATCGAGATCGATGGTATGTCAGCTAGAATATTCCGGGTTATCAGTTAATATATATGGTGGCCTCTTTGTACCTTGCACCATTAAAGCAGTTTCCCTAAGCAGCGTTCCATCAATTTCAATGTGATGGTATAACTCTATAATCTTCCTCCAAATATGGTTCTTCCAACAGAAAAAAAAAGTTTTAAATTGAACCTACGATTCCAGAGATTAGTGCGCTTAAACACCAAAGCCTAACAAAGAAACTTTGTCACTGCTCCCTCCTATTACTTAATTCTTATGAATAGAGCATGATGATATATAGTTTTCAATTTTCTTCAAAGTACGTGTAAGCTTCTCAATACAAAAATAAACTGAAAGTGGAAATGTGATTCTTAAGATTAGCGCGAATAAACAAACAAAAACAAAACAAACAAATTTTGTCACTGCTCTTCCTAATATTTAATTTCTATGAATAGAGCATGATGATTTATAGCTTTCAATGTTTTTAAAAGTATGTGCTTTGCAACACAAAAACAAACTGAAAGTGGATGTGTGGTTCTTAAAATAGAAATAAAGATATTCATGTACATCTACTTACATATACGTACATGCATGCCTGCATATACATGCATACATACAAAATTCGGATATATACATCACATGACCTCTTTTAGTCATGCCTTTACTGCGTATACTTACTTATTTACTCACCTACCTACTAATGTTATAGTTACTTTATGCATTAGTATATACCTGTTTATACTTACTTGTTTACCTACCTACTAATGTAATAGTTGCTTCGTGCCTTTGTTTGCACCTATATATACTTTATAAACATTACTGTTAGATTATGATTAGACCTATTTTATCAAAGTTAAACCACGGCACCTGTGTGTAAATTTCCATGGTAAAGTTCTAACCAGATTGTCATGAGTTCACACTGGAATACCTTCAGTGCCATATGTTAAATAAAAATCATCCAAATCAGTTGATAGGTGCTGAAGATATGAGGCAATATATATAATAAGAAATACAGTCGAATTGAGAACCTCCTATTTTTTCAAGTCGATTAAAAGAGTTTTTGTGGTATCGGACGGAAAAAATTTTCTTTTTCACTTAATTAACTCACATTTGAATAATGCTTGAAAGTGTCAAATGTATCCGTGGAAAATAGCGATATGCGTAGTTCACGATATCCAGCTCCAACAAAGATCGCACGGGAAACTGCATCGTTCCTCTTTAAAACGGTGACATGATGCCAGCCCTATGTCTCTTTTTAGCTCGGTTATTGAAGGTTGAATTTACTTCGATGAAGACGCTCATTTGGGCGCGATTACTCCCCATATGTGGCATCTATTTTAAAGTCGTTTTCATGTCAAAAAATAATATGATGCTATTACGTACCTTCCATAGATATTAAGTTTCGACATCACATCTAGTATAGAGTGATATTTGTATTTGTGGTAAAATAAAAACAAAGAAAATAAAAGACATTAAAATATTGACTGCCTGTTTATTTCATTTTGTCGTACCTTTTTGACAAAAACATTTTGAAATTAATCGAAAGTTACATTTTCAACTTATTGCGCATATTATTTTGTTAAAACAAAAAAATAATTTAAAATACTTCTTAAAAATGTTTTCCGCAACGTTAGGCAAGTTTGTGGGCTATAAAAAAAATAATAATATTTAAGCGAAAAAAAAGAAAAGTTGCTTTTATAAAAAATATGTTAATACTTCCCGATATACAGAAAAATTTGTTCAAGCTGAAAAGATTATTTGGTATAATAAAAAAAGTCATTAAATCCAATTCCAGTTTATAATTTGGAGCTATTTAATAATTACATATACAAAATTCAATCATAGAATTAATTCGTTTGTTCGATTAGAAACAGAAAAAAAACAATTAAACTTTAGAAAAACGGAATGAACCTAAATTGAAGTCTCAATAAAAAAATCGAAAATTCACCCCAAAATATTACCTCGCAGGGTGATATTGTCATTGGAATCAAAATAAAAGGATATTTAATAACAAGATAAAATACATCACATTTGAGTGAAACGATACTTAGGTTTAAAATACGTTACCAAAATGATATTAAGCCAGTATTCATTCTACAGTTGGCCTGCATACTGTCTTGATATATATATATATATATATATATATATATATATATATATATATATATATATATATATATATATATATATAAACACTTATTGTATTAATGACACGCGTATTGTATTAAGGGAGTTTCTGATCTATAATATGTGTATAATTTTATTAATTTTTTTTGTATTATTTGTCCTGAAGTGGAACAGTTTTAAACACATCCTATTTGATAGTTTCATCTATTGTAAAATTAGTGTAAATCGATTAATAACAATAACTAATTAGTTTATTTGTGAAAATGTGTTGGTGAGAGAAATAACTTTGCCTCGAGTCATTGAATAATAACGACGAAAGGCAAACCTACAATGACAGAATAAACGTCCCTGCAATAAATAATTTCTTCCAGCTCGAACTAATATTTTCAGACTTGTATATGAAGAGTGGAATCAGTGAGTAAGAACAATTATTTAATATCTTTCACAAGTTTATTCCTATTCCTTAACTCGTATCCCTTAGCAGAAGCTAGAGGCCCAGTATCCTTGCTCAGGCTGATGTCCTGAACGAAAGCCGATATAAGTCCGAGAGCCCAGGCGGGCTGGTCGGCGGGCACCATGTGACCAGCATTACGAACTAACACGTCCGTGAAGTTTCCAGCTGATTTGTGATACCTGAAATTATGTGATTGAAAACGATATTATTTTTTTTATATATTTTAATAATTGTAATTATCCATGATACCATTTGTTTATAGTCCGATCGTATTCACAAACCAGCAGCTATTGTTCTTGCGACGGCTAGGAATTGCTCAAAAATGTTCATACTAGCTTTTTGTAATGACATATACGTCTTTTGGTAGGTAAAATCAAATAAATACTTGTAAAATTTAGTATTCAGGGTAACGAATTCAAAAAAAGACAAATTTTATTTCAAAATAAATTAACTGATAGCAAAAATATTGCTTAAACCGATACTTTTTTACTAAATTAAAAGTGAATGATACTTATATTTGTTAAATATGGGGAAAAAAGAAAAGCAGTTTTGCTAAAATACACCCCAAGCATAAATATTTTTAGTGTAGTGTCAGAGATGTCCCGTTTTTCAGACTACGCCCATTAACATCTAATTCAGATCTTAAAAACAACAAAATGAATATATAGGTACGTAGTATTCTGAGATGTATATACACATGAAATATACATAAGCATTAAGTAAATACCCTTACTAGAATGCAATTTTTAAAATTATATACGACATGTTCACTCTTTTTTCCTGTTGTAATATCATCAATAAGATAGTAATATCAGCAAAAGACACCCAAGAATCGATGTACCAATAGGGTAGTTCAAGACAAGACATGGACGTTTTAAAATGATATCTTTTTCAAATTCATTATATACGAATACGTACTTATCTCCATGAAAAAAAACCGAAAAGAAAATATTTATGTTTAAAGAAATATTCTGAGAAAACGTAACGAAATCAATTCTAAGCCTATTAATTCTATATTAGTGATTATAGTATCATCAACACAAAAATAAGACTTTGATATCAATTGATATTTTGAAAAAAAAAACAAAGATTTTAACGAAAAAAAATCAGATAACAAAATGACTCCAAACACGTTTTTCATTTATTTTTTAAAGCTTTTATCTGCTATTAGTACAACTGTAATATTGCTAGTTAGTGCTTTTTGATTGACTGGTCAGAGCTGTTAATTTATTGTAAAGTTTTATACGTTTTTAAAATGTTAGATAATCGCCAGTAGACTGCAGAAACTGACTGCTATTGTTCAGTAAACTGCAACACCTCTAAACTATCATTAACTCATACAAGACAAAATTTCTAAGCATTTTTACGTGGTGATTTTGGTCTTACATAAACGGTAAGGTCATTTCCCTCTTTCCTTCCACTTTGAACTTGTGGCACTTATCGTTTAACACCAAATCCCAGGGAGACGGCTTGTTTATTCCCGTGTGATTTTTAAAATATCAAAATTTCGATTTTCACATTATCTTATGTAGCTTTAACGAATACAATACTTTCAATACGTCCACTAAAACTGTCAACGTATTGTAAGCATCGAAGTGAAACGAAGAGTTTGTATACCTTCATTAGACACTGAAGATACGCGTGACATTAAAAATATGACGGTCAGAAATACATATTTTTGCCAAGAAAACAACACAATTAATGAGATATCTTATGGAGGCCCAGAGTATTTTAAAATATCCCGACAGGAAAATGTTAAAAACGATCAATTGTTCAGTTATATTATTTTTTACGTACAGTTAGAGAAATATTTTCTACAGTTAGGTTGGCAGCTTATAAACCCGCCATTTGTGTACACAAAATTTTCAACTTTTTATATGTAGTCAATAAAATCAATCGTTAATTATATAAGTACAACCTAATTCTGCAGGCAGAGTTAAAGTTCTGTCCTTGTAGAAAACTTTGAGCCTTTGACTGAAAAACCAGTGAAGTTCGACTCTGATATAACTTTCGTCTTTAAATTTTCTGTCACGTAAATGATTAGGCAGAGAGCGAAACAGATGGTAATTATATGGCAAAAGATCTGGAGAGTGAACAATGGGTGAAGTAGCATACTCCATTCAAGTGAAAGTAGTTTTTCACGCGTTACTTTTGTTACGTGGGGTTGAGAATTTTCATGTAAAAATAAACTTTCCCTTGATTTTAAAGAAGTTTAGGGGTGATTGCTCAATTGTTTGCAATAAATCTTAACTGTAATTGTATTGTTAGCTTGAAAGAGTTCCCAATGAATAACTCAATGAATAGCTCCATTTATACACCACCATGCGGTCACCAGTACCTTTTGTCCAATATTATATTTTGGTCTAGATACACTTGCACCTTTTTTTCCAACTCCTAGCCACTGGCGTTTACGCTAAAAATTAATATAAACCATTCACTTTTCATATCCTGTAACCAGATATTTAGGCTCTAGTTGGTACGATGTGAACTCAGTAGCTCCAAGCACAAATTGGATCTCTTTTGAAGTTGAAAGAGTGTTAGCTCGTGTGGTAGCTAAACTGAATATTTCCACTTCATTCTCAAAGCATAAAGTTGTCTTTCCATTGCAGTATAAAAGCATGAAAATAGCTCTGCCAAACAAAGCGAACGTAATCTGGGATTTGTTTCAATAAGGCTTTCAAATTTTTCTAGCTCAATTCTTTGAATCTTTAGAATCAGTGCTTGGCTGTGTCGTAAGAGGGCATACTTTTACCCATCGTTGTGTGTATATTGCATGATGCTTCGCTGGTTTTTCAGCGAAGAAGAATGAGAAGAGTCCTTTAAGTTCACTTCGAAATACTTTAATTTTTAATTTATTCTTTGCTCGCCTTTTACTCGATTGCAAACTGAACAGAAGTTCAAATGCCGCACTCTTTATATACCCTACAAGAAATATTCTAGAAGCTTCTATAACATTCGAGAAATCGGTCGAAAAAAGTGGCGGGTTTATAAGTTGCCAACCTAATAGATACATACTTATAAGTTTCAATAACGATAACACGACTAAGTTTATGACTTATTTACAAAAAAAATGTAGTGTGGCTGTGTCATGGACACGACTGTGTGTTGTATGTGAATACGTCTATATAACGCATAATTTCAACCGCCCCAGCTGCAGATGTACTGGCACCGTCGTTGATCCGCTCGCCGCATTCATTCTATTACGTTCCCGGCACTGCTTGACTCAGTCATATCGTGTTTTATTATTATCATTCGATTGTTCTTGAGAAGCCCTTTCCAGCCGTATACGATCTCTGTATTTGGTTTTGGCTTTTCGACGCGTATAGGGCGACATTATATATTTTTGACAATATTTTTTTATTCTAACACCTTATTATATTCACTGTCACTACTTTAAACTAATGTTTTATATACAATCTATAGATTTTGTCGACAGCTAACGATTAAAACTTAAACGAACATCGTAGCTTTTCCGAATCAAAAGTTATACTAATTGCAAATCTCGATACACAGCAAAATAATCTCAAAATGGCGGCGCTTCCCGCTCCACCGCGTGCGATGCGTCACTGTTTTCGCTTATCGTAATGAATTCTTTGATTCTTTAGCTATTCAGTGGTATAATTTAATTTTTGATGTAGAGGATAGACTCGAAACTGCAACGCCAAACTGTATCACCCGATTTTGTTATCATCAGGTTTTTTGGATTGCCCCCGTTTGGTAGCAAATTTAAAGACGTATTCACGTCAAAATGTCTGCTTAGAACGTTAAGTAAATAAGTCAAAAGCTTTTAGGTACCTTAACCTTAAATACCGCAACTGACTTCTGTTCTAAATACCGAATTAATTCACTTTTCTCTAGCACTAACTTATAAAGTAGAAATCGTTCTATTTTCTTGTTTATTTTTTTTAATATGTGTGTCGTAGAAGGAACGCTACATATGCTATTTCTCACCCAGCCAGCTTTCCATTATGATACCAGGGCAGACGTTCGCTGCTGTGATAGAGGTCACGCGCTGACCAGTTTAATGTTGCATATGTCCTGGCTGAAAGAGCGGAAGCCACTATGATGTCCAACTGCCCACTAAAACCAATTTATTTTTTTACATTACAATTATTATATTTCTCTGTTATTTTCATTTGACAATAAAACAGGCAATATACAATTTACATTTTATAATGAATAACAGATACGTTCTTTGTTAGAGTTTGGTAGAGTATACACAGGTTGATTCTGCGCTTCAAGCTGACCATATTCGAAGCGTGTTTCTGGAAAAAATGTATTTTATGTTCATTGAAATTACGACTTTGACAGTGATTTTTTTAAAAACGCTTGAAAACAGTTATATAGTTTCTTAACATTTCTTACACATTTTAATTTACACAATCAGCTGTGTCAATGACTTATTTTGTTACAACATATATATATATATATATATATATATATATATATACATACATATATATATATATATATATATATATGTATATTTATACAAGGTAACAAAGGATATATCTACTATACATACAGCAGATTCTATATCTCAATATTTGAAGCATCTTTTTGTAAAAGAATGCAAATATTTTTCTTTTAAATTGCGACTTTTACAGTGATTTTTTGAGAAACGCTTGAAAACCGTTATATAGTTTCTTAAAATGTCTAACTCATTTTGATTTACACAATCACCTGTCTCAAAAATAGACATTTTTTGTTAGAACTTATGTACATTTATACAAGGTAACAAAGGGTATGTCTATATACATATAGGAGATTCTGCGCATCAATATTTGAAGCATGTTTCTGTAAAAAAGTACAAATATGTTTCTTTTAAATTGCAACTTTGACAGTGATTTTTTAAGTAAGATTTGAGAATTTTCAAACAATCCCTGAAATTTTCTCCTCAGCTTGATACACAGAATCGACTTTATAAATAATGGACATGTTCTTTGTTATATGTGTTCCTGTATACATTTAAATAAAACACAAGAAAATTATAATATGGTAACATTGAGTGGCAAACTACCAATCCGAGCCAAGATCGCGTGTCTGAAGTCACGAACTGAGCATGAAAACTGATAAAAATCCGAAATCGTACTCAACATACAATTCAAGATCAATACGTATATACCTGCCAACCGCGGATGGATATTAGTACATGCGTATGATAGATTAAACATAGAAAACAAAGTATGTAATGTCACCTTTCGGACTGGACATAAAACACTGCTAACAGTAATACAAAATAATTTGTTAACGTAACTAGTGATCAATTATAGGAAAGACAAATATATGTTGGAACGTGCACATGGTTCCGGTCATCCGTCTCCCTTACTTATGTCCAAACATGTCTGACACATTATCTTTTTCTAATACTTTGATTATATTTGTTTTTTTGCGTTCGCTTTTTTTGAGTTAAATATTTAAAAAATATACTAATTGATAAATTCGTATAGAAAGGTTTGAATATTATACGTTAAGAAAAATTAATATAATGTCATTATAAATCGACGTAAACATCTAAGCAAATATTCATAGAAATTTACGTAGACAATTGTAAATTAAAAAAATAAAAACGATGCTAGTACCAGAACACGGCTAAATGCAGATAAGGGAATTCGGGATATATTGCTTCTGTTGTCAATTATTCATTGCGGATTATAAATAAATTAAGTACATAAGTTGTTAGTATTGTAATAAATGAAGGACATGTAATATTGGTGATAAACAAATAGACAAAATTTTGACAGTTTATTTTTGACAAACATAACCAGCTGATAGCAGAAGTGAGTGCGATTTTTATTCGTTTTCGCGCATGCCTAATCTTCTTGTCTTAGCTATCGTGTTCATCTATCTCTTTCTGTAGTTAGCTAAGTAACTAGTTTCCGTCCTTCTTGCGATAGATTCGATACCTTAAAAATAAACGTTACTTAAAAACTTCAGATGAAAAACGTTGTACGAAATTCGACCTTGATATTTTACTCTTATCGCATCCAAAGAAGTACTAAACATGCTACAAAAATCATAAAATTTTTCTTAGTAAGTTAACGTATATTTAAAAAGGTTTTATTTTTTGCGAAAATTGGCAGTCACAAACAAATGGAGACGTGAGTAATTTTATAAGGGTCACAAAAACCCTTTAAGGTTCTATAAATCCATACCTTAAAGGGACAAAAACCCTTAAATGAAAAAACTTAATGCAAAACCAGTTGAAAAGTAATATTGAGGTGATTAGACCATGTTGGACGTGTGGAATAGAAAGATTAAAAAAAAAAGATAAACAAGAAAAAAACGAGGGAGGAAAGAAAATTACAATTTTTTAATTTCTTTTTTATTACTATGATGAATTAGATATTAAGCATTGTGTACGTTAAAAATTTACTGGTTTATAACTGACGAAAGTTGTAATAAGACAGATAAATACTATTTAATTTATTTCATGTTTAAACAAGTTGTAAAATAAACAAAATTACTTTTCATAATTTCACTTCACGTCTGTTTGAATATTCACGTCTAGCACATGCCAACAAAAAATTGAGAAACAACCAGGTTATAAGCCTGTGACAAATTGGTGGATATGGCGAAATGATGAGAGTACCGAGTTACTTCAAAGCTCTAAAAATAAATAATTGTTTATATTTCGATAAATCGTCAATATATTCGTTTTCAAGTACCTTTAGGGTGCTGAATTCGAATTTCAATTTACTTGCAATGCAAGATGGCACTGAATTCGAATTTCAATTTACTTGCAATGCAAGATGGCGCTGAATTCGAATTTCAATTTACTTGCAATGCAAGATGGCGCTGAATTCGAATTTCAATTTAATTGCAATGCAAGATGGCGCTGAATTCGAATTTCAATTTGATTGCAATGCAAGATGGTGACGTCTGCCATTTTCATTTATTGCGAATGGAAGATGCGCCATTTTAAATCTCAAAAACATTGTAAAATTCGAATTCAACACATTAAAATTACAATGATGTAAGATTATATAGAATATACGATCCAAGCTTTTTCTTCACATAAACGCTTTTAATAAAAAATAAAAATCCACACACAGTATGACACGCGCAACCAGTACAAACTAATATAATTAAGTAGGAGGGATGGCCGTCTTTTTTTGCACATTTTTCAGTATATTTTGGAAGATGCCGTACATAAAGTTATGAAAAAAAAATACTTTTAAGACCCTTGTAAATCGACCTTTCGCGCCTTGTAACTATATATGGATTTAATAAAATCTTACATTATATTTGGAAATTGAAAAATGTTTTTGAGTACTTAATTTGGCATAAAATTTCCATGCAAGTATTTTTAAGGGTTAACCTTAAGGGTTAAGTTAATGTCTTATGACTATTCCAAATGTCAAGCTTCTTCGTCAAGTGATTTCTGAGAAAAACGGCACCGACAGACGGATAGAGAGTGGGTGATATTGTAAAGATTCTTTAATTCGTTTTAAGGCAGAGTTGTTTTTCACCTGTAGCACATAACCCTGTAATGTTCCAATAACTCCTCCAACCAGGGCTTGGCGCTATTCATGAAATCCGGTACGAGCTTCTTGTAGACTATTCCGATGGAAGTGTAGTTGGTGCTGCCTACGTGTAGCGCCTTCCTAATTTCATTCTGCTGCACCAGTTTCGAATAGTCGCCGCCCAGCGGCGGAGCCTCTTCTATGTAGTTGTAAAGATTGTCCAGCTTCGAAGCTTGGAGAAATGTGCTCAGGATGTGATTGTAGTACTGGGAAAAGAAAGGATGTTGTTGATGGATAAATGCCAAACTTTTTCAGCACAACTAAACCTTCATCCATAACTAAACGGTGAACGTAAATACGTTTGGGGTGATAAGCTATATATTTTGTTAACATACCTATAAGTTTTAAATTGTTTTCATTTTATTTTTAACAAATTTTATTACAAAAAAATATCTCGAAAATATATTATTTTTAGTTTTTCTTCATTTGAAGGATAAATGAAATGTTATACCTGTTTTATATTCATAAATTTAATTAATAGATAATATGAAAATGAAAAAATTTGTAAATAACCTTAGAATAATTAAAATTTATAAAATTTAAAAGGAATGCAAACCAGTAATAATAGATTTTTAAAAAAATTGTTAAAGGTAGACTAATAAAATATAAATTTAGAAATAGGTTTTCTGTCAGTCGTTTAAAGAGTTATATTTAAAGATATATTTGTGTATATTTTATTTGTGGAAAATATTTTTGTAAAATATAAACAGTATGAAATTCCCAATAATTTTAATTTATTCTTCAAAATCTCATATAGATTTCAAAATATATTGTTATAAGGTCTAAAAATCCGAAGCGAATGCAATAAAAACACATAAATAATAAAGAATTCCCTTGTTATTTTTTTATTTTTTCTTACGCTTCTCATATAAATAGAATCTTATCACATTGACAAAACGTGAAATTAGTGATAAACTTTTACACACACATTAAATATGAAATGAAAAAACAAATTACAAAAAATATTCACATACCACATATCATTCTTAGTGATAGGTACTCATAACCGATAAGAATGATCCATTATCATAAATAATCAAATTATGATCGAACATGTTATATTTTAGCTACTTATTCTGTAAGCACGTGTAATGAACCTACTTATATTTTGTGACAAAGTATATTCTATTTAAAAAAAAACTACGTAAATAAGTTTTTTTTTGTTTCGTAACTTAGTTCGTGTAAATTTCTTAACTCAATCATTTTATGTGAAATCACGCCAGTGTAAAACAAAGATGGCGGCTTCTGTCTGTTTTGAAATAAATCATCACCATATTCGATTACCTTTAGGGCGCTGAATTCGAATTTCAATTTGCTTGCAATGCAATATGGTGACATCTGCCATTTTTATTTATTGCGAATGGAAGATGCGCCATCTTAACAACATTGTGAGATTCAAATTCAACACACTAAAATTTTGCAAACTCGAATATAGCGTCGATTTACAAATTACAAATTATAAACGCCGCCATCTTAAGTATAAAAAGCATTGTGAAATTCAAATTCATTGTTACAAAATTAGTCGAAAATGAATATAGTGGCGATTTATTGCAAACGTCAGATGTCACCATCTTGAATCTCAAAAACATTAAAGAATTTTAATTTAACGTCCTCAGATTAGTCGAAACTGAAAATTATGGCTATTTATAATGAATGTCTTGAATCTCAAAAATATTATGCACTTAAAATTTAAGATATTAAAATTAACCGAAAACAAATATAGCAGCGATTTATAGCGATTGACAGATACCACCATCTTGCATCTCCAAAACATCATCAGAATCTTATTCAGTGCTCCATTGTAACGAAATGACAATTGACTTACCTGTTTATATTATGTGTGGGATTTAATGAATGAATATATATTTATAATTATGAATAAAATATAAAAGTATATATGAATAAATATAATTTATAATTATATGTAATTTTTATATACAAACTTTTGGATTAAATTTTGAATAACCAATAAAATTTACTCTTAAAATTATGATAACAATATCAGGACGCATGATTCAGTATTACGAAATGCATTGAGGAAAATGACAATACTTCGATGTAGGTAGCATATTGGTGACTAAGAAAATAATTGAATTTAGAATGCATAGAAATACGTGGGCTGCGGTGTCATCAAACTCCGTTATGTGGAAACCTCGTGTGGCAAATTAATATTTTTTTGCAAAAAATTACGTCAATAGTGGAAAAAGTCCATGTAATATATACAATTTTCGTTTCGTTAATACATTCTCGAAGTTTCTAAGGCAATTAAAATGTGTTACCTTAAAATTTCAAGAATATCTAGATATGTTCAAAACAATATGCTCGTAACGGGCGTGGCTAGGTTAGCGCCGGCGTTTTTGAACTTTTTCTGTGATGTTTGCGAATTAATATCTCAATCTATTCAGAATATTTTAAACAAAGCATTTATTTATATTATTATCTTATACATATTTTTTTGGATTTGAAAGTCTGTAATTTGTATTTGAGAAGGCTAACGGCAATCGACGTTTAATGAAACCAACCACGTGTCCTTAACTATTTTCAAAAAGAAATGTTTTTTTTATTAGTCGAGCAAACTATTTTTTCAAAAATATTTTTATTTTTACTTTATTATAATAAATATATTTTGATCAATGACTCTATAATTACATGTGGTAAGGTCCAATGAGTGCTAATAATAATTATTTACTGAAAGTGTTTACGCGCCATTCATCATGGATTACCAATCGAATGAGACGGGAGAAGAAACCGTGTGGAAAAAAACGAGAAGAATAGAATAAACAATAAGTCTGTCTCACTTTGTCGTATAATGATATCTCTCCGCTGGTCGCGCAAGATGAATAGTGCATAAAACGCTTATAGTTGTTTTTAACACAGCATGAATAGTTATATACAAACCAGTTAAAATAAAAGTTTAATAAAAATTATATTGCTATAGTGTTTAAAGTTTATTTATTGTAATAACTTAATCCATTCCCTACATTAAATTTTATCATAGAAAAGTGCCTGTGAGTTTTTAAGTAAATGAAAGTCATTAACAAAGGTGATTAAGAAAAACTAATTTGTTAAATTTATAAAAAATTTAATCTGTATAATATGCAACTAACGGGAGGAATTTATGAGGAGACGATTATTACAACGCCGCCTATGGGAGGGAATGTTTTTTTTGGTCTTTGACTGTTAGAATCACGTCTGGTCACAAAATAATTATATTAATGAGCTATGATCATAAAAATAAAATGTCTGGATTAACATTAAATTACATAGCAGAAATATTTCATTTGATTTTGTTCCCGATATTTCCCATTAATTAATATAGCTCATTAGATATGTTGTGACCAAAGGTGACTTTATAGCTACAATTCTAAAACGTGCTCTGTTCGGTTATTTAAAAAAATGATCTATTTATATAAAAAAAACGATATTACGCTTCACTGTTATAAAAAAAGGTTCTTACCGAGAAAGCCTTCTGCTTATTACCGTGCCTCAAGAGTCTATCGGTCAGGATCTCAATTACGAGCATGTCTCTGGCTACTTCGGAGTCCACCAATGCTGTCTGCTCAGCGAATGCGCTGTAGGCCAACATCGATTGAGGATCTATGAATCCATTTCCAATTGCTAGACCCTGAGTAAGGAAATAATTGAATAATCTTCTAAATTACCATGCTAAGCATCTATTAAGAAACTTCTGAGAAATTTACCCTAGCATACACGTTGCACATTTTTCGTCTACATTGCCATTTTTATTAACATTTTAAATTAATTATTGTACAATCCAAGATCTGGATCAACTTCCCACGGTCACTACTGTAGATGCAAACGCTGTTGCCAAACGTAAAATCTTTAACTCCATACAGGATATTTTAAAGGCCTGAAATTTTCCTCAAATAATAGCTCAAGATTCTATCCCACCTGCAGGAACTGTCCCCAAACTCCACTAACACAGAACCCATCCTTAACTGCCAAGCCATTACTGCTTCTCTTTTCCAACTTGGATCACAACCGGATGAAATACTCTACAGCCATCAAGCTCCGAAACTTGCGACTCTTGTCATCAAGGCTTTTGGAGAAATTTAGCTCAGACCCATAAACACAACACAACAACAACAATTAATTATGATTTAATTATCTCTCTAGTAAGTGCATGTTCTCCTACATCATCCCTGCATTGTGTTCCCTTCTCACTTTATTTTGTAAGTCGGCGTGGTATATTGGTCCTACACTACTTCTTTAGGGTTCTGTACATAAATAGTCTAAATCAATCTTTCGGTTTTTAAATCAATATTTACATATAATTTATAGAGTTTAATTAGTTATAAATACCATATCGTTTTAGAAAAATTTTTTGGAGAAAACTGATAAATTTTCAAAGAATTTCACTTTAGCCCTTAACTGCGGTGTGAACAATGATTGTGACTCCAACTTGCCAACGTATTTCGTTATATTACCTTTACATACGTAAGAACTTAACTGGAAAAAAAAACTTAAATTGGATTAAATGCAGCAACATATCTGGTTGCATTGGTAAACATAATATTTATTTTAAAGGAAACGTGATTTTTTAGACTTTCGATTAAGAAATAATAAGCATTCTTTTTATGTAAAAACGTATGAATGTACGTCTGAGTTTTTATTCCCTTCTATAGCCAGAATGTTTTCAAGAATTTTCATATATGAGCTGTCATTAGATTCGGCTTTGTTTAACAAATATTACTAAATACTATAATGTTACTTGAAATTTAATTTAGCATAAATATGGAGCCACAAATATGAAATGCCATAGAATATATATAAAGTACACAAAGTTGCTACAAAATTATATAGCTACAAAACCCAGAAATGGAGTGAGTGGATAACCTGTAAATTGATGGGTGGGTCGTCTGTCTTCTTGTGACGATGGATGTTTATAGCGAGTGATGGGATGTGCTTGCCAGCATACGACTCTCCGGCGATGAAGAGTGGAGCTGAACGCACTTCGGAGAAAAGCGTCAGGAATTGCTGCAGAGCGCTGTATAACTGGGATCCGACCTGTAATTCAAAGCCGCTGTCAAGCTATTCTTCGAAATTCTACGACTACACACTCTATCTAATAAACTACGGCACCCAGCCGACATGTAATAGCACCTGGATGAACGTATCTGCTCTAATATTTATTTATTCCCAACGACGGAGCCAATTTGGAAGAAAGAGACTACATTTCGATTTAGATTCGACTAAACTACATTTAGATTCGTTTAGTACTCTCTGAGGAATTTGTGACAATTCTATGTTTACCCTGACCTATAAAATATATGTATTTATGTATATGTGTATATATATATATATATATATATATATATATATATATATATATATATATGTGTGTGTGTGTGAGTGTGTGTGAGTGTGTGTGTGTGTGTGTGTGTGAATTAGGAACTATTAGGAGTGCTTAAGAAAGAATACGCATCCATTGCATGTGCAACGTAAGTAACTGGCATGTAAATGTAAATCTATCCATATTCTTCTCTTCTCTCGTATGATCGCCTGCTTATTGTTATGGAATCCGTAATTAAAATCGTATAGTAACGACTCTGTACATCACTATCATGATGCTCTCTCTTGTTTGGTAACAAGAAATGTACTATTTTGATTATAAACTACGAAAAACTTTTAAATTTATAAAAACATTCGAACTCAAGTAGTGTGTTACTATGCGACAAAATAATGTTTTCTGAAAGTAATGTTTTTTTGCGTAATATTTTTTTTAAAATCACAATTTTTTCAAATTGTGAAGTACATTTCCCATCAATACAAACTGATTGTCAAATACTCGTGAATATTATCGCAACTATTATTATTAATCATTCAAATTTTTCCCCAATCACCGAAATTGAAGTGCTTGAAGTGCGTCAAAATTCTTCGCAATCAAATACAAAAAAACATAGTCAAACTTCACAGTGCAGATAAAATTCAAACTGCCAGTTTGAAAAAAATTTATAAACAAAAGTAGAAATATTTTTTACGTTTTTTTGCCTATAACTTGACGAGAAAGTCCAAAAAGGAAGTTCAAGTAAGTTTAACTTTTAACTGTAAAGTGAACAAGTATATGTTTTCTATCATAATTTTATTTAAAGAACAGACAATATTTCTAATTCTTTGACACTTAATATTTAAAATAATATAATATTTAAAAATATAATATTTAAAAAAATAATATTTAAAAATATGCTTCATAAATTTCTTATAAATATTAACTCAATGAGTAAACGAAAAAGAGAATAATTTTATGGTAATTACAACAACAAATGTTCTTATGTGTCAGAGTAAAATCATATATTGTTCATATTTTGTATATGAACAAAAACCTTCGATTCGGTCGAAAATTTCAAACTCATTGCCTCAAACTCAAACCTTGATCAAATCAAATTCCACCATTCTACACAAATACAAAAAATAATGTCAAATCATCACATACCTGATCCTGATTCGTGGCATACCCTTCTTCATTGTCTGTAAAACTGAATCCAGTTCCCACCGGATTATCAATGAAGAGCAGCGAATGATTTTTGTTCCAAGAATATTCGCTTTCTGAAAGCGAAGTGAATATTCCGTATTATACGAGCGAATTTTCATAGAATGAAAATCATTTGAAAAACAACGAATAGTTCTCGTTCCATAACTATTTTTGGAACAATGATGGAATCGAAAAATCAAATGAAATATATACGAAATTTTAGGGGAAATATGAATGGAATATTCTTTAAATTAGAACTTTCACGTTCCATGAATCTTCCACGGACGTTCACATAATATTCTTGTTCCATTATTATTCATGAAATGTTTATGGGATTCTTGTCCAATGAATGTTCAGGGAAGAGAAAATACTCATCCATTTTATTAAATTTAATTCTTAACATTCTTAAATAACATAAAAACTGTTCTGATAAAACTATCTGGTACAGGCAGATAGAAAAATAAAGCATAAAAATTAATAATAAAATCTCTCCTACATCTATTCCCATCTGTTTCTTAAGAGATGATGAGTTGTACTGAATTGATGACCTTCATATTGGTCGTCAACTATGAAGTTTACTGTCATTGTTGCCACCTTCTTCTAGTAACCACTATAGTTGTAAACCCGTAGGTGTATGAATTACAGCATCAGTGAAGGTCAATTCGCTTGCATTGTGACAAATTTTAATTTTTAAAGCTAATCAGCATCCAAAGTTCATTAATAAAGATTATACGATCTATATAGATTTCCACGCGCCCACATGATGGCGTATAGACTTGATTTTTCTTCATTTCTACTATCATATTCGCTTTGACTTTCATTCTAACATATTAGATTTTACTTCCTCCTATATATGACCCATCCCCTAACTTATTTCTGTTGTTCGTTTCGCGGTAACGCATTTGTCATATTGGTCTCGATGGCTCAGAAAAGAAAGCTAAAGAAGTTACTGATATTTTAGTATATAAACCTTAAATACTAGCTATTCTTATTTACCAAAACTAACAAACATATAACGTTTGTATAACTATCTATTATGAAAATTATTTGTTACGATCAAGGGATTTCGATTTAAATCGGACGACATACAAATCGCATTTTCATTTATATTTAAAGCCGACACATAATCACGAATTCGCATGATATCATACCAATTCCATTCTTCTTCTATCATCCCAATTTTCTATTTTTCTTTACCGTGTTACGCCTCGCTTACTGTACTAAATACAAGAGCCATGTACTAAACTACATCCGTAACAAATTTTGCAACAACGCATTTTTTGCACTGATCGGGAAAATTTACTCTCATAATCGTCACTAAAGAAATTCCACCTCCAAAACAAGCAGATCATAGTAGTAACTATACTGTAATTTTTAACGAACTATGCCGCGCCTGTGCCCTTTTTTTAATAAAGTTGACGATAAATCCCTACGATTTTTTTTCCTGATATGTAATTCAACTAAACTTTTTAGGGCTATTGTATTCAACAGTTGTCGTCGCCGTCGTGTGTTGGGTTGGTCACAAGGCATACTGTATTTGACGATGCGGCGCAGCACAGGGACCCAGGCTCGATTTTCGGCCGTTCGTCGAACGGGACTGAACTGGTGTTTTGATTGGCTGTAAGAGACTGCTCTCGTAGCAACAAGTTCGACGTAGGTATCAATTAGACACATTAAAGTAGAAAATAAATAAATAAAATTTGGAAATTGGAGTATTCATACGAAAATAAATAATTAAACAAGAATTAGAAATTGGAGTATTGAAACATATTTAATTACGAATAGGACTATTCAATCTATCTAATGACATATTGGAATCGCTCCCCGACTTTTTTTTTATAATTTTTGATATTATTAATATGCTGAACAAAACCTTGTTGTCAAAAAATCAGTTTAGAACTATTTCTTTATAATCTAAATCTGCGCCCTTTCTGTTACTCAAAAAAATTAACAATATACGAACATGATCTTACAAAAATTATTTACAAACTCACCGACTATATTAAATTCATCCTTAGACATAGTGAAAGGTCCAATCTCGTTAAATAGCCCATATAACGACGAAGCTCCAGGACCCCCCTGGAGCCAAATAATCAAAGGTGTCTTCCCAACATCCTTGTCGCTCACCGGAAAGTACCAGAACCACAGGTTCGAATTAAATGTCTTATCGACAGTCAGATATCCGGAGTAGCTCTCCACGTCAGGCACTATCTGATCTGGATCTACCGACGCTAGTTTCTTAGCCTCTTCGTATTGGCCTTTTTCGATGTACGGCGTTAGGATAAGAGTCTCGCCATTATCTTGGTCTAGTGTAATACGCCCTTGACCAGCCGGATAGACCTTCTCGTAAAAATCTCGAAGGTACTCATGGCTTTTATCTGGCAATTCGGGGCTCTGGTAAGATTTTTCCGCCTTCAAACTGAAAATGTTAATTAATTTTATCTAGTCGTACGTACAATATTTAACAACCTTTTATCTATGAGAAGAGATGGATCATCTTTTCTTCGTAGATGATATGGCCCCTAGGTTATATGGATGCTTATAGGTTACACATTACATATTAATTTCAATCGATATTTTTTAAATAAAAGTCATTTTAAAGTTACATAAGTAAAACACCAGGAATTTCATTACTTTTGCTAATTTGTCTGTCCGTTTAATGGAAATTTCTATCCTTTTAACTTTCTTTTAGAAAAGTTGAGGAAAAAAGTAACTTTCATGAGTCCTTGGAAGCCATCGGCCATCATATTTTTGGCTTAGTTCTTAGTTACTGCGGCAAAAAATGCTCATAATGTTTCAGCCAATTTTTCACTACTTTTTGTACTATTTTTATTTCATTACTTTTATTTTTATAAACTTTTCTGTTTATATTGGTTTATATTTTGTATTTTTTAAATTTCGTAACAGACAGCTAAATTTTCAGTAATAAATCATATAGTCATTATCTTGTTGTGTGTAGAAAAGCAGTGTAGAACATTGTTGTGTTTTTGATCTTACATAAAAAAGATGGGTTATTTACTAATTGTTAAAGTCGCATTTATGTTGTCAAGCTTTTTTAATAAGGGTTTATAAGTATAAATTGCAATTTGGTAAAAGATTCGTACAAATGTTCAATGAAATGGCATATTAACGAATGTTCAAAGAAATGGCATATTAACGAATGTTCAATGAAATGGCATATTAACGAATGTTCAATGAAATGGCATATTAACGAATGTTCAATGAAATGGCATATTAACGAATGTTCAATGAAATGGCATATTAACGAATGTTCAATGAAATGGCATATTAACGAATGAAATAGGATTTTCATATTGAAAAGAAAGGTTTATCTTATCTAGTCCAAACTAATTTAATGCGCGTTTTTGTTTTAGGCATGGGCAAATTGAACCATACATTGCATTTAAATAGCGACATTTTGACTTAATGTAGTTTCTGTCACTCGAATTCAATTTGTCAGAATACAGTATGTTTTTGTAAGTATTTGTTAAATTACCAAATATTAAGGACAAATATGTGTTAATAACTTCCTGAATTCCAATCACTGGCCTATATCATCTAGTCCAAAGTAATTGAATGCACATTTTACCATTCTGGCTATAGGTAAAGTGAATCAATCATCCAGTGCAAACTAGCAAGGACATAAAAGTATAAGCAAAAAAAATTTCGTAAGTATAATACAAAAAAACATTTCAATATTTGTTTTCATTTATATACCATAAGTATGTTATACCCTGCGATGCTGTCTCTGAAGCTACTTCTAGAGTTTGGTTCTAGCGATTCCGTAGTGTTGATTAGACGTTAAGGGACCAAGCCAGATATTAGAAACATTGAATATTGATATCAATAAAGCTTCCAGACTTTCAAAACAAGCTTTGCCCTTTCAACTTAAATTCTTTCACGGTACAATAAAAAAACTGTTTGGCTACAAATATAATATTGAATATATTTGGCGTTAATTTTGTAGAAATTCATTATTCACAATTAAATGAAACTACGTGATGTAATGTTATTTCTACTTTCTTTAAGTTCTTTACCACGACCTAGGTTTCGTTGTATTACAATATCTTCGGGTGGGCTGTTAAACTTTAAAGGTACGCGTCAACGCGTACCTTTAAAGTCAAATTTATTTATTGTGAATTACGTATTTGTAACTAAGTTAATTACACATATACTGTTCAGATATACTCGTTACAAATTCTATTTAGATATACTCATTGCAAATTCTGTTTAAAATATATATTTGTAGCAAATTCTGTTTAGATATACTCGTTGCAAATTATGTTTAGATATACTCGTTGCAAATTCTGTTTAGATATACTCGTTGCAAATTATGTTTAGATATACTCGTTGCAAATTCTGTTTATATATACTCGTTGCTAATTTTGTTTGGAAATGGGTGGACAAAACGAAACATTAAATTAATATCTGAGCGTTTACATCATCAGCAGGATATCAAATTGTGTTTTTGCTTACATATAACTCTAGTAAATATGACGTCATTTTTAAGATTTAGTTACACACAGTCAACCAAATTATTAATTTCAGAAAAATTACAATTTTGGGAAAACGTGTCAAGATTCTGTACAATAATGATTATTATAATACATATTATATTACGTAAACATAACACGCACTGTCATGTAATTAAAAATGAAAATTAATTATAAAAAATGAATAAAAGTAATAATAATTTAAAAAATTACTTTCTTAATTAATAAAAATAATGGAATCTGGGTTCTGTAGTTCAAATTTCAGTATTAATTGAGTACTACTGGTGGCATTATGGAAATATTTATATAAGTTAACCAATTGAGGGCGTAATTTATTTTTTATTATTAATATTTTATTAATTAATATTTTAATTACTCCTCAGCGTATCGTCTATAAATACAAAAAAAGGTTCACTTTAATAATATGTTTAAGCGAAAAATTCATCATGCATCTCATGCACTATACTAACGAAGATGAAGCCTACGAGCATGACAGTTCACACCTTAAACTATTGTATCTATATACACATTTACCGATCTGTATAATAAGTCTTCTATGGATTATAATTTACCGATCTACATAATAAGTCTTCTATGGTTTCCTGAGTACAAAATAAGACGATTATAATGAATAAAATCGCCGTTCTCGAGATAAATAATTTCAACGTTAACGCAAGGGTTAAACGGCCTGTAATATACGCACACCGGGCGATGTGCGGCATCATCAAAGCGCTGCGGCGAACACCTTATTCTACAAAATTGTTACACTAGTATTTCAGTGCTTTCCTGAATTTTCCTGACCTTTTTTTACATGGAGTTTCAGTTCGTGATAACGAAATGTTTAAATTTAATTATAATTCAAAAAATGTTATTACATATTGACGTAAACATCTTATGAAATCTTCATATACGTGCAAACGTAGACAATTGTCAATTAAAAAAATAGCCGCAAGGTTAATAGTCGAATACGGCTAAATGCAGCTGAAGGAAGTCGGGATGTATTGTTTATGTTCTAAATTATATTACGACAAATATATGTGCGAGTTAATTGCGGATTTATTAATAAATTAAGTACATATCTTGTTAGTGTTGTAATGGACGAAGTACACGCAAAATTAACCATAAATAGATAAATAAATTGACAAATTTTGTCAGTTAACTTTTGACACATAAAACAGCTAACAGCAGTGGCGAGCGCCATTTTTATTCATTTTCGCGCATGCCTACTCTTCTTGTCTTATTCTATCGTTTTATCTATCTCTTTCGGTAGTTAGCTAAGTTCCTGTTTTTCATCCTTCTTGCGATATATTCGTTACATTCAAACATTACAATTAAATGTTTCATGAAACCGTTGCATAAAAACGTTGCACGAAATTCGACCTTGACATTTTACTCTCATTGCAAATAAAAATATTTTATTATCGAAAAAATTAGTTTAATAATTAAAGCTTATTTTCTAGCTTGTATCTTCGAGAGGAATTTAAAAAAAATTCTTTCTATACCAATTACCTAACATGTGTGTATGATCATTGTTACGTCATGAACATAGGCACGGCCTTTCATCAAAATGTTGCAAGTTTAGTGTAGTTACCGTTTACCCTTGAACAGTAAATCAATCCAAATTCATTGGTCCTTATTTTGCAAATAACCTCTTCATCCATTGTATTTTCTTATCCATTGCACTTCATCGCCTCTTTTATTATTTTAGATAGAAGTATGGCAAATGAGATAAGTAATATAGTCTGGAATCGAATGAAATCACTGATACGATGCAATGCGGATATGATAAACGTCAGGTATATTTGATACTTTTCTTATCTTATCTCAATTGTTGAGCATTCGCTTTGGTAATGTAAAGAAAATAAATCAGAACTCATGGTATACTTCCACCATATAAATTTTTTTTCTTAAAGTTTCCTTCTCCTGCTCCTTTTTCTTTAATTGTACCCTCAGGGCTGAAGATAGTGCCCATCTCCACGGAAAAATCTTTCACAATTTTGTACCAGCGGTTCCTGCTTTCAGAGGTCCTCCTAGCGTCGTGAATAGCGATAGTGAATGTGGTGCAGATCTGGTCGTATCAACGTTCGGGCCAAGTTCGGTCGGTCTGGTCGGCATCTGACTTCATCCTCCTGCTCTTTTTCCCTCCGTCTTGCCTATGACCATTAATATTTCCAGATTGTCACCGATATATTGGAATATCCTAGAATCTACTGAAAGTCAATAATGGATAGCTTTATTATAATTTTTATTTCTTGAAGGATTAATACACTGATCTTTTGGACCTTTCAGGATATATGTAATCTTTTTCTCCAGAACCACACGTAAACAAGTTATATATGACTTGTAGTTATTAAATTATTAAGTGATTTTTAATTAACTATATCCCTAGCTAATTAGCTTTAACATCTCATAATAGATGCCGACAAAAGTATATCTATCAGTTGATATGCTATTGAAAGAATTCGACCTTCCAGCATAATAGCTATTGATATGTGTACCCAATGCTCCAAGTTAGGCGTATACACTGTATAAATAGCGTAATTAATAACAGTAATATCGTGGCTTGATCCATACAATGATTTCATTATTATATCTAACAGGTACCTAACTTTTTATATGGAGAAAAGAAAGCCTAATCATTAATTTATATATTTTAAGTACTACTCCCACAGAGTTACATATGAAAAATAAAAATGCCTACATTTGTTTTCAAGTTTAAGATGTTATACGTTCGTTAAGATGTTATAAGTTTTTCTCATAAAAGCAATTAATTAGATCTAAAAGTACCGACAATTCACTTATATTTTTTATTAATTATTCAACAAATTAGACGTTGTCTGATACAAAATCTATTTTTGATTGCGATACAATGTTGTAACAAAATCGCAATGAACCTTTAATTATGTTATGTATTACCAGAGGTTTGTTTAAACAATTTTAACTCTCGGTCATTTTACGCGATAATTAGGTATACTTTTAACGTATAAAGAAACCGTGAACACTTTATTAAATAAATCGTTTTTCAAAACGTGACACGTGAAATTCGTCATATTTTGTAAAAATTCAACATTTCAACACGATTTTTCAACATGATTTTCAAATTAAAATTTTATCTACGAAAATATTCAAATTTTATATTCTCAAAAATGGATATTTTATAGTTTTTAAACGGCCCCATTTGTTCTTCGATTATTTGTCGAAACGAGCTGTCAAACTAAAAATGAGTTTTTTGTTTTATTTGATAGTGTGTAACTCCGTTACAAATGATTACAGATTAATACAATTAACAGAACACAACAAATAAGGGGATCACTTGAACCTTAAGATATTGTCAATGGATATTATGAAAATAATTTATTTTAGTCTGTTTGTACAATGTACTAAAATTTAAAAAAATTGGCAGTTGTTTATTTTATTTTTTAATTGATAAATCTGTTGAAATAGTAAATAAGAAATATTCAATGAATATTTCAAAAAAAATAAAACATCAACTTTAAAATGGCATTTTAAATTCAATGGAACCATTTTATGTCGATACGAATGCTTAAAAATGAAAGAAAATTTTAAACAATTTTCGGCGGTCGTTTCATTATATTGCTTAATCTATTTTACACAGTCGTAAAAACATCATGTCGCGTATAACTCAAAAATTATAATATTTAGAATCATCGCTATATTTTCCCGGTAAACTCAAATTATTCAAAAATATCTACCAAAAATTGTGAAGGAAATAATTTTAAAATCTTTATAACTTGCCCTTTCAATTAATAATCTATATTATACATGAAATGAAAAAAAATTAAAACTTAATTTTACCCCTATAATATTTCCACATAAATAATTTTGAGTCTTAGTTATTGAGACTTCTAGAAACTTGAAGTTTATCTTTGGCATAGTAATGATAGATAACCCGCATAAATCTCAACAGCTGGCACTGAAAAATATTCATGCCCGAATTTTTTTGATCAATTCCACATGTGGTGTGGAATATCAACCCTTCAGATTCACCGCATTTTTTTAAAATGTCGGATCACTCCGATAAGTTATAGGAAAAATTTAATCGTGATTCTTTTTGATATTCACTATAATATATTGCCCCCACCCCCCTAAATAATTACATATATTAGATATTATTAAATATTTATTACTCTAAGAAGTCCTGCCAAACCCATATGTTACATATGATTTGTAAAGATTGTAAAAAAAGTGGTAAATAAAGGAGATGGTAAATAAAGTAAAATGGGGTACGAAGCAGCGAGTAATACAATGAATCAGCAATTCGTACCCCTCATGACTTAAAATAACAGTAATTCAGCAATAACTGGGAAACCAAATTAAGATTTTTGGAAACAATAGCTATCGGACAATTGTAACCCGACAAGTTGCAGACGAAATATAATAAATAATGAATAACCGATTCCAATCCAATTAGAAATTGGATTAGAACCTATCTGATTTAAATTTTTTGGTGACATATCCCAAATTCTGGATGGATTTTGAACTCGAAAATTTTGCGTTATCTCCGTTCCGCTGAGCACTATCATTTATAAAAGTTTTTTTCAACAAGTACGGCCATTACTTTGTCATCTTATACTATCTTTTACTACTATAATCGACCATCACTTCTCTCATCTGTAACTATGTATTACTACTATAATCGACTATCACTTCTCTCGTCTATTATTACTATATGGACCGTAATTTCTCTTGTCTATTACTATATATTACTACTATAATCGACCATCACTTCTCTCATCTATTACTATATATTACTACTATAATCGACTATCACTTCTCTCATCTATTACTACTATATGGACCGTCATTTCTCTTGTCTATTACTATATTTTACTACAATAGTCGACTATCACTTCTCTCATCTATTACTACTATAATGGACCGTCACTTCTCTTGTCTATTACTATATATTACTACTATAATCGACCATCACTTCTCTCATCTAATACTATATATTACTACTATAATCGACTATCACTTCTCTCATCTATTACTACTATATGGACCGTCATTTCTCTTGTCTATTACTATATTTTACTACAATAGTCGACTATCACTTCTCTCATCTATTACTACTATAATGGACCGTCACTTCTCTTGTCTATTACTATATATTACTACTATAATCGACCATCACTTCTCTCATCTAATACTATATATTACTACTATAATCGACTATCACTTCTCTCATCTATTACTACTATATGGACCGTCACTTCGGTCTCGACTCTTCGGTTCTTTGACTTTCGTCACGCAGTGTCGGTTTTACCAACAATTCATTTATTACTTTGAGTAATAATACTGGTTTTAATATGAGACAAGATAAAGCTAAGTACTAGCTGCTAATATATACACGTATAAGTATGTACGAAAAATTTTATTAATAACTAGTCAAATAAGACCAGGTTAAGCACGAGTTCAACTTGAGTTATGAATGTTTCCTACGAGCTCATGTTCACTTAAAATTTAACATTGTTACTAATAAAAAATACTTGACCTTAAGTTATACTACTCTTATTTTGAGAATACTTATATCACTCATAAGGTTGGTATAACAAAAGTGTTAATTATTACTAGTAAACTCAGTAAAGCTATAGAATAACTATTCCGAAGTTATTTAAAAAAATCAACGTGGCAACTATAGACAACGTAGCGTTTCTATGGTTGCCACGTTGAATTTTTTAGAATTTTTTTGTCTATAATTGTGGATATAAATTACATATGTAACATGGGATGGCATGTTTATAGCATTGTTAAAATTCATCTTATTTTTTACTTGTGTCCGTTCTTGTGATTTTTTTCTCTTTCCTAAGTTATAAAAGAGCATAAGACGCTGCAAAAAGAGTACGAGCCGGGTATGAAACTTTATTAAAATAGACATAAACAAATATGATTAATTTAAATTTGCCAACAAATTTTGGGAAAATGTCACAATTCTTCCTAAAATATCATCACAATAAATGAGAATATTACTTAAATGCTTAATGCTAATTCTTAAATGCTAATTCTTAATTTCATTTCATTTAAAAATAATCTTCCGATAAATATTGCTTGCTTCGTGAACTGCAGCAAAGCTTCACGCAATTACACAATATTTCTTCTCGACAGTACCGACCATACAAATTAAATAATACTTAGCCGTTTTCTTTAAAATAATTACGAACACACAATCGAATTGAAAAAACTAACTTACTGTTAGATGTTCTTGCCGAAATGTTAACTTTTTAAGTTATACCAAAGTTAAACTTAGGTCAAAGTCGGAAAAGTGTTTGATAGATGAAGTTACAACGAGCTTGTCATATACTGTGATTTTATTAGCAGTGTATTCATCTATTCCTTATTTATGTAAGAAATAATTTTATATTCCAAGTCTATTAGTAACTGTGTTAAATTTAAGAAAATATAAGAACTATTTAAATTGTTTTTTACCATGTCCATTTTATTTCGGCTTAGGGACTGTTGGACATTAAGAACAACAAAACTGACTGTTGTCTGTGAGAGGCTGTACAAAAAACCTAGAGGGTACTTAAAACTGATCACAGCACTATAAGTGATAGAAATAAGAATTGAATTTCAGTTACACGGTTGTCAACATCAGTGCAGTATTTTTGTTTTTAACACAAGGGTAAAATATAATTTTTAACAATTTATCAGCCAAATATGAAAAAGTACGAGCAAAATTTAAAAAAAACTACTTAAAGTTAGCCATACCATTAATATGAAGGTATTTACTTCTCAAATAAAAATGCAAATTTCTAGCCTCATTCGCTAAAATGAGCGATAAAAACCTCGTTGAAATATGACGGTTAACGTCATTGAATGTAATGAGGTTATGTTATCAGATTAGGTTTTTTTTTTAAAACTAAACGCTATATTGTTTTTATGAATTATTAAATGCTTACTACACCACGTTTAGGCGTTATAAGTAACTTTAATTGAATATAACACTTATTATATGGACGTTTGGCATGAAAAAATTATAATATTGATTTATTTATCACCAAGGGACGCTGAGGGTACATTGCACGATTCTTAAGACCCGTATTGACTACGACACTAATTGCGACACAAATGTCTGACACTAATATTTGGTCGTTGACACATAAGGCGGGTTCGGTGTCGCGACACTAAACCAAGTGTCGCAAACGCAGTCAATGGTGTTCACATACAGGTACTCGATGTATATATACACTGAGTGTAGACATCAAAGTGTCGTAGTCTAAACGTAGCTTTATACAATAAATAAATATTTAGGTGTATAACAAAATACTATTATAGTCGCTAAAAACTCCTCAATTTTGTACAGTAGAGCCCATTTTGACTACGGTCTATATAAGTGTAAAAGGTAACAATTGGGCAAGTAGCTGATGAGTTATAAGATAACAAACAAACAAATAAACACACTCTTTCATTTATAATATTATTTAGGATTTGGACGTAATTTAATATAACTGACTGAATACAAAAATTAGGTTGATAGGCATTGATTTCATTAACGTTAAAACAAATTATCAATTTTTTATTTAAAAAGAAAATATACTTTATGCATATATGTATAATAATTTTAGCTAATTAAATTTAGCAAAATTCAATTGATTTTGTCCTAATTTTATGTTACACTATTTGACTGTATTTTTATAAATTTATTCCTTTTTTGATTACTTTATTTTAATTAACTCAAACGTACCTAATGTGGAATTAGTTTACCTACGTGGTGGTAACACCTAATTAACCAAACTGTGGTCACCCTTTTGGTATTGTCCCATAAAGATTATATTTAGTCTTCTATAATTAAAATATAAAACCATGACTTTACTGTTTATGTGCCAAATATAGAAATTAGTAAATAAAAAAATTCGAATAGAACAAAAATGAGTATAATTTTTTCTTTCAAATATATATATATATATATATATATATATATATATATATATATATATAAATATATATATATGATAGTGTTATCTAAACTGCTAATGAAAACACATATCATACGCTTAGTAATACAGTGAGATAAAGGAAAAATTTAAATTTCCCTACTTAATTTATATTTATGTAACAGATAATATTTATTTTTAAATTTAAGAGATATAATTAAATTTTAATTTTTCCTCACCCTTTTCAGCTTAAATTATCTCCATAATATAAGGTTCATTTTTTGATTATTCCGTAATTGCAACTTCAAAATTTAAAATAGGGTGTTCTATATATTATTTAATGCGTGATATTTTTATTAATTTATCGACTTCGACTGGCACTATTCATGAAACTAAAGAAAATCGTATTTTTTTGCATCCTTTCCGGAAAAACATTTTGTATTCAACAGTTTCAGAATGAAAAAATATTGATAAGGAAATAGTGACACACAAAAAAAAACAAAGTCATCAGGTATATGAAAGTATGTTATTATCGGTATTATAAGCTGCGAGTATTATTATAAGCGTTTATTATTATTATTGCTAGTATTATTATAAGCGTTTATTATTATTATTGCGAGTATTATTATAAGCGTTTATTATTATTATTGCTAGTATTATTATAAGCGTTTATTATTATTATTGCGAGTATTATTATAAGCGTTTATTATTATTATTGTCAGTATTATTACAAACATTTATTGCTTACTAGCTGTGCCCCACGATTTCACTGGCGTGAAGTTCGGAATAAGAATTGTTTCTCTCTCGTTTGTTGTTTTTGTTTATATACTATTACCATACTAAACTTCATCAAAATCCGTTCAGTAGATTTTGCGTGATTGACGCACAAAATAACATACAGACAGAGAGACAAAAATTCTAAAAAGGATTTTCCGACCTATATTATCACTCTAAATTTTCCGCTTCTATTATCACTCTAATCAGTCTAAATTCTATATCACTCTAAAAACGATTTTCCGACTTCTATTATCAAGTTAAACCATTCACTCTTTTCAAAATATTTTCCATATACAGAAGTCACTCTGTTTCAATTTGAATATGTATATCGGTTAAGGACTTAAGCTTTAAGAAGGAACTTAAGACTTTAAGAGTAAAATTAGAAAGAGAAGAGAAAGAAGATAAATCTGCCCAAAACGGTGGTCGAAAGCGTTGCTGAAAACAAAATAGAGAATATTTACAGAAAATTGTTCATAAAGATTAAATTATTTGCAAGTCAGTATGAAAAAAAATATATGCAAATCTTTGTGAAAATAATAAGCTTCTTTTGTGACACAACCAACTATTGAAAGAAAAATAAATCTCCAAAACCGGTCAAGAATTGCGATTGATAGCGCGTCTTCATACATATATACGTACAGACGTACAGACGAACAGACGGAGAAAGTCATTTTCAAATACAAATTTAAATAAAAATAAATACTTTGCAAAATTTTTAAAATAATTTTAGACGAAGATCTCCTCTTTCCGAAGAGTATATTACAAAAGTTTATTTCTAGTAAAAGAAATCAACTTTTACCTTCTTTTTTTAAGAGAAATAAACTTCCGAGTAATAATAACTTCTATCATCAAAACTCGGTGCTAGCGCTCTAGTGGATAATAAAGCACAAAGCCCGCGAGGGTGTATTTATAGGCGTTTTATAAACGCTGCGATATTTTATAGGCGTTTTATAAACGCTGCGATATTTTATAGGCGTTTTATAAACGCTGCGATATTTTATAGGCGTTTTATAAACGCTGCGATATTTTATAGGCGTTTTATAAACGCTGCGATATTTTATACGCGTTTTATAAACGCTGCATTCGTATAAAATAATGTTTTCTATTTAGAATAATATGACGAATTCAAATCACGCCTATAAAGAAAATTATGGAAAAAAAGGCCATTTTACAAATCTTCACACGACTTGTTAATGATATTGTATTTAGATTATGTTATCTTATTTTCATGGGTGTAATAGAATTTGATATAATAAACGTATTAAACAACTTTATGTAAAAAGAAATGATTTTTTAAATTTAGGAATTTTGAAGCTAGTTATCTCGAAAAAGTTTGGGTTCCTTTAATATACACCACGAATATTTACGTTCAGAACGAAGAGAAAGAATCAGCCCTGTGAAAAATGGCTTTAGAAACAATACACACCTGTACAAGGAAAAATGAAATTCGCGATTGATATTGCCTAATTCATTAACTAAAATAACTTAATCATTTGCACTATAACCATAATGACACTCGGCTAGAGCTGTATTAAAATAAAGAATATAATTTTCAATTAAACAATTTATAATTGCAAATAAACAGATTATAACAAAGAATCTGTCTATTATTTTTACAGATGATGTAGAATAAATTGAATAAAAGGAATTAAATGACAATTCTCAACCTTTCCTAAAAAAATCACTATCAAAATTGTGATTCCAACGAAGAATAATTTATATCTTTTTACAAAAACAAACATTTTTATTATTCGACGGTGATTCTTTGCATAAATTTTATGCAAAGAATCACCTGCCATATAATATACATGTAGAGTAGTTTTGTTATATTTTATAATAAAAGAGGTGAAAGAACTTTTAACAGTTTTAATGGCGCATCACTGTTGCATCCCAACCACTCAATAGACCTTTTTGAAATTTTGTATACATTTAGTGCTTACGTTATGGAAATAAATATAAGATAATATAAGGCTGTAATAAAAAAAAAAAGTCTGATTTCAATAAAAGAAAAGTCGCGCTTCGAAGCTAGCTTTCTGTGCTGAAAAATTCCACTATTAGTCACTATTATTCCAAATTCAGTCGAACAGATGATCATACAGACAGACAATAGTCATGAACTCCATGAGAATTAGGAGTTGCAGAAAATCGCTTTAGAAATAACCTTACAGCTCAAGACATCAAAATATCGTTAGTATATTTCAAATTACAACAATAATAAGTAGGAAGGGACTTATCCACTTATGATCTTGGCTTAAGTCCTGAATACTTTCAAATACCTGACAGAATTATATAAAATCATTTTGTTTAAATGGGACGTTTCTCGCACCAAAAATACGTCCGCGATAAGTTTTTTTTTATAAATATCCTGTTGAAATAATTTTCTCTTAAAAAACGTTATTATATTAAAAAGAATCAATGAAAAATTCCTCAATAAAGGCCTTAGGGTCTATGTGCTACTTCCATTGAACACTCTTCATTCTGGCTTCTCGTCTTTCCTGTTTTCCAATCTCAATTCAAGTCATTTTTTCGCTCAATGTTTTGTAATAATCAAAAATATTTTAATAGTTTACCACACAATCAATAGTTTCTGTAAGATTTTGTTCTTGTTTAGAAGATTACTTTTAATCAGTCGCAATGAATCAAAACAATGTATGGTGTAATCATGGATATTCACACGTAAAAAAATAAAGAAAATCTAATAAGGAACTAAATATTTCCAGTAAGGTGAATAAAGTACAGTAGTTACTCACAGCAGGCACCTGGAGCAGAGAGCAATGCAGAGCAGCACTAATCGAAGCACCGTCATCTCGGTAGCACGTAGCGAGGATCAATGGCACCGAAGCCGGAGACGCCCGTTGCCTGCTGACCGGTTTAACCATCCACGCACATACAGGCCGAGTCGAACAGTGTATCCTTATCTATCATAAGAATAAAACTCAAATCAGGTCTAAATTACATAACGTTTTTCTTTACGAACGAAGCCATACTTCTCAAAACGTCATACGTAAATTTCCCTCAATCCAAGATCTAACATATTTTATTAAACACTAATTTTGATGGCAGTTAAATATCAGAATTTATTTTAATGATCCTCAAAGTACGTTGATAACTTTCAGAATTCAGTCTAATTTTCAACACAAACGTTAACTATGTTTTGATAAAATATATTTTAAGTACCAGTGTCAATTAAGATTTATCTCATAACTATAAGTAGAGGCCAACTTCTTCAGCTATCAACAGCTGCGGAAACCTTAATTTTGCGGAAGATCTTTTAACAATTTATTTAAATAATCTGTATATTAAAAGCCGATTTTGATTGATACATCGCGTTTTTCCTTACGTCTTAGTTATTCACGTGAACATGAATAATGCCACGAAGTTTCTATGCCACGAGGTTTTAACAAAAGTGGTTACATATTTTGTGGTCACGTATTTTACAAACTATGTTCAATTAAAATCATATCGCTCTTTTTTAAATTCATTGTATTGCCTCTTTCACATCTCTTATCAGAACATGTCATTACATTTTTTATTTTTTCTTTATTAGATTATGATTAGCGTGACCCGTGCGAAGTCTTCGCATTATAAATTATTCAACTCAATTTAATAAATCAAAATTGATTGCAGGTATTCAATTCATTTCTAATTTTGCACACTGCTTATTACGTTTTTATTCCATTATGAAGCTCAGATGACAGATCAAACAAATATTTTACTAAAATTGACATATATAGGCGCAAGTATCAAAAGCATTGAGCTAAAGCGCCACTTTATTTATACGTGTGTGGATTTGAAATTAAACAAAAATTTTACCGACCTTCAATCATATTGACGTTGAGCCGTTAGATGGCAGCATTGCTGTTTTGTGTATATAATTTTAATAATTAATTAATTTGCAAAAACAATAGCGATAATAAATTTTTTAGTTGTGGATGCCGGTAGAGCAATTATCTATAAAATGATATATAATTTATGTGGATTAGTTGTGAGGTTTTTTCTAAAAAGGGAGTGTAACATCTTAACCTTAGCGTATTAATATATATGATGATGATGATGATGATGATGATGATGATGTTACAAGACGAGTCTGGAAATGTATTTTTTTCATTGAAACAATGGCAATATTTAGATAATAAGTCAGTGAACTCCAGCCTGTATATGATTCAGTAAACTTGAGTAATATCCATAAACAGGAAACATTAAAATACTTAAATTTGTCAAGTGTTAGTATTATCTTTCGAAATGTAAATGGGGTAACAATATTTGTACTTTTATCAAAATTATTGCATTAGCCTCCAGGAGGGCGTCAATGAAAATAAGGAAAAAAGAGTGAAGAGTATTAAATGTGAGTAGATAAGCACAAGTCACAACGGAGTTTGTGGGTATGTATGTATATATGTATGTACGTACGTATGTATAAGTTAAAAACCTTGTAAATTCTGAAAGGCGCATCCAATTAACAACGGGTTTTTCATTTTATAGCATTAAGTAAAACGTACAAAACGATAAATTTTCGTGCTTTGAAGTTAATTCTGCTTTTGAGTTACGCTACTAGAAATTCAAAACTTACTTCCTACAAAAACTAAACAAAAACAAATTGGATCGGAACTGAAGAAATTGCGGGCTATTCGTATTGACCTATAGATAGTACCTGTTTTTTGGTTGTAGTTGAAAATTTATTTTTGAAGGTTAGGGCAAAAACTAATTTTTTTTTCAATACGTTAGAAAGTACTGTCAGACCGCCCGCATGCAATAAGAATGTAAGGATGATTGCCGCGTAAATGCCGTTGCTATGGTTACGTTGTTTGACTGCTCGAATTCTAGAAGTTATTCTTTTCTATTGTAAATTGAATAAGTCTACTAGTCTAGATGCGAAATCATCCAGCAATTTTATAATACGAAGTTGGCTGATTTAATATGAAATTGTGATGATGTCATTTCGATGAAAGTTTTGTTGCGCGGAATTTTTCCCAGAATACTCATAAAAGTTTTTATAGTGGTGCGTGAAATGCTTTGTATCATAATCAATTTCGATGTAGTTTTTTAGAAAATTTTACTTATTTTTTTTAAATTGTGGGGTTATAAAACATGATGGTAAACTATGTACAGTTATTTGTGGAATACTTTAGTGAGATATGAATGTGCCAGTACTTGTAACTACTTTTGTTAAAAAATTCTTTACATTTTAACCAAGCAAGGAGATAAGCACTGGTATTTTTCGCATATACACGAAGGAGTGTCATCACGATCGTCGGTACAAATTCATATGCAATAAACGGCACAGGCTTTGTTATATTTTGTACAGTTATTTATGATAAACTTTGCTAAATAGAAAGCTATACCAGTAATTGCAATAATTTTTATGGTATAAAAAAGAATATTTTTGCAGTGTTTGAAGCAAATTTGTGAGATACGCCATAGTGCTTCTAGTATTTTTAGAATAAATCTTCATATATAGCGCCCGGTATGAAGTTTCATGAGGAGTAAAATCAGAAGTTCAGAACGTACGAATTTCAGAACGTTAAAAAAGTGTAATCGTTAGGTGGCCTCTCTGAGCATCATTTCTAGAGAGTGAGATATCAATATGTGTATTTGGCATTTTCTTATGGCGCAATCGCAATGACGGAGTGTGACACACATAATTTTCTTTATGTGTATATATTTGTTGTCTTCTATTCTACAAAATTAAAAAGTCTCCTTTAATTTTAACTTCTTAGTCTGACGTTACTAAATGTTTTTAATTTTCTTGTATAAATTTGATCTTGTTCACTTGTGTTTTACTTGAAAAGAATTATAATGTTTTTTTATTAAAGAATTTGCATTTTCCATTTACATTTAATGATATTGATATTTATATTTATATACAGTGTTACCTCTTTAATACATTCCAAGGCAATCGTACTTAAGAAATAAATTCCGGTTGCGCATCGGCACTGACACGTACAATTTTTTATTTGCATATTCATGGAGAAGAGTGATTGCGTGCGTCGATTTTCAAAGCTTTAGGGCAGATAGATTCCTAAAATAGAACATTGAGTATTAATTAATCTTTATTTCATCCTAAAATAATTGACAGATGAAAAACCGAAGATAGCCCATACAATTTAAATACAAACACACTTACTAATACAAAATGTTACAAGCTAGAATTTCTAAAATTAATTTAAAAAATATCTCATTTTTATATATACCGCATAGCTACTCTCTAGATCATTTTTCGATGTCTGTGCTACGTACACAGATATACTGCCTCGTAACGACTCGATTATCCAGCACTCTCTGGTTAATAATCCGATAGTTGCGAAATATGAATTATAAAAAACTAAAGTGTAAATTATATTGCAGATTGAATTCCATTTCCACTCTTCTATGTTATGGCTACTACAAATTTATACTACTGCCTAAAATTGTAAAATGATTTGGTAAAATGTCAAAAAATTTAATGCAAATTAACGGCTTTATGTTTGGATAACCATGAAAAAAACTTTAAGTGTTTGGATAAACCTGCGTTGTTACACAACGTCTTTATCAATAAATCACGACTATTAATGTATGTCTCACGACTATTAACTTATTAAAATCTCACATCTTTTCAGTTGTCAAGTGATGTGTATTTATCGAATGCGAAAAAGCGACTGTATATTTTCTTATATATTTTCATAATCGTTGCTTTCGCTATTTTTAAGAACAAGTTATCTCGAGATATTCTCATAATCGAATGATTATGTTAGTATGATTCATAATAGCCGGCCGCTATTTTTAAAACTGACAAAATATCTTGAGATGTTTTCATAATCGAGCGATTACGTTAGGATCATTCGTAATCAACGACTGTTTTTTTAAGACTGACAAGATATCTCGGGATATTTTCATAATCAAATTATTACGTCAGGATGATTCGTAATAGCCTGCCGCTATTACGTAACCTGGGCCTCTGAAATCAATCCCTTTACTACATTATGATCCCATTTTATCCTCCTTTAGTTTCGTTTTTTTTTGTAAAAAAATTACATATAAGAAAAGTAAGAGAAAAACATATTTTTAAGACTAGTGAGATATCCTGATATATTTTCATAATCGAATGATTACATTAAGATCATTCATAATCAACTACAAGAATTTTTAAGACTGACAAGATATCTCGAGGTATTTTCATAATCGAATAATCACGTGAGGATCATTCATAATAGCCGGTTGCTATTTTTAAGACTGAGAAGATATCTCAAGGTATTTTGATAGTGGAATTATTACGTTAGGATCATTTACAACAGCCTATTTTTAAGACTGACAAAATATCTCGAGATATTTTCATAATCGAATGATCACGTTAGGATTACTCATAATCACCGACCGTTATTTTAATACTGATAAGATATCTCGAGATATTTCCATAATCGAATGATTACTTTAGAATTATTCATAATCGCCGACCGCTATTTTTAAGACTGACAAGATATCTCGAGATATTTTCATAATCGAATGGGTACGTTAGGATCATTTTTAATCACCGACCGCTATTTTTAAGACTGACCAGTTATCTCGAGATATGTTTGTAATCGAATGATTACGTTAAGGTTATTCATAATAGCTGGCCGCTATTTTTAGAACTTATAAAATATTTTGATGTATTTTCATAATCAAATAATTACATTAGGATCAACCATAGTCACCTATTGCTATTCTTAAGACCGACAAATTATCTCAAGTTGTTCTCATAATCGAATGATTATGTTAGTATCTTTCTTAATAGGCGGCCACTATTTTTAAGACTGACAAGATACCTTGAGATATTTTCATAATCGAGTGATTACGTTAGAATCATACGTAATTACCGACCGCTATTTTTAAAACTGACAAGTTACATCGAGATATTTTCATAATCGAACGATTACGTGAAGGTGAAATATTTTAATAATCAAATGTTAGATCAGGATCGTTGGTAATCGCATGCCGCTATTTTAAGAATAAATTTTGCCCGCGGCTTTGTTCTCGTATATTTTTGATAAGATTTATTCCCGATAAAAATGTTTGTATCTGAAAAGTAACCTTAAAATGAAATTAATTTATAACTTCGAAACCCCCTTATAGATCTGCATAAATAGTTTCCGTTGATCTGTGAGCGAAATAAGTGAATTTAAATACCTAAACGGATATTTTAATGGTTAGAAAAAATCGACCAAACGTGACTTTGACTCAACTAACCATCAGTTAAAATGAAATTACTTAGGATGTACTAGCGCAGTAAATATTTAATAATACCGAATGTAATTAAGTAGGGAAGACATATATTTATTTTCGTAATTATGACAAAATATATCCTATAAACTATAACATCTAGAACCGCTTTATAGCTTTCTAAAATTTGGCGTATTCTTCTAAAAATATTTTTTTTTCATCATGGTTTAATAATTTTGGAAGTAAAGAGGACTTAGTTTTTTTACGAAGTTTCCGGTATATTTCTTTGAATGTAGTACCTAAAATTACTTTATGAACTTTTTTACGAACTTTGTTCAAGTTCCCAATTTGCCCCTCCTCCAAAATTTCCATATATATATTTATATATATATATATATATGTATATATATATATGTGTGTGTATATATATATATATATATATATATATTTATATATATATATATTTGAGTATTTTATATAGATAATGTTAAGTGTTACCTATTTAAATATGTGGGTGCACAATATGCTGTATTAGTGCAGCAAATTTCTTTTTTCGAAGTATTTTTTTCCGGAAATCCAAAAAAAAACATTTCTGGATAAAATGGCTTTGACAGACAGGCATACGACCATGTGAGCATCTTATAAGGTTTCCGGTTTTCTATTGAGGTACAGCACCCTAAAATTACCATCATTGGCATGATATTAGTTAAAATAACTATATTTAGAATTCTGTTCTTCAAAATGAAAAAGGAACCCTTATTGTTCACTTTGTTGTCAGTCTGTCCGTTCGCTTGTGTCTCAAAGCGGCAAATGGCTTGAAATGTCAAGTTGAAATTAATATCGTATACTGATATCTATAGCCTTACATTGCTGTAAAAATTTAAAGTGTTTTTGATCGCGCAACAAAAAATATGGCCCTTTAAAATGTACTATTTTGTTATTCATACCGTCATCAAAACCTACAAGGTACTTTAGTTTCTATTACAATTTTGAAAGTCAACATAATGGGGGACTCCCATGTCCTACAGGACAAGTAAAAAACAAAAATTGAATTATTTCTAATTCTATTTGAAATTATATATTTTTTGAAATATGCACCTATGAACGATACAGTAGGCAATACACGTATGTTTTAAAAAAATAAAATTTCTACATATTTTAATAGAAATACTATATACTATTAAATATTTATAAATCCTTAAATGTGTGAGGAACACTCATACTGCGCATTCTACTCGTACTTGATAGGTTTTTATTTTGTTTTAAAAACAGCGCCATCTGCAATCTATAATGATATATAATATATATTTAGAAAATCTAGGCGCAAAAATAAGAAAATAAATTTCACGAAAAGAATAAAAATGGTTTTGTATTTTACTCAATCAATTAAACATACGAGCGTTCGCTAAACGAAAAAAAAAAGTTTAAGGAATTTATAAATAAATTGTAAAGTTTGTTAAATTAGAACTTATATTCTTGTGTAAATAATTGTTGATAATATAAAAAATACATAAATTTTTCTAAGGATACCTTCTTGGTAACCCGTGCCTCATTACTGGGACATCATTATAAAGTTTTGAACAGTATTCCTCCATTATTCTCTGATTGTAAAACTAAACAGAACTCCCTGTTGTGACCTCAATGAGGTCATTCCAATCGATTGGCTATCTGCCACGAGAATACCTTCTGCAGGTATTTCCCACGACTTTGAGTTTCTTGAGTGGAACGACCTGGTAGCTTGCCAGACGTTGTGCGAAGAGTTTTACATAGCCAGATATGAAGCTGCATCACAATATTTGTATTTTTTAGATATATATTTGTATTCTAGAAAAAATAATTAATTATACAAACTAAGAAAAAGAACGACAGAAAAAATGGCTGCATCACAATATTTCTATTCTAAATTTTCTAGAAAAATAATTAATTCTTCTTAATATGTAGATTAAGAAAAAGAAAGACAAATAAAGATTAAAAAACAAAGACAGAAAAAGAAAAACTTCATGCATAACAGTTGTATTTTTATTATGTGTAATGTATATTTTTCCCATACTTAAAGCGATTTTGCGGTAATTTTAAACCTTACACTACATTTACAGTATCTTGTAAATTATAACTTAATGTTAAAAAATACAAGTATTTTATTTTAAATCCGAAATAACTATTTTGTATATAATTCTCACAAATCATGGGCACCAAAAAATTTGGATGAATACGCGAAACGACTTTGACATTTATCTCAATAAAACTCGTCATAAACGTCATTAAACGCACCTTTGCCATAATGTCAACACTAGGATCTAGGCTTCACTTTCAGTTCCACTATAGTTAAAATCACCAATTCATTAGCATTTTCATCCATGAATCTTGCAATCATGAAGGTATTAGTCCAAAATCCTTTAAAAATCAAGGAACAAATAAAGAGAACAGATTGAGAAAAATTTTAAACAAGTAATGTGCAAGAGGAAAAAAAAATGAGCCGCATAGTCCTATATTGACCTGCAATTATGCATTGCAGGTCAATATAAGACTATGCGGCGCTGCCTAGCGGAAACTAGAGAAAAAGTTACAAAGAAAAACATTGATCCAAAATGTAATACTGATTTAAAATATCTTGAACACCAGCTTACTTGTTGCCAATCCAAAATCGAAATAACTGTCAGTATATTAGTATTTTATGTTAGAATCAATGAATATATTGTTGATATCATTACTACTCTAATTTTTGATATCACAAATTTATTGAAAAATTTTGGGGAAAGTCAATATCGCCTTGTTTGGAAGTAATGGAATTCCTTCGTAAGACTACTTTGCTTTCTAGCGTAAAGTTGCTTTCATAGACTTTCTGAAATTCGCAGATTATATTATAATAATATAAGTTATGTTTTCACAGGGCAGCAAGAAACTAGAAAATATCATAAGTTTCCCAAACAGATAGCCAAAATTAGATCTAACAATAAACGCCGGCTAAACCGAAGTTATAATAAACAGTTTCTGAAAGAAGTCTACCTAACAGCAAATGTTTCGGATTATGTAGAGATATAACTTTACCTAGGCAAAAAATAAAGTTTAGCGATGAAAATCAAAAGGCAGAACTAAATAGACGAATTACCTATGCATGGAACAAATTATGGACTCGAAAATAAATTTCGAAAGGTACATTTACGCTGGAACTTGAAAATACTGCATTTTGCTTAACATAACATATAAATATTCGATTTTATGAACAAAAAAAATGAAGAAAAACGCAAAACAGTCCATGTCAATTGGTACCAGGAAATAGGATGTTAGTCTAATGTTGGACAAAAGAGACCATAAAATGGTCAGCGTCAATTGGTAGAAGGGGCGAGGATATTATATCAACATTATACCGTAGAGATAACAAAATAGCCATGTCTAATTGGTACGAAGAGCTAGTATGTTAGACCACTGTGAACAATAGAGACCATAAAATGACCAGGGCCAGGTGGGGCAAGGAGTGTGAAAGCAGAACGCGAGAATGATGAGCAGATAGATGGCACGGCCGATACGGCGAGCAAAAATTGAATAAAATAGAAAATAATCGACGGAATTGGAGGAGGCCTATACCCAACAAAGTAAACACCTGATAATTTCTCAAAGTCGTATCAAGTTGTTAACAGTTACTTTTCTGAAAATGTTTACAAATAACATATCAATGTCAATGCAAATGCAATTTCAGTGCAGATGCAATGAAAATGCATTCCTTTAATCAAAAAGGCACCCGCTAAGAAAAGGTTTTTCAAAATTACACCCCTAAAGGAGTAAAAGAGAGATTTTCCATAAATTTAATAATAGCCTTCACCCTGTCGGTCTGAAAAATATGCAATGAGTGACAAAAAGATACGTACTAATTCAGTATATTTTATTTTTGCGAATTAGGTTGGTGGATAGAATTAGAAAACACAGCTTCAATAAATATAGGCGAAATAGAAAAAGTACGATTGGTAAAGGAAAGTAATTGTTTAGTGCAGGTCACGTTATAAACGTGAGATTTTAATTCTAGGATAGAGATTGAAAGTTGCATAAAACCAAAATTGCCGTCACGTACGATGTGCATTTGTTGGTAAGTAGTGCTCAACTGTACGTATAACGTGATCACATATTAAATAAGTACGATAAGGAACAAATTAGCGAAGTGAACTATTTAATGTTTTCCTTTATTTAATTGAACGAAAACTTAAACTATGTTTTGTATAGTAATAAAATATAGCAACGTAAGCAAAACTTTATTAATTTATTACCAGATGGCGCTGACATCATTATTATATATTGAAAGTATTTTTTAAAAAGAGTGAAAATGATAAAACATATTTTTTTCATATTCGAATTAAAATTCATCTTTCTGATCTTTTCTAAGTATTTTCCCAATTGTTTATCGAAAATCTATACTATATTAAATATATTAAGCAAACAATCTTTTGACGTATTATTCCGATATGTGTTTATTTAAAAACTCATAATGAAATATGTCGAATCGAATCTGTTCTATTTGTCCAGAACGAATGTTAAGCATGGCACCATTACCATACTAAATTTATACTGTCTTATGAAATATATTCGCATCAGAAGCTGCGACATGAATACAAATAAATATTATGAGAATGTCTGTCTGTATGATTACGAGACTACTTTTCGTTTCGCATATTTCAATATCAAAACAAATCTAATGTGAAAAAAAAATTGTCCTTCTGTACGAACAACTTAACTCGTGAACTAGGTATTAAATCTATCGACATTTTATACAGATAGTAACTCTGGAACCCACTTACTTTTTGTTTCATCTTGAAATCTTAAACGTTTTGGAATTTATGATGATGTTGGTATTCCATCCAATCCGTGAAATATGTCTACACACGTTTATGATTTGAGGCTGTGGTACCTACACCTACGCGTTGTGTAACCTATACTGCATATAAAACGCAGGTCAATCATGTATTTAAATACAGTGGAATCTAAAAATCTTCCTATGTGGAACCATATAATAACTTTACTCTTTGATCAGTACCTAGTTATATATAATTTTAATCCATGCCTGATGTAGATTCAATTATATTTCATAAGGCGCCATCTATGGTGCAGGACCAAAAATAATTACATATAGTGCCATCTATGGTGCAACAGCAGAACACTTCGTTATCAAAACTATTTCGATGAAATTCCATAAAACGCAGTAGATGGTATTCGGTTCAATTCTTTTCAAATTACCTGCTTAAACAAATCCAAAAATTCACGCGAACGATGTCGTAGTATAACTAGTACTAAATATGTCATTTGTGAAATGTTTTAACTACTAAATGTGTCATTTGTGAATAATTTTTGAAATTTTTCAACTTCTAAATGTGTCATTTGTGAATCATTTTTAAAATTTTTTAACTTCTAAATATGTCATTTGTGAATCATTTTTGAAATTTTTTAACTTCTAAATATGTCATTTGTGAATCATTTTTGAAATTTTTTTGAATTCTAAATATGTCATTTGTGAATCATTTTTAAAATTTTTCACTTCTAAATATGTCATTTGTAAATCATTTTTGAAATTTTTTAACTTCTAAATATGTCATTTGTGAATCGTTTTTGAAATTATTTAACTTCTAAATATGTCATTTGTGAATCATTTTTGAAATTTTTTAAATAACAATTCACTTCTATTCAGTTCGGTGCACGATATTAGTTTTGTAAATAACGAGGTTCGGTAGCAGCAATTTGCAAAATTTTAATTCGGAATAATAATAATTATACAGTCTTAGTTTTTACACTAGATTGCTCCGTAACCAAATAGGCATTGCGTAATTTGATTAGAACAATACCAGCATTCTATTTAGAGTTTAGGATCGAACAAAGAAATCTTCATTTTCCAGCACCAAAAAAACAGTAAATCAAAGTATTTACTTCATCATCTTATACTTAATTTTTATTATAAATATTATCTTGCATTGAATGATAAACTTATTAAACTTGATTCAATATATTTCCTCATTAGGTGACAAACACACAGATACTTTACAATTTATACAAACAATTTATACATTTCATTTACAATTTTATTTTTTATATAATTTCAAAATTGTTCTTTTAGCTCTATTATTATTGTTTTTTTTATTTATTTGCTTTGAATTGCCAATCAGTTTCAGCTTTATAAATTATGCAACTTCATAATAGTGATTTGTTAATATACTTGACTGTTTCTGTATTTAACTTTCTCAATAAAGAAACATATTTTATTACATTATAGGCAATTGTCTTATGTATCCGCCTGTAGATCTATATACACATATATGTATATAAATAAGTTGTTACGAACATATAGTTGTTTGAACTCTTCGATCGGGCCCTCTGGTTGTTACATTGAATTAATTTAATGTTTTATCGAACCAGAATACCAAAACCAAAACAGAATTTTAAGTACCATAAAAGTTGATTTACTCGCGTGGATATAAAATTTATTCTAATGCAAAGTTTAATGACCCGAGTGGATTATGTTGATCACGTCCACGAGGAATAAACTTTTAGGTGAATTTCGCAGAAATACACCTTTTGTGGAGATCACGACTTTTGAATTTCAAGGTGATCTCAGTACCAGTGTGTCTCAACACAAGGCGACACTAAATCCAAAGCGACCTTGAAATTTTATAATATATATATATATATATATATATATATGTGTGTGTGTGTGTGTGTGTGTGTGTGCGTGCATATGTGATATAAATAAATTTGTGATTGCTTCGGTTACCACATTTTTATTATTAAAATTTCCTCTTAGAATCAAAGTACACAAATGATACATTCTTAAAAAGACCTTTTAAAACGCCATCTACATTTGATAATAAAACATGTTATTAGTAAACATTGTTACTTGTATTATCAAATACGCTAATTAAATTTACGATCGCCAAGTATAATACAATTATACAACAAATTTGCCGCAACAAGCAAAGCGGCGTCATCAACAAGATGATAACAACGACTGTAAGTGTCTGAAACATTAAATGAATCAAATTGTTTTAAATATGATTTCTATTACCTGGGCCTTATTTTCAGCAGTTACTTTAGTTTGAAACAAAAAAGTGTACTAATACCCGAAGGAATAACTAAGACCCGACTAGGAACAAAATACTGAAAAGGACGAACCACATACATACATACATAGCCTGTGACATTCATACAGATACTCTAGATTATGACGAATCTAAGGACACCTCTTTTCTGTAAATCACTTTAATAGTTTAGTCTGTGAGGGAACAAATTAGCTCATATGCATATATAATAGCCTGTGAAATTCATAACGTTTTTATCCTAGGATACTCTCTGGGTCATGATTAATCTAACAACACCTTATTTGTTGAAATCACTGTAACAGGTTAGTCTGTACGAGGGAAGAAACTTACTCACCTACATACATATATACGAGTACATAACCTAAATTAAAAACGTTATATACCCTAGGACACTCTCTGGATCAAGACAAAACTAACGATATCTGATTTGTTGAAATCACTTTAGTAGTTTGGTTTGTACGTGGAAAAAAATTTACTCCCCTACATAAATATATACATAACCTGTAAAATTGATAACGTAATATACCCTAGGATACTCTCTGGATCATGACTAATCTAACAATACCTTATTTGTTGAAATCACTTTAACATATTTGTCTATACGAGGGAACAAACTGACTTACCTACATACATATATACATAACCTGTAAAATTGATAACGTAATATACCCTAGGATACTCTCTGGATCATGACTAATCTAACAATACCTTATTTGTTGAAATCACTTTAACATATTTGTCTATACGAGGGAACAAACTTACTTACCTACATAAATATATACACAACCTGTAAAATTGATAACGTAATATACCCTAGGATACTCTCTGGATCATGGCTAATCTAACAATACTTTATTTGTTGAAATCACATTAACATATTTGTCTATACGAGGGAACAAACTTACTTACCTACATACATATATACATAACCTGTAAAATTGATAACGTAATATACCCTAGGATACTCTCTGGATCATGACTAATCTAACGACACCTTATTTGTTGAAATCACTTCAATAGGTTAGTCAGTACGAGGAAACATACTTACCCTACATACATAACCTGAAAATTCATAACGTTATATACGCTATTACACTATCTGGATCAAGGCGTATCTAACGATGCCTCATTTGTTGAAATCACTTTGGTAGTTTAGTCTGTACGAGGAAACAAACTTACTCACGTGCATACATATATAGTCTGTGGAATTCATAACACTTCTTCTGCCGTAGTCGGGTAAAAAAAAGATCAAATAGACCAGAACTATATTCGAGAAAATTTAAATATCTAACCAGCTTTTGTATAGCAATTTTAATGTTCTTTCTGCCATATCTTGGAAGATTTAGCCATTGTTATTTGTGGTTGATCTAGTGACGTTGGTGAGAATATTTTTAACTCCTTTTGATGATTACATTAACAGATTAAAAAACAAGTGCTCTAATTTTTTATCAACGATTTGAAAAAGCTTCATCCAAATCCGTTTAACAACTCCTCAGATATGAGGTAAGAGACAAACAAAGTCACAAACATATTCACAACCCAGACGTTTTGAGAAGGTCAGAATGCCAAAACCATTGCTTCGATATGTTGTCATTAATTAGAGAGATCCGATGACATGTTAAATCGATTTGTCGAAATTGTAAATTTTGTCGAATCGAATTGCAGCCACTCCTACTGAACTAAAGATAGTCAGCAAACATTTATGACGTACATACATATCTTCTTTCATCTTATTTGCCTTCTCTTTAAATTAACTAATATTTATCAGGTCAGTGAACTGCCCTGACTAACTGATTTATATACCAAGATAACACACTATTCAATACTATCGAGTAAAGTGTCCAATCTAGCTAACAAATTTATGATGATAAGTTAACAGTAACTTACATACTGAAGGAATCATTGCCAGCGTGGTCTTTCAACCACTATTTCCTTATGTATAGAAGGGATATACACTTAGTAGGACTAATACCTGTACATTATAAGAGATATAAATGTAACTGATTATTTTGTGAAAAGTCATTTTGATTTGTTGCTTTAAATATTTAGTTTTCAATATCTGATTGAAATTGTTCAAACAGGCAAATATACTCAATTTAATGCAGAAAAACTTTTGTATAAATGACAGATCCATTCTTTGTTAAACCCTATATTCAAATACATAGGCTGTGACATAACGTGTCTATTATTCATACCGGTGATCACATACATTAAACTGAGTAAAACATGTTACGGAGCTATATGACAATTATCAACTATTAATAAAAAAAATGAAGTTTGAAAATTCGATTTGAACGAAAAAACATTTGTATTCTTTGTTAAATCCTATATTGAAATACATAGGCTGTGACAAAACGTGTCTATTATTCATACCGGTGATTGCGTACATTAAACTGAGCAAACAATTTTACGAAACCATATGACAATTTTCAATTGTTACAAATAAAATCACGTTTGAAAATTCGATTTGAACGAGTCACGTTAATAACAAATGTAAAGTTGTGTATTCAAAAACATAGGCTGTAACAAAACGTGTCTATTATTCATACCAGTGATTATGTATATTAAACTGAGTAAAAAATGTTACGGAACTATATGACAATTCTCCACTATTAATAAAAAAAGTGACGTTTGAAATGTCGATTTGAACGAAAAAATATTTGTATTCTTGGTTAAACCGTATTACACAAATATACAGTTGTGACAAAAACGTGTCTACTATTTATAAATGTAATTCTATGCATCAAACTAAGTGTATGAAAATTCTCAGCCGTTTCCGGAAAAATCTTTATAGAATTTGAGATTTCATGGAAAAAAATCAATTTTTTTCATAAAAACAGGTTTCAAGTATATTAAATTTCATGCACAGATGTACATTGCAAGTAATGCGAGTCATATATACAGTTATAACATCTCCACTAATTGTTATATATATGCATGTATATTTAATTGAAAAACCACTCCATTTATTTTAATATAATCTACACTAGAGTGTCCTCTGGAATAGTAGAATTAACATAAGAAACGGCTCAAAAAAATAAAGTACGTAGGAAAAGCTACAGAAAAGAATAAGAAAAGGTCTGCGATTTCCCGGAAATACTCTGTAACCAAAAATATTAGAAAAGTATAAAGTTTAATTTTCTATATACTATTATAATAGTATAAAGTATCTGACCACAAGCATGATCGAAAAAAATTAATTCGCGTGAAAATATTTTTTTTTATTTTTGAGCTATTTATTAACTTAATATTTTTAAAAACTATTTGCTTATAAAAATCTATTCCTTTGAAAAATATAATTTGCAAGAAAATTATACATAAGTCAATAATGCAAATAATCAGTCGATAAATTAACAGTCTGATAGCAATAGCCCGTAATATAATTACTTGAACATCATCATATTTTTAAAATAATATTCTTATCCCCCCGTAAAAACAAATGAAAAATACTTCATCTTTCACAATTAATTAGTGGGAAATAAGTATTTTATTTATAAACCAGCCATTTGGAAACGGAATACTTTTTAAAAATCATTTTTAAAAATGTACTTTTCTGGGAAGTACAATTGCAAGAAATTATATAAAGAAGTCAATAAAGCAAATAATCAGCCAAAAAAAATATGTCTTATAACAATAACCCATAATATAATTAGCTATTCGCCTCTAAAATAAAATGCAACATCATTGATATAAATTAAAATATAAACAATATTTAAATTATAATAAACATTTTAGTCAGTATTGGAGCAGAAACAAAATGTTAAACTTTTTATACACATAAAATATTTTATACATTATCGTATTTTTAGTAGAACATAGCCTTATAAAAATCTACAAAATGTTCTCCCTGTTAAAACTTTATATGTGAAATTCGTCAACTTAGCCTTTGCCAAACACTAAATGGGGCAAATATTCGAATTACCTCTGATTAATCACGTAGATATGTACGTCAATAAAGACTATTTATACCTTACAAAACCTTCAAAATTTATGTGTCCAGTATGTACCTACCGCTTAACTTCTTGTTACATACTTTTCAATATCTTCAAAAATCTACACAATCCACATTTCCTCTTTAACAAGGTCAAAAACTGATGCTCTAGCCTTAGATTACTATCTAAAAACTTTGCTTGTTCCCAAACATTTTGAAGCATTCTTCGAAAAGCGATGTACTATCCAAACTTTGAAAATGTGGAATCAACTGCACTCCAACACTTGTCCTCGCTAAATGTTTTTAAAGGTCATGTGAATAAATTTCCAGTTCACTTGCTTTTAATTATTTTCATCCCGGTATTTAGGCAATATTATTGTAATTCTATTTTTAAAACTTAATTTAATGATTTTTATCTTTTTTAAATTGTGAAGAATTTTTTTTCTAAAATTCATGTCTTACTATCTATTATACAAATAATCTTACCCTATATATTGCTACAGTAAGTCCGCCATGTATCAAAATTTAAAAAAAGCAACATTCTAATTAAGTTGTAAAAATGTAAAGAAAGCCGCAAAGAAATTGGCCACAAATCTGTAAAAAACGCTTACTTTTTGTTTCATCATGTCTAACAGCTAATTCTAACATAAAATAAAATCAATCTTGAGTTCTCATTTTCACACTCCTTGAATGAATTTTGTTCAAAATAATATTGCTCATATTGAACAAAGTGAGTAATAGATATGCTTGTTTTCGCTGATTGATAAACTGTCTTTATTATTCGTGCATTGGAAAATCGGCCATATATTTGATGAACTTCTAACAGCTATTGCACGCTAACTGGTCAGAATAAATTGCGCGTTTTGGGATAAGTCAATACCATTTATTGAACTCAATAGGAAACTGGGATAAAATGTCTTGTTTTCTACTGTTTATCTTTCTCTTCTTTTCAAATAAACATAACATGAATTATGTTAATTTAACCTATTTAAAATATTTTTTGTAGTCTCAATATCTGCTTTTTCATTGTTATCATTTTGCACTAAAATGCACCTATACAAAAGAACTATGTTGCGATGCTAATTTCAAATTTCGTAACACCCACCTTATAACTCAGACTTGACCTCTTGGACTAGGTATTATTTGTTCTCTAAAATGAAAAAGGAGCTTCGTAGAAAAAAATTAGTGATGTCAAGATAAGAAGAAAACATTTTTTGAGGATATAAATAAATTAATCGACAGATCTAAGAAATATGGTTAAGAGAAAATATATTGAAATAAAAAAAAATAAAACAACGTTTTTTGACCTTCCTTCCATTCCATTTCATGAACTTGTTGACCTCCCTAGTACATACATATGGATATACGGATCCTTCTATTGATTTCACCGTAGTCATACTTATAGCTTATATATTCTTATACTTATTACATATTTGCCCATTAATATCCTATTGATGTTTCACCAATAGACCTGGTTAACTATGGCTATTCGCCAGGTTCTTTTCCATAGAGTGGTGTAACTATGGCTGCCCTTTCCATAGGATAGTGGACAGAATGCAAACTATATTCAAATTATTTACATTAAAAATGCAGATGAGATTTGAAGTATGTAACTCTAAGTGGACTTGTTCCATACACTATATTATTTTCTACTAGTACACTTTCGATTTCTCGGGTCGACAAGTGCTATCGTTGATTATAATAAGATTTATAATAAGAAAATAAGTCCATGTACCATATCAAATTCAACATGAGCAATAATACTCAAGTAAATGCTTTGTGTGCTACCGGCTCACAAGTAAATCTCAAAAGAATTACCATAACAATAAAAGGTCAACTCATTATATTACTAGTAGTATTTAACATGTGCCTCGTATTTGTAATAGAGTAAATATAACGTGAGCATACCTTGCAAATATAACGTGAGCATGGTAGCTGCCATGTGCCTCGTATTTGTAATAGAGTAAATGTAACGTGAGCATACCTTGCAAATATAACGTGAGCATGGTAGCTGCCATGTGCCTCGTATTTGTAATAGAGTAAATGTAACGTGAGCATACCTTGCAAATATAACGTGAGCATGGTAGCTGCCATGTGCCTCGTATTTGTAATAGAGTAAATGTAACGTGAGCATACCTTGCAAATATAACGTGAGCATGGTAGCTGCCATGTGCCTCGTATTTGTAATAGAGTAAATGTAACATGAGCATACCTTGCAAATATAACGTGAGCATGGTAGCTGCCATGTGCCTCGTATTTGTAATAGAGTAAATATAACGTGAGCATGGTAGCTGCCATGTGCCTCGTATTTGTAATAGAGTAAATGTAACGTGAGCATACCTTGCAAATATAACGTGAGCATGGTAGCTGCCATGTGCCTCGTATTTGTAATAGAGTAAATGTAACATGAGCATACCTTGCAAATATAACGTGAGCATGGTAGCTGCCATGTGCCTCGTATTTGTAATAGAGTAAATATAACGTGAGCATACCTTGCAAATATAACGTGAGCATGGTAGCTGCCATGTGCCTCGTATTTGTAATAGAGTAAATGTAACGTGAGCATACCTTGCAAATATAACGTGAGCATGGTAGCTGCCATGTGCCTCGTATTTGTAATAGAGTAAATGTAACGTGAGCATACCTTGCAAATATAACGTGAGCATGGTAGCTGCCATGTGCCTCGTATTTGTAATAGAGTAAATGTAACGTGAGCATACCTTGCAAATATAACGTGAGCATGGTAGCTGCCATGTGCCTCGTATTTGTAATAGAGTAAATGTAACATGAGCATACCTTGCAAATATAACGTGAGCATGGTAGCTGCCATGTGCCTCGTATTTGTAATAGAGTAAATATAACGTGAGCATACCTTGCAAATATAAGGTGAGCATGGTAGCTGCCATATGCCTCGTATTTATAATAGAGTAAATATAACGTGAGCATACCTTGCAAATATAAGGTGAGCATGGTAGCTGCCATATGCCTCGTATTTATAATAGAGTAAATATAACGTGAGCATACCTTAATAAACAAAAATATCAACAAAATTCGTCCTTAACTAGAAATCCACGAGCCCACCTTCTTTTGAAGTAATTTTTCTCATAGTAGTTTTACTCAGAAATTGTTTGACGTCGAATAGTTAAAACTAAAAAATATTGATTTAGAAATTTTAGATGGGCCAAATGAAATAATCGATTTTTTTTTCAATTGCTTGTAATACCCTATATTACCCACAATGTTACGTATTTACGATGAATTCAATATCAATACATAATACGTCATTTATTGGACGTCCGTGTACGAGGAGTTCATTCAGTGACAAAAAGAGTATCCCACATCCCAAGAATTTCAAGGTGTCGCTATCGGCTGGCAAAGTTATTGCAATGATTTTCTAGGACACAGAGGGTATCCTGCTTGTTAATTTCGAAAATAAAGGCATATTATGTATTGATACGTATATAAATGCATGTATACAATCGCATACACAGGTGAGTCAAAACGTCCGCGGAATGAAGGGGATGGCGAGAGGTGAGTGTTATTTACTCACATTGTCGCTAATGACCGACTCATTACGAGTATATATATATATATATATATATATATATATATATAAATTTTCAGTTTAATTGTGTCATTAACCTCTAATCTAGCCTCGATCAAACAACTCATTCTGGAAGTAATAATCGTTTATAGAGAAAATACAATTTCCTTCTCCAGGTGGAATCGAATCGAATCAGGTGTTTGAAGTATTTTCTACAACCATTCTGAATATACTTTATGAACATCTTGGCATGTTAAAAGTTAGCGCAAGATGGGTGTCGAAAAAGCCTGAAGGCCCCAAAACAACAACGTGTTGAGTGTTCACACAACTTTTTGGATCGCTATAGAGAAGATAAAGATGAAATTATAAGCTGAATTGTTACAAGTGACGAAACATGATTTCACCATTATCAACTTGGATCTAAGCAGAAGTCCATGCAGTGACATAAAAATGGCAGACCACTTTCTAAAAAGTCAAAGATGTCGCTATCGACCGGAAAAATTATTGCTACAGTTTTCTGAACACAGAGGGTATCCTGCTCGTTGACTTCAAAGATAAAAATGTTTCGATAATGGAATAGTGCTACGAAATTTAAAGAAGCATTGAAGGAGAGAAGGCGAGGCAAATTCGCGAAAGGTGTACTGCTTTTACACGACAATCCACCTGAGAGCCATGCACACGAGAGCCATGTTGCGATGACTGCCCTTCACAAGAACAGCTTTCAAATATTGCAATATCCATCCTACAGCCCAGACTTGTCTTATATTAGACAGACTTACCCAGTTACTATTATTTGTTCTAAAAATGAAAAAGGAGCTTCGTAGACAAAATTTAGCAATGACGATGAATTGAAATCTGAAATTTCAATTTATTTTCAGAAGGAAAAGAAAACATTTTTTGAGGGTTTAAACAAAATTAACCGACAGATTTGAGAGAATATGTTGAAAAGAAAAATAGCCTTAAATATTTTTTGACCTTATTTCTATTCCATTCCGTAAACTTTTTGACCACCCTCGTACATATGGATTTTTCAATCACATTCCAACTTTTGACTTCACCGTAATTAATACTTATACCCTATATATTCTTATACATACTATATATTTGCCTAATAATACCTTAGTTACTTAATGCTTTTATGTATATTTGTACATACATACTTACCTATCTACTAATGTTCTAATTGATATAAGTATTTATATGTAACAGAATATAAATATTTACCTGCCTACCTGCGTACTAAAGTTTAGTCATATTATATATTAACATACTTACATTTGTTTCTATCTGTACTTACTTATCTACCAACCTAAAAATACCTTAGTTGTTTCTTGTCTTTATACGCATCTGTAAATACTTAACTACTTATTTATTTTGTTATTTTCTTGCTTACGTCAAGATACATAAAATAATTCCAAACTTGCCGAATTTATACCTTATCACTAAAGAGTTCCTGTCACCACCTTCGAACTCCATTATCCTACTCTGATTTTGACAAAGAACAACTTTACGTAGCTTTTCGGTGCGCCAAAATAAAACGAGACTTTGTTATTAGATTATCCATTAGACCTATATAATCGAAACTCGAACAAGGCATCTGCGCTGTTCTTTGTTGCGGAATTATATGGTGCTCTATAATTATCTTCAGTTTCCATGGCCAAATTCTAACCGATATTTTATGAAACTAAACTGGGGTTATACCCAAATAAAAAATATTCATCCAAATTAGTTGATTTATTCTGGAGATATGAGTTAACATACACAAAAATGAAATACAGTTAAAAAAACGTTTTCAAATTAAACGGTTTGATTGTACAATGTATTAAAAGTTCAAAACTAATAATGGGCCATCAATCTGGGGCTTTGATCAGATTATAATTAAAATCGTGAGGCGCATTTGGTAGAAAACTATGTTTTATTGGAACTTGGAAAACATGTCTAATTCCTGAATATCGTAGACAAATTGGTTGTACGACATAACAAACGACTCAAATAACTTTAATAGTATAAAATTTCCCATGTCCCACATGGCTTACCTTACCAATTTAAAATTAACAGATCATCAAGTCTCATGATTAAGGCAGATGGTACCACTGAACAGTTCAATGACAAATCTCTGCTTGAGATCCACAATACTAATTCGAAGACAGCAGATCCTCAAGTCTCACGATTTAAGCAGACAGTAACTCGACAATACCAGGACTGAGGAGTTGGAACATAGAGTTTAATGATAGAATATCTGCTGGAGACCCATAATAATAATTTAAAAATAGCAGATCCTCATGTCTCACGATTTAAGCCGGCATAATTCCCAGAAGGTCTTGACTGAGGAATTGGAACCTGGAATTCAATGACAGAGTATCTGCTTGATATTGATAATACGAATTTTAAAACAGGAGACCCTCAAGTCTCACAGTTTTGGCAGGCAGTACCCTTGCATCATCAGGACTGGAACACGAAATTTGATGAGAGGGTCTCTGCTAGAGACCCATAATAATAACTTAAAAATAGCAGATCTTCATGTCTCACGATTTAAGCCGACATTACCCCCAAAGGGTCTTGTCTGAGGAATTGGAACATGGAGTTCAATGAAAAAGTCTCTGTTTGATATCGATAAAACTAATTTTAAAACAGCAGACCCCCAAGTCTCGCGGTTTAGACAGGAAATACCCCTGCAGCATTAGAACTGAAACCCGAAGTTTAATGCCAGAATCTGTTTGAGACCCAAAATATTAATTTAATAACAGGAAATTCTCAAATCTAACGGTATAGGCTGGCAGTACCCTTCCAGCATCGGACTCAAACTTGAAGACAGAATCTTTGCTTGAGACCCACAATAACAATTTAAGAACAGGAGATCCTCAAGTCTCGCTATTTAGGTAGGCAGTACGACCGCAGTATCAGTATTTATGGATCAAAGGTTACGTTTCCAGCGAACAATATCAAAAATTAAAGTACCAACGTAATTATGTAAATATTTGGGTGGAAACTCTTTTCAAGTCGAACCACTTTTTGCGAACTATTAATTTATAACTAATTAATTATGCACATATTTGTTATAAACACTAATTAATTTTTTATTATTAAATTTTCACATTTAAATGAAACTACGTGATGTAGTATTATTTCTGCTTTATTTAAATTCTTTACCACGACCTAGTATTCGTTGTATAACAACATCTACAAGTGGACAATTTGTAAAGATTGGATATCAGTGCAAATTGCCCACCTGAAGATGTTGTCATATGACGAAACCTAGAACGTGGTAAAGTTTTTAAATAAAGTAGAAATAATACTACATCACGTAGTTTCATTTAATTGTGAAAAAATAAATTATAATGAATTTCTACAAATTAACGCCAAATATATTAATTTTTTTGTTAATTTTAGATTACGAAAACTCCTCTCACATGAAGGTACTTATACGAAAATTGGTATAAATTACTGTAATGCGACCATAAGATTTGGAAGAGATTCTGTAAAATCCTATTCCACTATGAATTTTAAAAAGTCTGGAAATTGGGTATCTCAGTAAGAACTTATAATATTAGCCCCTTTTAAATGTGTTCTCAACGTTTTCTAAGAGGAATTCTTCTTCTGATAACGAATTAATTTTTATGCAGCTAATTTCAACTTTTCAGTGTTCGCCAAGAGCAAAGTATTTGTCTGCACAACCTCGAAAAATGCAACCATATCTTGAACGGATTTTATCTAGTTCGGATTTCAAGTGTTCAAAGTTCAACTGAATCGATCAATACATTCCAAAACATCTTTTTGAAGTTCATCTCTCAGTGCTAGTGGGGCCGCACTGGCCAAATTATCGGCCATTCATTTTTACGACGAACTCTTTTTTCCATTGAAATGTTGTAATACTCCGATTTTTTTTCAGAAAGACCTATTTACAATATGACTCAATTTTCTTTTTAATGTAAATGCCTCTATTTTTACTATTAATCAACACTCAAAGTTTTCCTTTTCAATGCAATCTGAGCAAAATTTATTTTCCTTAGTATATCATTCCAACAGAAAAGATGGCAAAGAAATGTGAAAGACACACAGAATCTTAAGGTTCTGAGCCGCACCTTTGGTGTGGAAATTTCCTTGTTAATCACACATTTTCTCAATCACAGCCACAACCCAGCAAAATTGTTGCTGCAGGATAGTAAACACTTCAATGCATTGTTGACAGGCTTTTAACATATGTTTTGCTGTGTTCAATAAGCACGTCCCAGAGGATAGCGGAAGCATAAAAAAATGTAAAAATTATCCCTACAGTTCCGAAAAATGTTACATAAAATACATTTTATGCAAATGAGTGATGGCTACATAAATTTCTTGAATGCTCAATAAATCCAACAAAAATTGCTTTATTATTTTTTGCTTTAATAACACCTTGCACTTCTCCGTGTACTCCGTTCATAACGGCTGCATTGTCATAATCTTGGGAATGACTCTACATAACATCTAAACAGTCATTTTCATACTTTGACAGTAGTTTAACTAGTTCTAAGAAATTACCTTTATTTGTAGAGCTTTGTCCTTCATCGCTTCCATATGTCAGGGTTTGCTTAGCCAAAAATAAAGTTATATCCAATAATCTAGATGAACGATACTTCCACTTATGAAATCCAGTCGTAAATCTCGTTCGCCTATTGTTTTAACAAATTTCCGTCTCATTTTCAAAGTGTTCCATTTTTTAATATTTTTCAGATAATCTCTTGTAGTTTCATGGTCGGCCATTTTAGGGTTTAATTTCCACCACTTCTGAAATACAGTCGTAAATGTCGCTCTTATATTAGTACCGTTCGTTACATAAATGAACAACAGCAAACAGTACAAGTTATTAGTTATAATAGAGTAAACCTTTCATGACCGCAAAATTCACCATTAGGCATCATTTTATAAAACCAGGCTTTTAAAGGATGACGAAAGACGAAACTTTTATTTTTAACCCGTACCTAAACGCAGTGGCAAATGGGCCTTCTCTTTTTTAACTTTCTTTTTTATGACCTCCACGCGAATACTATCAGGAATTTGTTTACTCCAATTTTCAGCATTTTTGTCTGATTCATATTTCTAAAGGATCATTATCTTAATTCCGCATTGTCTCTGTTGTTTCTTGAAGATGAGCTGATATTACCTGAATCATTCCTTGCACCAACGTGAGAATTAGTATCTTTTTATGAACTTTGGTACCAGCTGCTACCAGTTGTCGTAATATATTTAAAGAATGATCCAGAGATGCTCTAAATTACATTCATTTTAGCCTGTTGGGTTTTTCTATGCTGAAACCTACTTTATATTTTAAATCTATAAACTCCTCGAGACATTTTCTCTTTTTGGGTATTTGGTTGAATTCTAAATATGTTTATTTATATGATTATAGGTAGGTATACGAATATATCATAATAAATACATTTTATTAATGAAATACGTCGCTCGTTAGGAAAATCAGCCAAGAAGACATTTATTAGCCTATTACGTCATAAACTTACAAATTATTGAACTTACCTTGATTAACTAGAACCAACTAGGTATTTCAAATTATATATTTTCTAATCAGTACTTGTACTTCATAAGCAACCATAGATTTAGTATAATCTCCATAGACAGACAATGTGTACCAAAGAACATAGATTATAATGGTCCTTTCGAACATTAGGAAAAGGCAGGATGAAATATCATAAACGCGACCACACATGTGTGATCTCTAGATACCCGTGGCGGTTTTTTTTCATTGACGTTGGCGTTTTTTTATAATCATAAACAAATTGTCTTAAAATTCGATGCAGATTAAATATCTACTAACTAATTGTATGTCTAATGATGGAAACCGAAAGTCTATTAACCATTATAAGAAACTAATTGTATGTCTTCCCGTAATGAAAACCCTCAGGAATACACTTTTTACCGCCAATTTTTAAAAACTATTTTCAGTTGTTTCTTTAACTATAGTGATAAATAGGATGCGATTAAAAATTAATTAAGCGAATACCTGTATATTGATTCGTCTCCTTATTTCACAATTTATTTGAAGAATATGTGAAATATTATGTAAATTAAAATAATTGCCAAAGCAACGGTAATAGCCATACATATTTAAAGTTTTACGAACACTGATGAATTTTAATTTTAGGGTTACGTTGTTTTCTTCATTTTCCCTTTATGGATTATATATTAAATATATGACTGCAAAATCCAAAGAGCAACTAACACTACATAGTTATAATGTTTTTAAACAAAAGTAGCACCATCTTCCAATCGCGAATAGACTCACGAGTTTACTATTGTCTTACTGTGGTCTTTCATCAAACTTATGAAAAAACTGACTTTGCGCCCAGGAGAGGATCAATTAAAGTAAGGGTGGAAGGGTGTCCTCAAAAGCAATTTTAGTGGATAAAAGTAGGAATCGTATCAGAGTCTGTGTACATATGTAGAAACATGCTTACGTACGTATGTATGTATCTACGTACGTATCTACGTACGTATCTATCGCTTTCAAAGGCTTATAAAATTTGAAGGAATTATCCTATTGACTACGAACTTTTTTAAGTGATAGTGCTTAGTGAAACGAACAAAACGATATGTTTCTAAACTCAGAAATTAGTTTCATACTTGAGTTATGACACCAAACAATTTAAACCTAAATCCTACAAAAACTAAAAAATACTGTTTACAATAGAACTGGACAAATTGCAAACTACTGCTATTGATCCATAGGTGGTACCTATTGTTTTTTATTATAATCCGAAAAGTATTGCCATAGATAAGAGTATTGTAGTAGTTGAAAGTATTGCCATAGATGAAAAATCTAAATTTTCCAAACACTTGCCCTATAAAAACGGCCGCGTCGTTCAAATATGGTAAAGTGACTGTCGCGTTTAACCCCTTTAGCCCTGAATGATTTCTAGTGACTTTCCGGTATCGTTCATGGCGACTAAATTCAATAACCGCACAGGACTCTTATTAATTTAATCAAAGCACAACTGTAAAAAGTAACTTTTCTTTTGGTTAAAAATCCTGGATATAAATAACAATGGAAGGAAGCACTCTCTCATTCAAATCGTTTTAAATATGCGCTAGAAATTGTGGGTAAAATACAACAAATATAGTCGTATGCGCTAAAAATTGTGGGTAAAATACAACAAATATAGTCGTATGCGCTAAAAATTGTGGGTAAAATGAAACAAATATAGTCGTATGCGCTAAAAATTGTGGGTAAAATACAACAAATATAATTCACTGCAGTTGCTATGTTATCTGAAATTCCAGAAGTTATTTTGTTCTGCTATAACTTTGATAAATCTGCTACTCATGACGCGACATCATTCAACCATGATTGTGACATAATGCGAGGTTAATTGATTTAGCATTGAATTGTCACTGTCTAACATTGTATTTTTATTAGTGTCATTCACACATTGCCCCATTTTGACGAAAATTTCATTTGGAAAAATTTTCGTCCGACCACTCGTTAACTGTAGTTATAATAATTTAGTTTTATTTAATGTTAATTTAGTTTTAATGTTAAGAAAAATATCAACTTGACTGATCTTATAACGGAACTTTTATAAGATCTCTCGTGTAGATCTTATAAGGGTTCCGTTTGACTTTTAGAAATATGGAACCGAAAATTCAGAAATGTAAGGAAACGTTTCGCATCTCATTTAAAAGCAACATTATATTCAATGTTTATTCATGTCTTATACTTTATTATTTGTGTAATTGTTTTTTTCTGTCTGTAATTTAGATTTTTTAATGAAATACAGAAAGGAACAACTCAAATTCATTAGTTCTTCAAAAATTGGTCAATCAAATAAATTTTTTAATATATTTTTCTTGACATTTTAAAATTGAATTAAAATTACACCCATAGTTAATAAGCGGTTAGGCGAAAATTGTCTGCATGTCTCGTGAAGTCTGTTATAGCCAATTTCATGGTCAGATTCCGCCAACCCTTTTTCTCATTATTTTCGGTTCACCAGTTTCGGAAGTAGCGGAAGAGATATTTTTTAAAACCGTAAATGTATTTTTGATTTATACTGGTCTATCTTCTAATGGAGCCTCCCATCCATAGAAGCGATATTGATTTTTTTTATTAAAATAAAGAGTTAAATATATGAATTAACCATGGAAAAAGCAATTTTATTTCATGTTATATAAAATGATTTGTTTCGTGAACCAACATTTTTATCTTTCGAAATTCTACTAAAGACGATTGGCAAACAAATCTGAAGAGTTTATATTATTATCGATGTCTGATATCTATATTTTATTTTTTTTCATTAATATCTTGTCCTTTTTTACATTTCTTTCTATAAATATATCAGCTTCGAAAATAAGTAAATAAAAATATTGGGTATTTTAGGTGTATCTAACACCTAAAATAGACCTGAAATACGTAAAGAGAACATTATCAAGGACTAAATAAAGAAAGGCTAATTTGAGGAAAGTATATATTATACTTATGTCGTTTCTGATGGGATACCGCTTTAAATTTTGAAAAAATATTTTTTAGTTAATTAAGAAATTTTAAATCATTGCAAAATATTATTAAAAAATTAAAAAATAGTATCATTTTCAGAGGAAAATCTCCTCCTTCCAAAAAGCTATATTGTTGAATACTTTTAAAATTATTCAAGTTTTAATTATTTCTGTCGTGAAAATTCGAAGCTGACGTACTAGTCGATAATAAAGCACACACTTACGGGTGTGCGATGTCAACACGATGGTAAAACTTGAATACGCTCTCGTTCACTACAAATATTCAAGTCTTCTGACGAGAAGGCAGTTAACAAGATTCATACTGCACACGATGTATTAAACTAAAAAAAAGTTCATGTACTTAATTTTTCCCTCTGAAACTACCATATAATTTTTTCAAGTATTAGCAGCGGTTTAATACGATCTATTATGATTACAAATTTCAAGTTCCTAGGTTCAAACCGTTCTAAGAAAATAGGGTGTAGCAGACACACAGCACGTAAGTCATTTTATAACGATTCCGTTTTTCCTTTCGAGCTACGAAGCCTTAAAAATAAAGTAGAAAGTAAAATAAAATTGTTCGAATAAACATTTGAAACACAAAAGTAGTAAAACGTTTTTAAAATCAATTGTTTTTTTTTATTAAATTAAACAGGAGAGATTTTTATGACTGTTGAACAAGTTTTTTTAAATAAAGAATTCGCAACACCATCAACTCATTGTAGCGGGTTTATTGTACTGTTGTCTGTTTATTATTTAACGTGTGTCACTATAGCAGAGGGGAAGATTAATTTCAATTGCGCGTAAATTTTACACGCAAAAACTGATGCGATTTGTTCTCTACTTCCAGACTAAACTTGAATAAATTAAACATGAAAGATTTTTATGACTGTTGAACAAGTTTTTTTAAATAAAGAATTCGCAACACCATCAACTCATTGTAGCGGGTTTATTGTACTGTTGTCTGTTTATTATTTAACGTGTGTCACTATAGCAGAGGGGAAGATTAATTTCAATTGCGCGTAAATTTTACACGCAAAAACTGATGCGATTTGTTCTCTACTTCCAGACTAAACTTGAATAAATTAAACATAAAAGATTTTGATGACTGTTGAAGAAGTTTGTCGATTTTGTAAATAAAGAATTCGCTACGATGCCAATTAAGTGCAGCGGGTTTATTGTACTGTTATATATTTATTATTTAACGTGTATCATTATGGCAAAGAGGAAGATTCAAGTCAGTTACACGTAAGATTCACACGCAAAAATTGATGCGATTTGTTCTCTACTTTCAGACTAAACAAGTCAAAGCTGTATTTCCAGTTTATACTTTGTAAGAATCTGTCAAATTATCATATATACATCATGATTTTGGAATTTATTTAAAATTTATATTAACTTTAATTTCATCTTTACGATGGACGTACGATCTTAATAAATTGACTTGTTTGTTTTTATTGTTAGATTGTTTTTTGGTGTCCCATCCATCAAAAGGAAAAAAAAACGTCATAGATCAGACACGTGTCCCTCTGTCCGTCTAGCACAGCCGATTTTCTCAAAATTCTTATCGTGGAGAACTGAAATTTGATATAATAACAAAGCATATTCATCTGCACTTATCTCGAGAGTAATGCTCAAAAATATCTATAAGAAAACTTTAGAGGCCAAATCAAGTACACGAAATAATATATCTGTAAAAATACACTGAAAAATGTACAAAAAATAAACCCCCACCCCTTGTTTCGAAAACTACTTCACGTAAAATTATGAACAAAAGCAGGATTTTAGAAGCCTATGCAAAGATTGTAAGGAAAATGAAATAATGGTGTTAAATGTCATAGTTTTAATAACTTTATACGTTCCTCTTCTTAATTACATTAGATGTTATTAAATGTTTATTTAACTAGGACGTCCATATTAGTGATAAATTTGATAAATAAAATGATTCCACTTCAAAAAAGTTACGGATCCTTCAGTGCGTGAATCAAAGTTTGTCAATGTGTATAATTAGTTTTCTCTATCGGACATTTTCCAAGTATTTTCCTAAGCAATTGATTTATTTTGCAATTAATATGACAATTTAAATATATTGTTAACTGTTCGTTATTAAACCTTGTCTTTTTAGATCATTACGTTATGTTGAAAAGCTGCCCGTCAGATAAAGTTACTTAATAGATAATTTGATTTTAGATACAGTACGTAGTTTTGATTTTAGATACAATACGTAATTTTGATTCTAAATACAATATGTAATTTTGATTCTAGATACAATACGTAATTTAGATTCTAGATAAAGCACGTAATTTTAATTTTAGATACAATACGTAATTTTGATTTTAGATACAGTACGTAATTTTGATTTTAGATACAATACGTAATTTTGATTCTAGATACAGCACGTAATTTTGATTTTAGATACAATACGTAATTTTGATTTTAGATACAGTACGTAATTTTGATTCTAGATACAGTGCGTAATTTTGATTTTAGATACAGTACGTAATTTTGATTTTAGACACAGTTCCTTTATTATTCTGAATATTCATTAGTTATTACTATATTTCGATATATGTGTCTTTATATTGTACAAATGTTAACGTATCTCACGTCAGTACAAACAAATAAAGAAAGTGAAGTATCATATTTAGGTATATCATAGGCATATCCTTCCATCGATAGTCAAATATATCTGTCATTGTAGATTGATATACAGGATTTACCTCTATTGAGGTCTGGTGTTCTTCTGCACTTAAGGAAAATATTACGAAATTGATTGATATAATTATTATAACAATAAGAGGTATTTATTATGACAACTCTTGTAATAATATATTGGTTTTGTCCAGATCCGGTTCAATCAACTCGAAGAAACTTAATGCATACGTCTGTTTTTCCTATTAGCATCAAAATTTTGTTATATGTTTTAAAACTTAAGCGTTAACTACACGAACCGATTTTGTCGTACAAATTGAGACAGCCAAATCGGGTTTCGTACTACACCTCAAATGGTTGGTCCGATTTGTCTGTATTTTCCTTGGTATCGTACAAATATAGGCACATTTAAAGATTTAAATGTATATAATATTTCTATTAAAGCATTTACAAATATTAATATAACTTTTCATCTTTTTTCGCGAAATATTTAAAATATTTTTTGCGGACATTTCAATAAAATCTCTGGAACTATCTTACATTCTAAAAAAATAATTATAGCGTTCTTACAATTTGCTTTTTCAACTGATATCCCACACGATACAATATATGAAAGATTCCAGCACTTTATTATCCGCCTCAAGATTTACGTTAGATTATTTTTAACTACTGTAATGTATATGGGGCAATATGTTTTATCATCATGTCAAATTTCACGATTCTACGTCAAACAACTTCTGGAAAAAAATTATGGATCTTTTTAGCAATATTTCTAAAGCGACCTTAATCTAAAAAATATCTATGAAATTCTAAAATAAATAGTCTCGGAATCCTTACAAGCCCCTTTTTAATTGTATATTTCGTAATGCAAATCATTAATTTTCCTGTCGTCGTCTGCTATTTTCACTAAGCATAAGTAACGATAGAAACGACTGCTCTGCGCGATCGCTCCGGCGCGACTGTCAACTGTCAATGGTTGGTTTGGGCAACTGTAATACAGGCGGCACAACGTCTTGGCGGTTGGAGGTAGTTAGCCGTTTGTCCCAATCAACCAAAAAGTGGTCGTAATAATAATAATAATTGTTAGACAACATTGCCATATACGTTACAATTTTGTCGGGATCATGATTGGTCAGACGACCAAATTGCTACGTGCATTTAGTAATATTAACGTAGGAGTAGAATGGTCATATCTAACATGCAGATATTTAATGTTTGTTTACCAATTTTCAAATTTTCAACATTTGCGAAACAGCCTATGCCCATAACATGTCTACACATGAAGAGAGAGAAACAGATAGTGAAATATATAGTGCATAATGGTACACAAAAAAAAATTTAAAAAAAAAACTAAAAAATCGGTCAAACACGAGTCGAATGAATTACTACGAATTATTAAAAATGTTTTGTAACGTTTAATTTATATTTTTTAATTAAATATCACAAAACGTTTCAACTATTCTAATTAATTCATCAGTCGTCTAATAATTTATATCTATCTGTATTATTTCCGCATGCTTGAAGGGTTGTCTTATAGTGCCAAAGATACTAAAGTTGGACTTAGGTACTCGAAATAATTTCACTTAAAAATACTCATCGTAACCTATTGACGGGATTTTCGGCAAGTTTTTCATAGTCTTATTTGGAAATAGTAGATGGAGAGACCATTAAAAATGACTATTAAACTTAATATTTCATAAAGTTAAAAGTCGTTATTCTGGTAAACGACATTGGTTGCACGGTGAAGACTGCACGTTGTTTGTTATTCGCAACGACATGCAACTTCTTACAGACGTCAAAAATGCCACAGATGGCGAAGAATTGCAGTTTGATATCAGCACTGTCATTGAGTGGAGCTCAACAAGCGGCTTATGGCTTAACGTAAATAAATATTTAAAAGTGAGTACAGCCGAGCACACGCTCCTTATAAATATGAATATACGATCAGCGGAACCTCACCGCATTGTCTAGATGAGGTCGTTGATTTGGGAGTCAGATTTCATTCGCGATTGAGGTTTCGTGGGCGTATGGCGGATGTAGAAAAATAATTATTTCGGAAATTTGGATTCGTGTTGCATAATTCAAAGAATTCTAAACATACGTCATAAAATCCACTTACACACTTCATTAGTACAAAGCCGATCAAAATTCGGCTCCATTATTTGGAGCCCACGTGAAACCAAATGCAGCTTGATGATGGAACATGTGAAAGAGACGTTCCTCCGATACCTGTGTATTAGACTGTGTGGTCACTTCCCTTTTCTATTTTCCACGGATTCCCTCTTGAGTATGCTAGGTTTTCAAACTTTGCAACTCAGAAGAGATGTTGCTCTTATGAAACTTATCTTCCAGTTATTAAAAGGGAAAAATTCTATGACCTTTATTATTGAGTAAACTTTCATTCTTCGTACCCGACATTTTCATGCGGTAATACAGTCATTCCCTTTTTGCTATACCACCCTCTAGAACCGAATTATATCGGAACTCTCTGCCAGTTTCCCACGGTATTCAACTGCTTAACCACCTGATGACGGTTGCACCCGAGTATAATTTGTTCACGATGAGTGAAAGTAAATTTGTCGAATTGTGTCGTCGTTATCATTTGTAGTTATCATGTAATTTGTGTTTAATCTGAAAGTTTAAATATTAGTAAACCATTAATTTCTTATCGTTATAAATTGATATAAATAAATGGAGAGTTTTCCTACTATACTCCGCATAGTGGGGTAAGCCAAAAATGTTTTTCATCCCAATTTCTTGATAACTTAAAAATAGGAAAGGAATTGTTTTGCTACATAGTAACTGAGAACTTTATCTGATGCATATACATACAAAAATTTATACACGTAAACCTAAAAATGTAACAATTATGAAAGTGTGACATACGGATGGATATACATACAAAAGACATAACGAAATTATAAGGGTCCCGTGTTTGGCTATGAAACCCAAAAAAAAAACAGAAATAAGAAGTTAATTCATCCACAACTCAAAACGGAAAAAGATCAAATTTATCCAAAATATACACTGACAAATGTAAAAATGAACTAAAGTTGAAAAAAGGAGAAACTAAAGATTAGTATAGTAAGAGCTCTTTGGACCACTTCCGAAAACTTTTTAGTTCATTCTCCAGAAACCTAGTAGTTATCACTATTTCCTGATTTCGATTTTCTTCGATCGATTCTTTAAACGCAGTTTTCTGAATATAGAATGGATAATAAGTTTTCAGAATATAGTCGAAGGTTATCCGTAAACAAATTTCTGATTTACTAACGACATCATTTCGACTTTTTAAAATATTGGACGGAAAGAAATATAACTTCAGTAACATATGCACACATTGATGTAACATACGCTCTAATTCTGAAGTTGCTTCTATGTTTGTTTATACTTCTTCGTTGAGATCAGAATCACTATCAATGTAAATAGGTGGAATATTTTAAATATATTTAGGATGGTATATTCTGCTGTAATAGTGACGAGCAATATAATTTTCTGGAGGAAGTCTTACCGTTAATCCATCAGAGAACTCGAGTTGACAGCTATGATATATAAGATAGATTATATTCAACATTAACTCTCGAGTACTGAAGATTATAGCATGGGATGTGTTTCAATTAGCTAACAGCCTAATTTCATTAGCCTTTGAAAAGTAATTTGCTAATCCCTTACCTCCAGCTTGATTACTTTGCCCTAATTTTACTTTTAAATTTGATTGAAATTCTTATTATAAAGTGTTTTTCTTTTTCAGAATAGATACTCTGAAAAAAAAGAAACTTAATATATTTAGGTAAATATATTAAGTTTTATATTTCCCAGCTTAACGATCGAAAAGCTGTGAAATTTTAGTAAAAAATTCGAAAATCTATTAAACTCTCCAAAAATGTTCGATTTTGTTATTCATTTCGTTTTTGTTAACAAACTGTGTAGAAGAAAAAACGGTATAACAAACAAGACAAAGTGAAATATAAACAATATGAGAGTGTTTTCTAATGATAATAGTTTTTTTAATAGTTTTTACTTAATTAAGTAGGTAATATCGCGCACACTATCCGAATGTGCGAGCAAGTACTTCGTACCGACGAAGAACAACTTCAACAAATATCAAATATATTTTTCAAAATTCTAAATATTGTATATATTTAGAGATAAGTATATAAATAAATGAACTAAAATAAATAAAATAACTCTTGTTGTTTTTCTGTAATTTATTACCAACAGTTTACGTCTTTTTGGGAGTTTACCATATTGCCGTGACTCTTAATTCATTGAATCAATGTACTCAAGTCTTCACTTCATTCTTTCTTCTCTTGTTCTCATTTATATCTTTTCTTTTTCCTAACCGTAACCTTGATTGATCACTTACAAACATTGCAGCTTCCATACAGACATTCGTTATGGTTATTGCTTGAGACATTCGCCAGTTGGCATTTAACTTTTCGCTCCGTCGGCTTCTAAATTATTGTATCGTATTCATCATCCCACCAACAATTAACTTGCCGATTTCAGTGTATGTCAAGGTATTTATCAAAACATTGCATGCCTACTGCATTCCATTGAATTTCTTAACAGATATATCTAATTCCAACTATTAATCAGAATAATTACCATGAATTACTTTATTTATTCGTAACCTCGTGCCCAGCTTACAGATTTACCTAATGCGTTGCATATGTGTATGTATCATAAATACAAATTATTTAAAGACGAAGTATAATAAAAACAATAAAAGAAGAATACAGAAAAAACATAGTAATTTAAACTGATACCATTACAACTAGTTCATCAATCGTGAACTAAGAAGCAATTTCATAATAGAGTTCCTGAAGCTGGAGCAGTACTACTATTTCCTGTACTTATATTTTTTGGTCAGCGCAGTACGTCTACTGGGCAGACTCGCAATACTTTGTTGATCAATATAAGTAAAGGAGAGACACGTGAATGCTGCAGAATATCGGTGCGCAATCTATGCAGGGGAAATAAAACATGACTTTATCCTGTCATGTAACAGCTACAAGCATAAAGTGTTATTAAATTCAAGATTGAGAGATTATCAACGTAATGAATTAATAATTTAAAAAAAGGCATTATAGCAGCAACTCTAAGCAGAGTTGGACCCTCTTTTGGTATATTTGGTTGAATAAAGGTCGAATGTACCTATAAGAAAATGGTCGCAGTAGTTTGGGATTACTGCAACCTAAGCAATACTAGCAACCTATCTTGAAGACGTAAGCATTACTTTTAATATCGGTGACGTTAAGTCTAGCGTGTAAACCTGGAAAAGAAATATCTAGCTCTCAATCAAAATGGCCAATGATCAATCGGGCAGAGATACGCATTAACGTCGCAGATGAAATAATATAAAGGTCTGAATGGATGTAAATCTGTAGATCATCTGCATAGAAATGGTAATTAAAATGGAGTTTTTTGACAACAGTATTATTAAAAAAATAGCATAAAAAATTCCACCTCAAGGTATAATAGCCACCAAATTAAATTCTTTTTAGCATAAGTGTACCAAGTTTCCTGTTTCCTGTAATAACGACAGATAACGAGTAAATTAATGCAAAGACCGTTAAGAAACATTAATAATTTAACTAGTGAAAAAAACGATTTAAGTTAACCTTAAAAAGGAAAATATCAAAGTAGACAAACTTGATGTATCTAACTCCAGCTATTCATATATATATATATATATATATATATATATATATATATATATATATATATATATATATATATTATAATGAAAAAGCATTTATAAAATGGAATCTTCTATTTAGGCATTAGTGACATAATTAGTACAAATATTTATTTTGTTTTACTGCAAATTAGACATGAAAATATGTTTTTTGTCGTAGACTTATCCTAACCAAATGACATACAAATCGATATTCAATTAGTACATAGTAATTTTAGAGAACATTTAGAGTTTTTAATTTTGGAGAAGAATTAAATTTCAAGAATTAAACTACACTATATTGAGTGTTAAAATACACTACACTTACACTGAGTAATGGCATATGTGGAGAAAAAAAAATAGTTTTTCGTTTAAAGAACTTAGGAAGTTTAATTTAACGCAAATTTGCTAGTAACAATCGATAAAGTAGTTACTGAGTTACGAAATAACAAACTAAAAGCAAATATACTTTTATATTTATATTGTTAAGTTGAAAATTAATTTAATATGAAACATTTGATTTATACACAGTTTTAATGATATTTAGCGACAATTATGTGGACACTAAGATATAAATACTCTAACCTTTTTATAGAATACTACTCAAAAATCAGTCAAAATATATTTAATATTCTAAATTTCTACATGATTTTTAAAAGTGGGCAACAACTTTTAACTCTATTGCTTATTTTTCTGATGTTATTTCTGTGTAAAAATTGCCTCTTGTTCCCTTGTGAATGGAAGAAAACGCATATTATTCCTTTACTTAAAATATCCGCCCCTAATCAGTCCCAAGATTTTCGATCTATATCTACATTACCACTACTGTTCAAAATCTTGAGTGGGTTGTACATTATCAAATTATTATTTTTTTAGTTTTCAATATTTAATAGACCCCTTGCAATCTGGATTTAAATCAGGACATAGAACTTCAATTGCACTGCTCAAAGCGACTGACGATGTGTGCCTGGCCAGGAACAAAACCCAATTATCTGTTCTTGTGTTACTGGACTCCAGTAAGACATTAAACTCTATGGACTTTAACGTTTTGATACATTGGTTTAAATCATTAAATCTGTCACAATTTTGTGTTAATTGGTTCAACTCCTATCTTCGTGGTCGTAAATATGCAATCAGCATTTTTGAAAAATATTGAAAGTGTACTAGTCTCATTGCTAGCTTACCTCAAGGTGTGGTTTACTGCAGGGACGATTAAATTTCTTCCTACATTGATATTCTGAATGCAGACCTATATTTAATCAATCAGTAAACCAGTAAATAGGGTCTTCTGATTAACCCAACTGTAAGGCAGGCTATTATTATTGGTAGTCATACAATTTCTGTTGAAAGTATGTCTAGCTGATTTACCACAGTTGTTCATTGACCAATATCTTACCCCACCTTCAAGTAATGACGTTATTCGTAAGATTTTCTTTAAAATTACGCTTTCCCAAAATTTTCTTCCGTTTCTAAGCAAAGTACACATTTGTCAAACTCTACTTAGGTCTATTCTTATTTTAGAGACGTGTGTTATTCTAATCTAAATGAATATTTACTCAATATATTCACGACTTCAAAACCCGCGTACTCGATATGTTGCGGCCTTAAAAAAGTGGCTACATATCTGAGCATTGGTCACGACTTACATGATAAAAGATTCGTGACCGATGCAACCTCAACCTTTTTTATAATAATTAATAATATATATTATATAATTAATAATATATAATAATAAAATAAACCCCAACCTTTTATTATATAATATCCTTATTAATAATTCTTCACGCTTCATATTATAATTTCAATACTTCCAACCTAAACCTTAATAATTCTTCACGTTTCATATTATAATTCCAATACTTCCATCCTAAACCTTAATAATTATTCATGCTTCGTATTATAATTCCGATACTTCGATCCTAAACCTTAATAATTCTTCACATTTCGTATTATAATTCCAATACTTCCATCCTAAACCTTAATAATTCTTCACGCTTCATATTATAATTCGAATACTTCCATCCTAAACCCTCAATATAGAACTAAATTCGATGGAGAACCTTTCATAATATATTTTACTTCATTATGGAATCTACTGGTAATGGTACTGAACACCAGCAAACAAAGTGCGTCCTAATTACTTGTGTTTAAAAGTCTTCTAAAATTGTTTTACCTGCCATGTCTAAAATAGATAAAGTTTGCAAGAAAATTTAAAAAAAAAACATTTGACTTATCTTAAACCAATTATTGTTTTTATTTTCGTCAGCTGTCAGCTTGGCTTGTACAATTTTGTCACAAGTATTATTGGCACAACCGGTTTACGGCTAACACCTATCAATAAAATAAACATATTGGTGCAAATAAACACAATTCTTTACACTGACGTAAACATACATGCATAAAAGAAGTATCATGAATCTATCCCTACTAATATTATAAATGTGTGAAAGTGTTTTTACGTTTGTTTGTCAGTTAATAACTCTACAAACGAACGATGTATTGCTACCAAATTTGGCATGTGTATAGTTCAAGTGGTGGAGCAACACATTACATTCGTCTAGAATACTAATATTATGGTGACTTGAAAGTTCCCGTCTAACAAAAAAGAATTTTGAAAATTAAGTAACATCTCAGTCACATTAGGTAAAGATACTTAAGTTTTTATATTCATCTTAGAGTTTCACTGAATTCGAAGCGATATTTATCATCGAAAATTATCTTTGTTAATTATGAATATAAATATACGTTGATAATTATCTTGATAAATATTTAATATTATCCACTTCTTAGTGATAGTTAATAATATTATGCGCGTCACTTAATATTGAAGGAGGGGGTTGCCCTGTGTCGTGTTCTGTATCTGTCAGATTGTCATTCTGCATTTGCATTGGTTATAACGGTCAATCTTTCTTCGCTTGAATCTGAAATCAGATTTAATTTTTATTTTCAATTCGGAATCTTCAGAATCAGGAAACCCACAAACAATTGATGCATTTGAAAAGTATGAGGATGACATTCCACTCATTAATTTTATTAATCAATGGGGAGTTTGGTTTTTGCCATTTTCATTGTTCTTTCTAGTACCACGTTATTACAAACATTCCATCTTACTATCCGTCTTTCTCATTTTGTGTTCCGCTAATTTATTTCATTTAGTTTTTTTCAGTCTTCCCACACGTATTCGCATTATTTAAAGGTTACAATATTTAAATGGGCATGTTCTTTATTTCCGTGAGCGAATTTTTATGTCCTGCTAACTTTTCCATTCTTCAGCGTTAGGATGTATTTAAAAGTGTAACAGCCAGATAGATTAACTTAAATTTATAAATGTCCATGACTTAAATGAATATAAGTATAAACTATTCTTTAAGCCGTTTTTCTCATAATAATGAAAATTGTGTACTACAAGATAAAAAGAAATATTTTAATGTATATATTGGGCCGACAAAGGGTTTATTAAAAAATTATAAAGGGTTTTTTCCTTAGACTGGCGACACTTTTAAAAAGCCTAAATAGAAGAATTCAAATTGAAAAAATACATTTCTTTTTTTAAAAATTAGTTGTTCATTTTTCTCTTTGTTTAAGTGTTCAGTAAAATTGACTAAACAAACTTTTCAATATTTTCAAAACAAAGGATCCAACTTATAAATTTGGGTATGTATAATAATAAACTAGGAGCTGTATAGAAAATTTAAATGTAACAAAATAATAACTTGAGTTACGCCATTTCAGTGATTGCCAATAGATGGAGCTATATATATTCCGCATTGCAAATAGTTTAGTTGTCTATATACGAGTATATATATATATATATATATATATATATATATATACATATACATGTACATGTATACATATACATGTACATGTATACATATACATATACATATATATATATATATATATATATATATATATATATATATATATATATATATATATACCGACGTCGTTATGTGCTAAAACCAATCGGTATATAAAATTAGGGATATAATAAATTTCTGAACTTTTCCTATCACTCATGGTATTGTATCAATTGATAAACTTATTTCGAAAAAATGTCTATAAGAATTCTTTCAATGCAATACTAAGCTAAATAACGGTAGAAAAACAATCAAAACCAAAATTGGTAATTTTGCCTAATATTGTTTGAACAAAAGTCAAAAGCCCGTTTTTTTATTCTGTAACTCGTAAGAAAACCCCACGTGGTTTGGACAAAAAATACCACCCATACACTTCAGCTGTTTTATTATATACACGATGTCCGGGAATATCAGAGAAGACAGACGCTGTTTTTTTTATATACACGATGTCCGAGACGCTGTTTGTTATTTACACGATTTCTGTTTATTATATACGCTGTTTATTATATACACGATGTCTGCTGTTTTATTATATAGACGATGTCCGGGAATAAATGTCGGACAAAGAAAGACGCTATTCGTTGCCTATAAAAGAATAAATTGTCATTGAAATAAAACGTAAAATACACCCTTTTTCAAATTGAATGCAAAAAAAATATTACACATAACACTTTTTAACACACCCAATACTTATCCGGAGTGCGGTGTTTACCCGCAGTGGCGATATCTTCGCAGCTGTTTGCGAGTTATTCATCCGAGCGACGCTGAACAATGTGCGCAAATATCGTGTGTACGAAAAATATGACAAATAATTATGAATATTATTTTAAATTTTCTGAAAAAAAGTCATCTTTTACATTTTATTTTAACGGCAATGAACTATTTTTCAGTCAAGGAATACATCTTTCTTTGTCTGACACTTATTCCCAGACACCGTGTATAATCAAGTACTTTAATGTAATGTAATGTAATATAAATACTCCATAAAAATAGTACATGAAAGTATAAAAAATTTAATTATACATACTAATAAATAAATCTTTTCGGGGAGGGCGAGGCGAGTTTGTACTTTCAACATTTTTGAAAAACTTTGTGTCAGACGTGTATCTGCGGATATAAAATCAAAACAACTTTACAGTTTTTGTCTATTTGTTCAGTAGAGTATTACACTAAAACTACTAAAGCGATTTGACTAATACTACTGCTGTAATAATGCTTGGGGTCAGATTCACAAACCAATAGAAAGCGCACCGTATGTATTAAATGGACAAAAATTTTATTACAAAATTGTAAGGGCACGTTCGTTTAGACTAAAAGTGATTTGCGACCTTTGAGTAGAAGCCAAAAAACTTCTTCATCATTTTTGGCCACATATTTACTACAATATTACGCAAAAACTACTAAACCAGTTTGATTACAACTGTCACTGTAATAATTTTTCGGGTCATATTCACATACCAATAGATGGCGTAACGTGCCTTTTAAATCGATAAAAGGTTTAATACAAAATTGTCTTTTTAGTCTAAAGGGTATATCTGCGATTTAATCGAAGTCTAAATTAATTTCTTTAAAATTTTTATCTATTTGTTTGGAAAATGATTACGCAAAAGCTACTAAAACAACTAGAGTATAACTATTAGTAATAATACGTCGGATAAGGATGAAATCTAGATTAACTTGTTACATAATATTATTTATTTTGAATTTTATAACATTTAGACACGTTGCTCTATTTTAAAAATTGTTATTCATCTTATTGTCTGTCTGCTAAAAACTTTGTAAACGATATTTACGAAATTATTACGCAAAAGCTACTAAAACAACTTGAGTATTACTAACAGTAATAATACGTCGGATAAGGATGAAATCTAGATTAACTTGTTCCATAATATTATTTATTTTTGAATTTTATAACATTTGGATATGTTGCTCTATTTTAAAAGTTTTTATTCATCTTATTGTCTGTCTGCTAAAAACTTTGTAAACGATATTTACGAAATTATTACGCAAAAGCTACTAAAACAACTTGAGTATTACTAACAGTAATAATACGTCGGATAAGGATGAAATCTAGATTAACTTGTTCCATAATATTATTTATTTTTGAATTTTATAACATTTGGATATGTTGCTCTATTTTAAAAGTTTTTATTCATCTTATTGTCTGTCTGCTAAAAACTAGTTGTCTGTCTGCTAAAAACTTTGTAATCGATATTTCACCCACTTTCTGATAGGCTAGTAGAATCTTGAAACTTGGTGTGCATAATTGTTTTCGGTGACAACACATGGTGATGGAGTAAGGATCTTACGATGGAGACAGGCGGTGGGCAAAGAATCTCCATAACAGTAAATAGTAGATCCGTTGAGCTATTTTTTTTTTAATTTGATTAAAGTAAAATTTACATTTAAATTTGTTTGTATGGTTTATTTTATAAAAAATCGATCGAATCAACGATAACTTTTTAATACGAATAACATTATACAACGATTCAATTTCTGTACTTTATCGATTCAATTTCGACTTTTAATCACTAATACAACCCAAATAAGAACACAAATTATCAAATGTTATACTTGCATAATTAATGTTCCGTGCCATCAGCCCCCTACTTATATACTAAGAGTAATAGACTTCGACTACGTGCTGAAAAAGTGCTTATATGACTCGCTAGCCGCCACTAATGCTGTATTACATCGCGTATGCACGGAGCTGAGTCGGCAGCGTTTCGAGGGAGCCAAATTAAAAATATAGAAAGGGACAAGTGTTCCGTGCCATCAGCCCCCTATTTATATACTAGCAGTAGGGTAGGGTGGTACAAGATTCCGCGGGCAATAAAATTGCGCACATGTCGTAACAAGTCAACGGAGTGAACTTCGTAACCAACTTCAGGTGTGTTTTGTTTGCTATCTAAGCCGGTATGTGCTCCCGAATTTTTTTTTGGATTCAGCGGAAAACAAGAGAAATACGTGAGTATAAAGTTTTAATCTATTTTTATTATTATTTTTTTAATAAATGAAAGTGTTATTGAACAAAAAGTATTGTTAATTTTAGCGATGTAGTAACATTTTTGTACGGCAGTATAGTTCAAGTTTCGACTTGGATGGAAGTAGTACGAATATTGTATAAGAGATGGAATTAGTAACACGGTGTTTAGAATATTACCTAAATGTGTAACATTGCGCATTTCGAGTGCGTGTAAAGTTGCGCGCGCAATTTTATACACCACTATTTTTTAATTTGATAATATTTTAAAATAGCTTGTCATTTCAAATTCAGTTATATTTATTATATTTTTATTGTATCAATAAACAGATTTTTTTTCAGAATGTCTAGAAGACAAAGGACAACTTCGCGACAGACTTGTTCTGATGATATTATGAAGGAAGCTCGCAGACTAATTGACAGTAGTAAAAGCAAAAGAGCTATGGCATCATCTTTAGGAATGGCAGAATCTACTTTAAGATTCCGTTTGCAACAATCACATTGCGCCACAAAGTTAGGCAGATTCGATACAACATTTTCGGTGGAGGTTGAAAAAGATTTTTGCGATCACTTGAAGAGCTTAGACGAAATGTACTTTGGTTTAACAGCTAAAGGGTTGAGGAGTGCAGCTTACGAATATGCAGAACAAAACAACATCCTCATCGATTCAACACAGACTCTAAAATTGCAGGAAAGGAGTGGCTCCGTGCATTTTTGAAACGGCATCCTGATATTTCCTTAAGGCAGCCTACTTCCACAAGCATTGCACGTCCAATGGGGTTCAACAGACCACAGTTGGAACGATTTTATATAAGTTTATCAGCAGTCTATTTATAATATGGATGAAACAGGTATATCCACTGTACCTAACAAACAATCTAAAGTTCTGTCTAGAAAGGGTAAACGAACAGTCAACAAAATAGCCAGCGCAGAGCGAGGCACAAATGTGACAGTCATCAATGCTGTGTCCGCGACTGGTCATTTTATTCCGCCTGCATTTATATTTGGAAGGAAGAGGATGAAGGCAGAACTCTTAGATGCTGCACCATCTGGGTCTGTCGCTATGGTATCAGACACCAGTTTTATAAACTCGGATCTTTTTCTCGAATGGCTTACCCATTTCAAAGATCACACGAAACCGTCAAAAGATCAGCGTATTCTGCTGATTTTAGATAACCACGTCTGACACTGCACACTAAGAGCTGTGGAGTTTTACCGCCAGAACAACATAATTGCCTTAACGTTACCTCCTCATAGTAGCCACAAGATGCGACCTCTTGATCGCGGTTTCCATGGAGTTCTGAAAAAATTGTATTCCAATGAGTGTGAAAAATGGCATCGTAATCACCCTGGGAGAGCTATTACCATCTATCAGATGACGTCCATTTTTACACCTGCTTTTCATCAGGCTGCAACCACTGGCGGAGGAGTAGAACTTTTCAAATGCACCGGTATTGTACCGTGGAACCCTGACATTTTCACTGACGCTGATTTTCTGGCAAGCAACGTTACTGAAAGAGAAGATCCAGATATTAATCAATGTACACAATCTGATTGTCAGGAGCTGTCAGTTTCGGTATCGAATGCATCACGTGAATGTGTGCAATCTTCGATTGTTCCTCCTGCACAAGTTCATTCACCACAGCCTGGACCTTTCCATTCAGTAGCAAGTGTGTGTAATGAGACTGTTCAAACTGATACACCACAGCCCGGATCTTCCCGTTCCGAAGCAATATTTTTGCAATCTTCAAAAACATCTACTTCTGTACCTGAGAAGCTATCATCAGCATTTGCAGAAGCAAGGTCTAGTCTCCAAATGAGGTCACCTCCATTGTCGGACTTAATTCCGTTTCCAAAGTGTACTCAAAACCGGAGTTCTAACCGGAAGCATAAAAAATCAGATCTGATTAGTAGTTCACCGTATAAAGCTCAATTAGAGAAAGAAAATGAGCAGAAAAATAAACCTAAACATGAACCGAAGACCAAAAAGATGAAAAAAGCATTTAAGAAACCAAAGACTAGTAAAAAAAAGAAAATGTGGACATGTCTAGGATGTAACGAAGCATACAAGGAGCCAATAGAAGAAGGCTGGATCGCGCGCAGCACCTGTGGAGAGTGGTGGCACGAAAATTGTTCAGACTATAGTGGCTCCGAGGCTTATTATCCGAGGCAAATAACATAGCTGCGCAATCTTATCGATATCAATACGCAATTTTACACACTGGGATGTATAAAATTGCGCATTTCCCGATTTGTGGTTTTAAGTTAATTACTCAGAAGGTTACATATTTTTTGTTATAATTAGTATGTCGATTTGTTGCTTAGATACTAAGGATTAAAAAATAAATAATTGATCTCAGATAACATTTGTATTTTTCATTTTATGAGCCGTTGATTGCAAATTGCGCAAACTTATACCACCCTACCCTAATTGACTTCGACTGCGTGCTTAAAAAGCGCTTATATGACTCACTATCCGCCACTGATTCTGTATTACATTGCGTATGTACGGGGCTGAGTGGGCAGCACTTCAACGGAGCCAAATTAAAAATATTGAAAGGGGGAAAGGTGTTCCTTAGATTATGAGAAGTATTTTTTGTCGAATGAATTTTTCCCTATAAACGATAGTTCAACAATTATACTGAAATGGACAATTACATTGTTTATAGCATTTAATTGCGCTAGAATTTTTCAATTCTGATAATTTTGGTTCAATCTATACCTAATTCTTAATGTTGATAATTTTTTCATATTGTTCTGAGCGATCTTTTTAGTGATAAGGATGAGTGAACCCGAATTTTAAACGTTTTTCCCGAAAAGGTTTAAAAATATTGATAAAAAATACATCATGTGTATTGTCGAATTCGTGCGTGAATAAGTGTTCATTTGACATCCTACACGATAAACTTAAAATATTTTTTTTATATTACCCTATTTATCCCCTGAAATTAATTTTCAGAATCGAAATTCAACTCTTCTTATTTCATTGCGTTACCATAGTCTATGTCTGTGTTAAATTTCAAATTTTTAGTCAAAAAATTTGCAGAAAAAATTACCTATGGTAGATGGACAAACGGGCGAACACAGAAATTATTCCATTAGAGTTCCGTTTTGGAAATTTTGCTACGGAACACTAAAAATCAAGAAAACCAATGAATTTATATTAAGTAAACATCACATTTATGTTCAAAAAGTGGTCCACAAAAGACAAGGCAATAGGGTCAACAAAAGGCTTATCTCGTTTATATAACGTGCTTTCTTTGACTATTTTCTCTTTATTTACGGTCTAGTTTAAGTACAAACTGGATTGAATGTTTCGTTCATTTTATAAGAATACCACGTATATATTTAATACAACATCATTAAAAAGAAACGCAAAAAATTTAAAAATAATTACGTAAAAGAGACTTCATATTTGATATTTAACAGCCGTTTGACAGCAAAGACATTATTTTAAATACAACTGACATATAATTGTTCATCATATATTAACATATAATTGTTTGTCAGCAGTATTAACAGTTAAAAACAGTTTTTAAATAATTCTTTAGTAAATTAATCCGCCTTTCTAACTGTTAAATATGTTATTTTTTTATGAGTATTCTTTAATACGCAATATTTCGTAATGGCGAAAAAAATTATTAACGGAAAGGGTTAAAGTTGAAAGTCAAAATCTGAAATCAAGTGATGTTTTCCTCGCTTTTAATTGGTTTAATATTTCATAAGCGATAACAAAAAGTTACCATATTAAACTAGGATGTTGGTGATTAATGGAATCATTTAACGTATCAGAATTTTAAAAAATACGCTTTGCTTATTCTTAATATATTGCCGTATTTTACTTCATATTTCCTATTTTTTTTAACTGCTTGCTTTTTTAAAAAAGGCATTTTATGCCAATGTTTCATGTTCTTAATATATAAAAGAGTAAAAGCACAAAAAATACATTTTTCAATAATATCATATTATATTAGCGCTTCAAAAGTTTAGGTAGTCAAAAGACCAAGTGATCTTGATTACAGCTACCTCTTTTATAGACGTGCTTTCTTCGCCTCTAACTCTTTTTAGTCCGCGTGTGAGCGCTATAGAGAACCACTTTTTAATCGTTTCATAAGAGTATATAAAGTTATTTACAGGATGACATTCTTGCAACAGTTAACGACGTAGCAGTTGTTATGACATGTACCACAATAATAAGGAAACTAGTGGCGTTTACACGGGAGAGTTTGTGCGACAGTGGCACTTGTTGTGACAGTCTTGTGCCATAATAATATGGACGTTCGGCTGTGTATATACTGCGACAGTAAATTTGCCATGATGGTAACTGTCGCAAGATGTCACCGGGTAGACGCCATTTTATGTACAAGGACTCTGTAACATGGCGCACATGACGACAGCTGTTGATTTTTTTTCCTATTTTGGAATTCTTTTGAGATTAACTGAACTTACTGAACCAAACTACATAGTTCGTATTTCTTTTTAAGTTTAACATTTTTGAATTATGTTCATTCTAAACGAAAGTAATTTGTTTCTACAAAATTATTTTGTATTTTTGTTTAAAGCTTTTGAAATAGGTGAGTTTAATATGGATGCAAAAGTACTAGTAGCTAAACCAGAAGTACTTGAAATTAATTTCTCCGAAATTTTCATGAATATATGACAAACAGTCAAGAGCATACTGTTTGATTCAACTACAATGTCGATCGTACCCCAAGAACCAATTTTGTAGTTAAATCGAGTCATCAATATTGAAAATATTTACACGTGATAAGACATATGTACACACACCTGGTGTAAGGTATAACCATTATTCATTTCCTACTATTCGCGTGATGAGATTCAAGTCAAATAAATTATTTTTTGTATGATATTATCAAGATTTAAAACATCTGAAAATGGTTACCTATACCTATTTTAAAATATTGTCTAATAGTCAGAATATTTTGAAATTATAAATTTTAAAAAATATCGATTATTGTTTTTTGAATTTTTTGTTATCTAAGCAAAACTACATCGGTTATATTAACCGTTATAGTGTCATGGTTTTTACTCATATATACTTAAAAATGCCAAAGAAATCTTTTGTTTGTGATGTCAATTACCCTTGTCTCGAAAAAAAGTGTATCTCTTCCAAAAATTATCCAATTTTAATAATTTTTTCGGTGTTTTCTTAATACAAACTTGTACAAGGATAATAAAATACAAAGAAAATATACATTTTATGTAAACAAAAATTATAATAAAAACTGAAATCAAGGTCACGTCGTATTTTCACAGTCCGGTACGTCCTTCGTATCAGCAAAATAATTGTTATCGTCACTATTATCACTATCCATCAAAATTTGCATTACGCCAAATTGTGAGCGCACCACAATGTCACTCCCACTATTACTTTCTTCGCAACTTGAAAAACGATCATTTTCACTCGAATTATTTTCGTATTCCAACATTATGGGTTAAAAATTCTCTTTTCCAGGATCCTTTTTATATTGTAATTACTTATAATATTATAATTTGAACTTTGTGTAACACGTAGAAAGATAAAATTTAGCGATGCGTGCGAGCGACCTCCCCTACCGCGCACTAAACAGCAACTGATTTCGCGAGCGCCATCGCGCTCGTGGCAAATTTAGTTAGCTCGTCGGCACTCAAACTGTTAATATTTATTGAAAAGAAAAGATATTACTTTTGCCGATAGGATTTAAATGTGTATATATTCATTGGCTCATCAAATTTATTATCACGCATTACCTACCGACTAATTTAAACACTTTACCTCCTTTTTTCGAAGTTAAGAAAAACGCATAAATACATATACTTGGAGACGAAATGGGAAAATAATCATAAAAAAAATATTTTCTTCGAAAGTTATCAGAATCTCAAGTAACCAAATTTTATATCTTATTTCAAATATTTTGTATATTTAACAAATCTAACACTTCCATGACATAATAATTGTTAGCTTAATACAAATAATTCGAAAATATAATTAGAATGTGATGTGCATGTCACTGATTTACTAAAATGTTTATTGTAACTGATTTACTAAGATGTTTACTGTGCATGTCACTGATTTACTAAGGTGTTTATTGTGCATGTCACTGATTTACTAAGATGTTTCAAATAAATATTGGAAATATTTAAACAAATTTAATGTTATTCAAATGGTATAACAATATTTTTTATCTATGTAGACTAATGTGTATAAATATAATATCCCAAAAAAGGCTAATTTAAACTGATACGAATTTGTTAAAAAAAAAACTGAAAATAAAAAACAAAATGAAAAATACATTATGAAAACGATAAATCACTTTCATGAAATATTTGAAAAAAAAACAATTTAATTTATCTAGCTATACGAAATTTATGCAACTAAATAATTATTTAAATAAAACTTTATAGTCTTGATTATTTGTAATATTAAAAATTACTAAAAACGGTTTGCGAATTAATAAAACATTTTCTCTACTATCACAAAATACAAAAGCTTTATCACATAATTAAATATCATCCAATTATACGTCTTTTAATCATCAAATGTTCATTTGAAGATATATTTATATATTCAATATAAGAATATAAAATATTTCCAAAATTTACGTATATATAAGAAATAAAATAATTATATTTCTAATTATATGAAAAAGTATAAATTTATATAGATAAGTTAATTTCAATCAAAGTTTCAGTCTCGATTTTAGAGTAATGAGCAATTTTTATAACCTTCAGCACAAAATGATTTTCAGTCGATCAGCACATTGGTAAACATTTTTACGAGTAAAGCAGTTTTAACATACTGGCAAGAATTGTCAAGTATTTCGTTCAATGGTGACGTTTATGAACAAATCGTAATTGCAAGATATTTTCCTTTTTTTGCTCTAGACCATATACAAATACCTCGTTTTAAAATTATTTCGTTGATAATAAACCAAATATGATATTGTGAATGTGAATCTTAATTAGTGTTGTGAATTTTATATTAAATAACAATGACTTCTTCACTGCACTTGTTAGTTACGAGTTTGGTTTTGCTGCAAACTGCATGGGGATTCTATTTACCCGGCTTAGCGCCTGTCAATTACTGCAAGGCAGGCGATGAAAATGGTAAAAATTGCAAGGTATGAGTTACAAGTTCTGTTAACTTTTAATTTCAACTGTTTCGCAATTTTTTTATTACTGCCATAAAAATTATTGTAATTTCAACTAGAAACGAACTTGAATTTTTGGAGTTTTGCAACACTTAATTCTTACTAGAGAGAGCCCAAAATGGGAGATGTATGTGCAATAATATTGAGCAATACATTATGCGAATTATTATAGTATTGCTCAACTCTTAAAACGTTCAAGATTAAAATAAAAGAGAATTTTATATGTTCAAAGCGTGTTTTTTTAGTTTTCCACTGGAAATGATTTCAATAAAAGGGAGTAAAATATAGTAACGTTACGTTGAACATTGTACAATCTCCATATCAATAGAATATATGATTCATTCTAAGACGAACTGATCATTAACTATGAAACAAAATATCCTATCTAAAAATTGCCTTTGAATAATGAAATTATAATATATCTCAAAGGGCAATCTCGAAACATAATCATATACTGATCAGTTATCAATTATAATGAAATAAATTATTCATTATCATTTTTATGTGATATTGCATTTTGTCTTACTTAACTGCATGACAGAAATTTTAATCATTGCAGATTCAAAGAGTTCATAAATTTATTAAAATACATATTAATAGGAAATGTCCATATTTTTTTTATCAATTAATTGATTTGCCTTTTCCAAGTAACAATGTTATCAACATGCAAAATATAAAAGTATTTACTTTTGAATTTATTATTTATTCCGGGAAAACAAGTCCATTAAGTAAGTAAACAATTTGTATGAGGGTGAGAATATTCAAAATTAGTTCTCTTCGTTTATACAAGTGCCCGTTTCTATTTAAACCAGATGTCTTTAAATAATCAATAAATTGACAGCATAACTGAATAGGTAAATGATACTGTTCATACTGATGTTCATCTAGTGTTGTTACAGTGTTATTTTCAAACTCAAGATTTCTAGAATTCAACTAGAGAGCTTAAACATGCAGGCATTAGAAAGGTTGTTAAAAAAAGTATGATTATGGAAAGTTAAAAAAAATGATGTATATTGACCGAGTCACTCACTGCCTACGAACAACAAGACTAGTTACGAAGTAATCAAATTTATTTTCTTAGAAATCATCAGCTACCTTATCACTCAGAGCATCGTTGCACAGTATTAATGACTAATGTGTGTATTTCTGCTTCTGTGGGTGTTTGTTAAAAATTCTTGTGTAAGATCTCCATTGATTTATGTAATATTCTACACTAATAACTTAAGTATTTCAAGAGTTTTTTCATAGAATTCCATTGGTATAATGAACTACTTATAAATGAAGTACATTGTGGTCTGTCTAATTTTTTAAAGAAAACAAATTATAATGCAATATATCAACAGGCTACTTAAACAAACTTATGTTTTAATAACTATAAATAATTGAAATATTTTTAAATGTTCTTTTAGTCAAAGTAAATAATATTGTGAGAAAAAAAATAAAATTGAAGGTTTTATTTATTGTCTCTGTATAATGTAAAACTGAGCTTTACATATACATCTATCCTTTCATATTTATAGAGATCTAACTGATTTTCAAACAAAGGTAGTTTAACAATGAAATTTAGTTTTGACGTGTATGGGCCAAGGCGTTCATATGGACAGCAAAAAATGGATATATGGAAAAAGATAGTAGAAAAATAAACATGGAAGGCTCAGAGAAATTTTCCCATGGACCAAACTAACAAATATATAAAAGAATACAATGTTAGTAGTCAAAAAAGTACTTTGGCTTAAATAAGGAAGAATGTCAGATTAAAGTTGTGTGGAATTGCATGATTGTTGCATACGCAGACCAGATGATAAAAAATATGAGTATATGGTTAGGTATGTAGATTTTCTTCATGAAAATATAAGTAGTAACTACACCAATGTAACAAAATTAAAGGTGTTATTCCACGACACCTGATTTTTAAAAAACCAGAATGTCTATGTTCAAAGTTATTAGCCATATTCACTATCAGTAATCAAACGAATATAAAATTACCGAAACATAAAAATTTATCGTTATTTGATGTTTCCCTTTAAATTGGTGTTCATTATGAAGTATAATAAAAACAGGAAGTGATTTTAGATATTGTAATAAGCAGGTTATGTTGTCCTATTAAATAAACTCCATAATTACCAACATGCAGACTTATCAATGTGGATTGACTATAATTTTGTTAGAAATTAATGATATAGTAAAAATTATGTGTAATATTTAAAAATGTAAAAGAGGTCATTTCTGTTTCAATTGTAAAATTATTCCTACCAATATTAATAAAGCTTTTAAATTTTGGATTTCTAAATTGCAGTCTCAATTTTTTATTTACATAAATATTTTTAAATTTTAGGTTCTTGCTTACATAGTAAGGTTTAGAGCTAGGGCGCTCTATTTGTAAATAATAACCCTCACAGCTTGACAGCGCCACACCAATAGAGTATTGTAATTAGCTAATTGCGCATCAAAGTATGAACTTAATAAATTTGGTTCAGTTGTGTTTTATGGGGTTAACTATGTTGAGATATTTGATGAATTTACTATTATGTTTCATATTCTCAAAACACAAGTTTTACCCGCATTAAAAATTGGTGAATATTACAAGGTTTAAACGAAAATTACGTATTTAAAGTTCCAGTAATATTCTCTATCCGTATATAGTAAGTTTCACAGCTTGACAGCGCCACACCAATGCAGTGTGATAATTGTAATGAGCTCATTGTCCATTAAAACATAAACCTAATCAATTTGGCTCATTTATGTTTTACGAAGTTAACTATATTGAGATATGTAATGAATTCACTGTTATGTTACATTCTCAAAACATAAATACCTATGTTAAATATTGATGAACCATAGACAGTTTAAAGGAAAATTATGTATTTGAGTTCCAATGTATAAAACTGTTATGTTCTCTATCTATATGTAGTAAATTTTACAGCTTGAGAGAACCAAGCCTATGTAGTGTAATAATTGTAATGAGCTCATTGTGTATCAATTTGCGAACATAATCAATTTGGTTCACTAGTGCTTTATAGAGTTACCTTTGTTGAGACACGTGATAAGTTCACTATTATATTTTACATTCTCCAAAGATAAGAGTTACTTTATGTACCTACATTAAAAATTAATGAGATACTAATTCATCCAAAATACAGAAATGAATTTCCGTAAATAAGAGACGCTTTAGCCTATAAAAAAAGACTAAGCGCCTGGAAGCTGTAAATTGGCCTTATTATGATTTATTTATTTTGCTTAATCTATCATTGCCCAAATAAATGAAATAATAAAAGAATATAATAAATAAAAGAATATAATTAAGCGGAAAAAAGAGATATGAAGAAAAGTATTCAAACATTTTTTTTAACTAAATATTCTCTTTCGGACTCTTTTTTGACTAATAAAGTTTCTAATACCTCCTACAAGTCCTGATAATCCTTATGGGCATCTTGTAATCAATTGGTAATTTTTTCTCTAAATCAGATTTTTAAAAAAATTAACGAAGTACTAACTGATTCACCTATTGTCTCCTTATTAAATAAAGTATATAAATAAAATAAGTTGCTATATTTAAAAAATGCTTGTGCAATATTAAATGCTTGTGCAAGTCCCATTCAGTCATAGCAAGCTAGGATAAATAGTAAACAATAAAATTATATAGACAGATATTATTTTATTACTTCAAATAAGTGAACATTATTGTTTTCTTCTTTCTCACTTTGATACTTCTCAGATAAATAGAATTTAAAAAAACGAGTTGCTTTTAAGCTTCACGAAATAATTTTATGGTGAATAATAATTAACAACAAATCTTTTAATACAAATCACGCCATATTTGCATAACAGTTGCTTCTGCTTTATTTACATGTGTTGTTTTATAAAACTATGTAATATTTAGCGGAGTTTTTGACAGACCTGTTTTGTTTTAATTGTAACATTTTAACTATGAAGAAACATTTTAGCATTGAAATGATAATTATACTTCAGGAAATTCATGTGAACCCAAATTTGGAATTGCAACTAAATGATTATATGTATATAATAGGCAGTCCTCACATTTGTGGCAGATAAGGTTCCTGAAATTTGCAACTTAAGCGAAAATGTGATCGAATCACAGAGTTATAGTGGTTTATTATCTTTAAGATAACATTTTCTTTGTTAACAATTATGTGTGAAATGTAATTGAGTTACATTAACAACGGACGTTAAAATAAAAGATAACCACGAAATGTTATTATATCATATAAGTTGAAATATTGCAATGTGATAATGACTCATACGAAAGTTACAACAAACAGGGGTATAAAAAAATTTCCTTTGATTGTTAATTTTATAAAACATCAAAAATTTTTATTTTTATATTCTCCAGAATTCTATCATTCAAGTTGTTTAAAAAATATTAGCAATATATTCTAATGAAATAAACAATTCCGAGTATTAAGTACGTTTTAGATAATTGCTTGCGATGGGTAATTAGTGGACAATAAAGGCAATTTCCGCTGACCTCGAGACCATCATATAATTGTAATATCCCCCAAATCTATCGAAATGAATATATAAATAACAAAATTGCAGTATTTTCTGTCTATCGCATCTTGCCTGATTCAAACATAATACAAGAAGCATTTAAAAAATATCAATCCGGCTTTCCGTTTCTGAACTCTTACGGTAATACATCATTACAATAACAGCTGTGTTGACAATTAGGCATGTAATTTTAATATATTGTTTCGGGAATATCTCTAAAAATATTTAGATAAATTGCTATGGTTTTTAGTAAACTTTATCTGTAACATTATTTGTGGATACTGTCAATAAAATCTCTAAAACTACATAAAATTTAAAAAAAACTTATTTGAGATCCTTGTGAAGTGCTCTTTTAATTGATACCTCAGCTACATACGAAATTTCTCTGAAATTAAATATTTTTTATTGTTAACTATTGTGGTGTTGTATGTGGGTTAAAATTCTTTACAACTGTGCCAAATTTCAAGTGGAATGAAAAGTTACAAGTGTACAATAGTTAGAATTATAAACTCAATTCTGTTCAGCAGATATTGGTCCATGAAGTTAAGATTCAAGTCTTCGATAATGACTATCTACTACTTACAGACCATCTTATATACCTTGAGAATTTAAGGCATAGGTACATAAAAGATATGTATAAAAGATATATACAATAATTGTGTTATCTTTTTCCTCTTTCATGTTCTCTAAAATGGCAGCTGTGTAAGAATAACGCTTTCATTTGTAACTGAACTTTAAATGGTGTTATTATTTCTATTTTAAAATCCATATTTTTTAAGTGAAATAGTTTTAAGACTCCGCTGTAAAACTAGCCGGTGTAAAACTATGTAATCAATTAACGTCACATATGTTATAGGCAGTATAACTGGTTTTACACCTTGCTGATAAACGGAAGAGGTTAGTAAACTCTAGTAATGGGTGGACAATTTTAATGTCTCAATGTTTGCAAGATTGTAATTTTATTTAAAGAACGACTGCAAAAGAATGCAAAAGCTACTTCTATCAAATTGTAATGAGGATTATATTAGAATAAGAAGGATATTATATCAGAATAAGATTATAAGGACTGAAAGAGAAGACATCTTCAAAAAAGAAATGTTTTTTACAAGACATTCATTCATATTTGTAGACAAAAAACATAGTTTTAAAATTACCATTGAATTTATATATCATTGTTTATAATTTAAAAAGACAATTAGCTGAATAAAAATATAATTGCATTATGACTTAAATAAAATGTATAGTGGTACAAGTTAATGAACCAAAAATAGTTTTAATTATGACTGAATAGTGAGGATATTTTCTTGGATAACAATTAAACTTTTTTAACTTTTCGTTGGCTTACAAGCTATCTGAAGAAATTTAACAAGATGTTTAATACATATTAAGAGACTTGAAATGCGTGCATACAACTTTACAAGAAAATGCAAATTATAGTATATCCTGGGACACTTTAATCTTCTGAATGTTTGTGTAGTCTTCATTAGTTTTGTCGACTGAACAATAAGGTGCCTAGTTATGTGCTTTCATATGCCTTCAAACTTGTTTGAATTTCTTGCTTTACAGTTAAAATGTTTAGTCATGGCCTATGTAAGCGTGATGCATAAGTTATTATTCATAACAATTTTAATTGGAAATTCTGGGAGATTTCTAGTTTAGAGATGGACGCTGTACCTACAGCTTGATGCCATATGTTCATATCGGTTTAATTTGTCAATACATAGTTCTAAGACTTGACCTAGTGCTCTTCGTTATGTAAATATTTGCTTATGGCAGATTAGACATTTCTATAAAACGTCTGTTGAATTTAAACTAAGAACGATAGAGGAGGATGTGTATTGTAGTGAATGTTACATGCACAATTAAAATAACAAGAAAAGACAGTTATCTCAGATTGTTATCGAAAATAAATATGTTAATTACGAGTAGTACTTGCATTATCGGGGGTATACCTCAACTTTAAATATTTAAGGGTATATAATATTGAACTAATTACAAATATTATGCCTACAATATGTATATAATATACAAATATGAATGAATGTCACATGCCTTTCACTAATAAATATATTACATAGTACATCTTTTACAGACGTATGAAAAAAAATATTGTGAAAGTTCTCAAAAACTGTGAGATCGAAAATCATTGTTTTAATTTTCCAGTAGACTTATAACTATTTCTTTAGCAGTTTTGGAGATAGGAGGAGCGAGGGCAGGTGTTTTGTTAACATTTTCAGTGATATCTTTAAAAATATTTTGGAATACTTAAAACTAGTAATTACAGTTGTTACTCCACACGACCGAAAGCGACAACTTATTTTTATATTAAACTTGCCCCTCAAAAATTCTCAAATATGTTTTATATTCTTACTGTTATGGAATGTGTAGATCAATGTATTCCACTACTATGCTAAGCTTAAATTTTCTTCATCTAAAAACTATGAAAACTAATTTTAGAATAATTAAGTACCTAGTTACGACTGAATGAGTGGTTGTAGTCTATATCTGGCAATTAAGAACATTTCTAGAGCTACTTGCAATGTTCATATTTTTAACAGCAATAATATTAATTATTCTATTATTAAATTTCACAGGAAATAGCTTCATTTATTTCAACAGTTTTATACAATAGAAATTTTTTTTCATAATTTCATTATGGATTATTTATGAATTATTTATGGATTATTTAATTGTAATTTAATAAATTCAAGATACATATTTTCATTATACAATAAAAACAAAGAAACTTACGAAGAAAAATTGCTTCGTAATTTCTTATGATACGATTGTTTTTCTCAGTAATTATTAGATAATCTTCGTACAGAACACTTGCATTGTTAGTGACTTTGAGTATATTTCTAGACTTTTTTCCAGAATTGTAATTGTTTATTCAAAAGTCTTATACATATTTATGGTAATAATTCAAGTAGTTTTAGGCTTACGAAAACCTAGAATAGATTCATATAATAAACTGTTTATGAATGAAGTACATCATGGTTTTCACATAATTTTTCAACCATATGTCGATATCACTGAGAGTAAAATATAATTATGGTATTTAGAAAACGTATGTTCAATAACTGAAAATATTTGGTATAAATTTCCATATTTGTTATTTTTTATTTGAGGTTAGAAGTAAATAATATGCTTTTGTATATATAATATACTTTTATATTGTGTAGAATATAATATACTTTTATATTGTGAAGAAAAAATTAAAACGAATTGTTAATGACATCTACATGATGTAAAATTAGGTTTTATCTCTCGTTTATCCATTCATGTTTACAGAGATGTAATTAAGCTATAAAAACGGATGATCTTTGTTGTATTTCTATATAGTAACAAGATAAACTAAATTTAAAATTCGTGTTTTTCTCATAAATGTTTATCATTTGAGATAATTTTCATTTATAAACAAGTCTTTAATGATACAATAATTCGCCATTATGTATTTGTTTTAGACAAAGAAAAAAGAGGGTAATTTACTAATAAACAAAACTTATAATAAATATTATTGATATTTTAAAAAAATAATTAGGCAATCATTCAATAAACATCGAGACAAGTATTTATTAGGTGCAATCAACTCTGTAACAAATCGAAATAATTGCACGAGAAAGTTAACATAGTGGAGCCATACCTTCCACTTCATTTACATTTTATATTATACCTGATTGCCTGAAGAATAAAAACTGGCATTGTTTATGCCGCTATGTATGTTTATTTGTTACAACATTAAGGGAAAGTTATTCGACGATTTTTTCCTCCTTACCTCCGAAGGTTACTGGTACTATAAGCAAAAGAGTATACTATTATGACAAAAGTGTGTACCATAAAAATGGTGCACCCATTCGTTGGCCAATTATATGCAGTCGAAATATATATTTTGCAAAATATAATATACTATTACATGTAATAGAACAAATGAGTTAGTGACTGACTGTCACTAACTCATTTGTGAAAATCTGCTTAAAGAGTAGAAAGGGCTAACATTACCGAGTTTTCTTTGAATTTAGTCCGTCAGCATGTATCTAAAGATTGAAATAGTATCATGTCCTATAAAGGCATTAGGTAGCGATAATAGTATAAGGTCGTCTTACAAGTAGAATGTTACAGATTCCAATATAATACCCGTATAGGTTTAAATATTATTATAAATAGATTATTGGAGGATAGAGATTAAAGGATATTGAAGTTATAGATTTGGAAACAAACAAATTGAAAGAATGGCTTCTGATCCGCTATGTGGTTCCCACAACACCGAAATAATTGCATGTTGTTTATATAGTTAGTCCATCCCTGGGATAATACGTGTTGGTGAAAAAGGACAATTCTTTCACCAAAATAGAATATAGTTTTTAGGAATATTATCCAGGAACTAAGTATATGTCATTTGAAATATGTGTTAAAAATGATAGGTCCTTTATTTCCCATCAATTTTTCCCAGGCGAAGGAAAGTTTTGGAATTGCTAGTTTACGTAACTTAATCAAATATGGTAAAGTGTGATGTCTACACAGAGCACCTTACTGTTTTATCATATACACACAAGAATTTCATCAAATTACTAAGATCCAAGCAACAGCACCATTGTAAAATAGTTATGCAGGTTTAATGTCTCTCTGCGAAATGCTAACAGACGTAATATTCATATTTGGCCACATGCTCAAAGTCCACATGTGTCATTGTAATTATGATGTCCCCCCACACAAGCAGACAGTTTATGCATATTTTTATGTTTTAAAATTGTTTAGGTTAACTATTTAGTATCTTCAAATAGCAGTTAAAAGATTGGTTTAACCATATGTGTAATGCAAAAAAATAATAACAAAGCAAAAATTAATATTTTTAATAATACTTTACCCTTAAGATAGTATTGGTCAGTCCATTATTAACATACTGTGATGATGTGCATTATCCAGAACTGCGTGCTGCTATAAATGAAAAAAACCTTGTCCCATACTAGCCTCCATGTTCTACACTAATAATTTTTATATCAGTGTATAATGTATGACAAGTGTAAAGAAAAATTATTTTTACGTATAAGTTATTTACATAAAAATAATTTTTCGTAAAAATAATATTTAATAGAAATTCAGGACTTCAATTGGAAAGAGACTTTCAATTGAAAGTGTCGGAGTTTAAAAAACGATATCTTATTGTTTGAATAACAATTTTAGGAATCCTTCCTTGTATTTGGCAGACTTCAGATATATAAATATTACGATATGTTTGCAACATATCACAATATGGCACCATTCTCACACTTTACCGTCGTAAATAACGTGGACACCTCTCTCTAAACACAAAAGTCAAAGTGTTGCAAACATTTTATAACATTAATATTTCGAGTGACATTTAAAACAAAAAGAACATATATATATTTAGAAGATCCTATAACTGTATTTCAGTATGGTCTTAAGCCTTATATTAGGGTATCATGTAAATAGCAAAGGACCTTAACTCTAATATTTTTTTGATGCACATACTGTATGCTACCTAGCATGCAATACAAAACTTTACAAATGGGCCTAAAGAGTAATCGGGGCAAGGTTTTTTTAATTTATATTTGTTTGATAGCTTTCGGGTGGTGATGCAACAAACAAGTCCTACACAAACGTAATTTTTATAAATAAGTTTCATCATTTTAAACCTAAAAAACAAACCTTCGATTATTCATTAAATTAATTTATTTACAGTTTTTTTCATTATACTAATTTATTTACAGTTTTTTCATTATACTAATTTATTTACAGTTTTTTCATTATAGTAATTTATTTACAGTTTTTTTATTATACTAATTTATTTACAGAAATTTAATTACACTCAGCTGTTGCTGTATTTTAGTAACAAAGTTTATTATCAAAGTATGCATATACAAATTTGGTTTAAAACTTTTGCAAATTTGGCGAGTTGCGAACTTGTGGTTTGTTTTTTTAGGAAGAAAAGTTCATGATTAAAATTCAGATTCACCCTGTCTTCGAGTTTTAAAGTTTTCATATGCCAAGAATCTAACTAACAGAAAAGCTATTTACAAATTAAGTTCACGCATATATTGTTAAACCTAAAATTAGAAATTGTATTTAAAATGTATAGGGTTACTGTTAGGTCTCCGATATATGTAAAAGTGATGGGATCAGAAAAAAAAATGTTTTCCCCATCACTTATTTGATTTGAGAAAGTTGCAAAAAATTCAAAGCGAGTAATCAATTTTCTAAGTTGAGATATTGTTAAGTATAAAACTTTGCTTCCGCCGTTTTTCCCGAAATTAGGGTCTATTGTAAAAAACTGAATATACATTTATTATTTAAAATATTGTACATCACTGGCCACTACTTTCTCCCATCTTTCGGACAGTGTATGAATCCCACGTCAAAAAGCTGGGCATCTTTTGAAAAGATCCACGAATCTATTCAATTTTTTACTTCTTCATAAGACCGAACTGCTGGTCAGTCAGGCCATATGCCATTGATCGAAACAAGTGATAGTCAGAGGGAGCAACGTCTGGAGAGTACGATGAGTGAGGTAGGACTTCCCATTTCAATGTTCCCGAGTATATCTTGACCACTTGCACAACATGAGGTCAGGCATTGTCTTGCTATATAATCACTTATGTCTCTCATTATATTGCGGCCGTTTGTCTTTCAATACTCAGCTCAAAACCATCAATTGCGTTCGATACTGATCGCCTGTGATTATTTCAGTCAGTTTTTACAGCTCATAATACAATATGCCAAGCTAGTCCTACCAAATACAAAGCGTGACCTTGGAGTCATAAATATTCAGTTTATAGCTGTCGATGTGGAAGCATGGCCGGGAACTTTCCAAGATTTTCTGCGATTGGTGTTAAAAAAATTGGCCTTACAATCAATTACAATAATGCAAGTATTGTTTTGCTTTTTTGAATCCTTGCTTTGTAAAGAAAATTGAATTATTTCAGGGCTTTTACAAGTACCATTCTTAACAAAAAAAATAATAAAAAAGGTGTCATATTTTGTTGATTTGGTACCCATAATCCAAAAATGTATTAATTAAGTTCCAGTTTTTTTAATCTGTTTTAAATTTTTTTTAATTTATGGGCTCTTAAAAAGAATTTTTACATTAGCTTATAGTATTCAAATGTTACGTATTTACTTAAAGTATACATTTTTAGCTTATATATTAGATATTTTGCTACAACCGGGGGATGGCTGATTCCTGAAAGTGAAATTAATGAACTACTCTGATCTTAAACCCGCCAAAAAATTTATAAATTTAACTTTAAAAATAACATTGCATTATTTAATTTCAGAGCGAGGTTCTATTGTACGTAAACAGTCTAAACACAGAAGAATCTGTCATGCCATTCGAATACCACCACTTCGACTTCTGCACAGCTGATGAAGCCCAGTCGCCAGTTGAGAATCTAGGTCAGGTTGTGTTTGGAGAACGTATCAGGCCGAGTCCATACAAATTGGAGTTCCTACGCGATGTGAAATGCAAAGCCGTCTGTCCGACAAAGACTTACAAGGGTGGGAATGTAGAGGATGAGAGATCCTTGAGTCTACTGAAGATGGGCATGGCTTTGTACTATCAGCACCATTGGATAATAGACAATATGCCTGTGACTTGGTGTTATATACTGGAGGACGGAAAGCAGTATTGCAGCACAGGTTTCCCAATGGGCTGTCAAGTCAGGAAAGATATGGTGAGTACTTTCAAATTTATAAAGAAAATGCCAGAAAAGTACAGTTTTGATACTGAGAAGCTTTATGTACCTAAGGGTCTTGGGTTTTTTGATATTTCAAACTCCAGACTGCTGCGTGCAGTTATGGATACTTAGTCTATGAATTTCTATGAACTTTCAAATGAAAAAAAGTTATTTCATTACTGATACACTTCAATGAACGTTATTCTAACTGTGTTAACTCATCCAAAAAAATTTTTCTGAAACTGATAAATGAGCATTTGTTTGTGTTATAACCTCTTCAGAGATTGGTGACCATACTTATTCTCGTGATAAAGGAGCACTTTTTTCTTCGCTAAATCTGGTAATTTCGACCACAATTTTGCATCAAATTTATCTAGTAAAGATGTTCCCCAGTTATAGTTTTGTTCCAATTCTAAAAACCACTAAAAACTTGTACACGTCACTAAAAAATTACTAGACATTTTAACGGAGTTTGTAATATTGTATATCTTAAGAATTTCTAAATAAAATGTGGTATATAAACATATCAATACAATGTCAACAAATTGAAAAAAAAAGTTTTAGTACATAGAGATAATTTAATTGCTTCAAATTACTATAAAAGAATCCCTACATTGAATATTTTTATTGCCTTTTTATTTGGTCACTAAACAGGCTGAAAAAATGTTTACACTTTCACTATAAGAGTTGTAATGTGATATTATGGACTCTTCCTGAGGACACCAACCTTAGAAAACACGCCATTAATTTTATCAATATAATTAGATAAATATTATTCACATCTTTAGTAAACACAATATAATAAACATTAGCAATTTTTTATAAAATGGCAGTCTATGATTGTTTTAATACTTTTTCCTATTGATTCCCATAGAGGGCACTAGTTGTAAGTTAACTCATCTTATCAAGATCAGTCCATATGTTAATAGTTCGCACAATGTACCACAAACAATAGTTAGATAGGAATAAACAAATATTGGATACTTTTGGAATTATCAATGAAATCTGATTTTCCAAACTTGGGATTGGTTTTTTACGAAAAAAAAAGTATTTTTTGTTAATTAATCGTATATGTAGAAACACTTGTGGCAATTAAAGAAATAGAGATCTAAGTAATTAAAAGAGATCTCTTAAATATCTTGTTCAGTTAGATAATTAACTGTAAAGAGAAATTATACACAAGATCTGGCAGTAGAACATATTTTTAATTATCATTAATTTTTATATAAAAAACATTTCTATTACCAGATTATTGAGTTTATTGTTTTCATATAAAACTCTAAGACCTTATATAGGTATATATATAAATACATTATTGTTTTTTGTTTTCGATTTGTACACTGTGACACTATTTCATGCTCTAACGATACCCTTGAATTTGTCTATTCGGTGTTAGGCAATATTGACCTAAGGCTATCCGTCATTGAATGCCGTCTGTAAAGTCTGTGCTTCTCGCGATGTAATTTATTGTAATATATAAATAAATTTATTCGCATTGATTTCATAATGAATGTTTCAAGGCAAATTTTTTTTTGTTTCAACCAGTATGTTATTTGAAGAGTAGTATAATAATACGTTTTTTAATACAATTCGTTCAGGTATTTGATTGCCAAAAATGTTTATACTGCATATGTAGTCAGCAGATTAAACTACATAACAATGAAAACTCTTCCAAATTCGTATAGCTGTTTTTGCAGGATGCAAATCCAAATATATTACACTATATAATATCTACTACAATTTTAAAAGTGTAATACACAATTACCTAAGAATGTTTATGACATTTTTAATGCACTGGTATGCTACCCCGATATCATGGCATATATATAAGCTCTAACGTTATGTAAGACAAAAAAAGCTTTTCAATACAATTAATTTTGTCACTTTCAAAGTAATCACCGTTATGTGCAACACAACTGTGATAATGCCTAACCCACTCTTCCACACACTTTTCATAGGCCGAAAATGGAATGGCCTTTAATTCTCGTTACAAATTACGTTTGATGTCTTCAATAGAGTTAATACGAGTTCCAATCAGGCAAAAGTGGCAATTTCAGTTTTGGAAACGGGAGGAAGTCACACGGGGCTAAATCTGGTGAATTCGGTGGATGGTTAGAAATTGTTTTGTTACTTTCTCTAGATGACTGTTTTAGGTTGTGTCACAGATGATAAAATGTAAATTAAAATATCTCTTAAAATATAGATTAAATGCATCAAAGCTCTTATATAATGAGCGCTAAGGTCTTCTAGGCATTCGAACCTTTCATTAAATTATATTGTGATATGAGGACGATAACATGAATACACAGCAAATAAGTCCCCATACATTAATAACTAACATGACCGATGGATCATATACTTATGTTGATTAATGCATCAATCTCTGATAACGCCTAATAAATGGGCTAGACCTTTTTTCACACTGCCCCTTATTATGCAGTTATTATATTATTATCGTTGTCCTTCGTTGATTTAAACACAAGGAAAAACGTTTTTTCTTATCTTTTCAACGTTATTAAAGGATGATCGTTTTTTGATAATGAAATTAAAACGTCAAACCGTATACACAAGGCAACTGTACAAAAATGTTGCTTGCAGTAAAGACAAAAATGCTATCATTGCTTCTATTCATTTGAATCATCTTATGGTAAAATTAGCATAAAGATGTTCTTCTTTTTTACTGCCAATTGGAGTAATAATTGATGTAAAAGATTAAGTCTTCTAAGGTTTAACAACTAAAATTTCCTTAGAGGAATTGTCATATTATAGCTGTCTGTTTTTATAAATAATGAATGGTTGAATTAAATTTTTGTAAATTTTCAAAGCTACATACGTATTCATATGAAAGTGTTGAAAAATTTTAAAACTTGAAGAAAAATAGTGAAAATTTTTTCTTTCGATGTCTCATATATCACTAAAAATAGTAGAAATGGTTGCTGTCCGGCTGTTCTGCCTTTGACCATTCTTTGTACGAACCTGTATATATTATACGCAATGATACTGTTAAAGGTACAACAATCCGTTATGTTTTAACAATGTTGATAAGTGAACTTTATGTCACCTATAGTTTGAGACTGCATTACATTACGGTTCAACCTAAATGACAAATGTATTAATTTACACAATAGGATATTTATTTAAAAAAGTATGGAACCTAAACAAAGGGTAAAATGTCATTCATTTGAAAGTGTCAATTCGTTATATATGATAGATATTTTCATTTTAGTGCAGCGTTTATTTATTTATTTGAAAGTGTCAATTCGTTATATATGATAGATATTTTCATTTTAGTGCAGTGTTTATTTATTTATTTCAAAGTGTCAATTCGTTATATATGATAGATATTTTCATTTTAGTGCAGTGTTTATTTATTTATTTCAAAGTGTCAATTCGTTATATATGATAGATATTTTCATTTTAGTGTAGTGTTTATTTTATAATTGAATACAAATAACTTAATTTGATCGTAAAAAACACTTATATATAGAATTATTTTACTGAATAAGTGGGTCAAAACAAAAAGGTGATTTTATTTTTCGAAAAAAATATTCATTTATTCATCAATATTTATTTTGTCCCCTTCGAAGTAATCCCCCTCAAATACAATACATTTGTGTCAGTGCTTTCTTCAATCCTTAAAGCGCTTCTTATATGCGCTTTTTGGTATGGTATCAAGCTCTTCCAGCAATGCGATCTTTATTTCCTCAATTGTAGCAAAACAATGTCCTTTCATGAGTTCTTTTCAGCTTTAGAAACAGAAAAAAGTCACAGAGGTACAAATCCAGTGAATACAATGACTGAGGTATGATTACAGTGTGGTTTTTGGCCAAAAAATTATGAACCAGCAATGACAAGTGAGCCTGCGCATTATTATGTTGCAATATCCATGACTGGTTTTTCCACAATTCCGGGTGTTTTCTTCAAATTGGTCGTACAACCTTTTGGCAAGAACTCACGATGCACTACATCATTGTAATAGAAGAAAACAGTGACCAAAACCTTCACAGTTAACCGAACTTGGCATGCCTTTTTCGGTCTTGGCTCTTCTGGTTGCTTCCACTGGGATGATTGGGCCTTGGTTTCGACATCGGCCAGTTGTCATGGATGTCATGCTCATGTAACGGTTCTTTTGTTCAAAATTTAGCAATTTCGGAACAAACTTCTCTACACACGCTTCATGCCCAAAACACTTGAAAAAATTGCATGACATGAGCCAATTGACATACCAATTTCCTCAGCATCTTCTCTAATAGTGATTTGACAATTCTCCATAAAAATTTTCTTTACTATTTGAACGTTTTCGTTGGTTTTTGTGAAGAGCTTGTACCACTTATAAACATTTTTTTGCTCAAATTATACTTGCCAAATGCCACAGTTAACATTTTAAGTGCATTGGAGCAGTTTATTTTATTTTTGTCACAAAATTTAATAGATTCTTTGATCCACTTTTTTTACGGCAAAAAATCATCAAGAACAGCAAAACCTCTTTATATCTGTCAAAGCCAAAGTAAAAGCAAAATGGCTGATAATGTCAACATATGTTGGGGACATGTGTACCAACATAAAAAAAAAGATCGAAAATCCATGAAATTTGAAGTCACTTTTTTGAACAGACCTCGCATATAGTAATCTCTATAAAAGTTTAACCTAAAAAGAAAAAATTTAATATTATTTATGTATTTAATTCTATATAACTGTTTATTACAAAAAAGGTGGAAAAATTGTTTATTATTTGTAGAGCCACTGATTTTTAAAATGTCATTTACTTTTTGTACATCCTTTATACTTGACAACAGAAAAATTCAAGATGACATAGATTCATATTAGTTTAACGGTCATAAGGGTGATTTCAGTACGTACATTGAATTAGTTACAACTGGATTGTCTCATTATTATTTCTTTTTATCTAGAATAAAACGGTTTTCACTAATGACAGTTTCGTCACTAAACTGCACCTAGCTTAAATCACATTGTTCAATTATTCTTTTAAAAATAATAAACATTGTTATAATAAACTGGCTGGATATTTTTTTTTTATTTTAAAAAATGAACCTCATATCTGGATGTCAAAAGTTTACTCTATAATCTTATATTTATCTCTTAATTTTTTTTGTACTAAAATTATTTTTGTTATTTCACAGGCCGACTCATGCGGTTTGACAATAAATCCATCTTATAACACACCGGGCAGTTACTATCTATTCAACCATGTCGATCTAACCATCACGTACCACAGTGGGGCGCAAGAAGACTGGGGTGTCAGCTTCAAGGAAAACGGCGGTAGAATAATTTCAGCTAAGGTATGTTATATCATCTGACGAATATATATGTATATAAAATTTCAATATAACTGCATATAGAAGCAATGAGAGTTATCAGTCGTATTTTATGTTGTAGATAAAGTGTGCCAAGCACAAGAATATTAAAAATTATTTTTTTCCACTTTATGGGCCATTTAATTGGACGCTTTAATACATTTGCTGCCAATAATTTTCAGGCTGTTAGGTATGTGTAACATCGTTACACAGTACCTAAATTGACATACACAGTAATTATGTATATCTTTTTACACATATGTTTACATATTTCAAATATTGCATTTTTTGTATAGTTTAATCTGTCTTGCATCAGAGATTACCTTAGATGTGAAAACTTGTGGAATCAATACGTCTGTCATAGGCTTATAATTTTGTGTTTACCTGACCAGCTTTCTAGCTGCAATAATACTTCTTTAGCCTGGTGTTTTTTTTAATCAGAAATATAGAAGAAATTCCATAACAATTTCCATTTGGTAGTAAGTCTAGGGAAGTACTTTGCCAAACTGTTCAATATTTCAATGATGACTGGAAAACATCCTTCTGAAATTATTAATGAGAAAAAACATAACAAATTTTAAATTTTTAATATTAAGGTGAAAATCACATGAAAAAAGTCATCCTTAAACATATCTTTTTAATAAGTTTGGAAATTATGAAACACATATAGAGCATGATCCAATAAGCGATCGCATCGCTTAAAATGCTAATTGTGTCGTTCCATTTGACGACTTCGGTCATTGTGGTCGTGATCAAAACATCATTGATGGCGTCATTGTTCACAATGTGGGTCATTGTGGACGTTCATCTGTCAATTTGAGTTTAACAAATTTATTTACTTAAGTAAATTTATATCTTCTTTGGAGATTAAACATGGTAATGGACAGAATAACTTTTACACAGCTCTGAAAAGTACCTGAAAGAAGTAGTGGTTGCACCAGAAGATGCAAAACATGTAAACAAATCAAATTCATATAGAAATTTAATTATACTTTCACAATTACAGTGTAAATTATTATCTAATCATTGATACATAATAAAAAAAATACAATGTTGTAATCTGTTTATTTTTCTATAATACCCACCATTAACTCGTAGTTATGAATACACATTGGTCATAACCCGTTCCACTTGGACTAACCGTTGCAACGCTGACAAACAAATGGAATGGGTATGATTGTGGTTGTGGGTGTGATCATTGCGGGCGACTAGTGAAATGTAGCCAATACGTTAATGACATAACATCTATGTCACATTTAGCTAGCTTTATACTATCTCTTCTGTTCTGTACCGTTCAAACCATGGAGGAGCTGTCCATTAACATATATTTGTAAAGCATTTTTAAGCTTATAACAGATTTAAAAAATGCAACATTTTTGTTTAGGTGGTACCATCCAGTATACTTCATGTGACTCCTGGCAATTTAGACTGCAGCAGCCGTGTCCCGCTAGAGATTCCCAACAAGCCACTGGCCAAGGACCAGAAACTCGACATAACGTATACCTACTCTGTGCGCTTTGTCCAAAACAACACTATCAAATGGTCTTCACGATGGGATTATATCCTAGAGTCCATGCCCCACACAAACATTCAGTGGTTCTCAATCCTGAACTCGCTCGTCATAGTGCTGTTCCTGAGTGGAATGGTAGCCATGATCTTGTTGAGGACGCTGCACAAGGACATCGCGAGGTACAATCAGATGGAGTGCGGTGAAGATGCTCAGGTATTTGTGAATTTTTTTTATATGTAATTGCATATTATATATTTGAATATATAATATGCAATGGAACACCCGTCTTTCCACTGTCAATCTGTCTAACTTGCGAACAGATTAAGCTATAGATTTTAAATTTATACGTAATACGTAACATTTTACCCCAAAAAGTAATATTGTATTTTTACTTTCGAAGAGGGATGTCAAAACTCCACTTTTCTGTACGAAAATAAATTTAATTGTTGTAATTATAAGATAAATGTGATACCGGCCTTTAAGCCATTTTATATCTGTCACATTATTCATTATATAAAAATTATGTTCGATAGATGCAAATAATGAATTTTGAATATATTTCGTGTTAATTTTGTAGAAATTCATTATTGACAATTAAATGAAGCTACGTGATGTATTATTTCTACTTTCTTTAAGTTCTTTACCACAACCTAGGTTTTGTTGTATTAATAGTTGTATTAATTGTAATAAAGTTTATTACATACACCGAAACATTTGCAGTGTACAACCTCATATAACAACAACAATTGAATTTATTACCCTCACTAAACTACTGGGATATCGTATAACTCTCGGAAATATAATAAAATCTACACCGTTCCTCTACGTTTATTGTATCACAACATAAGCAGTGGGAAAACCCATACAAACCCGGCTTCCGCTATTGTGTTTGAAACATATAAATGCTGTTGGATGTTCCTAAGAGTTAATCTTTGCTAATAGCCATCCTGAAGATGTTGTAATACAACGAAACCTAGGTCGTGGTAAAGAACTTAAAGAAAGTAGAAATAATACTACATCACGTAGTTTCATTTTATTGTAGATGCAAATAATTTCAGGTTTTTTTTTTATTTGTCTTCAACCATTGTTGATGCGAAATCATTCAACAAGGTTTTGGTTAATAATTTCTAAACTTTTAAAGATAGACAAACCACACTGATATATTATATGAAGCAATTTTCAGAAAGTGTACTACTTTGTGTTGGTGTTAGGGGCATTCCACCATTTTATGTATAATTCTCAGTCTTGCAAGAAGTTACTCGCACATATGCTTGAATCTGTTTGGATGTATTCGACATGAAAAATTGACTAAATATATATATAAACGGTGTCCAGTAATAAGTGTCAGACAAAGAAAAACGCTATAGGAATAAATTATCGTTGAAATAAAACATAAAACACACCCTATCTCTAATTGAGTGCAAAAAAATATTACACATAACTTTTTTCAACACACCCAATACTTACTTGGAGTGCGGTGCTTACCTTGGCAGCTAGATGTCTGATGATGATGATGGGAATTAACCTGCAAACAGTTACAAATCTGTTTGCAGGTTAATTCCCTTGAGCGGCACTGAATAATGTGCGCAAGTGTCGTGTGTACGAAACAGATGACAAATAATTATGATTATTACTTTGAATTTTCTGAAAAAAAGTAGTCTTTTAAATTTTATTTTAACGACATTCAACTATTTTTCAGCCAACGAATAACGTCTTTCTTTGTCCGACACTTATTCCCAGACACCGTATATATTTGTATAAGAATTGTTCGAATACATAATCATTGGGAGAAGATGTCAAGAATTATTGGTGAAAATGTGAATATTTTCGTTTTAACTTTACACCGTACATACACAGTGCAATACATTTGTTTGCCATTCTTTGCGTCTAGTTTGATTACATTTTTCCAAACTACAGGAAAAAGTTGGTAAATAAGTTGGCATTCATTGGCACATTCCTTATATTGTGTGTGTCCAATGTTTGCAGTCTTTAGAATTTTTTCATTCATAACGAGATTAATGTTTTATATTTCAGGAGGAATTCGGCTGGAAGCTGGTCCATGGTGATGTATTCAGACCACCAAGACGAGGCATGCTGCTAGCTGTATTCCTTGGTTCTGGAACGCAGGTAAACTCACTGAAATAGTGTTAATGATATTGTTCATGAAACATAATTGGAAAGAAATTTTAAAAAAGAAACTACAGGTATGGATAGCTATTGCTATTCAATTGCTATTGGAGTCGTCACATTTCACGTTAAAATTGATTCAAGAGTCAAGAATCTGGTGCTATCTGTGTGAAGTATGGTCTAGAGGCTTTCAAAATATTTTTTTTCATGTGAAAGCTTACAAAATTGGATATAAAAAATCTATCAATTAGGTTATCATTTGCTATGCACCAGTACAAAGAAAGTTGTTCTGGCAGCATGTAACTGCTACAACTGTTATGGTACCTCAGTTATTTTCATCATGGGTTAGACATGACTTGTTCTGCCAATTTCGAAAATGGTTTTTTTGGGATTGAATGAAAAATATATGTTTTTTTTCAATTTCTCTTGAAAATAATAAATTTAAGGAAAAAATTACTTTGGTAAGTATTTCCTTATACAATATGTAAATAAAGGAAAGTTTGCCACTTCAATCCGTAATATTGCATCATAGATTGCAATACATCTATTTTTTTTTTAAATCATACCACTTTTTTTTATATTTAAAAGTTGTCATAAGTCATTAACATGAAATGCATCAACCTGATATCTGATATTTCGATAAACGTAAAAATCCAAATATTGCATGATTACCCTTCTTAGTGGTAAAATTTAACATACAATTTAGGTAAGTGTAAATACATTCTAAAACAAAATAAATTGAATTTTAATTATAACAATTTACGTGTGTTTTCCAGTTATTTCAAATGGACAAATGACATTTATTTTGACACTTGACAGTTTACAATAGGCCTGCCATGTTGCCAAACTGACATTTAATGTTATTGTTTACAGGAAGTTAATTTATACAATTATGATTTCATACAAAATTTAAACTTAAATTATTTTATAAACTAGGCGACTAATTTATAAAAATGACATTTTGTTGAATTACACATCAGTAATAGGACAAGTGGTTTAAGTAGCGAACTTTCCTTCATATACATACTATATAACTGCATGCAGTAGTACTATTTGCATATGTATGGGTGTTGTATGTGAAAAGAATATCCAACAAAAACAAACTTTGTTCTCTTTAAAATACAATTGACTTATTTAATGGACGAAAATAGGAGGAAAATTAATTTTGATGATTACTTACCTTAACAGTCTAAATTTTGACAGCTTTCTTAATAGTCACAATACCTTAAGCTTAGATCTAAGACAATTCTTTACAGAGTTCATAATTTAAAATTACATATTATATAACAACATAATTCTAACCTAATAAAAAATACCGACCCTTCCCATTGGCAGGTATTCGGCATGACGCTAGTAACCCTGGCCTTCGCCTGCCTCGGTTTTCTATCGCCGGCAAACCGTGGAGCACTGATGACCTGTGCTCTGGTTGCCTGGGTGCTTCTTGGCGCTCCTGCTGGATATGTCAGCGCGCGCATCTACAAAAGCTTTGGCGGACGGCGCTGGAAGAGTAATATACTGCTCACTTCAATGCTGTGCCCTGGGTGAGTTAATGTTTCTTTGTGTGATAAGGACAACTACAAAATCATCTGTCAAATGAGGATAATGTTTAATTATGAATGAAATCATTTATAAAAATGTTTTTACAAATTTCTACATGTAATGGCTAATTAAACACACACTTGAACATCCTTTTTAAAAAAATTGATACAGATACGAACCTTATTTTCTAAAGATATCCACATAAAATATCGCACACACTACTAGAATTTATTATTTTTTTTAATAATATCAATAAATAAATGAGATGAAAATAAGCATAAAGTCCTTTTTAAAAAAATTGATACAGATACGAACCTTATTTTCTAAAGATATCCACATAAAATATCGCACACACTACTAGAATTTATTATTTTTTTTAATAATATCAATAAATAAATGAGAGGAAAATAAGCATAAAGTCCTTTTTAAAAAATTTGATACAGATACGAACCTTATTTTCTAAAGATATCCACATAAAATATCGCACACACTACTAGAATTTATTATTTTTTTTAATAATATCAATAAATAAATGAGATGAAAATAAGCATAAAGTCCTTTTTAAAAAAATTGATACAGATACGAACCTTATTTTCTAAAGATATCCACATAAAATATCGCACACACTACTAGAATTTATTATTTTTTTTAATAATATCAATAAATAAATGAGATGAAAATAAGCATAAAGTAAACACTAAATTTCCTCCAAATTCAGTGTTTACTTTGTGCTTATCACACTCACATGGTTACTAAATAAAGAAATCAAAAAAATTATCACAATAAGTTATTATGTTACAAAGGTTGCTGTGATCATCTGACTTAGGATTATTAAAAAATACTTTCTGAAACAAAATGGCAGTTTGTTAAAAAAAATTCCATTTTTAAATATGCCTTATTTTAAGTATTATTGTTCCAGTTTAGATTATAAAGACGATAATTTAAAATAGTTCCAAAAAAAATTTTCTTATTAACCGTTTTAGTGCCTTGGTTTTTATTTATAGTCCATTCAAATTGAAGATGGAATGTTTGTAAACAATCGAATTTGACAGTTAAAATATGGTTGGCACAAATATAATATTCGATCAGCTGACAACTATTTATAAAATTCATTGCATTATTCCCGGAGTATTATTAAAGTATATACATAATCAAAATATTAACTTCAGAAACTTTCACTATGAAAAATGTTATAAATACAAGTATTATACCATTATTTTATTGATACGAATTCTACAATTTTACACGGAAAAATTGGCAACCCTCCATTTTTTTTGCGAAATAGTCAGGCGTTTCAAACATTTTGTGAAAATAATCAAAATCTCGACGCTAAAAAAATCTAGACCATATATGCTATTCATTAATTTTATAAGGCGTTAGAGTGAGATAGCTACAATGTGTCAGCTTACGCTGCTATATTTCTAGATTTGATTACCTTATATGCAGATATAGTTATGGTATATTTGGCGTATAGATAATTAAACAAACATTGTGACAAGTTATTTTCTTTTCAAATAAATGTTGGTACTAAAATATTTTTCAATGTAGTCTACAAAGTATATATGCAATTTAGGATAATGTTTTTTTAAAAGCTTTAATGTTAAAATCCGTTAGAAATTTGCCGCTCATTTAAGGATAAAATGGCCATATAATTTCTGACTCATTTTTCCTCTCCCTTTGCCTTTTCCGTTACTTTTTACTTTTTTCTCGTGCAAGTTTTTCTTTTCCGTTTCTTGTTTCTTCATTTTCTTGCCACAAGAATTACAATAATTGTTGAATAGAGTGCAATTTACATGCGGCCATAATTTACAAACAATTCATAGCAGCTAATCTTTCATTTTTTCAGTTTCGTAGTAATTTTCATCGCATTCCACGCATCATATATATTATTTTCGGGACCGCAATTTTCACCGGCTAATTCTATCGTTTATTCTTCCTCAGAACTTGAATGTAATTTCATTTTTTGCTTTTCAATACTAAGATTTTTCTTCATAATATTTTTATTTTTACTTTCTCTTTTTTTTCTCTAATGTAATCTTGGGATGCGAGTACCTTTGCTACTTGCTTGCACATGTTTCCGAATGCTATTAAGCAGTTCTACAACTGGGTACATATCAGTCAGATACTCTGAAGGCGGGTCTTTTTGTAAGCATCCTCATTAGATCTTTATGTTAAAGGCCCGGTTGGTGGTAGTTCTATTTGAACCCGTTCAGACGTAGGATCCTCAAGTATTATTGAAATCTCTTCAATATTTCTGTCATTTTTAAGATTATCAGATATGTAAGCATAATCTGGAAAGATCTGGAATCTAAATTTAGCACCATTTATGAATTTGTTATTCAATTTGAAGTTATGTTATCGACAGGTTATTATGTTCAACGAAAAAACAGTAAAAACATAATAAATGTTAAAAATATTAACATTGCAACATCAAATATCAACGTACTAAAAAAATCTCAGGTAAATACTTTGAAGTTTAAATATACTTTTTAATTTTTTTTTTCAATAAAAAAATGTATACAGCGACGTACACGTTCGAGAAGCAATTGCTCACCAATATTAGCTCACGACATATAGAGCAGCAGTAAAATTTGTTGGTTGGTCGTTTCATCGAACAGGCCATATAATATCAATTACCCTACGCTAATACCCGGGAACTCGGCCTCGATTGTATTTATATATATTATAGTGCATTCGCAGTGATTCCTTATGACGCATTTTAATAGTCGTACAAAGAGAAAACGCATTATGAGCTTCATAGTGTACTAAGCGGAAAATAATATAATAATTGAAATATTATTCTGAAAAGAAAACATGTATCTACGTTTGTGTTTCGTACAAGTAGTTTGAAAAATAATATATTTATGTTAATGGCTGCGGAAAATGTAATATTTACCTCATCTCAAATCTTCGACAAATAATTAAATATTTATTTCATACTGACATACCTATATTCATTTTTATAATACTCGAATAATCTGAAAAATATTTGAATATATATTAGAAAGAGAAAAATGTAATATCCATTTTTATGGTCAATACACCTTGAGACTTAGTTAATAATATTATTTTCACACCGTACTTTCAAAAAATCATCCGAAAAATGCCGATTTGTGCTTATGAATTTTGCCGGACAATAAACTTTATATGTACATCTGGTAAAACTAACTTATTACTCTTTGGTTTGAGGACAACCAATGCGGGGTTGTATAATTATCTATCTGTCCGTCTGTTGCACAAACACGAAACCTAACAATTGTATTGAAGTGGCCATATATAAATTTACGTAGGACCAAAAAATCTTAATTAAACCGAGCGCATAGCTAGTATAATTATTTGCGACATTCATTATTTATACGTTCACAAATGACATACTTCTTATCCAAAGGCATATAGATTCAGGAGATCAATTATATTTTTTTGTTTACTGTATGCCCACGTATGGCAACTTATTTATACAACGTATATTCAATGCTTGCTTGCAACACTTATCAACGTAATGGCGGGAGACGTCCGTACTCTCGTTTTCCAATAAAGCTTTCTAAATTTTTGGTGTTTCAAAAAAATATTTTGTATTATATTAAGTTTAATATATTATTATGTGTTTAATAAAGTTAAATTCGTTGTGTTAAATGTGTGATATTTTTAAGTACGAGTGTAATTAAAATGGTGAATGTTCTTCTAAGGACCGTACCTATACAGCTGTCATATCACTGTAAGATAAACAGAATCAAAATGATCTGGACACAAAAGAAATTATATGTGGCGAAAAAACACTACTTTTAAATTAAACGATGTCAAAAGATTTCTACTTGGAGCAATGTCATTTAATTAAGCCCCGCGGCATGGCTGAACGAACATTGTTATCGTTGATATACGATGTAATTACTGTTGATATACGATGTAATAGATAGATTTATGATGAATAAATTTTGCTAATATGTTGTATAATAGATATTATATGTTCTGTAATACTATTTCTCAGTGATATCGGCAAAAGGCCGGCGTCGCCGGTACTAGCGTTAGGCACAACCATCTTTGGATATCGGTGTGAAACCCAGATGCATTGTGATGTAATTGTATACGTATGCAGTGTATTTTGTCTGTGAAATGTTATTGTATTTCGTGTATTTTTATACATTAGTTCGTTTAAAAAAATATTTTAATGAATACTCAAAAATTAAGTATTTGCAGTTACTTTGTAATAATGTTCTGTATAACTTAACATTTAATTAAACAACTATTTCTATCGAAATTTTTGGTATTATTTTATTATATGTCTTTTTTATGTAATACTTTTAACAATTAAATGAAACTACGTGATGTAGTATTATTTCTACTTTCTTTAATTTCTTTATATGTATAATAATGAATTTCTATAAATTTAACGCCAAATATATTCAATAATACTTTTAAATTGTTCGAAACACATCACCTTACTTATCTGAATTTCTCATAAATATAATCTATATAATATAAGCTACGTGCACATCACATCACATGTAAGCTACGTGCACAGCAATCTATGTACAGTGTAAATACGCACACTAATTAAAAAAAATATTTTTCAATCACAAATAGCAAATAAATCCACCGTAAATTACTAACGTGAATGTAAGAAAAAGGTTTGCAATACCTGAACTGTCAAAAGTTATTGTTTACAAACATTCCATCTTCAATTTGAATGGACTATATATATATATACTTAAAAATGCCAAAGAAATCTTTTGTTTTTGGTGTCATTTACTCTTGTCTCGAAAAAAAAATGTATCTCTTCCAAAAATTATCCAATTTTAATAATTTTTCAGTATTTTACTAATAAAAACTTGTACAAGGATAATAAAATACAAAAAAAATTGTGGAAATATATATTGTGAACAAAAATTATAACAAAAACGGAAATCAAGCTCACATCACAAATTGTGAGCGCACCACAATGTCATTTTCCACACAACTTGAAAAACGATCATTTTCACTCGAATGATTTTCGTATTCCGACATTATAGGTTAAAAATTTTCTTTTCCTGGATCCTTTTTATATTGTACACATAGAAAGACAAAAAATTAGCGATGCGTGCGAGCAACCTCCCCTACCACGCGCTAAACAGCAATTGATTTCGCGAGCGCCACCGCGCTCGTGGCATATTTAGTTAGTACACGCACGAGCGTGATGGCGCTCGTCGCCAGTCTAACGGTTAAGTTCAAAAGTACATCTGAACTTTTTAAGTATGATTCTTATACTACTTAAAGTAATATAATAAACCTTCCACTTTGTAATTGGAAAATTCTTCTTGGACCACCTTTTCTTTTTGTTTCGAGGATTTTTTCTTTTGGCAAATCTGTCATTCTCGTTCACCAGAATTTTCGTATTTTACAATATATCGATTGTTATTGATTACGGGTTTATTTTGTATTTCTGGACGGTTACTGCATCTACCGTTCTCAAAATTTCACAAGATATTAACATTTAAAACCTACTTGTGGAGTTCACACAATGCCATTTCTTCACCTTTTTAAATTTAAATACATAGATGCATAATATTTCAATATTATTATAAAATGTCCTAGTTTAGTATGTTTGTTTGACACTTCTTAATTAACCATTTGAAATAAATAACACATGTCACATAGCATTAATGTTTTAAATTGTAGGAGATGGAAACATTTATTTTACAAAGTGTGTCATACAAAATATATCCAATTCCTCTTACAATTTTCAGAGTCGTCTTCAGTTTGTTTTTCATCATGAACCTGGTGCTGTGGGGTAAGGGTAGTTCTGCAGCAGTCCCATTCTCGACCCTCGTAGCCCTTCTCGCCCTGTGGTTTGGCGTCTCTGTGCCCCTGACTTTTGTCGGTGCTTACTTTGGATTCAGGAAACGAGTGAGTTGCAATTTTTTTATGAAGCCTTTAGTTTTTACTAGACACTTTCAATTTTTTTCAATATTTCATTGTTTTTATCATTTGCTAAAATTTTTTAAGTTAAAAAGTTGGTAAACCCCACAAGAAGATCATTAAAAAATATTTTTATTCCAAAATGGAAGTCAAAACTGGAATTAACTCAGGAAAGGGTTGATGGAACGAGAGGAAACTTTAATGAAAATGCGAAATGTTAAACGAGAATGCTAATTATGAATGTTGAGAAAAGAATAGCTGTGAGGATAATACCCAGGCTGAAAAGCTGAAAATTTGGGGGTTATGTATGTTATTATATTTCTAGATCATTTGGTAATTGTAACAGAAAGTAGAGTTTACATTAAGTTTAATAAGTTCAATTGCGTGAACAAATTGTGAAAAAGTAAGACACGCGAAACACATTTTACAATTTAAGAAAATGTTATATATGTAACCGCCTATGTTTACTCGTAACAGTGCTTGGAGCACCCTGTGCGAACGAACCAGATTCCACGTCAAATTCCCGACCAGTCGCTGTACACTCAACCCATTCCTGGCACGATCATGGGCGGTGTGCTGCCCTTTGGCTGCATCTTCATTCAGCTCTTCTTTATTCTGAACTCGCTGTGGTCTAATCAGGTGTGTATTTTTTGATGCATAGCGTGTCTGTGTACTTAAATTTAAAATGCTTAGCAGTAAAAAAAACATTTCTAGAAGAGAAAAATGTATATCTTTGTGCCACAAAAATTAAGGAAACCAACGAATTCTTTTTACAGCAGGACTTATTAAAATCTTTTAGATTGTATCGGGGCATTGTTAAATTTATATAGTATAATGGCTTCTTTAGATTCCGTTGCACAAAGTGCAACATAATTATATTAAATAAAACTTTGTTGCCTTTGGGAAACAAGGAAATGAAGCTAGTGAAAATGAGGAAGGTGTTTTTGTATAAGTTATAGAAAAATAATTTAATTGGGTTTGGGAGTACTGGAGATAATTATGTTTTTATGCAACTTGTAGCAGATCAGTAAAAGTCTATATAGTAAATGGCCGAGGTGTTACAAGAATAAAAATGACATTCTTGTGTTTAAATTGTCAACCAGACAGCAGTTTCATACAGTTTGTAAATGCTATTTCTGCAGAACTTGTCAAATCAGCAAATTTGAACTAAGTATATATTGTATCCTCTATACATAGATGTGATACACTTAAAGTACAGAACTCGCGGGCATGAAAGATTTGTCAAAAAAAGTGACGTAAAAAAAAGAAAAAAAAAGACATTCATTTTGACAACAACAAAAAACTAATGTCAATTAAAGAAGTGTGCTTAGTTAGATTTTTATTGTGATCTGCATTCCTTATTAATAATTCTTTTTAATATATAGAAAATATAATATACGCACGCCTTTATGAAGAAAACCTTTTACTTTTGTATTATGATTACAAAATGTATTTCATTTTTTTCTCTTTTCTGATTGCCAGTCACTAAATCGTTTGGTTTTTTCATCATCATTTTCATCAGCCTGTGTCCATTGCTGTACTACCCACGGTCATCCTCCTTCCGCATCTAAACACTGCTGATGTTTTTAGGTCATCAGTTCATTTGGCTGGATGCCATACCACACTACGCTTTGAAGCTCGTGGTCTTGAGAACTCATTTACCCCGTCAGCTGTAAATTTTTCAGCAAATATGAACTGCCCATTCAGATACACATCAGTTTGCTTATGTTAAATACTATATTAAATACTTTGGTTCTCTGTCGAATTTTATTCTTGAGAGACACTCTGAGCATAGGTCTTTTCATCGATATAGAGCAACTAAATATACAGATCATTATTATATTCTAAAAAACTAGATTTTTTTAAAATTATGTCCTATTCATGTTAATCTAAATCCACTTTCACCGTTATTCATTATGGAAGCAGTTTTGAGAACCACTTAGGGGGGGGGCTGTAGACCTGCTATAATATTGCACAATAGTTTTATTGTATCATCGTATTGTATTAAATCTCGAATCCAAAGGATTAACTATTTATCAAACAATAATATTGATGGCCCATAAGCATCAATGCTTTCGTGTGAGTATGACTTCTCAAGTATAGTGTTGCAAGATCTTAGTCCAAGATTTGGCGGCAGTTATCGTGTCGGTGCTTAAATGTATTAAACAAAAACATTGGGGATGCAAAAGAGTGGTTCAAGAAAAGGCAAATATATACTCACTAACATCTTTTAAAAGACTTGGCGTTAACTGAGGTAAAGGACTTCAAGAATTTTGTCAGATTAGATTTGGCGAAGTTTCAAGAGTTATTAGACTTGGTTACACCATCGATTGTGATATATGAGGAAAGCTATATTTAGGTAACAATGTTTTGTAGGTGATATTTTTTTATTACGATCATGATAACTCTTACTCTTGACATTCCACAGAGCCGGCAATCCTGTATATAGTTGTATGCATTCGATGATGAGTTTTATCAGTTTCTCTGCCATATTTTCGATGCAAATGCACGAGAAGTCCTCGTCCTTCGGACTCTAAATGTAGACTAAAAAATATTGCACAATATTAATCCTACACATTACAATGAAAAAATAAGTGGTGTAACAAAATTCAAACTCCCCCAATTTTTTGTTCATTCATTAAGCAAACTTCAATATTAAACCTGGATGGTCAAAATAATTTGTCATAATATTGTAATTGATCGTCTAAGACCCTTGGTAACAACCATTGAAGCTGCAGCGTTTATTAGTATTATCAGATTCTCCTTATCTTATTCCTTAACTGGCCTCATTACACTATCTGCATATTACACTTTTTGTGATGATCTTACTTCCCAACTTTATCTGGAAAGGATTTATTTTATTATTTTCTTTTATTTTTTCCCATCTGCAGCACTTGGCCTCAACTTTTTCAGTTAATCGAATTTTTGAACCCATACAATATCGAATTTTTGAACCCATACAATATCGAATTTTTGAACCCTACACTATCGAATTTTTGAACCCATACACTATCGAATTTTTGAACCCATGCAATATCAAATTTTTGAACACATACACTATCGATTTTTTAACCCATACAATATCGAATTTTTGAACCCATACAATATTGGATTTTTGAAACCATACAATATCGAATTTTTAAACCCATACAATACCGAATTTTTGAAACCATACAATATCGAATTTTTGAACCCATACACTATCGAATTTTTGAACCCATACAATATCGAGTTTTTGAACCCATACAATATCGAATTTTTGAAGCCATACAATATCGAATTTTTGAACCCATACAATATCAAATATGAAAACTTTAATTATCTGAAATGCTGATATAGTGATATTTCAGATAATTAAATATCTGAAATATCACTACACTTTGTCTTCCACATCCTCACACACACACTACTACAATTTATGTAATTACATAACACATATATTTTAGCCATAATGGCAGCAGTAGGAAACTTGCTAGTGCTGACATGGTGCTAATTTTGCCCGTATTGAGTCTGTATCAGAGTAGTTTCATGTAAAAATATGCATTTTTACATTTTTGTTTGTCCTGCTGCTGTGCCGGAGTCATGTCAATGCCGATCAAAGTAAAAACCTCGTACAAACTTACATTACACAAGGCAATGCAAGTTTCTCTTCCGCAGTTAGTTCATCCAAAAACATATTTATTGATTAAATATGTTTTTGGATGAACTAACTGCGGAACTAATTGATTAAATATGTTTTTGGATGAACTAATGCCAAGTTTCTCTTCCGCAGTTAGTTCATCCAAAAACATATTTATTGATTAAATGTGTTTTTGGATGAACCAATGCCAAGTTTCTCTTCCGCAGTTAGTTCATCCAAAAACATATTTATTGATTAAATATGTTTTTGGATGAACTAGCTGTGGAACTAATTGATTAAATATGTTTTTGGATGAACTAATGCCAAGTTTCTCTTCCGCAGTTAGTTCATCCAAAAACATATTTATTGATTTTTGCTATAGATAAAAATATACATGCATTATTATTAAAAACTAAACATATATGTTCCAGATGTACTATATGTTTGGCTTCCTCTTCCTGGTGTTCGTCATCCTCGTGATCACATGCTCCGAAACTACGATCCTGCTTTGTTACTTCCACCTATGCGCTGAAGACTACCACTGGTGGTGGCGTGCATTCCTGAGCGCCGGCTCCACTGCAGGCTACCTCTTCATATACTGCTGCCACTACTTCGTCACCAAGCTCAATATTGAGGACGCCGCCTCCACATTCCTCTACTTTGGATACACATTCATCATCGTGTTCCTGTTTTTCTTGCTGACAGGGACTATCGGCTTCATGGCATGCTTCTGGTTTGTGAGGAAGATCTACAGCGTAGTCAAGGTGGACTGAGTGGGTGCGATTTGGTACGAAATATGTATGCGGTGTGCGCGGGACGTTAAAAAGTTGTTACTCATCTCATTAGTCACCTGTCGCAGTGTCGATTCTTGAAATTTCGGTAGCGTTACGATGTCAAGTACGTTTCTGTTGAAATTTTCTAAGTGGCTGTACTGTCTCTATAAAAAAATGGGTACATGCGTTTTGGTTTTTTATTTCCACGCCTTCAGTGTCTATTACTGTTGTTTAAATCTATATCATAATCCTTCAAGGAAAATCGTTCTGCAAAATTTATTTTGTATTCTGTGTATATTTAATAACTGAATATTGTGTATTTTAATTTAGATTAATTTTCCTATTGTAGCTACTCTGCGTAGCATTTTTTATTATTTTTTTCCGTAGCGTGAGTTCTTAAATATTATCAACCTGAGTACGATGATAATTTTATACTTAATTAAAATTAAAAATGTTAAACTTGTAAAGAACCTTCAATTGGGTTGAAAATGGTTGGTGTTTGTTTTTACTTTTTTTTATTATCACTATGAAAATGGCATATTTATTTCTGCAAAGAAAAACCTTTTTATAGTAAACGAAACAATATTTGATTATTCAAATAATCTAAGAGGTTATTTAGCTGGCGAGCACCTAGTCCAGTTTTATGTTATATAACGATGTATATTTAATATATTTATTGCCGAATTTTATTAATTTTTTTTTCACAAGTGTTGCCAGTAATACTATGTATGAATATTTATACTTATGCAATATTTTTCTTTAAAGTATCGCAATTCTAATTATATCTTTAGGATATTTATTGCAAAAATATATTTTTCTCTTAAAACTTACTTAGGCAGTCAATGGATAACACAGATTAATTCAGTCAAAATTTGTTCATCATTAGTAGCAAAATATCAATACTGAACAATCACATTCTAACGCTTAATTAACTACATCATTTCTACTTATAGTAAGATAGAAATTGTAAAAAATTGTAATATATAGAGTTTTTAATAAAATTTGAATTGAGAAATTATTAAATGAGTTATTAATAATTTCTATATATTTTGCATGGCGGTAGATGTTGAATAACAGTAGGTATTGCTAAATCTTCATGCTGAATTGACTTGAAGCGCCAAGTATGGAAGCTAATCATGACCAATTTCTTTATATTCAAATTGGGGACAAAGTCAGACCAGTGTTTAATGCAGCAACTAAACTACAAATATTTAAAGTAATATTATTCTATGAAATGATATATTGACCTTTGAATCAAATAACATTATAGCCTAGTGTACCCTAAAACGTAACTTTTCAATATTGAAATAAAGAAAAAAAGACGTAGCAAGCTTTTTAAGTAGAACAATAAAGTTACACATTTTGATATCATTATATGTATCGAATTGTGTAATATTTTTTTTGTCATGAGACTTAAAGTCCCAACTATAATTTCATCGTAAACCTTATGATGTTTCGTTTCCATCTTACGATGTTTCGATGCGCGTTTTTTAAAAACAAAACTATCTGAATTTCTTCAATTTATATGTCGTCAAAATCTGAAACGGGAGAATTTATAAAAGCGAATAAAATGTGAAAAAAATCGATGTAATTCAATATAAAATTTTTATCATATAGTTTTATAAAACTCTAAACATTGCTTGCTGTTCAGAGATACGAAATATATTTTTGCTCTTCTAAAGGCGAGTCTCCTGCGGCAAAAATCTATCATAACATGTTTATGAACGTTTTATCAAAACATAACTGTCTCCTGCGTTATAAACGAAATGTCAACGCTCAATGTTAGATAATTTTTCATTTGAGCCAAAATTAATTCAGACGTCAGGAAGACGTACTTGAAGTTCTGAAGTTATTTTTCATACAAGAAAAAGAAACCGATCAGATTAATAAACAATAATGTATTGTCTTTATTCCTATTCATATTATCACCATACAGAAATAACAGAAGCGAGTGACGTGTGCGATGTTTGAAAGAAACGGAGGAATAAACATTTTCCTCCTCCCGCAGGCGAACGGGGGATGTTACCCATTCGGCTTGGATAACATGTTTGCATATTTTTGTTGGACATAAAATTTTGGCAACGCCCCTATTTTGTTAGAAAAACATGCTAGGGTTCATTTCTAACAAAAATATAGTCGCAGGAGACCCGGCTTGACATCCATCCAAAACATTCTCTCTAACAATGTTGTTTGATTCATAGATCTGTATGACATAAATCTTATATTGCAGCTTAATCTATCACATATTTTGATTTTTCAGGACACAATTTCAAAAGTAATAATGCCAAAAAAGTATGGGCATGTTTATCTGAATACCTATTGGAAATATAATCTGGAATCGTTTAATAATGGTAAATCAATAGTATGAGTATTGATAAATCTGCCGTAGAACAGATGATAGGGCAACATTCAAACACTTTATTTTTGCATTTTGTAAATGTCAAAAGAGGAAAAAAATTTACATTTTATGTAAGATTTTTTATAAATTATTTAATTTTTTATTATTCTCACACAAGTTATTATAGCATTATCATTTATTATGACTATTAAGCTCGGTGAAATAACTGGGCTATATTTTTCAGAAGTGGATTTATTTATGAACCGTATTAACAAAATATAGTACATTTTTTGACATTTCAATTGTCAATTTGACATTTCACATGATTTTTTTAAATATAGAACACAAAGACACTGGTTAATAAGACAATATTAAAAAATTATTTTACCATAGACAAAATATAAAATGACAATAGACCCTGTAATTTCTTAGCCGATGCACTAAAATTACCGATTCCAAAAATATCAGTTAATATGGTATTTAGGTGCCTAATTCATATTTGTTGTTATATGTTATTTTGCCCGTGCATGATGGCTTACAAGGTACTTTACAATAGTTTTTAAAAAAATATTTAATAAATATTTTATTGTAATAATATTACATCATAAATTATTTTGTTTGATGATTAGTACATTGTCACTGTCTCACAGATGTTCAATAAGATGTCAGATAAAAAAATTATAAACGTCGGCAGCGATTGTAGTTTTACAAAAGAAATTTGGTGGAAATTATCAAACAGTATTTATTCAAAAAGTGAATCGTAAAAAATGCAAAAATTTCTCGATAAAAATAAAGCGTCTAGCTTAGGATGAACTTGTAGAAATAAGGGTAGACGTTGATCAAAAAAAAAAAAATTATTTTGACTTCATTCTAATCTGTATAGTTAAAGATAACTTTATATATGATATATGTTTATTTTGTTTAAATAATATTTTTTGATAAGGCAAACTGCATATTTGTTACTGGCTTAAAAAAACTAGAAAATAAATACTTCAAAAAGTGATTACTTTTTTCATCAAATTATTTTAGTGGAGTTTAATTAAGTTAGTAATAAATAACCATTTTTTTTTATTTTTAATTCGAATGCAGAAGGGCATTTGTGCACCTCTAACTCTCTGTAAATGGAGAGTTTGTACACAAACTACCCCTAAATGTAATATAAGGTATATATGCCTAAAAATTTAATTACGTCATGTGTGTATAAAGCAGTTATGTGTGTCAGTTAATACTACATATGGAAATGTTATAAATTGATAACACAGTGTAATAATATGTATTTGAATTAATAAAAAAATCTTAAAATATCGAACACGCTTTCTAATTTATTGCTGTAAATGATTCACACAAGCCATCTGAAAGTTTGGTCTCGTTAATTGACAGGGACTATGCAAGAAAGATGAAGGTTACTTAAAGCCTTTTACAGCGCCATAAGTGGTAGAAATAAGAAATTTTGGTTACACCTTTGTCAACATAACTGCAAGATTCTGTTTTTAAGATACGGATAAAATACACTTTTTAGCCATTTATCAGCTAAACATGAAAATGTATGAGCGAAATTAAAAAAACTACTTAAAGTCAACTGATGCTTAATTAACTGATAATAGAATGGCACAATTTAATTAACGGCCTAAGCTGTTAACTGAATGGCTGATTAAAATAGGTGGCTGCAATATACATTGCATACGACTGAATATTGTCAACGTTCAGTTTAGAGTGACTTAAATAGGCTATTTGACAACATCGAAAATATACCACAATTCGTAGTCATCCTATTAGATTATAATGTAAATAAGCGTATATCTTTTCATTTTCGAAAAAATAAGTTCATATTTTGTAAAAAAGCGTAAAGAAATCACAATATTTTTGAAATTCAATCAGCGTTGCAAACGCCCTGTTATTGGTTAAAAGTCAGATGACGTCACAGGCGAGTAAAACGCATTCATACCAAAATTTAATGTTCTTATACATTTGGTTTATAGGAATTGACATAGATAATAATATTTAAAACACAAATATTACTTACATCGAAATGATCTTCACACATAAAAACATTGTGAGCTATAATGCTCTTTGGTTCTCTTCGGCCTATTGCAGTCAATTTTTTCGTCTTTTAAGATTCGTTGGCACTGAAACGAACACTATGTGTGAATTTTTTATAGATTTATTTGTATATTGTGGCACTACACACTATTTAAATATCATTTTAAAATAAAAATAAATAATAATCCCCTTCATCGGACAGGACTGTTTACGTTTACATTGTTTGTGACGTCACGCTAGCCGCTATCACAGAAATTGCGTTTTTAGCACGAGTTCGAAAATGCAAAGTTTAAAAGTTATTTATATAAAAAACACGGTATATATCCTGGAAATATAAATGTAGTGTGCTTATAATGCAAAATAGAACAATTTAAAACAATTAAAAAAATCAAGTCAAATAGCCTATTATAACATTTTTAAGTTGAACTAAATTGAATGGCAACTTAACAACTGTTTAATTCCAATTTTTTATTTGAACTCTAAGCTTTCAAATAGTGAACATTTTAGCGAAATTCATTTAGTAGTTTTTGTACACCGTGAAACTTTTTTCAAAAATACCTTGAATGTTTTATTTTTTTTTTATGAAAAAACTACGACACTTCTTTCTAGTACTTTGCAATTTCTTTGACAAATATTTTTTTCATCCAACGACATTGGGAAGGCAATAACGAAGATTGGGTATGTTGTCATAAACATATTTTGACTTATAGCGACCATCTAATATCCTTCTAATACCTTTATACTGATTTTACAACTTTTAGCCTAATGACCTCAAGTCAGAGTTCATAGTGCTTTGCGTCTGTTGCTTCACACCAAATCTTGCCAAAATGTTTGCCATTTCTTTCAATACAGCCCACCACCAGAATTTCTTCGGACGGCAATGCTTCTAATCCCTACATTCCACATCATATATATATATAGAGAGAGAGCCTGCTTAGGAATTTGATTGTAGTATTTTTGAAGCATATGTCCAATACAGCTCCACTTATCATGTTTTATTTGGTTGTTGGATTGAAATTTCATTGCACTATTTTAGGGAGTTTTGTTATCTTTCCAGGCCACAACATTGGGAAAACACATCTAACGCAGCGATTAATGAACACATGGAGTCATTTCATTCCATATCACAAACCTGTAAAATCAGCGCTATTTTGGTACTATAGGCTAGAGGGGTGTTGCTGAGTCACTGACAGTGATTTTGTTACTGTGAATTTTGTGTCAAATTCTAGGGTGACAATGATAGAAATAAGTGATATGTGATGATATTTATACTTTTGTTGCGACTATGGACCATGTGATTATAGTATGCGGAAAACTACGATTTGCTATAATTTTTTCACAGATGTACATCCTGTTGTTTCAAACACAAAGCACAGCGCACTTACATTTCAAATAAATCTATTTCCTTGATGTGGTAAATTAGTTTAAGTAATATTTTCATGACTGTGCCCAGTTCTACGTGAACTTTTTCATTGCTGTTAAATTACAAGTTACAAAAAACTATTAACTTAATATAGAAGTAGGTAATAAATGAATGAATGAATCAAAAGAATCGATATAGTACCTTCATTGACCAAGCTAAATGACTCATTTTAAATCTTATCAATTCATTTGACTCTGTGACTCAGAAAGATTTAGATGTGACAAATAGTGGATAGCTTGCAACTTGAGTGTCAATTACATTGACACAGTGACTTATTGTGTCATTTGGCGTTCACGTTATTGAAATAATTCTTTACTCCTTGGCACGAATTCATTTTTCGTTATCACATGCATCCCTTCGTTTGTCGTAATGAATTATTAGTGAATAATATAAACCATATTCGCAAAATCATTTGAATCTTGTTTTATTAAGAACTAGTGATAAAACAAAGTTAATATGATTATTTGAGAAATATGAATTTGTATATTGACGTTTTTGTAATGTTTTTATATTGTAACAGTATGACATTGTCAGCTTTTTTTCAAAATGTTTTTTTAATTATATTTTTTCAATTAATTTGTTATTTGAAAAAATATCTGATATATATGGACTAATATTAATTAGTTGTTGGCATTCGTACTACACATTTGAATTTTTTCAACTCGTACATTTAAACCGCCCCATATTTTCTTCATGTTATCATTACACAAGGAAACCTAAATCGTTTTGCTTTGAGAGATTAAATATATTTCATGTTCAGTTTGAAAAAAATAGTTTTGAGTTGATTTTTTTTGAGTATTTAATGATAGTACACGAAGTAATCTACTTTATTACGAATCTTTACTACAATCTAGTTTTTGTTGTATGACAATTTCTATATAGTTAGTGGAGTTCCCACTTGACATGGGTAGGTCAATACTAAGGTATATAATATAATTTAAATATTTATTGTCAAAAAAAAAAGCTAATAAGTAAAAAATTATACAATGCGTGTCACTTAAGCTATTTTATATATTTTTTAAGCTATTTTATAATCAGTGACTCATTGTTAGTAAAAATAGCAAGTTTTGTCTTAATTGGGCCATTAGTCTTGGAACTATCGTTGGCCAAGCAACTCAATCAGGAAGAAAGTGAGAAATATGGAGAAAATCGAGTACTGCACTGTTATAAAGTTCCTTACCAACCAAGGAAAATCTGTTCAGACAACATGGAAGAGATGGCATCCATCTACAGGAACTCTTGCCCAGATAAAATCATAATTTATAAGTGGCACAGTGTCTTTAAACAAGGCAGGGATTCACTTGAAGACGATCCACGGAAGTGACCACTTTGGAAATATTGAAAAAGTCAAAAAATGAATTTTGGAAGTGGCTATACTAAAGAAAAAACAGCTCACAGAAATGGTTGGAGTGTCGGATACAGCCATTTTTTAAATTCTTCACGATCATCTTGGGATGAGTAAAGTTAGCACAAGGTGGGTGCCGAGAATGCTTATTCCACCTCAAAAACAACACCGCGTGAAGTGTTCTCGCACGTTTTTTCTCATTCGTCACATTCAGCTGGAAAAATCATGGTGAAAGTCTTTTTGGAACACCGATACTTACAAAACATTGCATCACCAATGTGAGACAAATCCATGTGAGTATTAAGTATCTTCGACGGCTGCAATTTGGATTTGTTGCCATTAGTACAAATGAGTTACTGTACAATTAGACCACATGGATTTTTACTATTTAGTTATTTATGATTTAGTTTTTTTGACTTATTTAATTTCTCCTACCACATTGATAAATAAAATAAATATACAGTTATACTGTATTTACGGATACTTTCTCATGAAGTGCAAGCCTATATTTGTTTATTCCAAAAAACATTTATTGTTATTTCTAGATTCATAAAAACCTTGCCATTGCACCAACGCACCCGCCCTGCCATCACAGTACAAATGTGTGCAAATTACTTTGAGTTTTATATGAGAAGTAACCTAATTAGATCATTCCAGGGTTAACGAATTATGGCATATTATTATATTAAAAATTGTGGGATCCATTTTTGAGAAAGTCACATTTTTCATTTTTATATGTACCTATACTTAGAGGCAATAAAGCGTCTTAATTCAAGTACTCTAAATTCGTCCATTAGTTTAGGCATTAAAACTATCCACAATTTAATGAAACTATGTGAAGTAGTATTATTTCTACTTTCTTTAAGTTCTTTGAACATACCACGACCTAGGTTTCGTTGTATTACAACATCTTCAGGTAACACAACGAAATATTTGTGAATAATGAATTTCTACAAAATTATCGCCAAATATATTCAATTAATAAGTAAAGTCAAATGTGTGTCATTACACATTAATTAAACGAAGAAACAAATTAGTGAAGCGATTTATTCACCATTTTCGTTTATTTAATTGAAAGAAAACTTGTTATACTTTGTATTGTACAGTAACAAATGGAAGTAGCGAAACCAAAAATTCATTAATTTATCACCAGACAGCGCTGGTGGCATCCTGCATTGTTCCTATAGAGCTTCAGCAATTCTTTTACTTTTTATCGTTATAAACATATCACAATAAAAAACAGTTGTAAAAATATAAATTGTATTTTTTACAAGATTAGAAATAAATAACAAAATAAAAAAAACAATATGTACATCAATTGGTATCGCTGCTCTCTGAAAGCTCTGCGTCTGCCTTTGGTTTAATGGGAACACGCTTTTTCTTCTTCTTACTCTGATCCATGTTGGTCTTCCTGTACATTTCAATGGCTCTCAACTTGTTCTGCAACACACACATCTTATCTTTCTCCCTCTGCGGTATCACCTCTTGGTATCGCTTGAGCAAATTAAACTCTATACTATCTGGAATAACATCTCGGACCTGCTTCACTGCCACTACGCCTTCTATATCCGATGCCTTTAAAGGCACAGATTTTCTTTTCATACCTTTCTTTGCATTCTTTGATTTATCACATTCTGTGTTTATATCATCCTCTTCCTCACCTTTCCCTTCGTTATCTTTCTCTTTCTTATCACCTTCTTCTTTATCATTTTTCTTCTTACTACGTTTACGTACCACTTTCTTCTTTACTTCCTGATCGTCTTCAACATCTTTATCACCATCGGGCCCCATTTTACGAACTGCAGCACGAACCCTCTTGCTAACATGGTCATCGAGGGCAGTGGGATCAACTTTTCTCTTGAAGAATTCAGTGAGGGATTTTTGTGATTTCTTGTCTTGGAAACGTTTCAGAACTGGACTGATGATTTCATCAAGTTTATGCTGCGACCAACCAAACTTTGACCTTGTGTATTCACGGAGAATGGTGATGTCGGGTTTGCCCCAAGTGAAGGCTTCTTTACTCGTTTCTACAGACGGTTCGAGATATGCTTGAATAACCTGTTTGAAATATATATTATTTTATTTTACCATGATTATATTATGCAGGTGTTTGAAAAACAAATTAACTGTCATTTTAATCTGGGAGATTACTACACGCATCGATTAGACAATTAGATTATTAGAAACATTCCATTTTTACATTATATTGATTTCTAAATACTGATTTTTAATGGGGTATTTGAGTGATGTCGATGTTTTTTGTAAAAATGTAGTGTAGAGTAGGTTTAAAAAAAACCTTGGGATGAAAAAAAATGCATATAACAAACAATTATTGGGAACTTCTAAATAGGAAAAAGTCTCAATTTTTTTGTTCTTTAAATTGGAAAAGTTATTATGAATTCAGTTTCCGCACAAAAAATGAGAAAATTATAATATGCAATATATAACTTAAACGCAATATTTAACAAGATACTATAAATATTTAATAAACTCCCTTATAATGAATGCTAAATAACTGGCCCGTGATGTCATAATCCAGTTGTGTTTTGTATGGGGCGTTATTGCGTGAAACGTAATTTGTCAGTTTTTAAGTCTGTATAACTTTGTAATAAAAAGGCCTAGGAAAGATATATTTATTTTAACCGTTTTTAATGTTATTACTTATTCTATTCTAGTAATAAAAAAATATAGTCAAATACCCTATTATTGAAATGGCTTGGGTTTGAATTTCTAAAGTATATTTAAAAATCAACTTAGAGACATGCTTGGCGGCCCAAATAATCTGCTATTATAGATGTGAAATATCTGAAAATGGCAAAGGGCTATAAATTTTTGAAAGTCAGTTAGTACTCATTTAAAGCATACTTCTAATAAATAAATGTTCCGAGTTAAAAAATTTTCTTCAAACTACACTGTGTTTGTACTTTAGAACTATATTCAAGACATTTTTTTCATTTTAGATTAGCAATCCTACCTGCCCTTCGTGCAGAAAAGTCATGCTGTGTTACATATTTTGGAATAGCCTAAAGTTTGATAGATTACAATGATACTGTAGTTACTGTTATCATAATACAAATGCATTATTGAATTAAGAATATTTATTAACAATAAATACTTTGAATTTGATAATAATAAAAGTGCCATCTAACGAAGAATAATAAAATTACATTTATTACGGTTACTAATGAAATAAAGAGGTGTCGCTATCAATTAATTATGTAGTAACTTTTTAATTAAATAAGAAGTAGTAGATATATAAATGAGTAATCAATTTGCAGATTTCTACAATTCATTAAAATATGTTCGGTGATTTTTCCGTGATGCATGCAGACACGTGTTGTACTTTAGTACTTTATTACCAACACTAAAATATTAAACAGAATTATAATATATTTCCTTTATTTTAAGTTAGCAATCCTGCCCTTCGTGCAAGAAAAGTCGTACTGTGTTACATTTTATGAAATGACCTGGAATCTGACAGATTGTAGTGATAATATAGTTACTATTATTATAATGCAAATGTAATGTATTGAATTAAAAATATTTATCAACAAAATAATAAAAGCGCCATCTAACGGAGAATCATAAAACTATACATTTATTATGGTTACTAATGTAAGAAAGAGATGTCGCTATCAATTAATTATGTAGTAACCTTTTAATTAAATAAGAAGTAGTAGATAAATAAATGAGTAATAACTTCCTGAATTCTACTCCAAATGTCAGATCCTATAAAATATAAAACTGTAGTTTCATTAAAATTTGTTCTGTGATGCATGTGCAGACATGATCTCTATCAAATATTTTACAAGAAACAAAGTCAATATGAAATAAATCTTACGCGAATGCTCGGAAATTCATCTTCGACTGAAACATTCTTCAGTTTATTCCTCAGCGTTTTCGAGTCTGTCCTCTTTCCGGCCTTAACCCACTGCTTAAACTCCTGAAGTCCAAGGGCAAGAGTATCATACTTCTGCCTGGAATTACTATCCATTTTCAGATCAATCTTCTTGCCGGGAAAACTGGCCAAAATTTCCAATGCCGTTACCGGACCTATTCCCTGGACACCAGTTGTATAATCGCTACCGACTAGAAGGGCCAGCAGTATTAATTGCTCTCGAGACAAATCTAAAAAAGTATAGTAATTTTAAAATTCTAAAAACTGTGATACAAGGTGGTTACTTATGACTGAACGTTATGTATGTTTGTTCTCAACATATGGCTAGCTATAGTTGAGAACAAAGAAATATTTAAAAAAAAAAAGAATTTCTGAAGAGGTTTTTGTATGTTATTAATTACTTGCACAAGGTGTGTCTTATTCCATGTCTTACGGATCATGCGTATAATAACAAATCCTTTTGTCGGGTGGGAAATAATATCTTGTCCAAAATTTTTGGCTGCAATTGGAGTATAAAAAAAAATGTTAATATCTGTAACCATATACGTTTTCAGTAATACTTAGACCGGTATAAGTATTTCTGTCCACAAACCTACCCTGAATAAGAACTATTGATGGCACCGCCGTCATTTTTGTACTGTATAGCTTGCATAGTATTCTTTTTATATAGAATTTATAAACTGCACATAGTAATATTGCTGGTTAAAAAAGTTATAACGAAACAAATGCAAACTTACTAAAGGATCTCTCAATCCTATCCGCCAAAAATTGTAAGACAACCTTCTTCTGATTAAAGAAATGTTTGTAAACAGTGCGTCCACCAAACAGCCATATATCACTGTCATCAGTGATGGTGCCCTCGGTCAGCTTAGCTGTTTCGAGGAAAGCACACTGAGCTTCCGCCTCCATGGGAGCCACTATGTAGGGGATGCCAAACAGCTGCAACAATTCCTGAGCATCCTGCGTCATTTGCTTCGAAATATTTATGCCCATACGCTCCATTCTGTTTTGTTCCTTTGTTAAATCAGAGAGCTCTGTTTCTACCTCATTTGACATCGTTTGAAGTTCATCTTTGGAAATTGGCTTTCGCATCTCATTCTGAATTATGTTTTCTTCTCCATCTTGTTCATTATCATCATTTAACTGCAATTTATTTTCAGATATTTTCATAATATCAGATTCGGTTACATCTCCCTCAACATATTCCTTCTTTTCTTTCTTATGATTTTTCACTTCTAATTTCTTTTCTTCTTCAAGTATTTTTGGTTCCTCCAATACCGAAGTTTTGGCTTCCAAATTTTTCTCTTCCTTCAAAGGGGAAGATATCTCTGGCACTTCCCCCACGGATATCTCCGGCACTTGGGTTAAAATAACAGTCTTTTCTACTTCAGCCTTTTTTACGACAGTCTGTTCTACATCAGACTGTTCTGGTATTACAGCAGTAGGTAAAGGAGGTGCGACCTCAAATACATCAGCAAATATATCATCACCATCAAGTTTTTCACTTAAATTGAGATTTAATTGAACAACAGGCTTTGGTATTGTAGGAACTTCCTCAAAACTTTCAGAGTCAGACTCAGTGTCACTGTTATCAGCAGCAGTAGCCGAGTTTTCTTCAGTCGTATTCAATTCTTGTATGCTTGATAAATCCAACTTTTCAATTTTGTCTTCCTCCTCATTAGAAGTGTCCGATTTAGCCACATTTTGAGGGCTGCTACATTCTAAAGACATTTGAATTGCTTTTTGTAAATCTTCGTCATCAAATGACTCAACGTCAGCAGGCTTTTCATTGGTAGTATTTAAACTATCATCAATTTCTATAACCTCATTCTTAACTTCTTGTACGGAAACTACCTCATCTTCCTCCTCACTTATGGGTGTATTTACGTTATTTTGCTGCAAAGATGCTGAAGTCTTTTTATAGTAACCAACCTTCGACTTCAGTCTTTTGCCTTTATCAATTTTATCATTCCTTTCGTTTATTATTTCAGATATTGCATCAGATGTGAAATCTGAATTCTGACCCATATAGGCTTTTGCCGAAGAAAATTCATAATTTACTAAATCAACACTTTCCTCACTTGAATCGGAATAATCGCTATCAACCATAAAACTTGAATCAAATGAACTGTCAACGTTGCTTTGCCTATCTGCTGGTTGCAAAGACATTTGTATTGCCTTTTGTATATCTTCTTCTAACTCTTTTTCTTTTGTTTCATTCTTCACATCCATGTTCTCCGCAGTCATATCCACAATATCTGTTTTCGTAACTACTATATTTTTTTGAACTTCTTCGTCTTTGCTAACTTCAGCAGAATTAGTTAATTTTTTTTCTTCTTCCTTCTTCTTAGCTTCCGCTATTGCTTGCTTAATATCCTTTATCAAAAGATATCTCGCATTTTCATTGGAAGCAATTCTCTTATTGGCCATATTGCTCAAATTTGTGTCTATGCCATCTTCATTCAGGATATTCTCCAGTTCATTTAGGGACATGTAATGGCCGCCCATTTCTTTCTCAGTTTCCTCGAGACATTCTTGAACCTTTCTTCTTTTTAGTAATCTTTCCATCTAAAAGTTATGATTGTTTACTAAATTTTAATGAAAAGTTATAAATAACAAGATTATATTGTACACAATTAACATACTTGAAAGCTAGAAAAATTATCACTCTGCTTCGGCAACTCGTGAAGGCGACCCCACGAACTCTGCTTCCTTGTTTCCTTCAGCTCCGTCAGCAGATCGTGCTTCTCCCTAAGCGTCATGTTCTTGAAACTCTGCGACTCGAGATCAACATTGTGCATGTCTATGTGCGACTTTCCAAATGACTCATCAGACCTGATAATAAAAAAATTTATTCAAATTATTTATTACGTATACTTTTACTACCAAAACAATTTCTATTTTTTTGACCAGATATTCGAAAACGTTTTAGTGATTTTAAACAAAAATAATAGGGACATCATGTTTGCCAAAACAAAGAGATAGAAAGAGCTTGAACTTTATCTTCGAATTAGAATCCAACAAACATTTCTCAAGTTTTTACAGGATTTAGATTTCAATCGAAACGAACCAAAATTTTCAGCATTCTCCAATGTGGCTTGTCTTGTTTGTTTCCAACCTAAAATTTATTATTAGTATTGGATACAATATCAAACTTCAAAATTTTGGATCAATATTAATATCTCGAATCATGAATTCGAGTGGAAGTAATCATAATTAAATGAAACTACGTGATGTAGTATTATTTCTACTTTCTTTAAGTTCTTTACCACGACCTAGGTTTCGTTAACATATTAGCAGATCTTTGCTAATAGCCAACCTGAAGATGTTGTAATACAACGAAACCTAGGTCGTGGTAAAGAACTTGAAGAAAGCAGAAATAATACTACATCACGTAGTTTCGTTTAATTGTGAATAATGAATTTCTACAAAATTAACGCCAAATATATTCAATATTTGGAAGTAATCATTTTAAATTACCAAATTTCTTTATAATAAAGCGTTTCATATGTTCATCTTTAGTTTAGGTTCATTATGCATGCTAACATCAGAACTGGTGGAACCAATTTGACTGCCAACTTCACCTTTTAGCGATTTTAATAAACTTTATGCTCATAGGTTCTGAGAGATAAAAGAAACAAATTCCTAATAACTTTTCTTACTACTTTTCTTGCTAATACTTAAATATATTTTGATATCCGATTATCAGATTAGATCCAGACTATTTGTCAAGACTATTATTTTTAAAAACCCTAAAATTTGAGTTTCTAAGATTTTTTTTATTATTAAAAACAATTGCTAAACAATTTTTTAGAAATAATCTATCAATAACAGGGAAAATAGTTAAATGATCAGCGGTTAATGATTGCTATATTATTCATTACTTACCTACATTCATAGCATATGCTATTTTACCTAAGTAATGGTGCATACATTCAAAAAATATTTTATACCTTAGTCGATGAATCTATACAATATTTGAAAGATTGTATTGTGACTATTCGATACGATCTCAGTTTTGTGCCATATAGATACAGTCTAGATTGAGCCAAGATAATGATACAAAGAAAAATATTGTGCATCTCTAGTTTGTATACTAACACTTCGTCATAAGACACAATGCTTCACCGATTTTCATAGACCCTCTACTGAATGATGTTGCAATACTTCCATATTTTTAATTGACAGAACTGACAAAATGTCAGGTTTGACATAGTATATCCATTTCACTTATTATTCAGCAAAGTTATGTATTCTGTTAGCTATCCTTTTTATATAAAACGAGTGATCAGGTAAACATTCCACTAACCAAAACAGTCACCAAAATGAGCCGACGTGTAAATCACATTAACAAAAATGTGACAGTCACATAAATCAATCAATCTTGTATTAGGTCGTAAACATGGTTAGATACTTTTTCTCCAAAGCAGCAGACTTATCTGAGTTATAATAGAATAACCTTTAGAATCTCAGTTGTCAAACAGTGTAACCATAGCAATGACATCAATGTGACAGTGCCTTTTTCTATTACACTCGCACAACTTGTCCGTAAGTTTTTCCATTGCATGCACACTTGCCCGTGAGATTTAAAAAAAACCTTGGAGAAAACTCCATATCTACTCTACCATTTTTAACCAAAAATGGTACTTATAAGTACCATCTATATACCAAAACTAAAAACCTAAACTTCATCAGATTTAAATGAAATAAGTTTTTTTCAAGAACATAACTTTAAATAGTACAGTTACTAAATCCTGTGAAAAATATTGTTATGTACAAAATATAACACTAAATACTATGAAATAAAACAAGTTCAAAGGCAATCAAACACTCCGTTGGACTTTGATAAGCCTTTAAAAGCGCTTGAAAGTACATACACAAATTCAGACACATGTTCTCAGACTATAATCCTGATTTTCATAAACTGGATGAGAATGCAATACTTTAATTTTTTTTCATGAAAGTAAAAATAACACTACAGAAATTGTGTATTGCTACTTATAAAGCCCTAATAAAAATAAAATACTCACTCAGACTCTGATTCGCTTTGTTCTTCGTCGTCTTTCTTAATCTCCGGTAACTTGAACATGTCATCGTCTGCGCTTTTATCATTTGAATGGTTAGAAGCTTTTTTCGGTGAGGGCGTAGTCAGCCCCAACATAGAGCCTATAGCTGCTTTCTGACCTACAAGCAACATGATCTCCCTTTTTAACCTTTCCGACTCTGAATTGATTTTTGCTTTGTGGCTTCTCCTTTTTTCCTAGAAAAAAAAAGCGAGTTTCATAAAAAAAGAACAAAAAAGTAGATAGCTCCGAAAACAGAAGATAAAACAAGTTTCGTTAACACTGTCAAAATTAAACTAAGCAATGATTTAATACCAATCATCACAAAAAGGGAGCAAAACCTTGATATACATACATAAATGCTTTCAAAAAACATAACTCTCCTCTTTGCTTTATGCAGACAGATTAAAAAAAATAATTACACATAATTTATATTTTAATTAGATATGCGGGTCGTTATTCACACCTCAAGTGTTTCGTATTGACCTAGGAAACAAAATTTAATCTTTATATCAAAGCAAATAAGTAGCTTATAAATTGTCTGATGTGGACTGTTGGTTTTGAAAAAATTGATAAATCGTTAGTTATTGAAAATATTTGCAAGTTGTTGGTTGTTGACAAGGATGAATGCAAAATGATTTATGAAATACAGATGAGCAATGTGATTACAGAGCACATGGATGACTTTGTTTATTTACGAAGTTTAATATAGAGGAATGGAAATTGATGAGGAAAAATTATTGAAAAATAAATTATTTATCTGCACATTGTGGACCAGACATTTTGAAAGTTAACCCTAAATGTTTTATATCTCTTAGGATTTGTTAGATATTAAAACATGTAACTGTTACGACTTGTTACTTCATGGGAACACCCTGGATTAATAAATAGGAAATGCAAGATATATAGTCTATGAACCCCTAAATGCACCATGTGAATTGTGAGATATCTTGTTAATCACCATATGTTAAAAGTACTTCGGGAATTATAAATAAATACAGAGAAAAAAATTCATTGCTTTTAAGCCCTTGTTTGTCGGTATCGTTGCCCTCACATCACATAAAAACTATTAAGTTTATTTAAAAGGCATTTCTGCCATTGTATTACTCTAGTATTTGTCTAAGAACTACACTGAGATATATTTTATTTATTATATGATAATACGACACAGAGATCATATTGATTGAGATATTAGTGTTATTAAACATGATGATAACAGTGTTAATAAGACAGCATCACCTGCACACATCTTATATCAAACGTGAGTACTTTTCGTTCATATTTTGCATCCTTCACTAGCCAATTTCTTTATGAATCCATAAATATATAGCTAGAACAGTTATACTTGAAATTGTTATATCGATTATACTTGAAATATATTTAATTAAAGAGAAAAATTACTGACTAGTGTCTCCTGTTTCAGGCTCGGGGCGCCCCCATCAAACACAAATACGGGTTTTATTCTGTAATATAGTAATTTACACAAACGCTGGAATAGACCCAACAAGTGTGCGTTTGCTACTGGCGCACCGCGTGCATCCTGATATCCTGTCACCATCTGATGGAGCCATATCGATATATCTGAAATATAGTAATCATCTGGGCTGCATTTGTTTGTTATAATCTGTTTTATTTATCAACATACATTATTACTACCAAGTACAACTGTAAAATATTTTGAAAAGGATATACAGTCCAGTGGACACAATTAAAACACACCGCAAAATAACCTCAGTGCTTGGAATTTTCTCGAAGATTGTTCATCATAGAAAGCTGAACTCTAAGATAATTGTCAAAAGTAATGGCTCGATGTACAAAAGGACATAGCTGAGAGTATGAAGAAAGTTTAAGCAGAAAAAGTAATTGAAGAACAATATAATAAATAAATGTATAATTTATTTTTAATGTAATTTTTTTCAAATTATAATTACAGAAATCTTTGAAAAATACCCTCGCGTAATTTCCATCACTATAGATCACAACAGTTTGAAAAAATCGGGAATGTGGACGACATTGAACAAATATTATCAGTATCATATTACCTGAGATAACAATTTTGTTACAAATAATTTAATTATTACATTATTTCTCAAGCTCTTACAATGTTATCATAACATGAAGGTAGACCCAAAGACACATCACTCACAACTGGTATACACTAACATGCGCATGCAAGTTTAAATTATATGCATTTTCAGTAACAGTAAGAATCTCATATAATTACAGATGTACTGCGATACTGAACACTAATTGCACATGATTAAGTTTTGACTTGAATGATTTATTTATTTTGTTTTTTATTATGCCTGCACGTTAACATTTAGAAATGTTCTTACTTATAATTTTAGGTATCTAGACTAATTGTTGAGGTAATTTTGCCTAATTTTAATCATGTTCATTATTTTGTTATAGTCATTTATTCTGAATAATTATATAGAACCAGTTAATAAGAAAAAGTGATTAGTGTGTAAACCAAAACTTAAATTTTCTTTTAAGTTCTTTTGATTTTCTTTAGAAAATAATTATTAAAGGTATTCATAAGCAAATGCAATAATATAGCTAGAACCGTTTTTGGACCATTGAACAAAATTAATTTAAAAGATGTCCATTATTGATGATAAAGAGTGGAATCGCTTGTAAGATTATTCTAGAGGTATTACTGAAAATTTTCACAAAAAACGTGTTCCTCCACTTCCATTCTTGAAAAGGCTAAAGTAGAAATTATTGAAAATAAATGGTTACGTGTAGACAGAAGGCTCAAGGTACGTGTTCTATCCGTACTTATCAGTACTATCATATAGGTTTCTATCCGTACTATCATATAGGTTTTTCTTTTCTATATCACATATATCATGAAACCACCTGCAACCAGGATAGGATAGACATGAAGCAAAGTCCCGATATAATTCATTTGTTTCCATGAATGTTGATTTAATTTCACCAATCTCATACATTTCTGCATACAAAGTTGGCAAAAAATTAAAAATTGTGAAAATATATATTTATATACCTATATAGAAATCATACTAATGTCTATTTGTTTATATTTGCTTTCTTTTATTTTGCGAGTGGGCTTCAGATACCCTCCCAACCCTTTTTTTTTTAAATAAGTAATTTAAACAAGTATTTAAAATATATTGATGAGTAAACGTGTTATTTAGACCATCTACAATTCTGCGTTTATTTGAAGCCAAAACGAGACCAAGATAGTTTGTATGCTTATATCAATGAAGAGCATGTATGAAGCAAAATCATTTTAAGTTGAAAGTTGTATTTCTTTATCATTTTGAGTATTTTATAAAGTCAACATTTTTACCAACAATTGTGCTGTTTTTGTTTTAACCTATGTAATTATTTGTATTTAGTCATGCAATTATTCGTCTTCTTCATTGGTTTAAAGTGATAAAGCATCTCAACATCATCTCATAATTAAGAGTTTGGAATATAAAGTAATGAATTCTCCATACTATATTCAGACGATGGACTCACAACCTTGTCCATCTTGACACAATCTTGTCTAAACACTAATCATATTGGTAATCTTATATGGTTTTTAGAAAAAATTAAAAATCCCATTTGTAACTGCGATTTTTATAAACACTTGAACTACCAGAAACGTAAAATACCTTAATAATTTTAACATTGAAAGATATCCCTACCTATCTACAAATTATTATAATACTGTTTATTAATAAAGCAAGTATTTCAATTGTTATTCTTTTATTACACCTAAATCATTTTATCCAAATAGCAAATTCAACACATGTGATCATTATTAGCCAAAACAGAATTTGTAGAGATTTGTATGGCCACTGTATCAATCTACTCTTGTCAAAAATAGACGCATGTCGTAACTAGTTCGTGCCCGGCATTATTATAGCAAATAAATAACAAAAGTTAATTTAAAAACAGATGTTTAATGTCAGCTGTTTCATATTTTCCGAGATACAAAAATGTTAAAATATCAAAAAATCTAGTGACTGAAACCAAAATTCATTGTTGATCGTTCGATATCTTTAACATTTTACTACAAAGTATATGGCGACAATGTCCTTTTTATTAATACCTATTATGTTTATTTTGTACTTACCAATTTATTAGGATTATAAATTCTCTTTTCCTTTTAATGACCTAACCTTAAAAAGCTTTATCTTAGACATTAATTGACTAAGTATACAGATAACATTGCGCAATATTGAAGTAATTTTCTTAATTGTTCCCTTAGGTGATAACAGAAAGAATAAAAAAGCCGTCGTCCTTTACCCAACAACATAAGATACATACCAACCGCCAGAACTTTATTTTCAAGTGTCTCGAGCGGCACCGGCCTACCGGACGGCTCCAGGAGCCGCCACAGTCCAGTGACTCCCATCTATGTTCTCCGACGGATCAAATTAAATAAATTATGGCTGCGATTTTTCTATCGTCACACGCTAAGGTCGTTTCCCACGATATCGTCTCCCCCTACAACGCTTCATGAACACGGTGTTTATAAAACACACTGAATCATCTCTGCCGCTATCGCGCTCGTAAACAAACACACACAACTACGCTGAGCGTACGTACGGACGAATGTTTTAGAAGCTATGTGACCACCCACTCTTTCCCACACTCTGTTTTCCCACGCCCCGAACGTAACCCCAACCCAACATCCTATGATCGCTGACTGTCGGTCGCTCGCCTCGAGCAGTTGCGCTTCGTTCGAGTCGACTCGACTCCGGCTGTCAACAGGCAACCGAGTCAAGTCAATGTTGCAAGTGATCAATTATTTCCCTTGTAAAAAATGCTTTATTAAATATTCTGAATATTATTTAAATTTGCCTTTTTTTAAAATATGCTAGCTGCTAGAACACATAAATAAATATGTTCATACACATTCAATAAATCAACTAAGCGATACTTACACCACTTTGTGATATTTTCAAAACGCACTTTTAATTACATTAAATATATGACGCTGTATATTTGAAAACAAAACCGCACAAAACGTGTTTATCCTACATTCTCATGTTAAAATTAATAATAAAACGAATATTATGAAATAATATATTATGAAGTATTTGATTGTTAGAATCTAATTAATTTTAACAACTGTGTGATAAGTATAAAAGATAAATACTGGATAGATAGTTTATAACAATTGGTTATGGTAATTAAACACTAAAACGTCAATTTCATTCATAATCAGTACTGAATATATTTGACATTATAAATTAATGTACGTGAAAAAAACTAATTTGAAGTCTTAACTTAAATAGTTGTATTAATAATATGAAATATAGATTAATTGGGTAACTAAATAATATTTACCACTTTTATATTACATTTAAATTCAAACTGATATATTTGATATCATTCGTTTAGATTATTGATTTAACTATAACTGTAACAATTATTCTCACGGAAAATATTAATATTAAATAAAACTACTTGAGATAAAGCCTAACTTTAATATTACTATATAATATAATTCGTAATATTTATTTCGATATGAAATTTCCTTTTTGTGCCTTTAATGAAAAACTTATGTGATTTCCCTAATTTCAGGATTTTTTGTTAGCTATGGTAGCACTATATTTATCTTGGAGCTGCCGATGAAGGTAAAAGAGACATTACATATTTTCGTCTTTGTCTAATTCGTAATACCAACCACCATAAACTAAAATGACCCACAACGTCACTCCCCCTCCAAGAAAAGCCTAAATCCGTCCCTCTCTTACATCGGGTGAAGTCTCTTTTTAATATCAACTACAACGCTGCTTACTAGTACGTATGTAGACCATTCACCATGCCGTCGACTACTGTCCGATTTGCGCTCGCGACGTGTGAACCATTCTGACAAATTGCGTGTAAAGAGGAAGAGCTCCAATTTAAAATAACCACATGCTAAATGTAAATTTTGAATTTTTCGTATTTTGAAATTCACATTAACAAATAATATTTCAGATCCGCCGATAGTGTGTTTAATAACAATATTCGAAACAGTAAACAAATGGGCTGCGATGTTGGTCAGACTGTCTGAAAATTGAATCACGGAACAGGTGTTTTTGAATGGCAGGGTATGCTCAGAGAAGTTCCGTGATCGTATTTTCTAGTGTAGTGTATAATTATCGGCTACAGGGGGGACCGGAGCTCGAAACGCATCGGGACGGGTTCTCGATTGTCCATTTAAAAAGTTAGCGGCCGGTCGTAAATGTGTGTAAATATTTATCGTTGGCAGACGCCACTTGTCAAACGGTCAACATAGCCAATGATGCTTCGGCCGCGAGGAGTGAATGATTATTAAATGTTTAGAAGCGTGGGAAAAGGCACGTGTTCAGTGCGATCGATGATGGGAGTGTTGTGACGCGGACGATGCCGCACCAGTATGGGCTGCCGGGTATGGCGCAAACGCCCCCGTCGCCGCCGCCGCAGCACGGCGCGCTATACCCGCGGTATGCGAGCGCCGCCGGCCCCGGCGCCGGTGCCTACCGCCCCGAGGAGCGGCGCCTCACCCGGGAGGCCATGGAGCGCTACCTGCGCGACCGCTCCGACATGGTGATCGTCATCCTACACGCGAAGGTGGCGCAGAAGTCATATGGTAACGAGAAACGCTTCTTTTGTCCGCCGCCGTGCATCTACCTCTTTGGCGATGGCTGGCGGCTGCGCCAGGAGCAGATGGTGCGCGAAGGTGAAACTGAGCAGGCGGCGCAACTTTGCGCCTTTATTGGCATTGGCAATTCAGAGCAAGACATGCAGCAGTTAGACCTCAACAATGGCAAACAATACTGTGCTGCCAAGACTCTCTTTATCTCTGACTCAGACAAACGAAAACACTTCATGTTGTCCGTGAAGATGTTCTACGGCTCTGGGCACGACATCGGCGTGTTCAATAGTAAAAGAATAAAGGTAATATCGAAACCGTCAAAGAAGAAGCAATCGCTTAAGAATGCTGACTTATGCATAGCAAGTGGAACAAAGGTAGCGCTCTTCAATCGACTGAGATCGCAGACCGTTTCAACTAGGTACCTTCATGTGGAGAACGGAAATTTCCATGCTTCATCTACTCAATGGGGTGCGTTCACCATACACTTACTGGATGACAATGAGAGCGAGTCAGAAGAGTTTCAGGTGCGGGAGGGATATGTACACTACGGTTCCACAGTTAAGCTGGTCTGTTCTGTCACTGGCATGGCTTTGCCGAGGCTCATCATTCGCAAGGTAATTAAGACATTGTTAAATATTTTACACATGTAGAAAGTATTCTGCCCTGTTTTAATATTATTATTTTTTGAATAAGAGTTACTCATTCTGTGAAATGATTTTTTTTGACAATCTTGATGTTTTACTCAACATGTTTAACTTTAGTTGAATAATAAGTTTAGGATGAATCATAAGGATTATAACGTGTTATTTTATTATATTAGATTATAACATGTCATTCAACGAGTTATTACTGTTACAAGCGACATTATCTATAGATATTGTAAGCGACATTAATATTAAACAGATTAATTAATTAATATTAAACAGATTCTTTGCCAGTTTTATTGTATTTTCTGACTTTAATTTCACCTTTTGCAAATTGCAACTTGACACAGCTTCGATCTGAAAACAGTCCAGAATTATTTCAGATCATCGATTGTTTAAGTTAAGCATACTCTCATTAAACGTAATTATCTAGTTTAGACATTAATTAATTTGACACCATTCATAGTAATCATATGTAATATGTATAATGTCCATCATAAATTTATGTTCACATTCAAAAATTATGCTAATCTCTGTGTGTATATCTCTTCTTATCAGTCATGAAACCACAAAGCTATCTGTAAAAACCATTATTCGTAATAATCATGTACAATAACTTCCTTGGGAAAAGTGGCCAATTCCCATCGTTAAAGATAACTGTGTATAGCTCCCGTTATTATCACAAACTTGGTTTATGTATTTATGAATACATTTATACATGTGAATTTACATGATTATTTATTAACCGAGTTATACGAAGCGTATTATTTATGACATCTTGACAAATTAAAAACAGATTTAACATTTTGTATTTTGAAAGTTTAATTGAGGATTACAAATATTAATAAACACAAAAATGATAATATTATTTATTGTTGTAGGAAAGATTGCATTATTTAGTTTAATTATATATAGCTGTATATTCATAATGTAACATATTTATTATTTGCATTCAATTGTTTAATCATTTGCAATTTGTTTTGTCATGAATATAAGATTTGCAATTATCAGCAAATTTATCTTTTCGAAAATTGCATTGTAAGATGACGATATTCATATAATAATTGGGTTGCAATCATTTAGGTATGCCGAAATAACGTTTGTAACATACGATTTTTCTTCAATACTAATATGTGTTGATTCTTTCAGCACATTTTTTAACCCGTTAACAAATAATAGTTTCTAATTTTCTGAATTTAAAATCTGAAAAATTTATAGTTTTAGTTCGATTATATAGTTAATATTTGGTTTAGGAAAAACATTTTTTGTATACAAAAAAAAGTTTTTATGGTCAATTTGAGTTTGTAAATTTATATATTATTACGTGAAGAGAAAATGTTGTACTCCTTTTTAAGCGTATTGCACACACAGAGGAGTAAGATTTGGCATAGTTAAAGTTTATATGGAGAAGGAGTGCAGAAAGTTAAAATTTATGTAATGTTCGAACTTATAAATTTAATGAATTACGGTTGAATTTTGACCACTGGGCGACCACTAGTATTAAATGAAGATTGTATACATTTGGAGAATACTTTTCAGTAATCATTGCAAGTAGATTAGATAATTTGTAACAAATTTTTTTGATTACTTATCTATCTCATTTCTATTTTTTTTTAAATTACTTACATATCTCATAACTCTATGAATATTTCCATATTATTTACATATATACCATGTGAAATCACAATTTAGTTGGAAGCAAATTTGTGAAAGTATATAAAATAGAATTTTCTCATAAAAGGTAGAATTTATGTCGGAGTAGTATAAAGTAAATATTTTAAGAAATTTCTAACTTTTTTATAATGATAAAAAAATGTCTTTAAATATAATTTAACCATCAAAAAGATATAAATTGTGTGGATTGATAATAAAACTGACTATTAAAAACTCGCATCTATCCCCTTTGTGTACTATTCTCGTACAGTCTCACGGCAGAAAGAACAAATGTAAATTATTAAAGCTGTCTACCAAATTATGCTCTAAAAATATTGTACTTTATAATCAATAAATTTCGAATAATTGATTTGATTCTATGTCTGTTGTGAGATGCGTCAGTACCTTGTATGTCATGTAAGTTCATATTTATTTGTATGTATTTATTTTTTAATGTAATTATAAATTTAGCGGCTTAAAAATATTTGTTAAGGTATATTATTAGGAAAGAAAAATACGATAATCTTATATATATTACGATAATCCTTGAATTTTCAAAATTTATTCAGCGAATCTTTCTGGGATACAGAAAGATTTGCAACTAATTTTGATACTTTTTCCAATTAGTACTCGTCTAATATCAGGAATGCATTTTTTTATAATTTTTTAGGGTCGTATAATTTTATTGTTTTAAAGAAAAGACAATACACCATTTTTATAGTAGATAAGCAAATTGAAATTTTATTTAAAAGAAGTTTTAAAAAGGATTTATAAAGTTGCTTTTTAATAACAAAATATAACATATATTTTTGTATATGAAATGTTTGGGATATATCAGAAACTGCTTACTGAATGGATTTTGATAGAAGACAGTTAAGAGAAATTTTCAAGAGCTACCTTAATGTTATCAAAAATACTATTTTAATTTTATTAGCATCACCATCGTAAGTCATTTTAATTTTAAGTAAATACTGCAAAATGTTCGAACGTCTACCACTGATATATGAAAAAACAATTTTTTAGGAGCTGGCAAATATACTTAAAGTATCTTCATTTTTATAATTCCAATCTATAATTATTTTGCTGTTAAATAGATAAAATATTCCAAATATATAAATGAAGATTGTTGAAGATTGATTGTAGCTATGACTTAATGTATACTTTCACATACAGATAACTAGATAATATAATACATTTATATAGAAACTTGTCTAAAACTTATCTCCATTTTGGTTCCTAAAGAGATATTGCGACCCATTGCTCCCAGCTACTACTGGGGTTTATATCTCTTAGATTGCCCCAAAACTTGTTTTAGGATATACACCTAAATACCATCACCTGCCTACCACTAACTTTTTAATGCCCGTATGCATCACACACGGTCAGGATTCTTAGTTTTATTTGTTATGTTGCCATTAGACTATTATTCTATTGGACAGCAGAATTAGATATTAATTTTACAAAAAATGTTATTTGCTGACAATTCATTTTAAATTTTCCGTTTCATCGAATTTAACTAAGTCATTTCCAATTGAGTACCTCTCCAGCCAAACTGCAACGTTGAATCACATCACACAATCCTTGGATACTTTACTTCTTTTCTTCAACTAAGATTATTTTCTTCGTGACTATTGAAAGTTATATAGTCTATTTGTTGATAGGTCTTAAACAATATACGTGTTTACCTTCGACTTTTCAAAACTTTTCATTTTGAAAACCCTTCAAAAGCAAGATCATATGCATTATAATTTTTTAACTTTTGTCATATTGAAGTGATGTTTTTAATTTAATAATCTTTTTGTTTATTTGTTTTATCACTAGTGCTCATGCTTGTACAAGTTTTTGTTTTCTGTGATCCTGTATAGATTTTAATGCCTTTTTCGTGTCGGTTTCTTCAAATGTAAGGCGTAGTCATGTTCAACGAAAAAACTACCTAAGCCGGAAACATGTGTGTCGAAGCATATGCTCTTTGTAGTTGGACAGTGTGAGACATGCATTTAAACTTGAGCGTGGACGTATAATATATACGTAAATACAGTTTGAAGGACATGTCCTATAACCTTAATTATGGCAGTAGTGTTTTTTGTTGCCGTTTTTTGTTGTTGGAGCTGTTATAGGACAACTATGCTTCAAGAATTATCTTTTTTCGGAAATTTAAAATCCAATTTAGTTTCTGTATTTTAATTACTGTAGTTAAGATATAACTTATACAATTAATATGTAGGTTTCAGCAGGTATTATTTTAAAAGCAATTTTCTCATAAAATTACTGATTCCCAGGATCCAAACCAGAATTCGTAGTAGGTATTTATTATAGAACAGAAAAATAAAATTTTTGAAAAACGTTTCTAGTCTTGAATCATCGTTACAAGTACCTTTTTAATAGCAACAATTGTTTTTAACTAAAAAAATGGTTTGTAATGTTAACTTTTAGTTTGATTACAAGTGAAGTTACAAAAACAGTCTATATTGCAGTTTTCAGAATTTGAATTTCGAAGTTAAGACTACATTTCTATAAAAGAGATTTTCAGACCAATTTTCCTGATGGGAGCTAACAAAGCATTGTGATATGTAAATTGTCAGATCACATACAAATGTTACTAGGGTACATAATGCTCAATATTTTTATACAATTTTACTTAATAAAAGTAAAACCTAGCCTTGGCTAGCCGGTGGTAAAAACCCCAAATGAAAAAAGCTTTGGGACTAACGACACCATGTAACAATTTTATAGCTTCTGAGCACTTAATGTTATGTCGTAATTATTTTCGTAATACCTATTTTTGGTTCTTATTACGAGTTTTGATCAATAATCAGTGTTGAAATTTCTGTCGTATCAAGAAAAAAAATGTTAAATATTATGTATTTGTACTTTAACATAAACTTTAATATACACTTCCTAAATCATACTGGTAAAAAACGTGTTTGCCCATTTTATCAATAAAACTAAATAACATAAAATGAAATAATACTACATTATTAAAACCAGCAGGCAAATAAATTTGAGGTGTTGAACTTTCTTTTCAACTAGATGTATACTGCCTTTGTAATCTTTGCTTCCTTTTCTTTTGATTCTGTTTTTAATTGGACAAAGTTCCAATTCGAGTTTATTTAAAATAAACAGAAAAGTTTCATCATTTTCGCAATAAAAAACCATTTTCCGATAGAGAAAAACTTTTACTTTTTTTTTCGTCATAGATATCACTGGCGTCATCTGAAATAGTTTTGCTTGGAAAAGTTCATTAAACTAGTTTTTTATACATTCATATTTTTTTTTAAATTTCTTACTTAGGTTTTTGAAAGAATTATATAGAAAATTTATCTGAAATAAGATTATATAAGTTAATTACATTAGGTAATAACCTCAAGTTTACAGATTCGAAGAATGATAATAACATTTAATTATGTGTACTTTAATTAAATTTTATACATTAAAATTAGCCATTCAGGTCATTCAACCAATCTTCCAAACAGTAAGCATTTTTTGACAGTAATGGTCTTGAAAAATGTTAAAAACATTTTTATTACTGCTTGTAATAAATGTTTCTATACTACTTAACAATTTGAACTGCTTGTCTGAATATGCAATTTTCATAAATTGTACGATTCAAAAAATATCATTATCTGTAGGTTTTTAGTCTAGGTGCCTGTGCAGGTCATCTTAAGCCATCTTGATAACAGCGTTTATATAAATTAAATTCGTTTAACGCAATATGTCAATGAAACAATGAAATTGTCAATAAATTATACAGTTCGATAATAGGTAGTGCGCAGAAGTTCAATGTATTTAATTAACAGTATGGAGATCAATCAAGTCGAGAAAACTAGAGGTAAAAACATTCAAACAGCGGCCAAACAGTGTTCAGATTCCTATCCAAACCTTAACATATTTTCTGCGTTGCGATAAGTCTCAATTTCATCTTTTTGGCACCCTTCTGGTAACTTCATGACCAACAAACTGAACCAAACCCGATTTCATGTCATCATAAGTGACAGTTTTACCATTCAGAGTTTTGAAGACTTCCAAATAAGCAACAATTTCGTTTTATTGGGGTACCAAAGTACATCACATTCCAACGAAACTTGTGTAATTTTCCCGTAGGTGGTTGTAAGTTCCCTTCAGTTTCATTAGTTGTTGAACTAAATTTTTGCAATGATCAATAGGTTGATCAGACCATTGGCTACTTCTAATTAAAATATTTCTAGAATGGAATTTTCTGTTGCGTTTGAGTGCTGTTTCCAAGTTTCAATAGAAGTTATCGAGTGACAATCTCTAAAAACTAGTCTATTCGCATGTACACACAGTATCTCGTACGTAGAAATCATATTATAGTTGCAACATATATTTGAGTACTATGTGTAATAATATAACATCTATGAAAAGATGTGATATAGACGGCATGCTGTGATGACTGAAATTGACCAAATCGTTGTTGAATGAGCTGCAAGCTTGATTAAAAGCTAGGTGTCATTAGATGTAATTCCACTGTGACACTTATTTCGACAGAAATGTGAAACTGGAACACCTAGTCCTCCCCAATCACTTTTAGCCAATGAAATTGGTATTTCTATATTTGCATGTTACAATTTGTTAATTATTGTCTCACACAATAATACTGACATAAAAAATCCAATAACGAATTTGAATTTATCTTTGCAAAGATAGATAGTTATGCATACTTTGATAGTAGCCACAATCATGTTACCTGTGCATCATTTCAGTTTCTACAAAAGTAATGTTGCTCTAGAATCTTTCTATAAACACATAATGTTATACACGATAATACTGACACATAAAATATCCAATAACGAATTTGAATTTAACTTTGCAAAGATAGATAGTTACGCATACTTTGATAGTAGCCACAATCAAATTACCCGTGCATCATTCCAGTTTCTACAAAAGTAATGTTGTCCGAGAATCTTTGTAAAAATACAAAATGTTATACACAATAATACAGATGCATAAAAAGTCCAATAACGAATTTGAATTTATCTTTGCAAAGATAGATAGTTACGCATACTTTGATAGTAGCCACAATCAAGTTACCCATACACCATTTCATTTTCTACAAAAGTAATGTTGTCCGAGAATCTTTGTAAAAATACAATATGTTATACACAATAATACGGATGCATAAAAAATCCAATAACGAATTTGAATTTATCTTTGCAAAGATAGATAGTTACGTATACTTTGATAGTAGCCACAATCAAGTTACCCGTGCATCATTCCAGTTTCTACAAAAGTAATATTGTCCGAGAATCTTTGTAAAAATACAAAATGTTATACACAATAATACGGATGCATAAAAAGTCCAATAACGAATTTGAATTTATCTTTGCAAAGATAGATAGTTACGCATACTTTGATAGTAGCCACAATCAAGTTACCCATGCATCATTTCAGTTTCTACAAAAGTAATGTTGTCCGAGAATCTTTGTAAAAATACAAAATGTTGTACACAATAATACGGATGCATAAAAAATCCAATAACGAATTTGAATTTATATTTGCAAAGATAGATAGTTACGCATACTTTGATAGTAGCCACAATCAAGTTACCCGTGCATCATTCCAGTTTCTACAAAAGTAATGTTGTCCGAGAATCTTTGTAAAAATACAAAATGTTATACACAATAATACGGATGCATAAAAAGTCCAATAACGAATTTGAATTTATCTTTGCAAAGATAGATAGTTACGCATAGTTTGATAGTAGCCACAATCAAGTTACCCATACATCATTTCATTTTCTACAAAAGTAATGTTGTCCGAGAATCTTTATAAAAATACAAAATGTTATACACAATAATACGGATGCATAAAAAATCCAATAACGAATTTGAATTTATCTTTGCAAAGATAGAGAGTTACGCATAGTTTGATAGTAGCCACAATCAAGTTACCCGTGCATCATTTTAGTTTCTACAAAAGTAATGTTGCCTGAGAATCGTTGTAAAAATACAAAATGTTATACACGATAATACGGATGCATAAAAAATCCAATAACGAATTTGAATTTATCTTTGCAAAGATAGATAGTTACGCATACTTTGATAGTAGCCACAATCAAGTTACCCGTGCATCATTCCAGTTTCTACAAAAGTAATGTTACTCTAGAATATTTGTATGAACACATAATGTTATACTATGTAGCTACTTGATCTATATTAAGTCAATTTAATTTCAATTAATTGTTGTCGCATGTGTCATTTTGATCATTTTAGCATTGCGTCGTGAGTATGATTCTCTCTTGTTTGATTGACTATGTATTTAATTTATTGTAATAATTTACAATTGTTCAAGTCTATATTTAACATTATAATCAATGTAGATGAATTAAGTAACATAATATTAGGGAGGTCCATGAATACTGATTAATTACTTGTTTTTTAAATTAATCGACTTACTAATAAATTTCTGTGCAAAATTTGGAGGTGTGTTTTGATTTACACGTAGAAATTTACATATAATGTAATAATCTGTTATTTGCATAATTATGGGTCCATAACCAAATGCTGTTAATGGCTAACATCACATTTTAATTATATTGTAATAAAGACTTTATTTACTTTTAAAGCGGCTTCTTGTTGTTTTAACATATGTAGTGTGATAATTCTTTAATACTTAAACAAATTTAAGAAGTTTTTTACCTGAATAATTGTTTTATGAAGCTGATGACGCGCCATATGCAGTAACAAGTAGATATATGCTGTTAAAAATAATACTACAAATGAAGTTAGTGAAATGCTCTATCCATCGCAGCCACATAATATATTGGCATTTTGCCTCTCAAATACTATTCTTCACAGTGTAATCAATTTTTTTAGGTTGAAAAAGCAGAAACCATTAAAAAAGACATATATATTTATAAGACAATATTTATCTCAGTTATTATGCTACATGTAAATACAAATAGAAATGTAAATAGAACTGTAACTGTATTTTTAAGATAATTAGCTTGTACGTAGGTATTTATTTTTATTTAAAAAAGATGAAGTGGGTGTAAAGTTTTATTATTTACTCTGTATGTTAGAAGAAAGAAAAACTTTAATTTGTATTATAGAAAATTTACGAACTGTTGCAGAAGTACATCATTTTAATATTTGTGGTCTAATTTTCGTTTGTAATATTACAAACAGAATAAAAATTTATTAACTGCAGCTTTGATGGTCTCTCGCAAAGTTTTTTTGAAAACACATTTCTACTCTATCCATAGAGCTATTTTCTCAACACGGAAATTTTTTTAAAAACCTCTCTTATCCTTTTTTTCCACGTTTCAACAATGTCTTGAAATAAAATTGTCACATCAGGACAGAATTGTCAAAGCAACAGGATTCAGTATTTTTTGGGTACAGAACCCTAAAAAGCTTCTGGACAAAAAAAATAATGAAATGGACAAATGTATTCTTTTATAAATCTGTCTCGTTTAATAAATATCTACTTGTAAAAACCAATGATATTTTATATATAGATGCGTTACTCACCCTGTAAAATGGAAACTTAAAAGAAAGGTAATTGCCTGGAGTTGGTTTAGTCGTATACTGTCTTACGTCGAAACTGCATGTCATTTCGAGTTGTCAAATGTATTAAAAATATATTTAAAAATGCCATCCTGTGTGGTGTTCAGATGCACAAATTATGTAGTTTTATTTGTAAATATAAAATATATTGTATAAATTCTTTGTAAATATTAATAATGAACTTTTCCCAACCTAACGCTTGCATGAGTGAGACATTAGTTGAATTTTATATAAGAGCGATAAATAAAAATGCCTTTACTTGCGAATCAGTGTGGACAACACATTCTCATTAGTCAGCGGTTAATAACATGAAACTTAGAATGTATGATTATCTCTTTCTAACAAAAATGTTTCCGTATAGTGTAAAAAATCTTCGAGCCTTATTCTCATATAAATATACAAAACTATAATATGTAGTTAGCTCTAATTATATACGTTTAATACTGGCACTATTTTTATGACGTATTTAGTATGAGTATAACGCGTTTATTTATAAAGTCATAGGTAAAACATAATATTTCAATTATTCCTAATGGCAATCACAAGGAGTTAAACGAGTTTACCTTATGTATGGATTTTCTTTTTTCTTTTAGGTAGATAAGCAGATGGCGCTGCTAGAAGCCGACGATCCTGTGTCACAGCTTCACAAGTGTGCCTTTTACATGAAAGACACAGAGCGCATGTACCTGTGCCTTTCGCAGGAACGCATCATTCAATTTCAGGCAACACCGTGTCCCAAGGAGCCTAACAAGGAAATGATCAACGATGGGGCATGTTGGACTATTATATCAACTGACAAGGCTGAATATCAATTCTTCGAAGGCATGGGACCAGTCAGGTGAGTGTGAGCAACCATTTTATTAATGATTATGTTGATGCTGAATGAACTGAATCTATGGACTTAACAGTATCGGATGATGTTTTATATAATATCGGTTTCCCTGCGACTTTGTAGAGATGGACTTGTGAGGTTCAAAGGTTTTATAATAATTTTGAATGACTGTAGGAACTGGTTAGTCTAGTGCTGGTTAAATGTTAAGTTCAAAATAAATTAAGAACGTTTAAATAATTTGAGTAATGTATATTTTAGTGACACAGTTTATGATTATGACAGTAATCCTTGTTGTGAACTGATCTAAAGCTGTGGTCACATTAATACATTTTTGCAAAATGGTAGGTGTCTCCAAAAACTGTCAACACAACTTAAATTTAAAATTTCCAAAATTAAAACAATATAAAGACATTTTTAGCAATATTTCTAGAATTGCCTTCTATTTCTATTCCTAGAATTGATTTCTAAGGCATATGGTTTCTGAGAAAATTGACTTTGACAGACGGATCCATTTTTTCTGTTTGTAGTACAGAACTCTAAACATGAACTATAAACTCAAATATGGATGTCACGAAAATGCTAATTCTGGAAATATTTGCTGTAGAATACAAAAGTATTTATATTTTCTTGTATAACTTTATTTGTTACTTTTTTGAAATCTTAAATCATTTAATTTGTTTATTATTCTATATTATTCTATATCAATCTATATTTCCTCTCAGATCTCCGGTGACCCCAGTACCCCTGGTTCACTCGCTTAATCTAAATGGAGGCGGTGACGTTGCTATGCTTGAATTGGCCGGTGATAACTTCACCCCGTCGCTGCAAGTGTGGTTCGGTGACGTTGAGGCGGAGACTATGTACCGCTGCGCCGAGAGCATGCTGTGTGTTGTGCCCGATATATCACAGTTTCGGGGCGAGTGGCTGTGGGTGCGGCAACCTACGCAGGTGAGTTGATTTACTTTACTGCAGTGATAGTAAACAATAATTGTTTATATCATTGTTTTGCAGATTATTCCAATAATTTAGATGTTACTCGTTGAAATGAAAAAATGTGTAAGCATTTTCTGTTTTATATTTGTGCAAAGGAGGTTTTGTGCACTTTGAATTTATGTTGACAATAAAACTGACGAGTTAAATCTTTGACAGTCAAACAGAGTTTGACAGCTTGATGAGTCTTATGTTTTCAACAATTAAATTAATTTTGTGATCCTGTTATCATCAAATATCAATATGACTTTCATCCATTTTTCATTGTTTTTTTTTAATTTTGCTAAATCTCCTATTCTTAGTAATGGAGCACTAATTGTTTACTTGCGTTAATCCTGTGGAAAATAGATTAAGCAATTGATTAGGTTTAAGTTCGGCGGATGAATCTAATATGAAGTTTCGTATATTCTTTTAGTATTATTAATTTTGTTACCTTACAATACTAGCAAGAAATAGATAAGGGTTTTAAAATACAAAACAGTGTAAAGAAAAATAAATGAAAAAACATGTTTTAATTGAAATTTGTGACATGTTTTTGATTAAAAAAAGTCAAAAAATTTCATCATCTCTAAAAGGTTATGTTATTTTAGTCCGTTTCATTCAATACAATATAATAGGTTTATGCAATGAAAAATACTAATATGGAACTTTGCTTTTTCACAAGCGACCCTAGTATTATGCTATTTCAACTTGATCAATAAAAATTTTGTTTGTTTTTCTTTATGTACATTAATTTTGAGTCAATATCATTTGAAATTAAGATTTTTGAAATAAATTATTACGGCTATAGATAGAATATCTTAGTTTGATGAAGTTGTCACTGAGACGATAAGAAATACAACAAGAAGAACAAACCAATCTTAGCTTGTATGAACTTATGAAGTAACAGTAACATGGTTGTTGCATATAAATACAGGCGAAGTTACAAGATGTAAAATGATGAAGATAAAAAAGTGAAAGACTTAATTTTCAAACAATGTCGTTTGTATTGCCTTTTCTACTTTGTCTTCTTGTACTTATTTATATACAATATTAATATTATATACAATATTCAATTGATTTCCCTTAAATACTCTCTATTCCCTCATTAGTAGCAAATTTTGAAGAGTGTCTGGCCCTTTTATGTTGTTTCGAAAGAGGAAATTTGTAAAAGACCAAGCTATGCTGGGTACAGCTAGTAACTACTAAAAATACAGACTTAACATTGTCAACTTTTGTACATGTGAATAAAGAAATGTCATTTGTATCAACTTATGGAGCAACTGTTAAAAATTAAACATGTGATAGATACAAGTTCAGTCTGTATTTAGACACTCTTTGCTGACGAAATAATTAACTGGAAAATAAATTAAATATCTCCTTATCTGAAGTAGGACAAGACATGTATTAAATTATACCCTTCGTATAATACATGTTAATGTGTGCGACAATAAACAGTATATACTTACTTTGTACTAGGTTCCCGTCTCTCTAGTGCGCAATGATGGTATAATCTACGCGACGGGACTCACCTTCACCTACACACCCGAGCCGGGTCCCAGGCCTCACCTCACACCTGTAGATGATGTTATGAGGCCCGAACATGCTGCCACTTGGCATCAGTCAGGTGCGATACAGTGAGCGAGCTGACGTCACGTGCCTGCTTTCTATGTGACGGTCAGCATATTAATTATGTTATTCGGTCATCAAAATTTCAAGCCGTGGGTAAGATACCAGAAGTAGTTTTTTAGGAATATTCTTTCAGAAAAGTCACATTTCGTACATAGTTAGTAATATTTCAATATTGTCACGTTTTGAATGTGAATCTGTCAAGATCCAAAACAGGTTTACACTTACTACTCATTTATTTATATCAAAAATTGTTTTATTTTTTACTTTAATGTTTAGAATTGGCCGTGTCAATATATTGATTTTTTGTAAATTGTCTAATTTAGTCTTACAAAAAAAATGGCCTACAATGTACTCACTTAGAACGCAGACCCAGTGTATTGCTTAGTTCACACAAACCGTTGCATCTTATGATACTCGCAACAAGTCATTACTAGTACATAACAATAGAATAATGTTATATGTTTGTTTATATTTAGTAACTTTGTAACATTCTCACGGGGGATAATGGAACATGTGTTTGCTCAACTACAACGCGTTGTAGCGGTTCAAGTAGTTTATTGGGGTTATAATATTAGAAAATATTTTAATAGAATGTGAGCATGAAATTCAATAGGGCAGCCGGAAAATATAAAAGAAAATTGAATTAAATCATTCCCTTATAAAATGAAGATTAGTACCACCCATTCACTTAGACGACCCTCGGTGAATGACTGCAGCCAAGGACCACCTTTGTTTATACTGGTCATTGGCCGAAATAGGCTCTCTGGCTCTCTGGCTGCACTCCATAATCGGCCAAATATGTTCCATAATGATATGTTCCATGTATTTAACATGTTCTTTTTTATTTTGGAGATGAATTTCTTTTCGTAAATTGTGCAGTCCTTATAAAACAGAAATAATGGTTTCATTCACAGAATTTTTTCATGATCTTGGTACAGATTTCAGTCGTTTCACATCATGGGAAGTATTGTTTTCGTTCAGCCATCGTGCTCAACTAATCTACCAAAACTATAGGGAAACCTCTTGAAACGTGCACTTGCACTAATAGTAACAAGTAACCTAAGTTGTCAGCCGACGATACAAGTCGTTCACTGCGTGCGTCCGACTACCATGACCAGATCAATCATAGCTATTTACTTTAGTCGATGGCCTCATGCGGCAACTGATTTGAACGTTCAGTTGACGACTAAGTGTAATTGGACCTTTGTCTGAGGTGTCCGTTAAGGAAAAAAAAATTTACAAGTGGATCATGTTTTTACAAAGTACTTTATTTTCTAATTGTCACAATGTTTATGTAATTTCTTTTTACAGTTTCCTTTCTTATAAAGTTTATTATTGCAAAAATATTAATTGGATTCTTAAAACTAATGTCAAAAAAAATATTGGGTGCTATCAATTTCAGAGCATATTTTCTAAGCTTAGCCGAAGACCATTCCTTGATTTTTATTACTCGACATCAATAGGCATTGTTTTTTATTTTAGATTTATAAATTTTATTGATGAAAATCTATGGATTTAGGTCTACATTGATACTTCTTGTCTTTGATATTACATTATTAATTGCCGCTGGCTTGTTGCTGTAAATGAGTGTGAAGCACATTTGTAATGACTTCAAGAGATTGTGGTGCAAAATGGCTTTATTATTAAAAAAATGAGAAACGAACGACTGCTAAGAAAGTATTTATACGCAAGTCTTAATAAAGACATTTGTAAATTTAGTTTTAGAAATATGATACGTCCGAACGGCATTGCTCTACTTTGTTACTCAGTGGGAATGGCATAACAGTATCATAGAACTTATGTTGTGTATGTCTCAATATTTAAAAATGTTAGCCCATGGATAAAGAAAATGTTGCCATTGTGTAAATACATTGAGTACTCGTGATTTTCTTCTCGTTGGACCATACTAGTCAAGGTGTACAGCTGGGTAGCGGAGATCTAAAATTGCAAGTTTTCAAAAAAGAAGTCAAAGAGTTGGCTCACCTTAACAATGGACATAATAGACAATGTAATATAATAGAAAAATCCTCATACCTGACTTTACTCTTGTAGATATTATATGGCAACATTATTATAATAATCACAGCTCTGTTCCAAAGATTAGTACATTGGAACTTAGCTTTGAAATATCATGAATCGTGAAAGATATTTTTTTTCTTTTGATATATACAATCATATGGGATAAAAGTTTTGCTACTATTTCAAGGGACATTCATAACTTTGTTATAAAAAAACATGGTTGTTAAAAAACATGGCCTCAACTATGAAATTTTCATATAATTTTAAAACCGGCAACACAATTACAATCGTCTGTCATCATGACATTGCATAATATTGCCAAGTAATATCTATGCTTTAGTAAATGTATTTCTGTGGATTGGTTTCCCATACATTTGTATATAATATAATTATACAAAGATATAATGTATATTTGATATATTTTAATGGATTCTAGGTCCTAAGGGATGGAAGAATGGCAATTTGAAAGTTTTACGATAAATTCACTTTTATATTATTTGTAATTTGTAGAAATTATAAGTGTTTGTATAATGTTCACAATGTACAAGATTATCCAGATGCTTGACTTATCTAATAGTGCGTGTACACTTCTGAATTTATTTACTGAGATTATTCTAAAACGTTTAAAATGTTTGCTTAAGTCTTTTGTAGTTTTTTATTTCATTTAAATGGTTTTGTTTTGCTATTTCTTGTATTTGTTTTATTTACTCATCGTGATATTGAGGTAATGGTTTTTTAAGGAGTCATTTTGGACATGGCGCATAGTTTGATTTTATCGATATCAAATGATTTAAAATTTTTTAAAGAATTTGTGTAATCCTTGCAAAATGTGGTTTGAAAATTCCAAAGCTCTTTATAACCTTTCGTATTAGTTTAAATGACGAAATCTAGTAATAAGGTGATTACCAAAGGGCTCTTCTGTAATTTCTATAAACACAAATTTAGACACAAATTGATAAATGTTTTGTATCAGCCATCAATTTATAGAAAAAAACAATTTTCAGAATCGGAATCCCTTCATTAGTGGATTAAAAGCAAAGTGTATTTGTTACTTTGTATTTTTGCATTATTGGTAAATTTGTTTATAAAGATCAGCGACACTCTCTCTGCATATCTAGCATTGTAAGTAGAAAAATGTGTTTGAAGTAAAGAAGAAGCAATTTCAGAGAAGATCAGTGTTTATTATGAGTTTGGATTATGTTATTTTTAAATAAATTATTTATTAACGTGTGAGTGTGTGTGATTTGCATGAGTGCCAACGGCCGGGGTATTCGGTCGCTGCATAGTTAAGTCAACCTAGAAAGCGTATAGATGAACTAAAGAATGTTAAGTGTAATTGAATCGATAATATAAAAATTGTTATTTTAAATGGATGTGATCATAAATGCATTCCATATTGGAACAAATCAATTGAGGAAAATAATGTTAACAATTTTTTTAAAAAAATATGTATTAAGTACGGAGTACAAAGTGGCAACGTTTAAGATAAGAGGTCATATTTTTATATTTTTAAATCTCGTCGAACAAACTGTTGCACAGTGGCGTTGACAGTTTTTTTGAAATGGAGAATTTGTCTGTTGCGAAAGCGAAAATGTATACGCCGCTCGTAGAATCCATGCCTTTATGAAGGGGCGCAATAATAATTAGCATTTTTTATGTGTAAATGATTTATGAAAAATTTTTAATTGTGAAAGAGGATAAAATCTGTAATATTTTTTTTAATAAAAATGAATAATGTACATACGAGATTGTTGGTGTTTTATTTCTAAAATCGGTACTATATTTATCTTAGTGTAAAATGTAATATTGATCCTTTCAAAGCAATATAGGGAGCATAATACTGATCCTTTCGAAGTAATATTGGAAGCATAATATTGATCCTTTCGAAGCAATATTGGAAGCATAATATTGATCCTTTCGAAGCAATATTGGAAGCCTAATATTGATCCTTTCGAAGCAATATTGATCCTTTCAAAGCAATATTGGAAGCAACCTGCCCACGAGACGATGGTTTTTCTGTATGATATGGAACCCTAAAAATAAGAAATATTTGTAGAGACATTTGATATTTTTATTCTTTTACTAAATGAAATTGCGTGCGGTCATTACAAACGTCCAAAAAAAAATCTATTATAAGTTTCATTCTATTGTGTGAAAAAATGTGTGAAAATATCAATAAAAAACCAAAAATTTGATTTGTTTGGCTGCGGACATCTTTTGTATTAATTATTGGGTTCTACTTGAAATTTTAAATACCTATTGTGAATATTTTGAATTTTTTGACAATAAATTTAAGTTGCAATATAGTTGGTATTATTATGACTAAGTAGAAGATAGAAAGTGAGTCATAAAAAGCTAATGCCATCTATCTGATATTTTTTGTACTATGTACTAAACACAAAATGGTTATTTATTTTATTTATTTATTTACACATATACATTTATGGATACATTACAAGAAACCTCATAACGATAAGAAATTAATGGTTTATCAAAGTTAAACATGAATACAAAAGTACACAAGAACTACAAAAGATGACAACAACACATTTCAACAATTTACATTCATTCATCATAAACAAATCACACTTTGGTGCAATTGTTATCGGTGGTTAAGTAGTCGAATATCATGGGATACTGGAGAGTCCCGATATAATTCGGTTCTAGGGAGGGTGTCAGGTATGAAGAATGAAAGCGTTCTCAATTAATTCAGAAATTTCTCTTTTTAATGGCTGGAAGATATATTTCATAAGCACATTGTCTATTTTCAATTGCAAGGAATAGAAATCTAGCATACCCAAGAGGAAATAGGTAGGAAATAAAGAGGGGAAGTAACCATACCGTCTCATATACAGATATCGGAAGAACGTTTTTTGCACACGTTCAATTATCAAGCTGTACTACATCAATCGCGAATCAAATCAAGACCTCATTCAGATGATGTTTTGGGATCCCGCTGACTGTATGCTCCGCTGTAACTCACTATTGAACATTTGTTTGCATTAAGCCGTAAGCCTCTTGTCGTCCCTCACTCAACGTGAGCGCAGCAAGTGGCCATCTGCTGCATCCTTTCGACGAGGTTTCATGTTGTCTGCGCAGTCTTCACCACGCAACCAATTTCGTTTATCAGAATAGTTAAAAGTAGAGGCCCGATATTCGAACTCTGGCTCATTCCTAATCACATAAAGGAAGTCTCGGATATAAAGTTACCCACTTGTACTTATTGCTTTCTATCTGCAAGATATGAAAAGTCTAAAACGTGGAACGAAGAACTCTGCCTTGCCAATGCGATTTAGAAAGATATTGTTGTCTACACAATCGAAAGCTTTCTGGTAGTCAAAATAAGCAACATCTCCTTGAAATCCAAGGTTAACATGGTAAGAAACATAGCCAAGGAAACCATTTGTGACTACTGTACATTATACTCAAAACCCATGTTCATCAAAGATTCAAACTCTGTAGCTCGATTAGATTGTTGTGATGTAAAATGAAGTCGAATAATTTAGCCTGTGTAGAGAGGATAGCAATCAGTCTGAAATTAGTTACGTCTGACGCCGTGTCACTTTTAGGTATAGGTGTTATAAAAGTCTTTCCAATGCAAGGGATAGGTGCTAGTAGTTCAAATTTTAAATGTATGCTTCAAAGTTTTCATAAAAATATCAGTGCAAGTCTTAAATATGTACCTGGGTACATCGTCGGGTCCGATTGATCTCTTTAAGTTGGAAAAAGCAAGTTGAAGATCTCTGTTAGAGACATGTGTGATATCAATGTTGGCTCCGGCACAGTAGTGAGAAGTTGCGCCGCAATGTCTACGAGGGTACATTTTTAAGTTCACAGAATTGGTAATGAGTTCATTAGTGAGGGTACTTTAATGAGCCGTAACAAATTCAATGACTCATTGTAAGTAAAAATAGTAAGTTTTGTGTTAATTAGGCCATTAGTCTTTGAACTATCGTCAACAAAACAACTCAATTGGGAAGAAAGTGAGAAATATGGAGAAAATTGAGTACCGCGCTGTTATAAAATTCCTTACCAAATAAGGAAAGTTGGTTCAAACTATACTGGAAGAGATAGCATTTACGGGAACTCTTGCCTGGGAAAACCATGATTTATAAGTGACACAGTATCTTTAAACAAGGCAGGGACTCACTTGAAGACAAAACACAATGCTAGACTAAAGAAGAAACAACTCACAGTAATGGTTAGAGTGTCGGATACAACCATTTTTAAAATTCTTCACGATCATCTTGGCATGAGTAAGATCAGCACAAGGTGGGTGCCGAAAATGCTTACTCCACCTCAAAAACAACACCATGTCGAGTGTTCTCATATGTTTTTGGACCGCTGTAGTGAAGATAAGGATGAACTATTGAGTCAAATTGTTACTGAGGACGAAACATGGGGTCATCACTATGAACCTGAGTCCAATGAGGACCCTATGCAGTGGCACGAAAAAGACACACCACCATCCAAGAAGTTTAAGGTCGGCTGTAAATAGTCACAGTCTGCTGGAAAAAGCGACAGTCTTTTGGGACTCAAAAGGGATCCTGTTGATAGATTATAAAGATACCTTTATCTTTATGGTCTCCGTAACTGGAGAATACTATGCTTCAATCGTAGGACAGTTGAAAGAATCCATCAAAAAAAAGGGAACAATTAACCAAGGTGTCCTTCTGCAGGACAATGTGCTTGTTCACAAGAATCGTGCTGGCTGCCCTCCATAAGGTGGGCTTCAATATTTTGTATCACCCACCCTATAGTCCTGACTTGGCTCCCAACGATTCTTATCTAAAAAAATAACTTTGTGCGAAAAAATTTTCAAGCAGTGAAAAAGCGAAGGACGCTTTTTCTGTTCACTTTTTGGACAAAGATAAAACATTTTATTATGAATGTATATATAAGCTAATTAAAAGATCGGAAAAATGTATCAGGGTAGCAGGTGAATATATTAAAAAATAAAAATAAATTTGTATTTTTATTCTTACTTCTTACCCGCCTATTCCACAGTCTTAAAAATGCCCCTTCGTAGTTGAGGAACGTTCAGACTGTACACTGACCAGAAAAGCTTCGGCCACCACTAGGCTGAAAACAATCGTGCCATCGTAGGAAACAACGTCGGGGTTGCTCTTTGGGAACTTATATATATTCAAAATGAGACACCGTTGCTTTTTAAATTAATTTCTACATTAGAAATATAATCAGCTCTACGATTCTTCATATCGCATCTGAAAGTAGATCGAAGAAAGTAAACATCTTGTAGTCACTAGCGAATCATTGTTGTTTCCAACGTTGATTAAAATAATGTTTACATTTGATGTCAGCAGTTAACTGCTTATTAAACAAGATACACGAATGAGAGGAATACACGAGTCGATGCAAGGAGAACCTCATCAATTAAGTACAAATCACTCCATTTGATCTCACACAGGAGACGATAAAGTGATACATAGTCTTACTTTGAAAAGTTCCAGTTGGTGCAGGAATCAATATTAGAAGATGGTTGAGCGCTAAATAGGGGTAATTCGGTATGGATATTCATAAAAATGGCGGGATGATGTGAGTCCTCGCTCACAAATGGTAGGTAGCATCACTCCACAGTCGCGCCTTCGTCACTCGATAGTACTATATCTAGCATTCTTCCACTAGCCTATGACTTATGGTTCAAGCAAGCCATGTTACATAGTTTATTTTTATGACTTATGGTTCAAGTGAACAATGTTATTTGGAGCTAATTTTTATCTTTAGTATGCCCAGTGCATCTACAACCCTAATATTCACTCGCATGTCTCCAAAATTGCCAAATGCTTAACGGTGTAAACTGCTCGCAACCTTTTTCAACTTGTAGTAGTGGTTACGAGATATTGGTAAAAAGGATATTTTTGTACAGTCAGTGGGAAAATGTGCAGGAAAACATAAGCTCAGATTTAGTTAAGGTGAATTATGGAATATATTAAAAAATGAGTAAGTAGTAAGTAGACCTAACATCTGCTTACATTGCTTGCATGGAAAAATGTTTGAAAGTGCATTTGGTGTATGGTTGGTTGAAAGTTTTATATTGCGTAAAATATCTATATCTAAGTGTTCTCAAACGCTATTGGAATAAGTATTTTAAAATTAATCTAATATAATAAGCATTATAATTAATCTGATATAATAAGTATTCTAATTAATCTGATTTAATAAGCATTATAATTAATCTGATATAATAAGCATTATAATTAATCTGATATAATAAGTATTCTAATTAATCTGATATAATAAGTATTATAATTAATCTGATATAATAAGCATTATAATTAATCTGATATAATAAGTATTATAATTAATCGAATATAATAAGTATTATAATTAATCTAATATAATAAGTATTATAATTAATTTGATTTAATAAACCTTATAATTAATCTCATATAATAAGCATTATAATTAATCTGATATAATAAGTATTATAATTAATCTAATATAATAAGTATTATAATTAATCTGATATAATAAGCATTATAATTAATCTGATATAATAAGTATTATAATTAATCGAATATAATAAGTATTATAATTAATCTAATATAATAAGTATTATAATTAATCTGATTTAATAAGCATTATAATTAATCTGATATAATAAGCATTATAATTAATCTGATATAATAAGCATTATAATTAATCTGATATAATAAGTATTCTAATTAATCTGATATAATAAGTATTATAATTAATCTGATATAATAAGCATTATAATTAATCTGATATAATAAGTATTATAATTAATCGAATATAATAAGTATTATAATTAATCTAATATAATAAGTATTATAATTAATCTGATTTAATAAGCATTATAATTAATCTGATATAATAAGCATTATAATTAATCTGATATAATAAGTATTCTAATTAATCTGATATAATAAGTATTATAATTAATCTGATATAATAAGCATTATAATTAATCTGATATAATAAGTATTATAATTAATCGAATATAATAAGTATTATAATTAATCTAATATAATAAGTATTATAATTAATTTGATTTAATAAACCTTATAATTAATCTCATATAATAAGCATTATAATTAATCTGATATAATAAGTATTATAATTAATCTAATATAATAAGTATTATAATTAATCTGATATAATAAGTATTATAATTAATCTGATATAATAAGTATTATAATTAATCTGATATAATAAGTATTATAATTAATCTGATATAATAAGTATTATAATTAATCTGATATAATAAGTAAGAATAAGTATTCAAATCTGAAGTAATTGTTCATATCTCAAAAACAAAAACGGAACCTTATAAGATTACTCACATGTCCTGCCCATCTACCAAACATTTTTCTCAGAAACTGCTAGGTGTAGTAACTTGAAATTTGGTATAGCAATAAAGCATGTTAATCCTCGTATGTCTGAGAGCTCACACTCAAATATATATATATATATATATATATATATATATATGTGTATATATATATATATATATATATGTGTATATATATATATATATATATATATATATATAAAATTTAGGATGGACAAATTAAAAAATTTTTAAAACATCTGTGTAGTGAGTGGTATGTTTCGAAAGGACTAGTAATGAGAGTCTCAAAAATATTTTTTTCATAATTTCAGATAGTATATTACTAGAGATGTTCGCCCCCTCCCTCTTTCCCTCTCTAATTTCCAAAACTACTGAACTGAAAGTTATGAAATAACAAATTTATAAACCTACGCAAAAATTATAGGCTAATTATAATGATGTTTTTGAGATATACACGATAAAATATATGAACTCACAATTTATTTATATTAGGACATAATATGTCCTAATATAATTAAATTGCGATATTTATCTTATCACAATTATTAAATATTTATTGCGCTAAGAAGTTCCTATTAGTGATGACTTACGATAGATAAAATTAGTTTGACTTCAAACGAAGTATGGAACCCTCAACGCGCAAGTCAGACTTGCATTTGGCCTTTTTTCTAACATGCTCTTGTGTCACATCTGATGACTAGATCATACAATATACCAGCAGCTGTCTTGTTCCATTATTGCATAGATTAAAATAATTATTGTGTCGATTGCAGTATTGCTGAATTGTTATAAGGATATTGAGAAATTACTGTGATATGGTTTGTGTTAGAGTAATTGCTACGTTAATTTATTAATGTGAATCCAATAAAACCTACTTATACGTGGTACGTAATAATTAAATCTGATCGTTATAGAAGCAGTAGGAAGTTTTACGTAGCAGGAAAAAAAATTAATATTGCGATGAAAGAACTTACAAATGGACAATTTCAATGAATAATACAATAGTGCATAGCATATGTTTATTGTAACATATTCATGACCTACCATGTCTTTGGTGGAAATTATGTCTTACATGAAGGCTAATGGGTATCTCGGAAGATAAGATTGTATACCATTTAAATATACATGCAAAATCATGGTGCAATATCATAATCTGTTTTATCTTGATATTATTTAAAAGTAGTAATAAATAAAAGAAAAATGTCAGATAAATAATAATATATATATAATAATAATAGCAGGAATTCACTCTCAATACTTATATATCTTGTCCCATTTTCGAAATACGTTATTCCAACATTAACACAAGGGTGAGACGTCATGCACTGTGCATAAAATGGTGCTGCATGGCTTTTAAGAATGGCTATGAAAGAAAATTGTGAACCGTTTCTGAAGAAATCAATGTGAAATCTGCGATTCCAACGAGAAAGTTTACATTTTTTATAGCAGCATGTTTCAAATATACTCAATTTCATGCACGAAATCGCCAGTAGGAAGGATTGACACATGCTTTGTCACACTATATATACATTTAACATGTACATTTTGAATTATGAATCTACAATAAAAATGGTAATTTTTTAAAATCAATAACCTTATCATCACTGACAATATAAATCTTTTTGAAAGTTCACTTTTTACTAAAACAATGCACAATAATCAAATATATGTAAATATAAAAATCGGCTATATCAAGTGGAAAGTTTGCAGAAATTACTTAAATATCAAGATAAGAAAAGGAGTAAATTATTATAATAAACATTAAATAAAAATGCTAGCTTACGTCTGAAAGGGACATTATGTATTTATTTAATTTTTTAAGATATACAAATCCATAATATTAAAACTAACAATAATTTATGACATAATGTCACACAGAATTCGTGTAATAAAAGTGTCATATTTCAAAAATAGAAAGCTTACAGAAAAAAGCTTTAATTAAGGAATCATTATAGTGCAGAGGAATCGGTACTGTGAGATCATTTATTTTTGGCCTTTTTGGAGGATATAAAGTTTTAAGAGGTTGACAAACTTTGCTTTAGATTATATGACAATGGTACAATTAAAAAAAACACATCTTAGGACTACTAATATATTGTTTCAATTTTCAACTTATTGATCTGTATGTAAGTTAACAACTACTGAGAAATTTTGAACCATGAAAGTTGCTTTCTGATGCGTATTGTTTCTATAACAAAAACGTGGAAGAAATGCGGCTACTAATATTCCATTTCATCTACAAAGGCTCACCATTAGGCGTAGTTGAAACTAGAGAGTGGCGTCTACAATCTCTAGAAGATGTCAATTCTTGGCGAGAAAACAATGGTTGAGATTTATAAAGTTAGACGTCTATCACAATTATAATATTTTACAAAGCTGTCAGTAATTAACTCGAAAGAGTTACGTTGATTGTCTTGACAATGAAATTAAATTTAAATCGGACAAATATTGTATTATACAGAGTGTACATACATTTTAGTTCATACAATTAACATTTCATGTCATTATACAGAGTGTACATACGTTTTAGTTCATACAATTAACATTTCTTGTCATTATACAGAGTGTACATACATTTTAATTCATACAATTAACATTTCTTGTCATTATACAGAGTGTACATACATTTTAGTTCATACAATTAACAATTAAATTGAGTACTGTGAAATCATTACTCATTACAAAGCATTTAAAAATTTATCGAACAGAAGTCATTTTATAAAAAGTTTTTCTTTCATTTATATGTATTGTGCTATTTGTGCAGGTTTCTATAAATCATACTTGTCCTTGAATGTCACGCATCCTATCATGAAACAAAGGCATAAACAAAGTGGGTCATTTCTTGTATAGATCAAGTAATTTTTTTCTGTTTTTCTCTAATTTTTTATTATGATTTTCAAGACTAGAATTTCTTTTTTCATTCAGAATCAGTACAAAACTGTATATTTCATAAATTTGGGTTTGTTGAGCCTTGTGGGCTGAAAAAGGTGATGTTCAGATTAACACTACTAATGGTAGTGAAAGAAGGAGTCAGTTGCACAATTTCTTGATCAACTACTTCTTATAAGACAACCTGTACTCACCACCAGGTATTACCAAATGACAGGGACAGGAAAAAATAACGAATGCACACTCTCTTACTACAACATGCTGTATAACATAAAAGAAGTCTGCAAGCATAGTATTTGGAGCAACTGTAACAAGGTAGGTAGCTTGATAAGCGTGAGAACATGCTCCAAACGTCTTCACACAACAATTTTGTTGGAAGAGAGTGGAGGCGGCCCGCACAGACATTCCGTTGCGCATCGTCGCACACCGCATCTCAGATTGTAATCACATGTTAAGCTTATTTCTTATTCACCATTGTTCATGCAAACGCAGATTTCAATTAACTCGGGTTTTTATTACTTGCTTGTTGCTACAAATGAGGGTTGGATTCTGACATTTATTGTATTTTGATGAACTTTATCGATAAATATAAACACATAAAAAAATTTTATAAATTACGAAATTCATTCACTTTAATTTACTTTACTGTATATGATGGTGCATACGCACAGAGGGCTCAAGCTCTCCATAGACAGATTTCAAAGTCTAAAATTATGGTGGTAGACCACATAAATAAACTAAAGCTTACTAACTATGGACCTAATAACCATTGATACTCTAATTCTAGAATGTGTACTGAATTGGACACTGGGACTTTGATAGCTAACAATGATTCATGTTAACCAGACATGTAGATATGAATTGTGATGATGCAATGTTGCATCTTAATCCAAGATAAGCAGACTGAAACATATTGATAAGAATAAAAACAATTTAATGACTCCTGGGAAGGGAACGAGATTACAGAGAGAAAGTACACAGTTTCTTACTTTGGTCCAATCAGATTCATTCTGTATTCGAAACCAGTATCGAAGGTGTCATCTATACTGCTAGAGGATATATAGCCAGATGGCAGAATGTACGCCATAAAAAAATTAGCATAAATTCTGTAAAACATTACAGTTAACATATAAAGTAGCTATTTCTGTGCTAACAATTTAAAGTCATCTAGTTTGTTCATCCATTAACTGTTCAAACGTCTACTTGCTGCTTAGCCAACCATACCCTCAGACATATCAGTTTGTTTCTAAATAGCCAGATTTTAACTTTTTTCAATAAAAACTGAATCTTCTCCAACGATAATGTTTTTCATACTTGTTTTATTAGTCACTTTTTTCAGGTATTTTTCATCAGAATTTTTTTTATGTGTGTATATCAGTTCATACAGAGAAGACTTAAAGGATTGTGTTATAGTTAAGAATTAATTAAAAATTTGTCATTTTACTCTAGTAGAGTATAATAGGAATGCGAAATGCGTCATGAATTTGTATCTCATTTTGTGAAGTGGCTGTGCTAATTTTTTTTCCTACAGAAACAATACATATGGCAAGTAATTCCATCGAAACCAATCTCTTATAATCAAGAATATGATTTATAGAGACAAAGCATTTGTAAATTAAGATGAGGGACTTAACTTTATAAATAGCTGTATACACACACATGTTCACACTTCCAGTCTAATTGTTTTGCTCATATTGTGTTTAAAGTAGAAATATTAAATTCATACATTTTGTCACTCATTTTAGATTTTGTGTATTTGTAATTATTTGTAAAGAAATTTATTTAATAAATTCTACAGCTGTTATGAGTTTAATATACATATCAGTTAACCTTGATAGCGCGCCTCTCTGTTCTTTCATAAATCTTAAATGATATATTTCTCAATGAGTAACTACAAACTTGTTTACTAAAAAATATGCTTTAGCATATAATCAGGAGTTCTGTTCGATTTACGTTTCTTTAAATAAATGTTTTTTATTAAAAGATTCGGTTAATTTCTTTTACTATCAAATTATGATAAATTTTACCATCCACCGTGCCATATTAAAAATTACTTTAATTATTGTGTTGTCAAAGTTCCCAGCATATTTATGAGTAGTACTGTAGACACAATTTTTATCAAGGCATTTGCATAAAATTAACACATGCAACCTATTTTTAAAACAGGGCCCAAACATTTCTAACCATTTCCTGTTTGTGTGCAACAGGAAGTGGTTAGACTCAACATACATTGCCAAATTGCTTGTTTCCTGGAAAAAAAATTCTGATAATTAAATGTGTGTTACACTAGGCTTTCAATAAAATAATAAAAAGACAGTCATCTGTAACTCCGCCAGGGTAGTAATTCGTTATGAATAAAAGTCTTACAATTTTTTTACCAATGTTACTATGAGGAGTATTACTTAGCTTAGAGTGTAACAGCAAGCCTCTCTCTTAGTGATTTACAAAGATATTACGTTCAAATTCTGGAAAAGCTAGACCCTTAAATATTTTTCTCATTGAGAATAAAGTTCAAGGTGGCAAATTTTCTTCTTAATACTTTTATTAAGTAAATATTCTCTAAAATGTTAAAAATCTTATGAATTATAGTGTTTATATTTTTATTAAGTTTTTGTCAAAAAAGTTTGCATGTATTTCTAAATTTACCCAGTTGTTACTAATAGTGGTTAACAATTTCTTTCTTGGAATTAAGACAACATTAGAAACTTATTTAAGATAATGCAGTAGTTTTTATGATATTTGAACAGAAACAAACAAAAATTAGATATAATTATTTAAGTTTTGACATTGAACACATTTTCTATATTTCTCAATATTATAAAGGTTTTCAATATTGTTCAACATAATAGCTCAGGAGTAAAGTATGATCTTATAAAGATCACATTTTATATCTGTGACATTAATTTTTTCGTATTGTATACTTCCGAAACCATTTTTTTTGAAAATTCTATTAATATTCAGATGTTTTTACCTTTATTGCTTTTTTAACTTAATACTTTAATCAAAACTTTAATGTTCCAGTCTGTTATTGGGCTGATGAAATATTTGTATTTTTGTATTCAAAAATTTTAGAATTTTGGTCTGTCTGTTAATTTGTTCATCATGCAAAATTTACTGGACGACTTTTGATGAACTTTGGTACGATAATAGTTTATACCCAAAAGCAATATATGAGCTACACTAGTAACAAAGCGAGCTACAGCTAGTAATGTATAAACTTTGATGAAAATCATTAAAACGGTTTTTCAGAAAATAAACTTTTTTTTAATGAATATAGTATTCTCATACTACGTCACTCAAAAGTACAAATAGTAATTTTAGATTCAGTAGTTTGCAGTAACTGTATTTACTACAACTATATAAAAGTTTCCATTTATCTAAATGTAGAGAAACACATATTATTTAAAAGTTTTATTGTAACGGACTAAAACCAAAACTTAATAAAATTATGTTTATGGACCTGGATCATATTTCTAAACAAAATTATTTTTATTGACTAAGTATCTGTTGACAATTGATGAGTAACAGAAATTGCAAGAAAAATTAAAAGTACATAGTGTCTTTATTAAACTTTTCATAATCATGTTATTTTTCACTGTGAAAATATGTTGTCGAATAAGTTTTTCACCTGAAAATATTATGAGTCTCTCAAAAATACTTCAATTTTATTATTTTTAACTTTTAGTATATATTTAGCTCTCTTTAGTATTTGTTATTTATATGATATATGAGAAATGTTACTCCTGTATAATATTGTTTTTGAGATAGATCTAGTAACACAATACAGTTTGAAAAACAAAAATTTTGAATGTCCGCTAAGTTATTAGTTTTCAGTGAAAAAAAAATTAAGAAAGCCATTCCTTAGTCGACTCAAAGAGCTCTTTTCAATGATTTCCTTCGTGCCTACACAGAAAAAAGTTCTTTCAGGCCTTCCCCACTCCCCAATTAGATATTTGAGAGTTCCCTTGAAATACAACTTTAAATAATTTTATTTTAGTTTTGAACCAAGAAACTTCATATTTTATATACTTCAGTTTATATATTATTTTGTTTATAACCTTTCAAAATAAAAAATATTACACCTTACCAATTGGTTTAGGCGGATTAGACTTTCTAAATTTCTTATTCTGTCATACAAAAATGGCTTTTAAAGACAATGTGTTTATGACAGACATTATACAATGAATTATGCAAATAATTTTTTACCTCAAACGTTTTAAAATCTTTTTAACATCTAGCATGATATATAATATTTAAATACTTTTTAAATTTCATTTCATTCGTGTATGGATTTTGACGAAATTTGTCACCACCTATATATACATTTTATAATTGTGTAGAGAAAATACAGATTTTAAAAAAAAAACAAATATTTAGGTGGAATTTGTTCTATGTAATGGTACCCATAAATTGACATAGTTTTTTTACTACTTTACGTACTTTTAAATTTTTTTTTTACGTCCTGACCTGGTACGAACAATTTATTGACAATAAATTTTTTTTTTAAAGGAAAGCACGTTTTTTTAGAACATACTTTCCTTGTCATAGTTTCATAGTTTTGACAGTTGTGAGTTATTTGAACTGTAGATTTTTTAAATTTGCAGAAACTCTTATTACTTTTTAATCATCTATTTTTAGACATCAAAGCATTGATATTTTTAATGCTGAATGCATAATTATATATTCTTATATAATGTAACATTAATCTCTTATAGTTCATCGGACCATTATATGTTCACAATTTATTATATGGAATACTGCAACAGTTTGTTTATGAGAACTTATAAAATTAATTAACTTTTACAAAATATTTAAATCAACAAATAATTGAAGCATTAATATGAATAAGATATATATATATATCTATATATATATATATATATATATATATATATACATATATATATATATATATAATCTGAATAAGATAGGTAGAATAAGATATGATAACGGAGGAAGGAACAGATTTGAAATATGAATGCATATTGTATGACAACATTAAGTTTGTACCCGAGTGTGGCAGTATGTGCAACAAAGGAGTGCTTGCAATTGATGGTATTAAATTAAGGAATCAGAAGAATGTGTAGCATTTCAGAATATAAATCAAGGTAAGGTGCAGTCCATCGTAATTGTAGATTCTAGATTAGGTTAAAGTATGAGTACCCCAGGTTCTACAAAATATTGAAAAGAAAACATAGAATATCATGTCATGCCAATCATAATTTCATATTTTCCTCCAATTAAGACATGACTTAATTATAAAAATTTGGGTATATTTTCTAATATGTAAATACTGAAAGCATTCCATTTGTTAAATAATTTTTTTACAATAGTTTAATTGCAGCAAATTTGCAATTGAATTGATCATTGATTTGCCTAATGACTGAACAATTGAGATGAGTCTTCTCCCTCTTAATTTTATGTGCGATAACTTTATATAATGTATGTTGCTATAAATTCAACGAATAAACTTTCAATGCTACCTACTAAAATTAAGGTTTTTTTATATATCTTAATTTGTGGAGTCTTCATACTTACCTGTATATAATTTAAGGAACCGTTATATATTTCCTTTTATGCGGAACCCTAAGTATCAGTATTGGCTGGTGCATGACATCAGCGCGCCTAGCGTCAGTAGTTTTATAGGCACTTCAATTTTAATAGTACGCTTCAAATTAACCTCTCTGGTAAATGTTTACATGAATCATAAAAATAATATGATTCATGTAAACATTTACCAGAGATATTATTAACAAATAATAACAAAATTTTAGTTGTTCGTACCCTGAAAATATAAATATTTGTTTTAAGCTCAACAAAATGAGTAAAATAATAAATGTATTACCCATATTAGAACATTTCAACCACAAACAACGACCACATTAATTAATTTTTTTTTAATTAATTTCCAATTCAATTATTGGAAATCTGTAAAATTAGAATTTCTTATTTCTGGAAGTATCTTTACAATTTAATACAAAATAACTATAGTGCCATATTTAGATAATTTGCTTTTAATGCTTAAAAAATTAGGTACAAGTTCAGTACAGCAAAAGTACTAATTTTGGTGTCTTTAATAAATTAAAGGATATACATAAAAAATGATGTATTTCAAAAATATAACTCAGTATTGTAAAAATTGATTTTAAAAAAATTACTTACAATAAATTACTTTATTTTGTTATTGCTGAAGTATTTTCCAAGTTTAAACTTTTAATTCAAATACAACACACTCAACAAACATCTAAACAGATATATTAATAATAACAATTTACAAAGTATTAGAAAGTTAAATAATCATGATCTTTAAATATTTAGTTATGATATATAAATTTTTTAAATTATATTTTCAAGGATCCTCTTTGTTTACTTTAAAGTCCTTGCTTTTTTTGGGCTGATAAACAGTGAAATACTCATTGTTGCTAAAATGCATTTGTTCCCCATTATTAATTTATAATTAAAAAAATCATAAACTAAAGATTTAAGTTAGATAGACAATCACTTTTTAAAATTTTGGAAATTGTTATTAATCAGTTATTTAACTTTTTCTATTATAATCACCATTCATATTTATATATATATTTGTTAAATATGTAATATCTAATTATAAATTTAAAGTGAAAATAGTGAAAAAAATTTGCAATATAAGAAATGGAGGTATTGTTGTAATTTGTTTAGCCAATCAATTTTTCATAATAAAATAAGGACTAACGAGACTTATTTTTTAGAACACATAATTTTTTATGTATATTCTTTCATTAAGACATCAGTGAAATTCGCATTTTTGCTAAACTGCACTGGTTCCAAAAGTAAACAACAATATTCGTAAGTAAATTATATTATCTATGACAATATTTAACAGGCGTCTTTAGACATTTCCATTTCTGCTACAGTGAGCGCTGCGGTCGATTTCGTTACCCCTACTCTGTGGTTCCCACCCGGCCAATAATAAATATTGTCATAGCATGGTAAATAAATACAATGGAATATAATATATCTAGAAGGAGTCAAAAACACCAATAAAAAATGTTAGCACAATAATAATTAAGAGTGAACTGAAGCACTATTTAATTTGCGTTGTTATTCTGCATAAACTTATATTGCCCACATAATATATATTTTTTACTCAGCAGTCTGCATCATATGCCTCTTTCGTATCTTTCCATATCTCTCTGTTCTGTGGTGCTTTTATCCATCTTCTTCAGGCCCCTTTTCTGATGCCACCATACATTGGAAAAAAGACCAGTCACCATGGTCATTGATCTTCCTTGTTTTCTTTTTTGGCCCCATAATTTTCATTCAGTTGTTTTCCTTGTTCATCTGTTATGTATGCAACATACATAACCTAACAGAAGGAAATGCAATTATTGGGGTTATTCATGAGTGAAAAAATACCATTGGTTTAATAAACCTTAAAGTAAATTGTACATAATACAAAATTAAAAGCTATAAGCTTTCAAAGTACGAGTTTTTTCAGGGGCTCAGCAGGTATTCCAGCTTTGTACTATGATGTGCTAGAATGTTTTCATTTAAAACTAGGTTTTTTTGCGAGTTTGGACTGAACCGATATATATATATTTATATATACACCAAAATAAGTAAATTTTACAGTAGAAGGTTTGTTTTATTTGAAATTTCTTCTGTCTTCTGATTAGGCTAATATTATACAAGTAATTGTTATTTGGTGTAAAGTGCATAATGATATACTGTTATTATTAAAATTATTTTCCTCAAAATTCTGTAGAAATAAAGGTATAACTTTGACAATTATGGTTGTGGATGTAAATGATTAAGAAAGACTAAGATGCGAAGTGCGATAAGATGCGAACATTAAGCACTGCAAGTGATTATTTTGTAAAATTTTACTGAGGAAATAAATTGAAAACTAATGCCACACTCTGTAATGTTCATCATAAACTATAATGGCGCTTACGATAAATTTGGCCGTTGCTTATCCTTCTTGCCAAATTATTTGGCAGGAAGAGCTTGATATACTCGTTAGAAAAAAGGACTCGATATTAAGATTTATTTAAATAAAATTGCCCAGCAATTATTCACTAATTTCATTATAGGAAGCCGTATAACTATCAATAAGTTTGTAAAGAGTATTGTGAATTATTAAATTCAAAAGGGCCAATTATATAAAAGTAAACAGTATTTCAAAATTTGTGTAGAAGTTGCGAGTTTTAGTTCCAAACCAAACTCAAAATATTCTTCAAACTCAAAATATTCCTTGATAAGTTAAGCATATATACCGATATCAATTAAAATTGTGTATAGACAGAAAATACAGTTCTTATAAAAAATTATTTCAACAAATGATCAGAGACGGCAATACTGAATAGAACAATGGGTGTCAATTGAGTATCATATGAAAGCGGTAAAGGCTGGGAAAATATGGTCGGTCATGGCGGTGTCAACGACTCTGCGGCATACAGCAATGCCATTTCATTGTGTGTGAATAGGCTGCTTCGTTTGTCAATTTAACTTTTACAGCTAAGAGTTTTATTTTATTTTATTGAAAATAGTAATCGCAGCTATGGTTGCTGTTAGTTAAATCTGCTCATAAGGACTTCAGTGTTATTAGTTGCTAATGCTTTTAAACTGGCTGTTATATACTGAAAATGTTCAATAATAAGGTAAGACTTTTGAATAAAAAAAAGAAAATTTAAAGCAATACCAATCAAAGTATGATTTAATGATGATATAATGTTAATACTGCTTTGAAAATAATTACAAAAAAATTAAAAGCTTCTATATTAAAAAATAATAATGTTCCTTAACACGGTAAATGCCATTGGTCACGCGAAGTAAACAAAAAACCCATCACTAGTGACTCCCGTGACATTCAACATGTTAACAAAGCTAAATACAAATGTCATAATGGAATGAAATATGAATTTCATAAATAGTCTTAGAAAATTTAGATATAATACTTTTAAAATATTTTTTCAAATAATACATATAATTTTAAATAAACTACACGTTGTTTATGTGTTTTATAGACATAAACTTTTAATTATTTCATTTTCTCAATTGTAGGCTTGTGTGACTAAATTATGTACATTAATGTCTTTGTAAATCATGTCTCTTGTTCTACACAGATTCGCTATTTGCAGTTTGTGGTTTTAGAAATTTTATTTACTAAAGTCCACCATGATGGTACTAAGCCGTGTATGCACTCATAAATCCATGCATGTTGTACGTTCATAAGCATGTATGCGCACACACACATGTTTGTTCTGTGGAATGAATTGGACGAAGATGTGATCGATGCTGGTCTGTACGTGAATTTAAGTGTCAGTTTGTTTTATTAATGTAAATGAAGCCACAGAAGAATTATAGCGTCAACAATTAAAAAATTGTGGAAAAAATTATGGAGAGAAACATTTTTATAACGAAAAGGAATTTGATGTTCAATGTGGAACTGAAAAAAATAATATCGCCTTATAAAGAAATTAGAAGAAAACAAAAAGTAATCTATAATTCCATATCTTTTGTTAAGAAAAAGGACTCAATTTATAAAAGTATTTTATGTATATACCTACATATTTTCCTGATCTTTTAATGCTAACCTCTAAAATTAATTGCTACCACATTCGCCATAAACAAAGTAGTGGAATTGTGTGGAATGAACACTGCGAAGGTGATTTATTTTGCTTACTTCGAAAGCATCATTACATATGGGTTGCGTTTTTGGTGTACTGCAACAGATACAAGTGGAATATTTATTTTTTTGAAATGCGCAATTCGATATTTAACAGGTCTAAGATCTAGGATTTTATATAAGGAGACGTTTAGAATTGAATACTTACGTATATGAAATATAGTGCATATCAAAAGAAATACCAACAATATTTGTTTAAATTTGAGGAACACGAATATTGTACTAGGTACATGCTTAACATTAGATGCATTGAGCACAGATTGTCCAGGATCTCAAATGGTTTTATATGCCACATTTTATAACAAATTACCTGCAACAATTAAAACTTTTGAAGGCATTCGTTACCAGAGCAGAGTGAAGAACACGTTTATAGAGAAAGCTTACGTACAGTGAATGAAGCATTAAATATTTTACAATTACTATTATTGTTAATTCCATTGGTGTTATAAATTTGGGCTTTCCAAATTTATCATTTTACTATAATATAAAGTATATTATTATTAGTTGACATTTTATTATAATATAAAGTATGTTATTATTAGTTGACATATAAAATGTTATTGTTATTATCATTATTATTGTTATTTGATCTGTTTGACAATATTGTCTACAGTCCAGACTTCATAAGGGTTATAGTTCTACAGTACAGACTTCAGAAGGGTCTTTATTCCAGCTGCTCAGATTTTGACGATATCTTAGGTTTATACGACGACATTTACGTTCTATTGACATTTTTATAATTTATTAAAAATGTTTATTATTTGCTATTAATTTAATTATGGTTAATAATGTATTGTTTTTAATTCATTTAGCTTATTGCCAACTAATTTATAATTAATTATTTATATTATTGTTTTTTTACATTTGATTATAATTTGCATTTATTTGACATGATAAAGTGTGCATTATGCCAATGTCTAATAAAATTACGACAATGATTACAAAAGTCAATGATTCAATATATTGCAATCATAATTAACGCTATTTGAAATTCTTTCACCGAAAACCCAATTATTGGTTAGAAGCTTCAATATTCTTGATAATTTTAAGGACTCTAAATCCTACAAATAGCAAGGTATTACTGTATCAAAATACATACTATACTTATGTGAATTTTTTAAATTAATAAAAAACACAACATTTAAGTTCGAAGTTGAGATTTATAATGCTAGATATGAGTATAGTGGGATGTAAAATATATTTAATTATTATTATGTATAATATATTCCAGTGGTAATAGGTGGCTGACCATGAACAATGTCAGGTTCTATGAAAATGAAAGCCCTGGTAAGCTTTTGACTTGTGTTGATAAGATTGTTCTATTATTATTATCTATCGATATAGCCTCCTTGTCAAGAAAGCATAAGATTGAATAACCTTTACTAGTGAATACTGAGGATATTGACTCTGTGAATAGAAAAAGGATATTCTCATAGTCAATGGTCTGAATTTGAGGGAACCTAAAAAAACTGCAAGTAAACTTGAAAATTAGGAATAATTTCCGAGTATTTCCGTACCGAGCTCATTCTTAGACCTCGATTATAACATTCTAATGGATCAATGTAAAATGATCTCATTTAATTTCAGAATAATTATATTTTTCTAATAACTTTTGAGTGACTCCTTGAAACTTATGCAAACGAAACTTTAATTAAAATATAACTTTTAAAATTAATAATAATTACCTGGCACACTGAACAGGACACATTCTATCAAAATAGATTGTTGTATTTTAATAGATCAATGCAAAATAATCTCGACTCATCTATGTAATAAAATTTGTCTATCAAGTTATGAGTTACTGTTAAAATTATAAAATTATGTAAGAATGATCTTGGATAAGTATTTTAAATGCCCATAATTTACACAGTGCTCTTTGTGACTTGTACCCTAATCTTCATATTATAATAAAAACAATTTATGCTTTAATAAACAAAAAATTAAACATAAAATATATATAACAAACGGCACCTGCCACAGTCCCAGGCTATGCTAGTTTAATAACAATAATAATTATATTTTGGACAAAACTACGTGAGAACTCTATTGTGTCGGGGAAATATTCTCACGCTGGCCATGAGAAGAAGCCGCATAGGCAACATTGCCACCGTACCTCATTGGCTAACGGCGTAGACAAGGATGTTATAAAAATATAGTTCTGCTGTGCTTCGTAATGACTCCACGTCCGGTCGATGAGTAATGGCGGCGTCGATCTGAGATCATCGCTTAATTGAGAATATTTACAGAGTTGATGTTGTTAACAACTGGTTTAGGTTAATATTAAAAATCTCTTTTATCTAAGTATATTGTAAAATTAGTATTTAAATGAAATAATTTTGTACATAGATTTTTTTAGAATGTGCTAATTTTCCATACACGGATAATTTATATGTATTATATAATACAGGGCCCAACAGAATCCTATTGTTCTTAATATTTTATATAAGGCAGGTAGCACCCTATCAACCATGACAAATGTTGGTGTATCACAGTAATTTATAGGCTATAAAGAAATGTAAGTAAGTTGAACTTGCCTTTCTTATATTTTCTGAAACGTGAAAAGGAAAGTTTATGGTTAAAATACTGTATTTTTACGTATTATTTTTGAAAATTACAAATAAAACATATATCATGTCACCTCACGTCATAATTGACCAAACTCGTCATTGTTTATTTACGCAATTATTGCAAAAAATAATTTTCAGACCAAATAAACGTTATACTTCCTTGACATGTATGGATTATTTTGCAATCAGAAGAGAAGGATCTTTATTCGAGCTGCTCAGAATTTAACCAACAATCGATGTCTAGTTAGAAAAATAACTGAAATTCAAAATGTCTCGGCTCTTTCAGACCCAATCTCAGATGAAGTTTGAATTTTGGAAGCTTTGTTAAAACTTCAATAAATTTTAAAATTCAAAATGTATTTTTAAAGAAATATTATATGTATATACATATATACATATACATATATATATATATATATATATATTCATACTTATTTATATATATATATATATATATATATATATATATATATATATATATATATATAAGTATGAATATATTGCAGTCAGCAGAGATTAAAATATTTACTACTACAACTACAATAGTTCTTCAAAGATTAATTTTGCTCTTAGACCAATTATTGTGATTTCATAATGTTACTAGAGTTAGGGTTACTAAAATTTATCCATAAAAGTCAGTATTTAGCCGACATTACAATACAGAATATATATCTATATTATTAATCTAGCTGTGTTAAATATAAAAATAATTCTTTAATTAAATTGTCATATTGTTAACTTCCCAAAGATATTACACAATGATAGACCAAAGGTTCCACTCAAAGCTATTGCTTAATAAAAATTCATAAAAATAATATCAAGTGACTATGACAGTAATCGAATATGACATTTTCTTGAAATCTGGTCTCAATATACTGCCGCTGGGACACACATAATCTATATTTGATTTATCCTCTGATGTATCCAAAATGTAATTCAGAAATAACTATATACTAAGGGTTGATGGATTTTAAATTTCATTATTACATTTTTTTAACACAGTGCTTTTATAACTTTAACAGAAAATAAAGTAGCTTCTAAATTATTTTCAAATCATGCCAATTTTCTACCTACTTTATTAGTTACACTTTTTTAAAGCAATTGTTTTACGGTATTTTATTTTCATGGATACCGGATAGGTAAAGGCTCTGTAAATACACGTAGATTGTATGTGTATACCGCGTAGCCGAATCATTCTCATGATTCACTTACGCAAATAATGTTCTTATAACAAGATAATTGTGAAGCAGTACTTAGAGCGGTGGGGTGAAAAATGAGATTTTAATAAAGTAATTTGCATTCAAAAATGGTGTTTGGTATACATATGTCGGACATGAGCATTGCCTAAATAAATAAAATGTCAAACTGTATACTGAAGTAAGAATAACATGATGAATAAAGTGAATGCATAGCTTTACGACATTTGTTTTTACCTTCTATATAACGTGATGTACTGGATGTAATGAAGTATATCAATATTAATTGTTTAAATCAGGCTAGGCACATGTTGTTAGAATAGAAGGAGCATTAAAATGCTGTTAAGACACAATAAAAAAATTCGGGATTTACCTCGATTGGTTAGAACAATGGTTATGATGAGACAATAATATTCATAGGACATGAACTATTATAAAATGGATAGGTACTCGAAAATAAAAACAAGTTTTTGTATCCACTACATCATCCATCATACAATTAGAATGTCATGAATATGTGAATTTATCAGATGTAATGAAGGAGCATATACCTTTTTAATTTTAGTTTCTTAAACTTCCAGGGAATATTTCTATTGAGAAAATAAAACTAAGTTGTTTTATATTTTTAGTCTTATATTTTTGATCCGACATTTATAGGCCAAGATGTAAACTCTATCAATTAGTTTTTAAAATTGTTTGTCTTTTAACTAAAGAATAACTCAATGGTTTTTAAGAAATTATTGTCATATATTTCAAGTTATTTTTTTTCAACATTTTGTGGTTCATGAACTTTAATTATTCCTCTACCACATTTACATATTTTATGGTGGTCTAGATGGACAGAAAATTGAAAGTTGATTTAGAGTGAGAATAAGATGAAGTTTAAAAAAATCTCAAAATAATCTATATTTTGTCAACGCATCATAGTGAATTATCCTAAAGCAGTGTTGTATAATACAGTGTGTTATTATGAAATATTGTTATTATAAATATGTGTTATTATGAAATTATTTCTTCGAAATAAGGCTGTAACAAAATAATAATATGGGGGGATTTGTGAATAGATTTATTTTATTTTACAGTAACATTAAATAGGCGCCGGAACAAAAAACTGTGGTCTAGTTTAGTTTTTAATTATATTTTTTTTGTAATTGGACATACTTGTAGGTCCCCTATAATATTTAGTGTAATAAGTTCATTCTCAAATCAACAAAAATTTGAATGGATGCGTCAAACTATATTGGCTGGCCTTGTTTCTAAAGATCTTTAAATATAGCTTTGCAAACATATATACACATGCACACATATACATATATATTGGATGGGTAAGTTGAAATTTTTCACATTTGGTAGAAAGTTTTCAAATTTTTTCCAGACAATTTCAGAAAATTGATTCGGGTTATGTATACAAGGGGCAATGTGCAATTCACACTTCACATAGTTCTTTTGACTGTCTGATGAATTAGCACCGAAGTAATGGATCTTACAAAAAGACAAATAAGATTGCTATTACTACACTGGTTTCATTTGGAGCAATCGTCGTTTGTATGGTGTGCCTCATTCTGACCACCGATTCAAGTAGATTTACAATATTTATAGCAGCTTATCGAAAGCTATCATTGTTCAACAACACATGCACTTGCTCATATATTAAGATGTTCTCAGAATACAGTTACCATTTTCATGAAATGAGCAAAGGATGGAAGTATGACAGATGGATCTCCCATGAACTAACATCAACATGGTTACAGACATGTGTAGACGTTTGCACATATATACTCATTCGACGGCAAAGCTGAATGGTTTCAAGACCTTGTGAATTGGAATGAAAAATGGGTTTTATGAGTGAATCATTTACGTCAAAGACAGTGACTCAGTAATGAATACAATATTTGGTACTAGTTAGTTAGTAGAAATTAATATTCTTGTGAAAAGTTCAACTACTATACATTTATATATATGTATATATGTGTCTATGTATATATATATATATATATATATATATATATATGTATTTATATATATATAAATATATATGTGACTATTTGAACGTATTTTTTTGTTTGTCTCAAACAATATAACTCTCCGCCATAATAAAGGTATATTATGCAACTAGGGTTCCGTAGTTGTATATAATTATCTCTTGAAATTTTTGAAGCAAGCTAACCAAAATAATTTTAAGTGAAAGTTCTAGTTATATGCTATTTCTGCGATTTTTTAAATTTTTCAAATCAATGTTTGAAAAACTAGTCGGGTCGGATATATCTCAAGTCATTTTGAAGTTTAATATTTTGCAGAGTTTATAAATGAAATACAGTATACGGTACTTCGGTTCATTTTATAAATCCAAGCCATCAAGTTACATGTATCGAAATATGGATTAAAAAAACGTTTTTTTTATTACTCTACTATTAATAGAGATCTCCATATGAAACAACCACCTTTGTAAAATTTTACGAACAGACGGACAGAATGAAATTATAAGGATTTCTTGATTTACTATGGAACGCTAAAAATCCAACCTCTTGGGGAGAAAATATATCGATATTATACCTATATTCTGCCGTCGAGTGAGTATATGTCTAGGTATCCTTCCCATCCTTTCGAACAACAAACATCACTTTCGTGGATATAAGAATCGATATCGTATACATCAAAAGATTTCGTAAATATTTACAATTTATGGCCACTTTTACAAAGCCATATAAATAAAATTGCAGTAAGCCTTCCTGATCTCAAGGAAGCGACATAAAAATGTGTTTCTTTGACGTAAATACGTTTGCCGAGCTCCAACTAGAGTTCAACAGCCTAGCGCCATCTGCACGCGAGTTGGCAACCCGCACAACTTATTGCGCCGCCCCGGCTCATTAGAAAAACTGTTAATTACACGCCACGAAAAAATCCGTATCCGTAATAGCGTTCGTGGGAAATTCCCACCGCTTCAGCGACATGCTAAAAATCTTACAAGAGCTCTATAATAATGATGGTCCCATTGTGCCGCTAGCAGGAAGTCATTTATCTACAATCATTGCGGAGAATGTTGTCTTGAATAACAATTGCCGGTGCGTTCATTATAAATAAATATAATGTTATTATTTTGACAGGGAGGAGTCTAATCTTGCTCGTGATCTAATTTTGAGGTTATTGAACGCGAGCATCGTTTTCAGTTTTGCGAAATTTCAGAGTTTTGCGCGCTCTCGATATGCTATTCCTTTTTGTCTTTATCGTGGGAGTATTCCGTCTTTTTAATTTATTTTGCGATATTTTTAAATTTGCCGCTACTAATGTCTTCGTCCACGTAAAAATTTATTTATGTCTAAATTTGATAATCTGTCGTTGCTAGTTTGCAAATGGTGTATACTATACATCATTTAAATATATTTTAAGCACTAAAAGAGCGCTAAGAGAATAAAAATAAGAGACTCGTGGACCAAGAAACACCTTTCACTGAAACTTCGTTACTTACGCTTCTAGCGCAAAACATTTTCATAAATAATATTGGTTAGAATTGAAGGTTTGGTGAAGAAGTTGCTAGGTACTTGAGCAAAATAACAGTAGTATCATCTTAAGTGTCTTAAGAAATTTTGTTTCTTATTTCTTAAAGAAACGTGTGTTTTTTGGGATGAAAACTATACCTTAATACGTATTAGGTATCAGTGTGTGTGATTGGTTTATTTCCTAACGAGTTATTAATAAGGCAAAACACGGTGAATGTGGTGCAAAACCCTTTATTTGACGATTTTTTTTATTATTTAGTTAATTTGTTTAAAATTAGGAATACCTAAAGTTTGTCAAGTTGTTTACAAACTTTTATTAAAAAACCAGTCTAGCACTAATAGAACTCATAGGAATTATGAGGGTTTTGTACATAAGCATTTACGTGTGTATAGTACTTCTATTAAATAATATATACAAATATCATTATTTCACGTCATAAACTTATTGCCTACCATATCTTTCACAGGCGTTAAAACATTATGTATGTTTCTAAATTATAAAATCTAGGATAATGGTCACAGTTTTCCTACAACTTTTGTATAGGTTTTTATAAACCGTATCTTTTCATAGTTTTAGAAATAAGGGGAGTTATTTTCTGTATATTTTTCACTATATATCTGAAGATAGAGGTACCCTCTACAATTATCGAAAAAAGTATTTTTGAGACTCTTATGTTTAGTTCTTTTAAACGATACGCTGCAAATATAATAAAACAAATTTCCAGTACTTAATTTGACTCAGTATCTATATAAATATTTTTAGTTTTGGTAATCGAGATAGGCGCCGGTTAATACGTGTTATTACATGTATGTGCAAAATTTTAAGGTTTTACGTCAAGCGGTTTCTAATGAAATGGTTGTGATAGACAGACAGACACGTGAGTGATTTTATAATGTTCCGTTTTTCATTTTGAGGCAAGGAATCATAAAGATAAAACGAAAATTACAAAGGTAAGTGCCACATACTAAACTGCCGGCCCATATAAAATTATACCTTAACGGAGCGATCGATATCTTCATACGAAAGCACAAAATTTAAAAAAATTAAAATCGGCATAAAGTGATTGTTTTTTCTTAAATTATTTTTTCATAAAATAGAGACATGTCGAGAAAAAATGCAAATAGCTCACCTGAAGATGTTGTAATACAACTAAACCTAGGTCGGGGCAAAAAACTTAAAGAAAGTAGAAATAATACTATAACACGTAATTTCGTTTAATTGTGCATTCAATGCATTTTATGTATTCAAGGTATTTTAAAAGTAATAATTTTGGAATTAAAAAAGTTTAGGTGTCGTCTTATTTAGTGAATTACGAAATATTGGAAAAAAAATCAATAATACCAGTTAAAAAGTCGTTTTGAGAAAAATTAAGTATAAGTACGTCTCTTGTTTGTAAAATTTCAAAAATGTAATACTTACTTCATCTGTTCTGAGATCAGAAACAGTTCTATTCCATTGTGGTTATTGCATTTTTTTAAACAAAAGGGAAGGGGCCAAATTTGACAAAATAGTGTTTCGGATTTTTTTTTTAATTATTTACTATTTCAAATTGAAATAAACCTCCACAAAGTAGTATGTTTTAGTGCTGAAGTGAAACAGTTTCTCGCTCATCATTTTACATTGAAATACTCTATTCCCCCTTTAATTTTGAAAGAATGACGCGTGAAAATATAAGGATAGTTTGTGCGCTTATATCTTCAAAACTAATGATCGTAGTGAAATAAAAGTCATTAATTATATTAGCCAATAATATTTAGCCAAAATTAGAATTAGCAGCATTTAGTACTTAAAATTTTACTTATTTTTTGTAATGCTTTATTTAACATTACAAAGTTTAGTTAAATTTTAAATAATTTTGTGTACTAAGAGGGCTTATAGAACAAACATATATTCTTAAAACTAACCATTTATCCAGAATTGTTGTTACTATGTCATATACCAAAAAGGAAAAAATCTTTGGATGTTAGCGCCATCTGTTACTAGTTTGATAAACTTTATTGAAATAGACGCTGTAGCGGCCTATATAGATCTACAAGAGTTCTACGATAAAACTTAGGGTGCTTTTAGTACTGGGCTTCCTTTTAATTTTCTCATAAGTTATTTGAGGGTTTAAATGACGCACACATGTGATGCTCGTTTCTGGTACTACGTTAAGTGATCTTTTGTATTTTGTGATATTTCTCATTCAAAAAAAGTTTATGTTTATCTGAAGGCAATATTTATATATGTGTACAATGAAATATGTGCAGGTCCGACAAAATGTGTAAATTATTGTTTTTTGACATCTAAATACAAGTATCTATTGTCGTCATTTTATAGGTACATAAAATGACGACAATAGTTACTTGTATTTAGATGACGTTATGACAGAGATCATTGACAATGTACCGCGCGCACAGCCGACGTAAAGTTTACACATGGTTATATCTTAGTAACTTCAATACCTTATATTAACGCTGACCTGTGATTGCAAAAATCGCGGTGTATGGTATTAGCATGTCTGGTTAGCCCCATACATTTTATATTTAGTACGAATTTGGCACAGATAGATGTCGCTGCAAGAATCATTTGAACTAATTTGAGAATAAATATTAATAAAAAGTCTTTTATGTCAATTTCCAAAGAACTTTCTTTTACGAAAATCAATTATTTAGGTTATTTTTTTAATATTTTTGAAAACGGGATGTGTATTTTCTATTTGATTCCATCGAGATATTTTTTAGGATTCAACTGTAAAAGTAACTTACACTTGCGACAGGTGGCATACACGTCATTTGTATCCATTCCGTTTCATCGTATGGCAATAAAATTATCATGAGAATATTTTTTTTAACAAGGAAGCATATTAAAATATTATAAATATATGCTAAAGTTATTGAAACCCCGATGAAATTAAATGTGATTATTCAAGTTTTACAAAATTAAAATATGACGATATTTTTTATTTTAATGACAGTTTACTGAAAAGAACGTAATTTTTTGACAACTTTCAATTAATCCGTCTATATCTGAATTCAGATTCATTCGAGTTTTACTCTTTTGCGTGATTTTTGTGTTTCTTGTTATTTTATTTAGGACCTTTGCATTGGCCTTGAATTCCGTGAACGCTTTTTTGAGCTTAATTAATACACTAACAACTACTGAGGCGTCAGTCGCGAATCGCGATTGAATTAGATTCAATCATTCGTTTTATCAAAACGAATGACTCGATCGTTGTATCGAAAAATCGAAATTACGGTGTGAATGACATGTAAATGTTTGTGAAAAAAAAACAAAATTGTGTGACTTGGATCTAAGGTAAGGTTGATTCTAAACTTAGGTAACGTTTGTTCTAGGCAGTCAATGGCAATTATTGTTGTGTTAGTGGCTATGAATAGTGCTGTATTTAGTTTTTTGAACGCCATGTTACTGTAGAAAGCATATAGGTTATGTTATCGAACTTCGAATAAAAAAATTGAAGTTGGGGCAAAATAATTATGTTGTTGATGTGCAAGATCATCTATGCGAATCATCTTGTACCTTATGGAGGATCATTATATACCACACAAATTTCTAAGAATTATTTTTATATTTATAATGTAGTCTAAGAAAATGTCTAACTTAAATAGTTTCAAAAAGGTCGTAAATCGTAGTAGTAAAACTTATTTTTGTTCATTCTATGCGTCTTGATTAATAACCAAAATAAATATTTTTTCTCGTTTTAAACTATGCCGCGCAATTATAAAAGAAAAACAAGTCTTAGTGGGTGGGCGCAAAATTCGATGAATAAAGTGCTGGACGCTGTAAAAATGGCATTCCATACAGAACGGCCAGTAAACAGTTTGCAGTCCCTGTCGTGTCACTGAAAAAACGGGCTAAAGGCAAAAATAAAGAGGCTGTAGGCGCAATCAAATATTTAGGTGGAAAAAGCCAGCTTTTACAGTAGGTTAGGAAAACGAGCTCGTGAAACAGATCAAAGATATCGAGACAAGAATGTATGGCTTAAGGTGATAAAATATTTTATCGTTGGCATACCAACATGCCTTAAAAAGCAATATCGCCTACCCCTTCCGGAGAGAAAAAGCTGGTTTAGATTGGCTGAGGAGATTTCGCAAGCGGCATCCAGATATTCTCTATACGAGGTTTGTTAAAAGCACTCGCTCGAGCAGTTGAGTTGGATTCTGGAGCACGAAGGGATATATCCCTTATAAGGATAAGGCAATATCCCTTCGTAAAGGATATATCACTTCGTGCTCCAGAATCCAACTCAACTGCTCGAGCGCGTGCTTTTAACAAACCTGTAGTAAATAAGTTTTAACCTATTTTGAAAGACGTTCAATATGCGAAGAACTTTCCACCTCATCGAATTTACAAAGTCGATGAGACGAGTATTTCAACAGAACCAACGAAAAATACAAAAGTTTTTGCAGGAACTGGACGTAAACAAGTTGCAAGGGTTACATCAGCTGAAAAGGAAGAGACTACAACAGCTGTAGTTTGTATATCAATTGCAGGAACGTTTGTTCCTATGTTTATCTTTCGTAGGGTCTGTATGAAAATAGAGCTAATGGATGGTGCACCACCAGGATCTACATGGGCGTGTAATTCATCAGGGTGTATGAAACTTGATGTTTTTACTCAGTGGTTTGACCATTTTTTAGGCCACGCGAAGCCTTCTACAGATGACTATGATTATTAATTTTTGATGGACAACTTTCTCTCACGAAAAAATTACAAGTAATTTTAAAAGCAAGGGAGAACCATGTCACTATTATCTGTCTACCACCACAATGCACTTACAAGTACCTTTGGACGTCAGTTTTATGTATCCCTTGAGGGTTTACCATAACCTTTCATTCGAAAAGTGGATGAACAATAATCCTGGCAGGCCAGTGAATGTATTTCAAATTTCAATAATTTTTAGAGAAGCTTACTTAAAAACAGCAGTTTCATTAAATGCCATCCATGGGTTTGCCAAAATCGGCATATATCTATTAAACCCGGATGTGTTCACTGAAGCTGATTTCACTGCTGCTGCAACAACGAATTCAATGAGGATCTGGGCACATCACAAATATAGAGGCCCACTGTTAGCTCAAACACAGACCAGCTGCCACAAAAGGAGCCCTCGCCATTACAAGACATTGAGGCTTTGCAGAATTTATCACCATTGACATCACCATACCTTACAAGTGAAGAGAGTTTCTTAGTTCGTAGTCCTTTGTCACCGATACCACCCACTAGTTACGCATTCAATCAAAGTGTGTCACCATCAATCCTTGATAATAGACAACATGGTCATTTTCATATCTCAGCAGCTTAGATACACCCATTACCAAAGATTTTAGGTAGAAAAAGTCATTTGAAGAGAAAACGAGCGGATACGTCGATTCTAACTAGTACACCATATAAATATTATTTGGAAGAAGAAAGTAATAAAGACTGACAAAGAAAACAAAAGAAAATAAAAAGAACACAGAGCCAAAAAGTCTCTTACTAAAGAGAAACAAAAAGGCAAAGGTAAAGGAATGTCTAATAGGAGAAAGAAAACTTCTTATATCCCTGAATCGGATACATCTACGGAAGATGAACTCGCAGAATGTCAATACTGTTTAATAGCATTTTCCAAAGATAGCAGGGGTATGCCAAAAACCTGTGCTGGGATAGATAGGAAATGTGACTACGAATTTACTTGTGATTTGTGTATAACAACACCGGGAAAAAAACTTTAAAATTTTTAGACAAAGTTACCATTTGTTTTTTTTTGAGTTTATAATATCCATTAGATATATATAACTTGCTTTTCCTTTTGTTTAAAGTACATCATTATTTCTTTGAAAAAAAAATCGTTTGCTGTTGATTATAGACCTGTAAATAGTCCTGTTTTTTTGTATAATTTTGTTTAACTAATTAAGTATACGATTAATCGTATATTTTGTAGAAATAAGACTCTCACTAATCAGTCTCAGAAAGACTCTCACTAATCAGTCTCAGAAAGACTCTCACTAATCAGTCTCAGAAAGACTCTCACTAATCAGTCTCAGAATGAAGAGACTGATTAGTGAGAGAGATTATATTATTATTCGTAACAACATAGCCAAGGCAATACGAATAAACACTTTGCTGATTTTAACAAATTGTTGTTTCAATTCTATTTAATTAAAAATCCAGAACTTTTGTGAAATAGAGGCAAGATGATCCACGGAATCATCTTGCCCTTATTTCACAAAAGTTCTGAATTTTTCAAGGGAAGGTTTGGAAGGGGAATCAAGTTTTGTAAGCTGTATTTGAATGTTTTTGTGGAGTGATACCGCAAAGCCCCTTTACCTGTGTGTGGTCAGTATTGTCTGTATGGTCATAAGTTATAATATATTATATATATTAAGTATTTGTATTCCATTTTATTTTTACTAATAACATAATATTGTTTTCATCAATTATTTTGATATTAATTTCTACCAGCCTTAAGAGTTAAAAAATATTGTTAGCCATTTTTTCGCCTCTAATTGATAATTACTTTATTCAAATTAAGCAAGCAAACATCGTATATAGGCATATCCCTGTGATGAAATTTCAGGTACATTCAAAGTACTTGTTATGCTTACTTTTCTTTGATATGATATGCTAGATCTTGTAGTGCTCCAGTATGCTAAACGATGGATTTGTATATGCCAATATTTATTTATTTATTTCTACGCTACATCATAAATTCACTAGATATTTTTCCAACTCAATCTATCCACTTCCTTTCCTTTCCTATTCCCGATGGAAGATTCTCCCACCACTTTTCCGTGCTTTCCATCGAGCAATAGCACAAATTTGATACATTTGTCGAATCACATGTGGCTAAGTGTGGGATATAATTTTAACTAATCAAGTTCTGTCAATTTTTTTAAAAATTTTATCTACTGATTTTATCATAAACTTAACATTTATACAATAGGCAATCTGTGCAAAAGGTGTTGCAATAGCTGAGATTAGTAATAGCTTAAACTTTCAATGTAGTGAAAAGTTAGTTATGAATATAAAGTACTTAAGTTTGAAAGTTATTACTTGTAAATGTAAAATTCAAGGAGAAATTTCAAAAACTCCATCTATGTCAATTTCAAAACAAAATATTGTAATTGAACCAAAAATTTTGAAACTGATAAAAGAATAACCCTTTCCTAACAAATGTTCTAATTTAAACATTTTTATGAACACTGGTGGAAACACTTCTCGTACTGTAATAATTGTAAAAATACTTTACCTAAATTTGGAAATAAATTTCTTCCATTGAGACACGCCAAGAAATATACATCACAGAATACGCAATAACATCCATAGATATGTATTGTACTTGTTTATGTATTTTTTATTTTCAGCTCTACAGTAGAGGACGTCCATAAACTATTAAGGACCCAGCGCTGCAAGCTTCCAGATTATAATCTACCTTTACAGCATTAAAGTCGGGCAAACCTTGAAGCATGCTTTTGAAGTCACTTGAGAATACAAATATATTTTTAAAATAATTACCTTCCTCCTTTTATTACCTTTCTTAGTATTCTAAATACTATAATTGTAAAATCTCAGATACATGTTTTGTAGAATTTTAATTATTTTAAAGTTTTAATAAAAATGTATGAAAATGAAAATATATTTAATATATTTTAATAGGCTTTTAAATTTAATATATTTGAATTCAATGTGTCATAATACCATCTATGGGTGATAATTCTTCCCAGACAGTGCCATCTACCTTGGCGTTGGTAATAATCGAAGCGCCACCTGGTGAGTCGACTTCCTGTTATGCATACGAAATTATAACCACTTTTTATATGTTAGTATGCGTGATGTCCATTCTGTATTCTATGTTCCGTGCAGTACAAGGCGTAGTATATTATTTACTTTGACATACACGTGAATGAATGACACATACTTGCTAACAAATACTACAATTAGGGTTGCCAGATTCTCTGGGGCTAATTTCGGGACAAAAAATAAAACCAATTATGAAAAAAACAATACAATTTTATTATCATATACTGGGTATAATTAACCGGCTTAATTATTATTTATCACTTTTGTTTTATGTTATTATGTTTGTTATTAATATACACTTTATTATTTGCATTTTCTTTTTTCATTCTGGGAGCTGCAGTGGGGGTAGCGGGTGGATAGCAGGTTGCATCCTTAAGTGCGTCATTGAAGCGTGCGAAATTGACACAAGTACTATTTTACATGCAAATTTGATTTTTCAGGGATATTTTTGAAAATTACGGAACCTGGGATATAGAACCTCGCATTCCGGAATAAACGTGGTGAGCCTCGGCTACCTGGTACCCCTAACTACAACGTATCTATGTCTTTTGTTGGGGTACATATCGAAATTTATTTTAAGTAATTTTATAAATGAGCCATAAGCAGGGCTAATGGTTTTTTTTTATATTGACAAGTGCGAGTTGACAAGGGTAAATTTTCAAAGGTTTCGTTGTAAAATTTTATTAACTGTTTTATCGTGTCTACCACTTAAATTTAAGCCTAAGTCTGAGCAGGTGAGACCCCTTGAAATTAAATGTTTTTTACAATGTCGTAGGCTTATAAGCGGTGCAGGCAGTACCTTACTTTGTCTTTAATTTAAACCGGCCTTGGCCATAAACGCACCCCCAAAAGTGCATGGTTTCAGTAAAATATTCTTAATTTCTTTTGACTTTTTCAAATAAAATGACTTTGAGCCATTTAACCAAAAATGAGCTATAAAATAGATGGTACTTCTGTGAATCTATGAAAAGATCCACAAGATTGAGGTCCGTGTTAGAAAAAACTGCCGTGTCGGAAAGTATAACCTCGATTGAAGCTGAATTATCTTCACCAGAAAATTTAAAAGTGCAGATATCCACTAAGCTTATAAAGGAAAAAAGAAATTAGAATAAGAAAAAGAAAATTCTGAACCGTAAATCCAGAATACAGTTTTCAAACATTAATCAAACTTAAGCGCCGTCCTTTTAAATATCACAACGTATAAAGAAATTGAAATATGCTATAACTTTTTGCACGAAAAAGCTTAAAAGTAAAAATTTGAAAATAAATTAATAGGCAGATATAATTAATATTAAAAAATTCCCTTTCAAAAGTGAAACACCTAAAACTTTGACAAAATCACTGGAGGCAAATTTAAATGTTTAGTTCGTTCTTCGTTTAAATGTTTAGTTCGTTCTTCATTTAAATGTTTAGTTCGTTCTTCATTTAAATGTTTAGTTCGTTCTTCATTTGACAGATGGCGCGATTAGCGGGATATATTATTAGCTATATTTTGGTTTGATATCATAAATAAAAACATTAGATGTAATAAAATAACTTGCACACACAGTGATAATGGTCACGCTTTTACGTGACCGGTATCTTAGTAGCTATTTACAGTCACGTTGTTGAGTTGATTAATATAATAATAATTATACTTGAGTAATAATAGATTATATTTTGTAAATCGATGTTCACTAATTTTACATATTTTATTTTCACATGATACTACAAATGTCAAATTATTGTCATTTATCACGTTTACACACATAATGATAACATACAAATTTTATAGCACACGATAATGTTCGATCTTTGAAAATATTGATTTCATGTTTATATAAACTTATCTATAGATGACATTAGGATACAGTTATTTGCCAGAGTAACACTCTTCATCATCATCATCATCATATATATTAATACGCTAAGGTTAAGATGTTACACTCCCTTTTTAGAAAAAACCTCACAACTAATCCACATAAATTATATATCATTTTATAGATAATTGCTTGCTCTACCGGCATCCACAACTAAAAAATTTATTATTGCTATTGTTTTTGCAAATTAATTAATTATTAAAATTATATACACAAAACAGCAATGCTGCCATCTAACGGCTCAACGTCAATACGATTGACGGTCGGTAAAATTTTTGTTTAATTTCAAATCCACTCACGAATAAATAAAGTGGCGCTTTAGCTCAATGCTTTTGATACTTGCGCCTCTATATGTCAATTTTAGTAAAATATTTGTTTGATCTGTCATCTGAGCTTCATAATGGAATAAATAATGCGAAGACTTCGCACGGGTCACGCTAGTTTCATTTATTTATAAAAAAGGTTTCACTTTAATGCGAGTTAACTGCAAATTCTATTTTCTAAATGATCAAACTATTTCAATGGCTTTTATGATCATAATATTTAATATAAGTCAATAATTATTTACAATTATATTATTTGAAAATATTGATTTCATGTTTATATAAACTTACCTATAGATGGCATTAGGATACAGTTATTTGCCAGAGTAACACTCTTCATCATTTCATTTATTTATAAAAAAGGTTTCACTTTAATGCGAGTTGACTGCAAATACTATTTTCCAAACGATCAAACTATTTCAATGGCTTTTATAATTATAATATTTAATATAAGTCATTAATTATATTATTTATGTTTATAGGTCATTAATTTCAGTGAAATAATACTGTATTAATAGGCCACTAAAAACACACGTTATAATAATGCTATATAAATTCCGCTTCTCATGAGGAAGTTGCGAAAGAGGTAAGTGTTTTGTTGGATACAACTCATTCTTTCTCTCTAATTTCAGACACTCTTTCTCTCTAATTTTCTTTTACAATCTTTACTATCTACATCTATGTGATTTATCATTAGCCATACGCACTTATAATTTAATTGACAAAAATTGGACACAGACGTTGTAACGATAGTTTAGACCAATGACGCCATACTCAAAGATATGCTATACGCATATAAAAAGGGAAAAAAATGTCCCCAAATAGCGCCAGGTGTGAACTATGAAAGAGATGGTCAAAGAAAGCATGTAAATAAAAGAAATAGTAATTTCAAAGACGAGTCAATTACCACTTCTATCACACAGCTCTGCATATTATAAAGTTATTGGCTTAAACTTTTTAGGTCGTAAGAGAAAACGCTGACTAAAGTTCAGTGATCTTATAGTTTACGTCTCCGCAGGAGTTCAACTGTATCGTAATTCGGCGAATTAGGAAATTGGAGAAGTGAACAATTAGTGTAACTGTAACTAATTCTTGTTCGTACCAGTTTCCTGCTTAAATATAATGATCTTCGATGTGATAACACAAAAAATGCATTACAAAATAATACTTTTAAATAAAATAGTTCTTATGAATCGCCTGTGATTCAGCAGAGTCCAATAAAAAAGAATTTATGTTTGTCTCCCTGTTTTTTCATTAGTTTCTTAGTTGCAGCATCACGTAAAACTAGGAGACTGATTTGAATGGAATTATCATTGTTATGGCATACGGGTAATGTGACCAGACTCCCGCTTTCGGCGGGAATGTTTTGGTTTCAGACAGTATGTTTCACTGTCGTCCCCACAGTTTCCTGAGGTATAGTAAAAGTTTTGTTGATGAACAATGGAACTCCGTAACGGATGGTAGTAAACAAACCGTGATTCAAGATATTTGTTACTAATTGGTGTTATTTCGCAAAAAGATTTAATTTTCGGCAGGGTATGATGATTAGTTTTGGAAATGAACAATGAGACTCCTTAAGGGATAGTGGTAAATCAAACGTGATTCAAGACATTTGCTACTGATAGTTATTAATTTGCAAAATAATTTCACCATCGACCAGGCCAGGATCTAATGTTGAGTTCTGGAGATGAACAATGTAATTCCTTGACGGATGGGAGTAAATCAACTGTGAGTCAAGATATTTGCTATTGATACTTGTTATTTTGCTAATACCCTTTTAATGCTTGTTGTTTCTATTCGACATTGGAGAAATAGTGCAGAAAAGGTAGCAGCTTATACTTGGGTAGAGGGCTCAGGAAATTTCAGGATGTATCTCATCATGATTAATATTTTCTTCGGTGAGTTTCTTAAGAATCTTTTCTTCTTTCAGATTTTAATTCTAACTTGTTTTCGCCTTTTACTTCTTCTGACAAATTCGAAATGGTGCTTAACATTGAAGTTGGGTCATCCCTATCATCAATTCGTACTTTTTGTGACTTTGATTTTACATTTAACGTTTCTTACGCAGAAATATATTAATTTGTTGGTTCATTATTTCCTTTTTCGGTCAGTTGTTCAAACACATTTTAATCTAATGTCCAGATACCTGCGATTTGATATAGACAGCCTTCTCTGCATTAGCAGTTTTGAAATAAGCCTTTGTTAAAAGGGAAATTAGTTCTAGTGACGTATGTTACTCCTATTTGTTTATGTTCATGTATGTCTGGCACTCTTTGTGTAAAATATTTTTAGTAGCTTGAACACCGTCAAATCCAGGAGATATATTCGATGGGACGTATGTGGCGGTAAAACCGCCATATGTATGCCGTACGACAGTAGTTGTAGATATTGCTTGAAATAGGGCTGCTGTGGTTATGAAGGATTAATAGGATAGGATCTTTAAGAGATTTTTATTTTATATCTCTTAAAATGGCATAAGAATGCTTTTATTCTAGCTTCATCCACATTGAAGATTTGATATGGAGTAAATTGATGTGTCATCTTGGATTGGTACAAATTATCAAAATCATCAATGTCTATATTAAAAAGTAATTTTATTTCCTGGAAATTTAAAGTAAGGATTTGCTGACACTTTTGTATCTGGACATCTTATAGAGATTTCGGCGTTTCCCCGAAAAAAAAACCGTACAGTCAGTCTTTCCCAGCTTCTATTAAAGTTTTGTCAAAAGAATTTTCTATTTTATTTCTTTCTGTACATTTAAACACAGCAATCTTCAGTAAATGTGGTGTCAATCCGTAATACTTTTTACTTAGACGCAGAGTATCCTCTATTACTTCATTTTCTTGTTGTACTAAAAATATCGCTTTTCTTCCCATTTTTTTTTTAAATATTTGTACAAGAGTTGCTTGATTTCTTCGTCTGATCATTGAATCTGGAAATTTTCTGAATTGAATCTGGAAATGACATCACGGGAATGCCGTATAAAACAGCAGTTTGCCTTATCTTCTGCGGTCTTTATAGCAATTTTAAGTATTCCGTGGCGACCTGGTACTTTTCTTGCTTAGAACCGTATACACATTGAATAAATTCATAAGTAATTTAAAAAACTAGAGCGAGTGATGTTTGCGGGTAATATCTATATTTAGAATAAAGCTCATTTGACGAAAAAAAATTATTTCATCTTGATCTCATATGGGTATCTATTTTTATCTCATAGTGTTCATTAGAAAATTAACTATTTTTAAAAAATGTTTGCTTTTTTTGGAGTTTAGATAAGAATGTTCCTATGTTGCTTATCTTTGATTGTATGGCATTCGTTCTCTCCACAGAAAACCTTTGCCAATGTCAAGTTTGGAGAAAAGGCTAAGCAACACTGATTAAGTCATATTTCGGATATTTGTCATTGTTGCATGCTAACAAAAGAATAGACTATACAATAAAACACAAATTAAATAAGAAGTTGGCTACAATTAAACAAAAAGAAAAAAATGAGATTATTATGTACAAAGAGTACAAAATCAGTATATACAAATATACAAACAAACATAAAAACAAAAATAAACAGGAATATAAATATGAAAGACTCTATATTTTGACGTCGTTCTTTCTTATGAACTGAATAATTAATCTTAAAACGGGTTTGTTGGCAATAAATAAAAGTGATCTTATGTTTATGGGCAATTGAATTTTATATTTTAATAATTTATAAATAAACATAGGAAATTTATTATTCAATGGACACGAAAAAATGAGATGATTTAAATCGCTTTCTTCAAGCCACAATCGCAAATTGATGATTCTCTGACACGCAGTCTAGCCAAATGGGTAGGAATAGAACAATGACCCAAACGCATGCGAGATATCGAAGAAAGTGGAGTAGCGAGAAGGGACTGTAAACAACTTAAGGAGTCAGAGAAGATAAGGAGCCTGCAAATCTTTTTGAGTACAGCATAATTCAAGGCCTCCATAATAGCGCGGCATTCCCCGAAGAATACCGAACACTTCTTAGGAAGGCGAACGAGCGGTGGATGGTGGAAATTTACGCTCCGACTAACCATCTCTCAGGGTTTTTGATGTATCTGTGTATATTCGCATTCAAAAAGAATTCAAGCTAGAATTGAACAGCGAATTAGCATTTTTGGACTCATTATCAACTCCAAAACACAAATTTATATTTAGCCTGTGGAATACCGAGTCAAATGGGAAACTACAGAGAGGGAGAGAAGAATTTTGATAAACGGGGTTAGTGAGGGATTTGAATCTTTGGCTAACGATAAGAAGAGGTCGGGACTTAGAACGCCAAAAAGGAGCATGCTCAATAAGCCTAGAGAGGAGGGTGAGTTTTGGAAAAATAGGGTGAGTAGAAAATCTAGCTGCCTTCAGTAACAACGATCAGTTAGCTATTGTCGCCGGAGGTGTAAAGGAGGATCAACACATTCTACTTGTAGAGAATTTATGGGACTGGATTTCATAGCACACGCTGTGGTCCTCAGAGTTTGAGACTGAATGCGGGTCAATTTAGTGGCATTGGATTTGGAAATAGGATCAAGTATAAATAAACCATATTCTAGATGACTACGGACTAGAGCGTTATATATTAACTTTAATGTATGGTTTTGGCTATGAGCCCCACCACACTCCAGAAAGTGTGCGGAGAATATTCATATTAGCCTGGCATTGGGAGATGGCATATTTAATGTGAATGTTCCAGGATAATTTTGAGTCTAGGAACATACCTAAGAATTTGGTATTGGAAAGAACAGGGATCAAAGAGGAATTATAAGAAATAGATAATTTAAGATGATGCAAGGTGAAATCCAATTCATTAATGGAGAAATCTTCTTTTAAAAAAATGATTGGCACTAGTAAAATTATACCTGAAAGGTAATTCAACTAAATTTGTTACGGATGGGGGAGCAAGTTTATTTAAAAATTGATCTACCCAATTTCCGTGTACGGATTTGAGAAGATCAGGCTGAAAAATAGACCGAAAGCGTTTTATATTAGACCAGACGACACGAGAGGGAGTAAAAGGAGAGAGGGAGTGATAGAATTTCTTCCAGCCTTCTCTCTTTTTTTAAGGAGAATTCGTTTAGTCTGTGCTTGGGTCTTTGGAAACAAGAGGAAGTTTGCTTCCAACATATTAGATTTAATATCGCTTTAGCCTCTTTGTGGGCTTTAACCGATGCGGAACAGTCTCCATTCCACCAGGGGGGAGAGGTTCTATAGTGGTAATTAAATCTTTTAAGTGGCAAATCTTTTATGTGAGATAAAGCTCCGGGCGGGTAGGTCTATAGTATCTATGCATCTATCCTTACAAATTGGTCATAGCAAGAGTCAATGCTATCCAAGTCCGCTGAAGGGAGGGGAGCTCGGGTTCTGAAACGAGACAGGAACTTGTGTTGGAGAACCATCATTCAGTAAAAAAAGGCCAAAATCGTCCTGGAGTTCCAATAAGGAGACCCCAAGAGGGTTGCTTCGGGTGGGACCCCAAGACGAGTCATGAGCATTAAAATCTCCCAGAATAATATATGGGCCAGGAATTGAAGTTGAAATATCCCGTAGATATAATGCTACGAAACATGTTGGAAGAGGGACATATATAGAGAGGATGGTGATATCTTTACCTCTCGCAGCAACAACATTGAATTGACAACTGCGGAAGCCTAGAGAAATCTGGGAGAAGGGAAGGGGTTTGTCAAGTAATAGGGCGGATCCGTCCTTTCCATCCCCTCTATCATCCCGGAGACAGGCAGAGCCTTGGATCTTAAAATGGAATCCAGGCTTCAGCTAAGTCTCCGAGATGGCAGCCATGGATGGAGAAATTTATAAAATAGTTAAACTAATTAACTAAGCATTGTGGTGAAAATCTAAGATCAAATACATTTGCGTCACACGTTAAGTTTGTGTGTTCACCACACAAGTATTTTTCGCATTTGGTGCAACTATTTTTGTTCATTTTTCTCTTTGCGGAGGTGGGGGGGCATAACACACAAATTTTCCTTTTTTTGGTATAGGAAGAACAACAGTTGTATCTATTTCTTAAGTTTCAAGTATAGAACTCTCACTCCTACTGCATAATTGGGTCACGTAGGTCAGTTTGCATAGTCGACATTGCTAATCTTTTTCGCGTGTGTGACTCGACTGAATTGTAATGCCGAGTTTTTAGATATTCACGCCTCGATAAAGATTTTTTTGTTTCTCTGTATAGTAACATAAATAACGTAACTATTTATGAATGCAATGTAAGTATTCCATAAAATTTGCACATTGCCCAGCACCGTATTTTTTGGCTGCAAGAAGCAAAGGAATACATTTAGTCCAAGGTATCTACCCCTTCTTTTGTTTGGTTGTAGAACTCAATCATTGTGGGTTTTTTAAAATTTCATTTATCGTTACTTCATCACCACATGCAGATAGTAAGAATATTAGATTTTGTGGTTAGAGGAAAGCAGAATGGGCTCATTGTAATAGCAAAACATTTCCATTCCAGTTTCCCTTTTTGGCTCGTTTTGTAATTCTACGGATATCTCTCTTTTGTTCGCTCTTATAGTTCTAACGAAAGTTCTTACTAAACTTTTGATAGTGGCACCGAAGTGAACTAAATATCCATTGTGATGTTTCTATATGTGCCGTGAACAGAGCGTGTCATTTTTTTTTATAAAATATTCACCAAGTTTTACTAAAAGAAGTTTTGTTTTAGTAAAAGAACCTAGATGGAAATCTGTATCCACCATATACTTTGTAGAATTATCCACTAACATCACTATTTTTATACCATATTTATTTGGCTTGTTCGGAATATATGTAAATACGGAAGGGACATCATCCAACGAAGACCAATAATTGTTCATCAATGGTAAGGTAGCAACTAGGTTTGTAGTTCTTTGACATTGAGTTACAAAAAGATTCTACAGATTTCGGAAACGAGCAAATACATCAGCTTGTCTTCGTTCTTGGTGCGGAGACTTATTATCATACCTTAGCCAGTTTATTATAAAATCAAACCACTCACAAGACATTGCACCTACTATGGCAGTGTTCCGCAAACTTTTTGTGTTCGAAGGTACATCTTTTTGTTTTTGGAGGCACACCACAAATTAAAAATTAGTTTTTAATTGAGCATAGACGGTCTAAATTTGGAGTAATCACTGACAGGGCTGCTCTCATTTCTTCGTCGATCGTCCTGAGGCGTTCCCTTTTTTTGGTTTTTATTGTGGTAAGAGTCGAAAATCCTAATTCACTCAAATAGGTCGTTGCAAATGGCAAAAGTATTGCAATAGCATGCTTAGAAAGCAGAGGATACTCATTTTTCACACACAGCCAAAAATGTTCTAAATCTGTTTCAAAAAATTTTAATTTTAATGTGCGATCGGTTTTCATTTCTATCAGTTCTTCCTGCTCATTTATTGGTAAGTGTCCAAAAGAAATGTTCTCGGAGAATGGATTTCGAACCCAGTCCACAGGTTGCAGATCACACTTAGGGATAGAAATTCATTTTCTCTGCAAGAAGCTTTAAGTGTTTGACAATCAAAGCCTGCACCCTTTTTTCTGGATCAACTGCCATGACATTTGGGAACATTTCATTATTACCATTGGTAGCGAGACTGATCCATAGTTCCAATTTAGCGCGAAAGCTTTCAATTTTATCCGACGATGTCAAAATATTGGAATTTCTGCCTTGCATTTTTTTATTCATTCTCATTTAAGTGAGCAAATATATCCGCTAGATATGCAAGTTTTGCTAGCCATTCTTCTTTTTTAAATAGATATGCATAATCTGAACCCTGGGACTGCAAAAACATCTCAGTCTCATTTTTCAACTCATAAATTCGGGAAAGTACTTTCATCACAAGAAAGTACAGCCATCGTACTTCTGTATGCAACAAAAGCGACTGATGATCTGCCCCCATTTCTTGACACAATGCATTAAAAAGACGAGAGTTTAGCGGTCGCGACTTGATGTAATTGACGATTTTGATAATTTCTTGAAAAACACGCAATAGTTCGTCAGACAGAGACTTCGTCATAAGAGCTTTCCTATGTAAAAAACAATGCTGTTTTTGAACATTAGAATTTTTTTCAGCAACCTTAGCTATAAAGCCTTTAACCTTTCCTGTCATAGCCGCTGCGCCATCTGAGCAAACACTTATACAGTTATGCCATTCCAAATTATGCTCATTGAAAAATTCGTCCGTTACTTTAAATATTTCTTCACCAGTTGTATGGCTAGGCAGTGGCAGACAAAATAAAAAGTCCTCTTTTAATTCACATCCATCAATGTATCTAACATATGAGATGAGATGCGCGTGACCACTGTTGTCAGTGGACTCATCAACTTGTAGCGCAAAAACTCCACTAACTCTCAATTTTCCAAACAACGTCGATTTAATGTCATTAGATATGTCATTGATTCGACGTGAAATCGTTTCTGCCGATGCAGGTATTTTTTCAATTTCTTTAGCAGCTTCTTAGCTAATCATTATCTTGACAATTTCTTTGCAGACAATTCTTTTGCTCTTTTTCTTCATTACTTTCACTTGACAAACTTACACTACTTTAATGAATTTATCCATTATTTTAATGTTTATTTTACGCTTAGAATAATAAGCAAAACAATAAGCGACGAAACAAAAGCGTGCGGTGAATTTAAATGGCGCAGTCGTACTCGCATTGACTGACTGGTGAACCAGAGAGTTCGGGTAGCGGGGCGGGGGGCCCCCGTCCCCGCCTCTCGCGACCCACCGGCCGCCGCGCCGCGCCAAATCAAACCACAGAATTAGATGAACGAAACAAAACGCCTCGCTACACACTTTGCGGAACACTGTACTATGGTATCGATTTCCAAAAACGTAATATCAAGTGCTCCCTTGATGGCAAATTATTTTTTTCATTGCTGCAAATAATAAAAGAATCCCAATGGAGGATCTAATTTTATTTGTATTATTCTGATTTTATTACCATCTCCGCATTTATGTGAGTTACAATTAATTCAGTCATATTATCCGTAATGAAAAATGAAACTTGAACATCTTGACCTGGAAGTGGTTGTTGGATAAAAGAAGAAACATCTTCCTCGCCGTCCGTTTTATATAACAGATAATAAATAACACTATAATACGAATATCATAGTAATTCAGTCAGGAAAATCCAAAAATGTAAAAGCTATTTATTTAGAGAAATTAGAGTCTTTGTTAGGATTCTAACATTACCTGCGACAATGAAAGATAATCATTTGCCATCAAGGGAGTTACTATTTCGGTTTCATAATTTTATGTATATTTTTTATTTTATAGCAATAAAATAAAAAAATACATAAAATTATGAAACCAAAATAATATAAAATGTATCGTTATTACTAACCTTCGTCGATGCGATGGTTGCTGAAATAACACACATAGCGCACACACGGAAACACTACCGTCCATCGTGAGGGCAGTGGGTCTATTGAGATTAGTCGAGAACGAGAGAATGTGACCACGTACGCAAAATTTATCCCGTTTTTTTCGAACCTGCATCGTCGATTCGACGGAGTTTAGTAATCTAGGATTGTGTAAATTTAAGTGAGGAAAGTCAATATCAAATATACAGGAATATTTCTCAATTAGTGACAAAATTGTAAAACAATGTTTTACCGCTCAAATTTAAACAAAAACATTTGTCTTCATCTTCATAGTTCGGAAAAAGATAGAAGCATCCATTTGATTTAAAAAAAATGGAATGACTTGTCACCTGAGGTCATTTTCGAGAATCTGTTAACACTCGTGCCTCGGTCCGTTCACGGTCAAAGGCGCAAATGTTAATAGATTCTGCCCGCGTAAGTGTAACTAAAATTTGAGTTACGCGAGAGTACTCGAATAATGAAAGATTTTAAATGGTGATAACGTTTGTAAATGTTGTAATTATTTATTAATTACATCTATAAATCTTATTAATAGAATTCTCTATTTTTACTTTGTGAAATAGATTTCAATTTTTCCTTCAAACTTCATACGTAAACTCACATAATGACTATGTTCGTAATTTTTCGGTAATTTTATTAAGGCCTATTTAAAAAAACTTGGAATTCAACATTTTACAATAATTGAAAACTTACGCCCTTAATTAAGTTCTGTTTACACATTTTCATCCTTGTTCGAAGTGAAATCCATTATAATACACCCTTAAATTTGCACCTTTTTCTAAGACTTTGTAAATTTTCACATCCGTATTTCACGACAGAATTTAAACTTAACAAATTTACTTGTAATTATTGCGGTCGAAGAGACATTTTTTGCTAGTTAAGTAGACACAGGTACACCCATACTGTTTAAGGCGTATTTAAAAAAATGAAACCAACTTATTTACATTAATTGAAAATTTACGTCTGTTTACACATTTTTATGTCCTTTTCCTTAATGATATTTTAATAACTGTTCAAAGTGGACTATTTCGCTCGTAATTGCAAATTGTTTTTCAACAAATTCAATGTCACTCCGTATCACATTTTTTTTCACGATTTTGAAATTATAATTACATGAAATTGTAATTATGAAATTATAATTACATAGACATTCCCGTATATTTGCACTGAATTTGAAAGATAATATTTCATTGGACGATTTGAAGTTAATAATTGACACTGATCACATACCACAAAACCAGTACAAGGGACAATTTAATTTGTCTATCGTAAACGAAGTGGCAGTTCTATTAATAGACGAAGATAAAGGGCAAATATATATAGTCTTAATTTTATAGGTGGTAAATTAAAAAGAATTTTAGAGTTGCAATGTACTTGTGACTCCTTTGATGTTTGTCAGTCGTGATGATGGTTATTGTCTTAATATTCCTCAATAAAACTCAGCTAGAAAAAAAAACATAGTCACGTTTGCAGTTGTAGGCTTACATTGATGATGTGCTCAGGAAAAGTAGTTTTAATACTGAGCGCATTATTTCAGGGGTTTATTCACTCACTGTTATATAGAGATGATGGAAAAAATGATTTCAGAAAACCAGGATTATATTAATCGAAACTGATAAAAATTTGGAGCTGATTGTCATATATATACCTATTTAAGAGATGCTTTGAACGAAGCTGCTAATAAATCTCAGCATGCATAACATCCAGTTGCAATCCTAACTGGCCAGAAATTAAAGAAAAACTATTTTAAACACACGTACTTTTATTTCTATAGTCTTTCACTTAAAGATGAAGAAAATTATAAAGCTACAAATGAAATTTTTTGGAACAATTAAATATTATATGATAAGTATCGAATACCAAATTGTTATATAATATTATGAAATATACTACTATAAAATAATTTTTTCATTGTGTTATTTAATCTAAACTAAATCAAATTTATTTTTAAACTTTTAAATTACATTATTTTGAAACCATTTTCTTTTATTACTTAAATTCGAGTGAGGTCTTTTTAGTTGACTTATTCAGATATATGTCATAATTTTTCAGTACAAAACTGAATCATATTTCGTGTTTCGCCCCCAATAAATTTTTTTATTTTTTATGTTCAGAATTATTGTAATGATATATATCAGTAAATAAGCATGTCTAGACAACAATTTATCTGTATAAAAGCAGTTAATGTTCGAGTCATTTATTTGTATTCGCTTGGTTGTTCGCTCGACGTCCAAATGAAGATTGATTACATTGATTCCAATAAATAATTATAGATTTCTAGGTTAATGTATCAAAAGTATTTTATTTGCATCGAATGTCTATTCCGAGTTGAAATCTCAGCTTGTATGTACACACTCTTGTTGCCACACGGAAAAAAATAAACTCTTACTTTCTTGGTGTTGCCACAAAGTATCCCCCCAGTGACTGAGCACTGATAAGGAACGATACCACACATCTTATTTACATGCTTGTTAAAATGTATGATGAATTGAAAATAAAAATTAAATTTATCCATTTGAATAATTACGTGTAATGTATGACCACAAAAACTATTCATTGGTGCTAGTTTTTAAGACTGAAAATGCACGGGTGCGATTACTAATGGTGATCGTACCCAAATGTAAGAATTTGTATTCAAAGCTCTGATATTAATGCAACATGATTATAACAAACAAATATAAAATAGCCTAATAAGAATAACATAAAGTCATCACCTCTTACATATATGATATTTACACGCTACCCAGTAAGCAAATCGTTATAATTACATAATATAGGGGAGAGTTGGATAATACAGTGCCCCTAAGGGAATAATACTATAACTACACTCAGATTAGGTTAAAATGAAGAAAAAAATTGGAATTAGGAGAGCCGTTAATGGGCTACACATATCAAAATATAATAGAAAAAAAACACAAACTCAAAGTATGTACAAATAACTAGAAAATTTCGCTTTGATAAAACCGCGCCTCTAGAATAAAGTATTTAATAACAATAAAGTAGGCATCACAATAGTTTTGAACTTTTAACTATAAGATATTTAAGTATAATATATTTACGTATAAGATATTTAAGTAGTTACCTCCTTATAATATTATTAAATTAGTCTCAACATTAATAATCACAACCATAATAAATCATTATCACCCTTAATCAAAATTAGCCTCAAATCGTAGCTTTTTAATTGCACATGTCACAAATATAGTTTTCTGCAGTCTTTCCTTTCTTACACTCTTTATGAATCCACTGACAGCAACGGCAACAACGGTACCACATCTCCCTATCACGTCCAAACTCCCCACAAACTGCACAAAGGTCATCATTTTCTACATCGTCATCTTCATCATCGTTGCGCAAGTTAGTCAGAGGCACATCACTGTCATCGCTGCTGGAAACATTTCGTTTTACTTGTTTTCTTTTAGTTCTTCTTTTTCCCTTGCTCTTTTTATCTATTTTTATTATATCTACTTTTTTAAAATTTGTTACAGTCAGTTCATTCTCACTATCATCACTGAAAGTCTTAGTCTTAATCTCTTTTAATTTTGTTCTTTCTTATTTTAGTTCCAGCTGTTCTTTAAACGGTGTCGCTGTAAGAATGGTTGAGTGTTGTTTCTTCATACGTCTTTTTATTTTTATTACTTTTTCTGGGATCTAACTTAATTCTTCTAAAATGCAACGTGTCGAGCTCGGCTCAGGATGATCTGCATCCAAAACCTGACTGGTAGCAAATGTCATGGATTCTTGAATGAGATTTTGATGAAGGGATAAATAACTTTCAATAGCTGGTGCAATACACTTATCGATTTGTTGCATTCCAGTAACTGAGGTTGAGTTATCATTGCCAATTAATTCACCAAAAATGCTTGGTGATGACGGGAGACTACGCGTCGCATCATCCTGGTCTATGAGTAACTGGTTCTGTACTGGTGGATTGCCTGTTGTTGATTCAGTGACATGTCTGCATGACGTTGGCTCTTCAATAGTCGGAACGGCTGTCAGAATTTCCTCATCGTCGAAAATGTGCGGGTTTAAAGAGTATATTCCAGTCACTTCAAATCCCTTTGAGGTTTTTTCCATGTTGGCTACTCGTGTATAAGCCTTGTTGAAAATTGAAGCAAGAAGATATTGTGTAATATTTTCAAATGGATCCATTTTCATGAACAAATCACACTCGCGAGAATAAGCCGATTTCAGAGGTCCGTAAAGTGTCTCGTCGAGTGGCTGCATTTTATGGGATGTGTGAGGTGGCAGTGACAATGCATGAATACCATTATCCCGAGAAAATTCGTAGGTTTTTAATGATTGATGACTGCTGTGATTGTCTAGCAACAGTAAAGTGGAATTCTCTGCATGTGCACCGCTGTGGTGCGCGAAGTGCTGAACCCACTTGAAGAAAAGCTCCTCGTTGATCCAGCCAGACTTGGAACATTCATAGATGGCCTCAGGTAGGCCACCAGTACTCGAAGAAGCCTTGTTTCTTTGGCGAGGATAAATGAACATCGGTGGAATATATATACATGTGGCGCTGAAAGCACAAACCACAGTCACGTTTTGGCCTCGTTCTCCACTCGTTACCTTTCCTACTTGCTTTAGCCCTTTCGGGGCGTAAATTTTACTAGGTTTTTGGACTGTGGTGATCCCCGTTTCGTCAATATTAAAAATGCGATTTGCTAGGAAGCTGTACTTTGCCATAAATGCTTCCAGATTAGCAAAGAAAATATCTATTTCTGTCTTATTAAACCCTAACACTCTATTCAAGCTTGTGGACTCTGGAAACCTCAAGGAAATTCCTGGATTTCTTTTTAAAAAGGAATATATAATACATTTACCAGCCATGCCCTTCTCTGTCGAAAATATATGTTTTTTGTTCTTGGTAACGGCGAATTCGTACACCAATTTTCAAAACTGTTGCCGAGTTATTCCGTAAATCTTTTTGCACATTATTGTGATATACTCGCATATTTCTTTCTCTTCCTCAGGTGAAAAAGTAGTCTTACAGCCCATGGGAGGATTATAAACTTCTCCCAGTTTTAAGCGGTCTCTGAGGGTAGATTCCGGAATGTTGAAATTCCTCGCCGCTGCTTTAATATTGCTGCCGCCTTTTACTGCCGCCAACGCAATCTTCATGTCCTGTGGATTCCATGACTTTCTTTTTTGGTATTGGCTCAGCCATCTATGTAGTGCGTCAGTCTCAAACACACAATGTACAAATGTGGGTTGGATAATACCGCGGCCTACGCGCGGAATTATCGAACTCAATAATTTGGTATAATAACCTCAAACACAAAACGAATTGAAATGATTCATTCAAAGTTATTTTGCACACAAATTGTACACTGTTTTTACCGTATAAATGCATACAAATAATTTCTAAATGTGTAACAATAATTGACTCACCTCTTATTAGAAACTCCAGCAAAATAACATCGAAAACGCGGGAAATATGCCGGCGCGCGTCCCTCCACTCTGAAAACTGGACAGCAACTGAGAGCCCGCGAAAGGGGTACGGAGGGGTACGAGTCACGATATTTTGGAAACTGTAGGCGCTTAGTATAAGTAATTATTAATTATTGAATTATGTCAGGGCGCGTAATTATCAGGCGCGCGGTAATATCCAACTCTCCCCTACCATTTTAAATTAAACATGCCCACAGTTTTCCTCTTTATCAAAGAATTTTCATTAATATCTGACATAGTAACAATATGCTAAAACACAACTGAGTATGTAGACAAGTATGTCAGAAGATTTTTTTTATACATATATTATTGGTAATTAAATTTAACTAGTGGGTTGTTTGTTAAGTGAGTTATTTGTATTATTAGTATGTTACATAGGTTGCCAACTTAGCTGGGAAATGAACTGATCTTCCTGATCTTGTCCTCACAGTCTTTGCAGATGGTTTGGATCCATGGTTTGACGGTGTAAATTCAGTGTTTGAGGGTGGACGTGGTAACACTTGTGCTTCAGTCGTGGGTCTGGCAGGCTTGTCCATGAGGATATACGCTAGCTTGACTCTGTATATTGATGCCTTGTAAGGTTTCCTATTCAGCTCCAGTGTAACAGTTTTGTCAGTTCTTTCGAGGACCAGTGGATGGTGAAATTGTTCAAGTATATCTCCAGGAAGTTTGATGATTGTCCCATAGACAAATTCGGCCACAAGTAGCTTAGACATCTTCTTTGAAGGCTGTTCTTATGCAGAGAAGAATAACTGGGATCATCTCCGCCCATCTTGAGTTTTCGTGAGCTTTCAGGGTTGACTTGAGGTGTTGGTGAAATCTCTCAATAGTTCCATTTGAAATGAGATGGTATGCTATTATCGCTATTCTGTTGGTGCCCAGCAAGTGGGCGAAGGCTTTGTATAGGTCAGATCGCATCTATGCTCCCCGATCCGTAGTTATAGTCCGTGGACACCCAAAACGGGAAATCCACATTTGAAACAATGCTCGACAGATGGTTTCCGCCTTCATGTCTGGCATTGCAGTAGCCTCAGGCCATCTGACGAACCTGTCTGTCTATCATCGTCAGCAAATAAATATTACTTTATGAATAAGGCAATAGTCTACCTATGTCAATATGTATTTGAGAGAATCTGGCATCTAGTAGACTAAATGTCCGTAGTGGAGCCCTGTTGTGGCGCTGTATCTTTGACTTTTGGCATTGAATGCAGCAACGTAACCAATCTTTGATTTTCTTCTTCATATTGGGCCATATATATCTCTCGCAGATGAGTTTAATGGACGCTGCGCTGTTTAGTAGATGAGATATGTTATGCAAGTGGGAGAATATCAACTTCCGAAAACACTCAGGTACAAATGGACGAAGAGTTGCAGTTGACGTTTCGCACAATAATGGAATGTCTGATAACAGACAAGTTGTGGGTGTTAATTTTATGGAGCTACTATCTTGCAGAAATTTCTTCACCTCTGATCACTGGCTTGAACTTTGGCGAACTCCACAACGTCTAGGAATGGATAATAAGTGATTGAATTTACCTCTGTTCTTGACATTGCATCTGCAATCACATTTTTAGATCCCTGGACATGTAGTAGGTCGGTTGTATACTGGGAGATGAACTCCAGGTGCCTTTGCTGTCTGGAAGAACATTTCTCAGGATTTTGTTGGAAGGCAAAAATCAATGGTTTCTGATCTATGAAGACTATGAAAATTCGGCCTTCTAGACTGTATTCAGATTTCCGGAATAAATAGAGAATAATTTTCTGTCGTAAATAGACCACTTTCGTTGGCTGCTGTTCAACTTCATTGAGAAAAAGCAATTGGTTCCCAATGCTGATCTCCTTACTGCATCAGGTCCCTCCGATTGCCATGCTTGACACGTCAACCCAGAGACTTAGCTTTGCCCCTGGAATGGGATGGCGAAACAGTGTGGCCTTCGACATGGCCTCTTTGGTAGCCAAGAATGCTATGATACTAAGTAGTCTATGATACATTGTACCCTGACCTTCAGGGGTTCGATGTCATGTTCTGAAAGCTGGAAACACAGAAAATCTAAGGTCTTGGAAGCAAATGTGCATTTATCGACATTGATGCATAACCCATTTTCGGCGGGTTTGGAGAATAGATCGTCGAGCCATTGCAGATGTTCTACTTTGTTTTCTGAAGCCACCAAAATGTCGTCAACGACGACATAAACTCCTGAAAGGTCCCTGGTTACTTCATCTATAAAGCGCTGAAAGGTCGCAGTATTACACATTCCAAACTGCATCCTTGTACTTTCGTACAGACCGAGTGGAGTGAATATAGCTGTCTTGTGGACATCGCCAGAGTTGATAGGGATCTGATGGCAGGCCTTTATGAGGTCGACTTTGGTGAATAATTTAGTGCCATGAAGTTCTGCTGTGAAGTTTGTGATGCATGGGATTGAAGATTTTACCTTAACTGTTCGTGCATTTAACGTACGGAAGTCTCCGACTGGTCTCCAGTTCACTGACACCTTCTTGGGGACCATATGGAGTGGGTATGCATAGTTGGTCTTGAATGGTTGCATATGGCCCAAGTTTAACATGTTCTCAAACTCTGCTTCTGCCATTTTGTGTCGATCCGGTGCTAATCGTCTCGGTTTCGTCGTGTTGTGCTTAACAGGACTGTTGAAGTCGGCCAGCATACAGATGGCGGGGTATTTTTGTAACAGTTTTAGATAAGGTGTTTCGTGACACGAAATGGTTTTACCGAATGGAGGGCAGCTTTAATGTCCTACTGCTTGAAAATTGATTTTCAAATCTCTTAAACATTTGTGGCGAAGATCTGGCACTAATTCAAAATAATGGAGGAAATCTGCTCCAAGAATAGTTGTTTTAACACTTGCAAGTAAATATGTCCAATAGAATTGTCGCCTGACATTAAGGTCTAAAGAAAGTGTTTCCTGCCCATATACATTAATAGTGCTGGAATTAGCAGCAAAAAGAGTAAATGTGGGAGTATTTCTCTTTTGAAATTCATTTGCTGGGATTAAGGATACGTCTGATCCGGTGTCGACCAAAAACGAAACATTTGATTATCGGTCTCGAATGAGGATGGAGGCAAAGAAGAAGTCGCCTCTACTCTTTACTGTCGTCGTTTTCCTACCACGAAGAAGGTTTAACAGATTTATCTTTTTTACACTCTTTACCAAAAGGCCGGTGATACCAGCATACAGAAGGAACCTAACCTCTATCGCATTTCCGGATGCCCCCGATACTGCAAAAGTTTCAACTGGGGTTGGCGTAGCCTCTGAAACCGGATCTGAAATTTCAGCAGCTTTGTCTAAAAAGAGATCCGAAACAGCGGTTAGAATTGATTACACCCTAGATGGCAATCGCTACAAGAACATTTCCAACATTAATTTTTCTGGAACGTTTAAAGTTTCGGCGCGACGTTTCACATTTCTCAAAAGTTCTGAAGATCAGTGCGAACCTAATTCTTCCCCTGACAGAAGTTGTCGGATTTCTTGTGTCGAAGATTCACCCGAATGATTCACTAGTTCTTTTTTTAATTTGTCGTAGGGATCTTTATCGTCTGGTTTTATAAGTATATCTCGAACTAACGATGCAACATCCGGTGAAATCTGTGAAACGATATAATTGTATTTAGTCACAGATTCAATTATTGGTTTCAGCGTAGCGAGAGCGAAAGTGCTTTCACACATTATAAACCATAATGCAGGTTCAGATTTATTATAAACAGGGATTTGGACAGCACTTACTTCAGAGATGATAAAAGAGTTACCAAAACACAAGTATTCGAAAACGATAGTGCCTCGTTAATGACACTTATTTTTACCGCCGATCAATGACATTTATTTTAAAATGACACTTATATTTTTTCCCCTAGCACACTTGTTTTACAGACGTGTAAAACAAGTGTGCTAGGGGATCTTGAAAATAAAATAACAAACGTTGTGTGTATAATATCCCTTTGATTGAAGATCACTACTTTCCATAATATTCACTACGTGAAAATGATGATTTGCTTCGATGAAGGAATGGATAACGCAAGATGAACCAAATCAGAAATCCGCACATGGAAGTCACGTCGGGTCACCATTTGTAGTGTATTGGTTGTTCGCTCGACGTCCAAATGAAAATTGATGATATTGACTCCAATAAATAATTACAGATTTGTAGGTTAATAAAAAATTATCAAAAGTATTTTATTTGCATCGAATGTCTATTCAGAGTTGACATCTCGCTTCTACATATATTACTTGCCACAAGGAAAAAAACAAACTTACATTCTTGGTGTTGCCATAAGCCTTAAGATTATTTTGTTTGGTACTCATTCTTATTAATATGTCAAATTATTATTTCGCTCATCCCGCGCTCATATATTTGTTACATTGTGGTTATGTTTTACTTCCACTACTTCTGAGACATGCTTTTTTATTATGCCTGTGAGTGCCCAGATTAAAGTGTTTATTTGTTAAATAGAGGGTTTGATTAAAATATTGCAGGTTGCATCTCATACTATAGCCTACCTTTATACTTTCATGCTTATCACTGTGTTTTCCATAAGAGTAGGAGATAATGATAACGTGTCTATTTATCACTAAAGCATGGATCACGGCATGGATGGCGGTCAATCGAATGGTAGTCCCAAAATTTTTGTGAGGATTGTATATATGTCTTCAATGTTAATTATTAATTTATTAATGAAATTTGATTGGCACAGTCTATATATAGTAGAGTGTACGATATGGCGACGTGTCACCATGCGCAACCGACTACGCGACCCCCTCCTCACTCAGTTCGACGCTATTGTTTACTACGGTACACATAACCTGTGCTGTATTATTTTTTGTATTAATTGTAAATAAATGCTTATTTTTTAAATAAAGTCACCATTTTCTATAAGAAATTCGTAATAATTTATTTTTTCATTATGCTATATTTAGTTCCTGTAATAATTTTGTCTTTTATGCATATTACTTGTACGAACACGATGTTTCACATCTGCCAGGCGTCTCGTGACGGCTCACTGTTTTTTGTTCTAGATTTGGAAACTGTACCATTCTTGAGATATGCTTTCTTAAACTTTAAAGTGTAGGGATTCATTTCAAGCTGTTAGTTTGGCTACATACATTGATACCTGTGAGTATAATTGGTAAAGCAGTTTGGGTGATTTCCCCAATTAATGGAGTTTTTTCCATATACTAGAATGTCACATGCAAGTTCGGTATTAAAAGAGAATTCGGTATAAAAGCCAAAAAAAAATTTTTAGAAAAGTTTTCAACAAAGAATTTAACAGTTGTAATACTAGTAAAATAATCACCATTGTTGAAGTGTGAACATAATTCCGAAGGAAGAGAAAAATTGAAGAACAAAAATAAGGTGATGATAACCTAAAATTAAAGGATGAAAGATGAAAGAAGTGTGACATTAATATTGGATGTACAGAAGTGCCTGCCGGCACCTGGATTTACAAACTCTCGTTGTTTTATCTAAAAAAGCTAGGATATTTAATAAATTTGGCATGACATTATAAGTAAATTTTTTGGAAACACTTAAAAACTTGGATTTTGGATAGTTGAGTGCATATAGAATTCTAAGTATAAAAAGACTAAAGAGAGAATAATTTGGTCAGATAATTGTTTGGGATAAAACAGAAATGTTATTATATTATACTGTTATTTTTGGGTCTGTACTTACACATGTTTTGAAGTAGATATGCTTCATTGAAATTTACAGAAAGAAAAAAATTATTAAATTCCACATTATAATTTCACAAAATTTAGAACATGGCATTAAACTTTGTAAAATAAAATAATTTGGAGAATCATTTTAGCTAGAGACACAAAAATGCAGGTTTCATTACCTGTATTTTTGTGTCTGGCATTTATAATTTCCAAATGCGGCTGGCTGCAAGTCAAGAAATGCAGTAATGGGGTAAAATTCCTGCTGTACCTATTAACCAATAATATTTGTATTAACCTTAAGTAGTACCAAACAAGGTCTCATTTTAAGCGAAATTTTATCATAAATGAATCAGTAAGTATGCCTATTTTGTGCACCCAAATTTATATAAAAAAAAAAAAAAAAATATATATATATATATATATATATAAATGTATTGAATTTTTTTCTCCTAATTACATAAATATGGTAACATGTTGTAACTAAATTTTTTCTCTGTCTACATAAAAAATGTCATTATAATAAAATTAATATTTTTGGGGATTATCATTATTTTATAGACATGGTGCGAGCGCCAAGGTTACGTGATAGTCACCTGCACGCTTGAGGGGTTAAAAATTATAGTTACAGCAATGTCAAGTTTTATAAAAATACTTAAAAGCATAATACTCTATGCGGCACATTTCTACCAAATTGTCTTAAGTATTTAATCAGATTGATTTCATGACTAAAATTTAATTATGGTTAAAATTAAAGTTTTAATAAAGCCAAAAATTCTCTGCACAAGTATATTGTGTTCACAAATCGCTTCTCCTGAAAAATAATGCTTTTACCGTTAACATTATTCTGCTTCTCAAATACAGAAATAAGCAGGTTTTTGATAATATGAAAAAATTAAATGACAAAGTTTCTCGTATACCAAATCACTTACAGCTTCTGACATAACCTCATGTCACAATGTTACCATATACTGAGTGTCAAAATGGAAACACTCATTAGTTCAAATAGAGTTGACAAACAAAACTATGCAACGGAAATAACGTGAAGGCCGAAACAGGACATTGCACTACAGTTAAAGCAATATAAATAAATGTTTACTAAGAACAATCAAAGTCAAAATAATTGAAGCAATTATTCAGTCTAGTGTACATTGCAAATCCTTAATGGAAGTAAACTTAAAAAGTAAGTGGAGTACCTTATTGTTAACAGGATATCCCAGGGTGAAGAGAGAGAGGCTGATCTCATTGATGAGCTAGTGACCTGAATATTTTTTTATATAGAAAAAATTGTCAAAATAATTCCTGTTTCATTGGCTGTTTAAAATAGTGGCTAGTATTAATATATGATCTGAGTGGTTAACCGTTATAAAGACGATGGAACTTATGATTCATGATAAATTATGGTAAAGTAATTGTTTTACCTTAAATTACATATATATATATATATATATATATATATATATGTATATATATATAAATGTAAATATATTTACACAATAGATCTCTCTGTCTGATCATTTACAATTTGGGTTCTATTCGATTGGTTTTTATGTGGTTTTTGCCATTATGTAATTTGTTTGTGTAAGAAATATTAGTACAGGTGTTGAGGTTACGGTGCCATGTTTATGAGACGCGTCCTAGACTGCAGACATGCAGGAAGCCCTTCGATGGCGAAGTAATGTTGGTATTGGATATCTGGTCTGGTCTGGTCATTATATAACTAAAGTTCAATATTTGTAATACTCTATGTGAACGGAGCTGTGGGCAAAAGCCAGCATATAATAAAACACAAAGTATTGTTGTGACTCAGTTTACAACCGCTGCGATGCTCGCAAAGCAAATATTTTATTTAAAAAAAAAACATCAAAGATTAACACACATTTTACACCAGATTCCATGGCATACACATGACAGCTACTTAACACATTTATAAATTGTTAGTAATATATAATAATCATAAACTTTTAGAGTTATAACATTGCATCAAACAATTTTTATGATCATAATATAAAAAATACATTTACACTTCGATACAAATAAATACTTACAAAAAAAATGTTGTCAATTTATAATTATAGAATATACATTATTATGCATTTTTGATGAGACAAAATAATAATTGCATTGTAGTTTATTAAAATAGATGATTTTGACATTCAATTTAAAATTCTGATAATTTGAAAATTAAAAATTTTACTCTTCGTCAATATAATTAAAAGCAATTATTTTTTTAATCTTATTCTGAAAATTTATCTATTATCCATTCACTTAAATTTAGATACATCATGTGACAAATAGTTCATTGCCTCAGGACAGACAAATTTAAATGAACTTACTGTAATTAACAGTGATAAAAGACTATGTAAGTTACCAAATATGAAAAAAATATTTCAAAAAATATACTTCGCCAAAGTTACCATATCCAATTTCCTTAATAGTATAAAAAATTTCAAAAGATAAATACGTAATTATTGTCAAAAGACATAAAGGTATGTCATTTCTTAATTTTTTTTCTATATAAATACGTTTTATGTCTTATAAAATATTAAAATATAATTGGCCTTAGAAATTACAACAGCTATGACAGATCTATTTTAAAAATACTGAGAAATATTATGCTTTTTCTCGACCATAGTTTATTTACAGATAATAATTAAAATAACACATTGTATACGTTACGAAAAATATTAAGTTTCATAATATGGTATTATTGGCTTAAACAGATTATGTGAGCGTATTATAAAGTAAATATTACCTGGTTATTTGAATTAACTATTAACCATCTTCATGTTCACTATAAAGTGTTTAAGAAGGATAAGGAGTTGAAAACATTTTTGATAAAGAAAAAGTTTAACATACATTCATTTGTGTAGTTGATTGAGAATTTTAAAAAAATTGTATAAATACAAATTTAGCTTAGATACATCTATACGACATAAACCATAATTGCATAAACCGGCTGTATAATGAAAATCTGTCTAGATAATGAGCCAAAGTTCGAGTTATTTGTGAGAAACTGATTACTTCAACATTTAACGTAATTTGATTTGAGTAACATAAGTAAATTTCATTTATTGATGGCTTTTTGTTATTTTACAGAGTCGTCTAATTCTGTGAAATGTTTTATTGAATTTTTTATTCAAAATAAAATCAAATTCTATTTTTTAAGTATCTTGATGTCTATTTATCAATCTATATCTCTTTTAGGAAGTAATTTTATATTTTTCTGTATAAAATTACGTTTTAAAGTTCTGGTCAGAATGTCAAAAAAAAATATTAAGTTAAAATAGCTCGAAATGTATAAATATAGAATTAAAATTGGTCAGTTACTTTTAATATTGTAATGAAATATTAAAGTATTACAGGAGGTATTTTTTCATCAGACTTTGCATTTCGTTAAATGTTATTAGGCAAAAATGTTGTTCACTTTTTAAAATTATTTTGTGAATTAATACATTCATTGCCTGAACTTCAATTTTAATGATTTAAGAATATCGTATTTAACATTGTCTTGTTCAAATTATAAAGTATTTGAAACAATAAAACTTTATCATATATTTGACAGTGAATTATATAACAGGTAATAACATCTCATTAATATGTTAAATTCATTCTTATTTTAAGACCTATACCAACTACAAAATAATATATGAAACGTCAGTATAATTTAAAAAAGTCAAATTATATTGCAAAACTATAATAATACTCAATGTGTTGCAACAGAAGAAAAAAAAATTTCTTAAAACAAAAATTGTATTTACTCAGCGCAGGTTTTATATCATAAGCTAATAAAGTTACATTTATAATTCAAAAAATTATAATCTACTAAGTATATATAAAAATGCATCATTTTGATAAGATTGATTGGATATATTGAAGAACATTTGAGATGATGATATTAAAAATTATAAAATGCATTGTGTTGTCAGATTTTCAAATTTTTATGGCTTTTAATCTTTCTATAAAAAAAAACTATTAATTAATTTAGTTTTTCATTCAAGTTAATAAGAAAAAATAGATGTAATGAAAATTGATAAAAATATCTAAGTTTTACCATGTTATGTATTGAGGACGATCATAAGTGATGATCTGTTTTAGACAACTTAACAGAATGTGTATTCGTTTAATCAATACTTTTAATTAAGGCGATTTTAAATTTCAAATCTAAAATTGTTCTGTACATTTTATGTTTAAAATTAAATGGGCTGACAATTAAGTCATTGCATTTTATAATTTTGAAGCTATCAGCCAAAACCCATAAACATTTTACAGGATGAGATAATTCATAGCGTAAATATTTAAAAAGGTTTCCTTCAATATAGTAATATAGTCATACTATTAGCATGTATCGCAAAGTCAAACAAGGATGTTAAAATTTAAACTAACATATTAACAATCCACGTAAAATAATTAAAAATTATATATAAATTTCTAAACCACATAATCGTCTTACGAGAATCTTACTGCTTCGACCCTTCCCACATAAATAAAATATTCTTTAATCAATTCATTAATCATATTAAAATAAATAGGACGCTCCCCTGTAAGATATATATTTACTTGACTCGAATGGTGCGCTGCTTATTCATGTTCGTCAGCATAAGCGAGATGTAGGATGTGAGCAGGTCGTCCATCTTGTAACCGAGCGATGTCTCGCAGAGCAGTTTGGAGCCACGCACCAAGTTGCCGATGGTCATATGGAAGTATGTGTTGCCTGACGACCAATTGGATATTCGTGTGAAGGGATGCGTTACCAATATGTCCTGGAAATACAAAAAATTATTTAAGTGTAATTACAAAAGATTGTTTTTCTGACAAAAAAATAGTCACTATTAGTAATTGTCATAGTTATAAAAAAACATGTGAATTAAAATTCCATGAAAGGCGCCACTGAACAGAATCAAAATATGTATTGTATAGGGAGACAAGGAGATGTACAGTTTAGCTATACATTGAAAATATCAACAGGAGACTCCATTTTTAACCATAGACAGGTATTTATTGAGCATTTTATGAGAAGTATATGTTGAATCTGGTTATAAAAATCTCTGATGTATATTAGGTTCGATACAATACGCTAATACACTAAGCTAAATATTTCACTTGAAATCCTATTGATTCATTTAACTATTTGAAACATTTCGGTATAATAAATAAAAGATGGATGCTTGCAACTTGTACATTATGTGAAACCGACTCCATGAGTATTCTGGCATTCATTTGGCCTTTCTTTCTCATATTGAATTATATAAGAGTGAGTAAATAATATATATGAAACTCATTAGAATCTTGTTTTATTAGTAACTAGTGTTAAAACAAAGTTAATAATGATATTTGAGGAATATATATATATGTATATATATATATATATATATATATATATATATATATATATATATATATGTATGTATGTATGTATGTATGTATGTATGTATGTATGTATGTATGTATGTATGTATGTATGTATGTATGTATGTATGTATGTATGTATGTATGTATGTATGTATGTATGTATGTATGTATGTATGTATGTATGTATGTATGTATGTATGTATGTATGTATGTATGTATGTATGTATGTATGTATGTATGTATGTATGTATGTATGTATGTATGTATGTATGTATGTATGTATGTATGTATGTATGTATGTATGTATGTATGTATGTATGTATGTATGTATGTATGTATGTATGTATGTATGTATGTATGTATGTATGTATGTATGTATGTATGTATGTATGTTTGTACGTATGTACGTATGTACGTACGTACGTACGTACGTATATATATATATATATATATATATGTATATGTGAGTGTGTGTGTACCTATTGTTTGTATATTAACATTATTATATCAGTATGATTTGTCACCGTTTGCATTATAATGTTTTTGTAATGGTTAATTTTCTAATGATTTGTCATTTACAGAAGTATCCGAGTTGATTTATGTAGACTAATATTATTTAGTTGCACATTTGGTTACTAGCGTTCGTTTCGTATATTTGAATTTTATTTTTTGTTTTTTTCAATTTGTACGTTTAAATTCCTCCCGTTTTATATTTTCTACGCTTTATTATTATTTAAATTGAATATTTTTGGGGTTTAATTTGTAAAAAAATCTTAATAAGGTGTTTAAATAATAGCAGGTGATGTGTAGTTGAATATGATTAAAATCTATTTTTATTAGAGTATTATTAAGTTATTAAATTTGAATATAGAGCTGTAAAAATAATACTGCAATAACCATATAATTTATTACAGGTAATATTGTTTTTATAATGTTTAATGAAACTGTCATAGAAGTTTTAATTCTGATATATAGTTCACACAGCACCCACTGTTAATTAATTATTACAAATTTATATTATATTTCAGTTATAAATTGATTATATTTTAAAATAAGACTTAATAGGTAAAGTAAATAATTGTAGGTAATTAGTTCGTGTACTTGTCACCAACTAATCAAAGCATTGAGTACTTAATAATTTATCATTCTTTTACAAATTTTTGACCTAAATATATGGCATGTTTTTTTAAATTAATTAGATAATGGATATTATAATGTTGTCAAATAACCACATTTTTGTTTGCTTTTTCTTTTATGGAATGAATGACAGTAAAATCAGTATTATTAGTACTGTAATCAGTCAAAACTCTCAATAAAGTTTAAATAACATAATTAATAATAAAATTTAATTATAAGTATGACTAACCTTTGTCTGTGGATGTATGAGACTAACGCCATGTTTGTTGATGGCAATCAATAATAATTCGGGGTAATTTGGCTCTGTAGTCTGTTTGACTTCAAAGAATGCTGACCCGAACGTCGGCCACCTATATATGACCTTCAGGAAGGTTATTTTTGCATCCTCAGGAGTCATACCAGCATCTTGGTTATAAGAAGCCACTATTGCTCTCTTCCAATCAGCAGAACTTTGCATTTTTATGAGGTCTGCGGGCACCAGCTCCCTCAGCATTTGTCTGCAATGAATAAAAAGTTAATTTTAGTCAGCATGCAGATGATTTGTGTTTTTTCATCATGAAATAATTATGTTATGGCTAAGTGCTTAAAATAAGTGATTGTGTACAGCGGGCAAAACAAGATTATGAAGGATAAAGAAATTTTATGAAAGCAAGATTTATTTGTAATTTGCCAACATTTTTTTTCTACATTTTATAATTTTAACGAGAATTATAAAAAAGTATACTGTACAGCTGTCAGCTGCACACAGTTTCAGTTGGGCGTACAGTTTCAGTCAATGACATTCAACTGTACATATTCTCTAATTCTTCGTAACCTGCAAAGCTCTCGAGTTGAAATTGCAGGCTGAAAAAATCACTTAGAGATGCACATAAGCCTGTATAAGAAGTGCATTTTAAAAATGTCATATTTTTCAGACAGAATATAGAAATTGTCTGGGGCCCATTTAACTATGACAAAATACAATAATAAAGACCTTTGAATTATTTTATTTCTTTAATTGAATACTAATTGTATCAGAGTTATTTTTTATATAGCATACAATTTACTTTCAAGAAATTAACATTCAAGATAATGTTAATTAATGCCAATTTTTCATTTAGAAAAATTATATCGATATGTTTATTATTAGTTTAAAGTTAATCGACTTGGAAGTAAAATCAAATTATTACCTGTGTAGGTAACTCACTATGAAATAATATAATAATATAAGAAAAATATAAATGTTATGAATATAAAATATGATAATGAATTTATCTACTGAGATTTATAATCTAAAATCAAATAACAAGCAATAAAAAGATGGTTCATTTGATAACGGATATGATATTTTGATAAGGCATTTTTAAAAAGAAATATATTATCAGAAGACAAATCCTGTTATCTCACAAACACATGTGCATCGGAAATACCACAAATACATGTGAGTCTTTTAAATAAATTATTAATTTAACAGCAGACAGAATCATCAACCCTTCTTTGTGGAAATTTACCAAGATGTTAAAGAGTCCACCTATACAAGATCCTCCTCTGAAATCGTAAGACTACAAGTCGATAGGAGACTATGCAGAAAGCAGATATTTTCACAGAATACTTGAATGAGGTGTTTAAACCTTTCTCGCAAAATACAATAGAATGAATATATGCCGATAATTGAAAAGGACGACGAGGTGGACATAGCAGCAGGTAAAATCTTCAGGCTATGACGATATTACAGGACAAATTATAAAATGACTGCCGGATTTAACCCTATAAAAGCTAAATGTCTTTTTAAGACATGTCCTAAAACCTGGCAAAAGTGCAAAAGTAATTGTTACACCAAAATTAGGAAAACCATCTGTAGAAGTGACATCGCACTGACTAATATAGCTACTTCCTATTATGTCAGAGGTCTTGGAAAAAGTACTGCTGAAAGGATTAAATAGTGTTACTGAGGAATGACAACTGCTCCCAAATCACCAATTTAGATTTAAAACTAAATACCCAACAATAGACCAAGTACACATAACAACAACAAGTGTTTCATCATAAACAAGATCGAAAACATGATTGAAGACGAAACGTTTTGCACAGCAGTATTTCTAGATATGGAACAGGCATTTGATAGTCTGACATGAATATAAACTTCATAGAAATTTGCCAGAATTATACTATGAGACTCTCAAATCTTATTTAGATAACAGGAATTTTAAAATGTGTTATAACAAACAATACTTTCATAATGGCAGAAATTCTTGCAAGTGTTCCATTGGGCAGAATACTTGGTTCAGTGTTACTTGATAATCAATGAAGAAGTAATGACAGCAACCATCGCTGATGACACGGCTATCATTACAATTACCAACCATATATCACAGTCTATAAAATACTTCAAGGAGTGATAAATAGAATAAGTAAATGGACACAAAAATGGCATATTAAATTAAATGATACAAGTTTACTCCTATTAATTTTTCATGTGGACTTAGCGCATTTAAATTTGGGGATATAGTAGGAAAATAAACACCGAGCAAATACAAACCTTTCAAAATAAAGCGCTGCAGAGAATTGGCAATACCCCATGATACATATAAAAGTGTGACCTACACAATGAACGAGTTCTAGAAGTGAGCAAAAAGTCCACTAGACACATCATGTGGTTGCAGAAATATGAAAAACTTGAAAAGGAAACGGTCCTGAATGTGCCAGAAATGTGATGACATCTCAAGAGAACTAAACTTCATGTATTGATAGTCTAAAACCTAGGTATTAAAAAGTATGTGTGAAATTATAAAAATTTTTAATGATGGCCTCCTCATTAATGTAATGAATTTAATTCTCATATTCTCAATTTCTCTAATTCTCAAATAGGCAGGAAATGAACGAATTTAATTATAATTTTTAACCATAGTCCCTAATGTCAATGATAAATACTTTGTTGAAAACGAAATCAAGTCGTGATAAATTTTGAAAATTGCAAAACAAATGTTAATCGTGGTGAAAAAGATTTTACTTTGAAAGAAAACAGTAATATTTACATTGACTAACACAGACTTGGATATATGTCGCCTTTATGTGCGAGCAGAAAATATCAAATGTCATTGAATATAAAAAGATAATGTTAAGGGTGAATATGAGATTAGGGTATTGAAAAACTAAACACTATTGTTTTTTTAATTATCAAAATGTTATTTTGTGCAACCGCTACATTATATTTAGGTAGTATAAATGATTTTGTTTGATTACTTATATATACTGTTTGGCCTTCATGTGAAAAAATAACGGCAGTGCGACTACTAATGAATATTTACAAAAAGCTTTATAACATAAAGAAACATTAATGTTACGTAAATATTGATGGGAATATGGAGAAACACTGATGGCAATGTGGTTATATAAATGTAATGATGGGAATGCGGTTATGAAGAAAATATATCAAAAGGTTGTAAAACCTGTTATGCATGAAGGAAATTATTTAAAAATTAAAATGTTAGGAGTCTTGGAAACATATCCTTGGATTTATTTGGGATGGTTTTAAAAGATATGGGATATTCTAAATATATAATGATTTTATAAAGGAGAAAGTTACTTGTTTGTTTTTTAAAGTTTCGCACAAAAATTGGCATGAAACTTTCAGCATTATATAATTTGTGGTATCCAGATAGATGTATGGTATAGAATATCTTTATAGAATATGTGTGTAATGAGAAATAAAAATTTTAGTGAAGTAACTCTAAGCTTACCATGTACATTTTTAAGTTAAAGTTTACATATTAACTAACAAAAATAATTTTTTTTGTTACAAAATTGGACCAATTGGAAGTATGTTCTAGTTAAACAAACATCATAACTACATCATAATAAGTTTTGAACGAATTGCACGCAACAATGAAAGCTGTTTATTATAAGTATTTTTATTCTACAAGATTGGGCTGTACAGTTCTGCACTTAACCAAGGCCCAGAATTAGTTACTTAACTGTTAAGAATACATTAATTATTGTTACGTTAAAAAAATGATGTAGATTAAATCAAAACACTGTCATGCTCCCTTTTTGCCAGTGCAAAGCGTCTCGCCATCAGGCTGCTTTTAGGAAATATATTTTTGCAATGCAACAGCATAACTCTTATTGCTGTTTATATAGCAGAGGAGAAGCATGACAGGATTACTAGAACAAGTTAAAAAAAGCACGAGAAAAAAATTTAATTAAAAATTCAGTCTATTTAACGTAAATAAATTTCCCATCATATTATACTCTATAAAGTTTTCTAAAAATGGTTGCTTAATTTCAAACTCGCAACTGAACTACTTACTCGTAGTTATCAGAAGCGCCTCAAAAGAAAGGATGTCCTAATCTCCTGATTACGAGTAGATGCTCTCATTGGAGGGAACACTCTACCTGACCTGTCGCCCACAAAACATCCGCTAAAAGCAAATGCTGATTGCAGATTATAATAGAGAAAAAAAAAATTATAAACAGGAGTAAATGATAAAAAATATCATACGGCCTTTTATGTCAAAATTTTCATTTAATAATGAAATTAGTTTTAGCGTTTTCAGATATCACTTCAATTTTAAGTCAGGCCAGTGTATATTAGTATTTATTGGGGTTTCTTTAAGTAAAATTACTCTTACGGTATAGCCTGGAGTTCCTGTTTGTTGTCACCCCAACGAGCGCGGTAGGCCAAAGCAGCCAGCCTGGCAGCTTCGTCACGACCACAGCGATGGTAGCCACGTAATAGCTTGGGCAACTCTTGGTGGAAGTGGAAGATCACGTCTGCAGCTCGGTCCTTGCCAGGCACTGTGTTCGTCCACAATTTCTTCATGAAGAATACCTGAAAAAGTTCAATATGGATAAACGGTATTGATATTTGCAGGGATCCATGTCTCAAATACGAAATTCTCGCAATGAGTCTCTACCCTGAGCCCATCAATATAGAGTATATTGTGTCACTTAAATCATTTGACATTATGATGTGATATTTTACTGTATTCAGTATTCAATAAACTTCTTTCGTGTTTCAAACGATCTATACAAATAAAAAAACAATAAAAGTAAAACAGTATTTATACAAAAGATGTTTTTTAAAAAAATTATTTTGGGAGACTATTAATAGACTATAGAGCTGTTTTTGACACTTTTGTCTTATCAGCTTGTTTGTATACTTGGTGGATTTTTCTACTAAATCCGATCAATAAATGAGCCGGATCTCAGTTTTGTGATCTGTGAACTTTATATGTAATTTACAAAATCAATCTTCACTTATATAAGTACCATCGTTATCTGTCAATTGTCGCCAGTGTGTATGCGATAGATAAAATTCCTTCCTTGTAGAATTCTTTGGGCCCTTGACTGAAAAATTGAGTAAGTTCCACTTTAAGATAGTTTGTGTTTTTAAATTTTTGGGCGCGGGCGAGAGTATGATGGAAGGAATAGTACAGTTTATCTAATTGACATGTAAAAAATACATGAAATTTTTCTAAATATAATGTAGGAGGAGAACTATCGAAGAGATGAAAATTTCCTTCCATGAATCTTTGGAAACAACGTTTGGTTGTGTTATAGGATAGTTCTTAAATGACTGAATAATAAGTAAAGTATAGAAATTTACTGGCATACCTGATATGTAAATTGAGGTGTCATTCCATCTCTAGTAGTCCGCGCTTTCTTGATCCAATCAGTGAGATGCCTAACGAAGTCAAAGAAGAAGTCACCCTCTGGAACGGATATCACCTTATCGGCTATTTTAACAAACAAACTAAATCCTTCACTAGATCTCAGATTCAACCTCTGCGCTATGTTCTGGCAGAAATCCTTCGCCCTCGTCGAGGAATCCACTTCGAAAGCTTCATCAGTATCATCGGGGAAGTAAACTTTGTGGAATATTTGAGTTGTCTTATGCTGAATTGCTTCCACCTCGACTTGATGTGGTGGATATTTCCTTTGGCCATTCCTTAAAGTTTTTTGAAGCCTTTGCAGGGAATCCTGTGATATAGGGTACCGCCTTGTCCGCAAGAACAGCGTAAGTTCCCTGAGTAGGCCTTGGCTGCATGCAAAAAGACCAGTAGCCAGCCACATAAGCTCCCAGCCCCTTTCCTCAGACATCCTGTTCCTGTTATCTGTAAGCTGTTTCATGATCTGACAGTAAATTTCATCTCTTAAGATTTCATGTTTGAGTGGTCCATCAAATATGTGATCTGTGTATTCATTTCCGACTCTCTGTCTCTTTGATGGTAAATCACCCATGTATTTCAATATCGCAGAGAAGGCGAAGCATGCTTCTTCTGCTAGCTCTTCCTTAGCTTGAAGCTTCTTAAGTAAAGGTTGCTTTATAGGCTCCCTACTGTGTTTCCACAATTCGTCAGTTCCGCCACGTTTAGCAGTACTAAGAGTCAGGGCCTTTGAGACAGTTCTTTTAGGTGGAAGACGGAAGTGATCAATTGCATATTCCATTAAAGTGTGAGGTTTATCTCTGACATCGGTACCATTATAAGTTGCTACCGGCATACGTCGGCCATGTGAAGCACCTTCGAGGCAGAATAATGCTAAAACATCTGGTGGAGGTTTCGTAAGAGCCGGCAGTACATAAACTGTTTCAGCAGGGAAATCACCGCGCTCCATTGTTCTTTCACATCGACCAATACACCAGCCGTTATTCAATACTGACTCCCCAGTGCTATCTTCTTCGAGTACTATGAGATCTCCTTTCTGGAATGTCAAGAAACTAGAACCTTCACCTGGAGCTTTGTAGTCTTGGAGAGCGATGACAAATTTTGATCTCTTTTTCAAGCCTTCAAGGAAGTAAACAACCAAATCCCTGATATCTTCAGCATTAGGGCTCTGGAAAGTAAACTCCTCTCCTCTGACTGTTGACAAACTGAAGGTCTGAGTGAAAACTTTGTTGGTTTTCTGACTAGAAACAGTTGTTATCTCTGGGAAGGATAGTTCCAAGAGAACTTGTTCTTGGTCATCGACCACGTAAACTCCGGTCCAATTGACCGCTATAATCACATCATTTTTAGGTAAATTTGGTCCAGAGTTTCTGTACGCTTCATAGAACCTTGAAAAGAGTAAAGGCCATTTGAATTTAGCATAGCTTACGACATCCTCTTTCACTCGGAAGGCTGCGATTTTCTCTTTAAGATAATAACTTTTCTTGTAAGCCTGAACGACGAGTACTCCCCATCGGTCCACAGCTTTTTCTACTCCAGTCAAACAGTAGTCGGGTATATAGTTGGGAAGTAAAGTGTATAAACGATCGGTGTTCATATCGAGAGCATATTCTATATAGTATTGCTGTGCAGCTATCATCGCCAAATCTTCTTCTTTATCACATCTATATTCCCCAAATTTTACACCTCTAACTACTTGTTGATAAATCAGATTGGTAGCAACTTGGTCTTCTGTGGGATCATGCCATGGTGCAAATATTTCTTTTCTAAAGAACAAGCGCCAAGGGGCATTGCGTTCCTGCGCACCTTGCTCCTTAGCATACTGTTCACACTGTGATATAGCGTCCATTACATGATCTCCACCACTGCCTAATGAACTGACTTTGTCAAAAAGAGCTATGTATAAGGAGAAACCGAATTGGTCTCTTAAACCTATTTTGTCTGACAACTGATTGCATAATTCCCTCGCTGTCGTAGCAGAATCTGCCAGCAATGTTTTAGTGTTGCCATCCATAAATGTTATAGGTAACATTATTGGTTTTTTAGACTTGGTAGCTTGTAATTCTAACCAGGATGGTGGCTGATTGCGTGTACCGTTGTTGAAAGTTCTCTTCAATCTATCTTCACAATACGGCGCATAACCTGGTGGACCTTCTCTAATAAATGCTCGGAGATAGTTGACAAACTTCTCACTGGGCGCAAAGCAGCCCACACACAGGGAAAGGAGTATCCAGCCTCGTGCGTGCGATGATTTGGATGGATTGTTAGTGAGCTGCTTGCAGATTTGACAGTAGATTTCATCTCGTAATTCTGCCCTAAGAATACCATGGCCGATGATGAAATGCAACTTTTCTAGGTTTGAGGTTGGTCTCGATTCTAGCCAAGACTGATAGCTATCTGCAGTATATTCTTCATCCTGAAACATAAATTGTTTTATATTTCTAATGTTAAATTAATATTTGTAAAGGATAGTGAAAAAGAGATATTTAAGAACGATGTATTAACATTTAAAATGTTTTAATTTCTTATTATAGATTTATAAAATTAATACTAATAAATAAAACAAAATTTGCAAACAAATTCTGGTGAAGTTGAATATATATCATAATATATATCATAATCATTGTTCAGTAGCACTTTCGTAAACAATCGCATGACATGATTTATATTTAACAACTATTCTCATATTGAATATATTTGGCGTTAATTTTGTAGAAATTCATTATTCATAATTAAATGAAACTACGTGATGTAGTATTATTTCTACTTTCTTAAATTTCTTTACCACGACCTAGGTTTCGTTGTATTACAACATCTTCAGGTGGGATATTAGCAAAGATCTTTGCACATCACACACACACACATATATATATATATATATATATATATATATAAGATGTTGTAATACAACGAAACCTAGGTCGTGGTAAAGAAATTTAAAAAAGTAGAAATAATACTACATCACGTAGTTTCATTTAATTTTGAACTATTCTCATGCTAAATTTGTCTTTATACATAAATTCTAAAATTAGATGGTTTTCTCTATTGTTGGATTACTGTGGAAGTAGTATCTATTATAACCAGCGCAATATAAATATATATGTACTTTATAATCATTAATGAAATAAAACTTAAACCAAACATTTATTGATATCACGAATTTTGAAACTATTATCTCTACAGAAACCGTAAAATTTATAGACACAGTCTGATTTTTTTGTCATAGTTTCATTATCCAAACAAATATAAACTAGACAACACCTCTGTTTTTGTCACAAAGAAATTAAAATTACCAAAACAGCATCTTTTTATTCCACATATAATATATATATATATATATATATATATATATATATATATATATATATATATATATATATACATACACACACACACACACACACACACACACACATATATATATATATATAAATATATGATAGCTTCACCATATATTTTAGCACATCCATTTTATTTCTAATGTCTTGTAGAATGTTATATGTTTTGATTTAACAAACAAATGGACTGCACACATTATTTATAGTGTTTTTACCAAAATGTGAAATAAAATCTATTATTCAAAATTGTGTTAAGAAACTTTGAAGTAAGTAATACTCTAATGTATTATTATTTTTACACCTTGGTTAAAATCCAATACACTTAATGCACATTTCGTGGTGTGTTTTAAAATTATTTATTTTAGATAATCTGAGTGCATAGTCATGTATTAGTTTAACTTGTTTATCTAAACTGATTCCAGTTTTTTTTATTTATTTAACATAAACAAGAGGTAACCTTCACAAATGAAAGCAGAGTGGCGCCAGTGATATGTAAACCATTATCAAAGCTTTCTATCTGTATTTGATCTGCCTAATGGGTTTGACAGTTTCATTTACTTTGTCAAAAACGATAAACTTAAGGGTTCTTTTGATGGTACCGACTATTGTCTAAAATTTTAATGGATTTTTAACCGCTTATCGTAATATTTTAGTGGTTAGTAACTATAAAGTATTTTGTTGTACCATGAAAGTATTTTTAATCCGATAACCGGAATGCTTCGAGAATAATGAGCATACTTTGTCTCGACGCGATAATACGATAAGATGTAAATTTGACGCAGTACATCGAAAATTAATTAACATTAATTTGTGCGTAGTTTCATTTGCTTATTGCTATTAAAGGTTACGGTTTTATTTAATGATTATTATGATATTTTATAGACTTGTCCTTGATTTTGAGATAACCAATGTGAAAACAAATTCCAATGCTTACTCGTTAGTTAACTTTTGTTTTGTAATTTAGTGGCATAATTTGATTTATAGTAACTTCATAAATTCTACAGATGATCCAAAATATATTTTATAATAAATTTAAGTTTTGTTTCTGGAATGCATAAAATGTATTAATAGTCGATCTTTTAAACTATTTTTAAAAATTAGTTTTGGTTTGCATGGAAGCAAATTTAATATTTAAAGCAATAACTCTTCAATATTTATAATTTTATTATATAATTGACCTAGTTCAAAGTTGTGATACCGATATTACCATTCATTTATTGTTTAAGAGATTTATCATCGCATTGATTATGTTCTATAATTTACAATCGGTGCAAGTATGTCAATTTTGTTCAGCAATAACTTCTAAAACTTGTTGGTTCAGAAGTTGGTCCAGAATTGAAAACGAATATTATTACATAGGCGTGTTTTATCCAAATAGCAAAAATTTGATCTTTTTATTAGACTTTGACATCAGAAATTCATCTTCGATAAAACTATGTTTCAAGAGCTATCAAGAAAAATTTTGAGCTCTTGAAATATCTAGTATTCTTCTTCTTTGTTCTTTAGTCAGGGGTTTAATGTCATTCTCACTGCCCATTTACATAGCCTCCTATTACCGAGTGTACCTATTCCAATTATCTTAATTAAAGTTCCCTAATCCAAACACGTAAAAAAAGTGAATACTTTAAAACTTAGTAAAAACTATGTTTACTTAGTCACAAGTAGTTAAAATTTTCATGCATCCTATTTAAATCTTTCATGACTTGCGTCACTTATATCCAGTATCCAATAAATTGTTTACATTAGCTAGCACTGATTATATCCGTTATCCACTAAGTGCTTTACAGTGGTTAGCGCCGATTAAATCTAACATTTGCATTTATTGAACCTCTAATTTTCAATAAATATTATATTAGGTATACGTATTTAACATTTTTTTATTGAAAAATAAGAAATTATGGTATAGCAGGTGTTTTTTCAGTGTAAGAAGTTGGGTTTGTAGTGTAGCAAATAGATCCATTTGAAATAAAAAAAAAACAGAAAACAGAAGCTATTATATGATCAAAGAGACCGAGGAAGACAGAAAAAGATCCTACAATCAAGACAACGCATTTTAAAGAAGGGTAAAAAATTAGGAATGTATTGAGAAAAACGCTTTTAAAGTTTCGATACGCTTTAAAAGTTTCGAGAATAATAATATAATTTATTTCTTTTACAAATCTGTTATAAGCTAACAATGAACTATGCGTGAAAGGAGTTCATCTACAAACACCACAAAGGGACACATATTGTTGCGCATATGACTATTCCTTGGTCTATCTATCTTGAAAACTTTCACACGGAATGAAGTGGCAGTCGAATTATTAGTTTCCACAATCTGTTAAAATTATGCCTGGTTATGAAAGAACTTAAGTTTTTGCTTTTTAGGAAAAATAAGCTAGTCGTCCTATATGAAGCTGAGACCTGGACGCTGACCAAAAGCAAATATAACCTGCTAAATATATGGTAAAGGAATATTTTCAGCAAAATCTAAAGAGTTTATTGTGAGAACAAAAAAAGAATGATCAGAATCAAAGTGGAATTGAAAGCCCTTTTCTGGGCTTCTAAACTAGAATCGGACATTAACTATGACAGCAAAAGTGGCTTGGATATGTCCAAAGGGTGGGTTCGAAGTGAGTACTAAATAAAGTCGGCTGAGAGATAGCTCCTGTTAAAAACCGATGCCCAGATGAATTGATGATGTGAAAGTAGAACTATAGAAAATGGGGTCACGAGGTTGGAAATGATTGCCAGTCTATTTGACGATATGTTACTGACAAGGTTTCCAATTGTCTCTAACTTTGGAGATAATAATAATAATTTGCAAAGAAAATTCTATATAATGATTTTAAATGAGATATGTTTACCATGCAAACAGTCTTTCATTTTTGAGGATTGGTTTTAAATCAATGCTCGCAGAGATAGATACTTTCAGTGCAAAGCAGATATTGAAAGTCATTCAGATTAAAGTCCACTTTAGACACAATGCTGCCAAATATGTCGGGTTAGAATACAGCGTTGCTTAAATATCAAACAACAATTTGCTAGTTATCAGATTTAGCTTATTATCTAGAAAATATTTAAAAGATTAATAACAACGTAATTTCGGGTGCATTGTAGATTTAAATGGTCTTTGTCTTCATCTGATAATAAATTTTTCGTCTTTTATGAAATCGTTCAGATATTATCTCCTACCAAAGTAGAAAACCAACAAGTGTATTGTGATTACATATTGATGCGATATCCTATAAGGTAGGACTGTTTGATGAGCGTCTCTACTAAAAGAATTAAGAATATGTATCATAAAATATATAATTTACCTGAATTTTCCATGTCTCAACTTCTACTGGATAAACTAGTACATAAATGTATGCTTTGTATCATATGAATGGAACTACACATTAATATGTTCTCAAATATGTCACATTAATTTGTTCTCAAACATTTTAAAAATCCTACGTTTGTGTTTTTTCAATGTCAAAACTGTAAAGTTACAAATTTAAGCTTTAATAATGGATTTATTAAATTTGTTGAAATTGGTTTGAAAAAATGTGAACTGCATTTATTTGTAATTTAATTTTTAAAACGTCTTGGCAAAGTTTTAAAAGTGAGTATGATTTTTTCTTTTTGACCTTTTAAGATCACTGAAATGTCTGTCTGTCACAGCCGTTTATCTCAGAAATGGCTTGACGTAGAAACTTTGGCAAGTTTGAAATTTGCCTTAGTATTAAAGCACCTGTATATATTTCAATAAGTAGAATTAAAAATATTTATATTGAATTTTAGAGCAGAAATTAAATATACGAAATTTTTTTTTTTTAAATTCATACTGCAGTGTATTGGTTGAAAATGTATAAAGGTGTCAAAAATATTTTTTTTATAATTTTAGGTAATTTAATTATATTAGGTATTATTTATTGCGTTAGAAAGTCCATATTAGTGACAATTCATGATAAAAAACAATTTATGAAATGAGGTATGAAAAAAATGAGGGGTCAACTGTCGATTGTGAGTCAAACTTGGACTTTACCAGTTTTATTAATATGGGTAAAACGTGGTTATTTGTTTAGATGGTAAAAATTGTAATTAATTTGTTTTTAATAGCAGGACGGGGAAATTAGATTATATACTCTATTAGAATCATTCTATTAGTCCATTTTGTCTATCAGTCCGTCACAGCAAATTATGAATTAATGTTCAGATTTAAATAAATTTCCAGTCCCAAATGCACATGATTTTTAAAAAAGGTTTATTAACATTTGTGCTAAAAAAAACAAGACTGTCCATCATCTACTTACAAAAATATTTGCGTACATTGGTCACATACCTCAACACGAAGAAGATAGCCTAAAAAAGCTATTCCTTGAGGACAAAATAGTGAGAGACTAAAAGGTTGTTTTCTGGCTAGATATTCAAATCAAATATGAAAGCTATATGATGCACCCTTCAGCTATGCCATATGACATGTGGAAGACCAGGACTGGTGGAAAGAAATAATAAAATTCTGCGAATCTACAATTCCAAGTAGGTATAACTGTCAGTCATGAAGACTAAAACGATGATGAATTTGTTTTTAACATTTTTATTAGCAAAATGAAACAATACTTTGTAACAAATTTTTAATCAGGTAGACTATGCCGTAATAAGGGTAGTGCCAACAGTGCGACTGCAGTTAAATTAAGTGTATCAGATAAATATAGACGTAATGAATCTTCGAAATTATGTAAAACTTTGTAAACTTAACAGACATTGCTTTGGAAAGTAAAGTATATCAATATAGTTCATCTTGCGTATTAAAAATTATAAAAGTTAATGCAGATGCATAATTCTATAATATTGATAAATAGTTCAGATCTAATTTTAGTGAAAAATAATGCATAAAAAGTGAAAAACATAAACTTACAACCAAAAAAATTTGTTAAGAAATTTTGATAATAATTTAGCGATAAAAATTACTTTAACTAAAAGCTCCAATGAATCACATAAAGGCATTAGATTAAACGGATAATAAGATCAAATATAGCGGCCAATCCGATTTACGATATTTAGTAAAACAAACAACTGATAGCAAATCATGGAAATTTCTACTTATCAGCAATCAAATTCTTCATTTGATAAAAATGGATAACACTGTTATGAATCAGAAAGAGCTTTAAATGTGCCGCGTCGAGATGATAGTGGTGTTTAATTTCATTAATTTCAAATGTTAGAAAGATAATTAATGATTCACTGAATTTTCTAATTCACATATGTGAAATGATCCCAGAAATATTATAGCTATTTATAGCATTATATATTTATATACGTAAACAAACATTATATACAATCTGACAAATAGAATATTATTTTTGATACCAAACATTTAATGTGAAAAAATTAAAAATTAAGCGAGATTAACAATGATAAAAGATTCAAATCACACTTTCCATGTGATATTTAAAAAAATCTAGAGTTTTGCTTATGAATTTAAATAAACCATGCCCTAAAAATATTAAACACTTAATAAAAATAGTAAAGCAGCTCATAAAATATATAAGAAAGCAGATTATATATTAAAATAGCATATTTGGGCAATATACAAAAGATAATAAACAAAATAATATATAAAAGAGGTAAGTAACAGCTTTTATAAATTGTAAGTTTACCATTTTAGTCTTAGAGTGTACATGTCTACTACTTGCAAAACCTTCAATTACACTAAACAATACAAAAGGCTTTGAATGGCCCATGCCTCAGGAAATACCAAGTGATGACCTTTTGTTGGGTACATCTATGCTCCGACCTTTTATATGATTCTTGTTCATAGAGTGATAGTTTCTTTGCTTATATTTGTGACAATTGCAAATGTTTTCTCAACTCTGTAAGTTCTTCTTGTTTAAAAGTATTTTAATGTATATTGTTGTAATCAACAATGGTCATTTAGTTGATTGCAAATCTTTTAAAAAGTAAAGTATGTACACATATACTTAAAAATACCAAAGAAATCTTTTGTTTTTGATGTCATTTATCCTTGTCTCGAAAAAAAAACTGTTTCTCTTCTAAAAATTATCCAGTTTTAATAATTTTTTCGTTGTTTTCTTAATAAAAACTTGTACAAGGATAATAGAATACAAAGAAAATTATGGAAATGTATATTGTGAACAAAAATTTAAAACAAGGTAACATCGTACATCCTCTGTATTAGCAAAATAATTGATATTATCACTATTATCACTATCACTCAAAATTTGCATTACGCCAAATTGTGAGCGCACCATAATGTCACTCCCATTATCACTTTCATCACAAGTTGAAAAACGATCATTTTCACTCGAATTATTTTCGTATTCCGACATTATGGGTTAAAAATGTTCTTTTTCTTGAATCCTTTTTATATTGTAATTACTAATAATATTATAATTTGAACTTTATGTAACACGAAGAAAGATAAAAAATTAGCGATGCGTACGAGCAACCTCCCCTACCGCGCGCTAAATAGGAACTGATTTTGCGAGCGCCATCGCGCTCGTCGGCACTCTAACGGTTAAGTTCTTAACATTAGTGAGAATGATACAAACGTTAGTGAGGACACAAAGTTTTTAACTTTAAAGGCTACTCTGAAAATGGATATTGACAGATTGTTTTGTTTAAGAATCAACTTTTTTGATGACTTGGTAGATATATGTTAAATAAATGTACGCACATAAAATTAGTGCGTCAAATTACAGTGTCGGCATTTTTTACCTGTATTTTTTAATGATCAACCTTTTGTCCATTACTCTTAATGGCCTGGCCATATTATGATGTCCGATGTTATAATGTACTTATTTTAATATTTATTTTAACCATGAAAAGATAATTCTTTTAAAACATTTCTTAAAAAAGTATTTCAATGTTTTTCTTCCTTCAAAGGAGTTTTTTCACTTGTTCATTCTTGCATTTGGAATATCCTGAGACCACGACTACCTAAGAGTACTAAGTCTGGATTTCAAGTATGATAGCTTATTTGTCATGTAAAATGAGAGTGAAATATATGTAAATAATGCTGATCAATTATTTCTACATAATGAAACTACGACTTTTGTTTGCTACAGTTTAAAAAATTTAACTAATTAATTTATAAGCTTTCCTTATCAAGTGTTGCTTACCTGCAATTTTCTTCTCACATCTTCCCCAAGCTTATTCTTTCTCTTCAGCGTCAAGGAAACCAGCTTATGCCTGATAGACCTCGGTTTCTGTTTATTGAGGAATGCTTCGGGATCCATGCCCATTAACTGAGCCTCTTGGAATTCTTTGGAGCGAATGAAGTTTCTACCGAGTGTGGCCGTAACCTTCGACATGACGGATGTGTTGTCCCGGTCCATGGTGTGGTAGCGAGGCTCGGCAAGGTCTCCAGTGAATCTTAATATGGTTATCCATAGTGCTTGGGCAGCCTGAAAATGGAGACACTATTTAGTAAAGAAAGTTTTTATACGCAAACAAAAAATGTTATTTTGCTACAGTTATATTTTGGATGAACTAAAATAAGATGCACTGAAATATGATTTCTTAGATTTTAACTTTAATTTGCCAATTAAAATTTTGGGACTATTGGTTTTGAATTAATAACAAGGTTTCTTTTATTATAATCTTATAAACATTTTTATATTATATTAAAATATAAAGAAAGGAGCAAAAAAATATTTTAGAACAAGCAGTGTCAATTTATTTTTAAAAAGTAATGGTATATTATAATAACAGGTACATTGGTATTATTGTGTTAAGTCAAAGACCTTTTATTTTATTTTTCATTCGTTAATATTTACTGATTGATAACTGTTAATACTCAACGACTGATTTTAGTGAAAATTTAAAAGTTTGTTTGTGGGGAAGTAATGTTATTTTATTAAATTAGAGATTATATGAATCGAACATACATCTTTTACATTATTTATTATAGAGGATATTATTAGTTAGGCGAAATTGGCAGATAAATTGATATGAATTATTCAAACTCTTTTTATTTAACATATTGTTATTCAAAGTAGCCTGTTTCATCTACAATTAATTCGTCATAGCATTTTATAATATTTATAGATATATTGCATACGAACCAATTGATCGCCCTGAGTATGCAATGGCAACAAAGGATGCTTTAGTGGCTTCCTGGAGTACTGATGCGTGATGTTGCCTTGGAAGTATGTGGCTGCAAACTTCTGAAACTTGAACTCGGACAGATCTTCCTCATCTTCCGATGTTGTTTGCATCGGCGTTATCATCTGGAATGGATATAAATATATTTATATTTGTAAAGAAGTAAATCTGTTTTTTTTATTGGAGTGTAAGTTTTCTTAGTAATGCAGAAAAGACTATAGATTGTTTTCGTTGGTTTTATATAAAATCCTTTTCCGTGATGAATACAGCAACTTGTATTTAGTCTAAAAGCTTTGGTAAAATTAACATTATTGGTAATATAAAGTAAAGTTGATCGAGGAAGTTTACTGACTTGATGGAGTAATTATATTAAGGAGGCTATCGAGGAAGTTTACTGACTTAATGGAGTAATTAAAGAGATTAAGATCGAGGAAGTTTACTGATTTGATGGAGTAATTACATTAAGAAGGCTATCGAGGAAGTTTACTGACTTTATGGAGTAATTACATTAAGGAGGCTGAGATCGAGGAAGTTTACTCATTTGATGGAGTAATTACATTAAGGAGGCTAAGTAATATAAAGTAAAATCGATCGAGGAAGTTTACTCACTTAATGGAGTAATTATATTAAGGAGGCTATCGAGGAAGTTTACTGACTTGATGGAGTAATTACATTAAGGAGTCTATCTGTCAAACCATCAAGTAGCACTCCACAGTGCTCCTGGCATTGTTTATTAGAAATGAATGTTGTAAATTGATGTCATGTGTAGATTACAATATTAAGAGAATGATTACAGCTAAGATAGAATAAAGTTAAATTTATTGAAAACAACTTGGCATAAATTATAAAAATTTTAAGAAACTTAAAACCTAACTAACCTCCTGTTGATCTGGGCGAGGTTGGGGTAGATCACTAAATACGGAAGTCTCTTTTGGAGCTGGCGCTTCACTACTGGAATCGGGCAGGAAATCGAACATGGCTTCAACAAGTTTACTGTCATCGACGGGTTCGTCTTGTTTCCTGGCCGCATCCTGTATCAGAGTCTTCTTTGCTTCTACTTGCCTCTTTTCTTCTAGCACTAGCTCGGCTTCACGGCGCTCGAGCTCATACATGCGCTCCTGCAATATTAGAATTATATTATAGAAAATGTTTTCAAGAATTTTGAACAGTACTTTTAAAATAAAAACATCATTTTATTACTGAATGATTGTTTATATATAAATACTATAGAAATAAAGTTGATTGGATTATTTCCAGATGTCTTTAATTGTCAGTCACTAACTACCCTAATAAATTTCCCTTAAGTTGGTGTAGCCAGCAATGGCAGAAAATGATTTTATATAGACTTATTTATCATTAGCAAATTAATTTTCCTTCAATTATTTCTAAATCGCATTATCTTTTATGATCTTTACTATTGTTTTATCAAAATTAGGAATTTTCTGGTTTTCTTTTTCCTTTGCATTAGTTAATTATTAGTTCAGCCTAGTCATTGTCATTAATACACCTTTTATTCACTGGCTTGCCTTTTAAATTTTTCCTTCTAATTTAGAAAATATTTATCACATGATTCGTTGTGACATTTGTTTCACACGGAGATGTAAATGTAATAGACTAGAGGATTCCTTTGTTATATACAATCTGACAAACACCGCTATCATATCACGGTGCATCGATTAGATAACATTGATATAATATATAGCTTCGTTAAACAATTCGTATTCAAATATGTATATATAAATGTAATTTGTCAAGTTGTATTTAATATTGACAATGGCACCTTTTGCTATAAATTGCCTAAACTAAGTCAAATTTTATGAGAATTTAATTAGTCGTAAGATGAGCGGAAATTAAATCACAAGTATTTGACACAACCGATGATAACATCAAGAAAATATACACATATTTGATTATAAATCTAAATTAGCGATTAGAAAATTGATAGCTATTAGACTGCAATTTCATCATCAATGCTTTCAACGCACGGAAGAGATAAAAATATGTGTTGATAAGTAGCAAATATTAAAGTGAGTGTGTGTAATCAGTTATTATCACGAAATTAATTTTGACTCCCGTTTTACATACAACAGATCCACATTAACTATAATTAATTAGATACTAAATCGTTTAGATATTAAATCTATAAGTAATTATTATTGTTCGTAGATTTAGTGTCTGAATGATCCATCACCCTTTGTTTGATTTAATGCAGCTTTTCATCATTCTTTGTTTGATTCATTATGTCCTTTAATAAGGTGTTTTTTTAGAGGTATACAATTTTAAATGAAAAAGTACACAATTTCAAATCTGTTAAGCTGTGTATATATGAATTACAACATGTGTTTTTTAGTGTAATAAAATAAAGATATAGTAATTTAAAATGAAAAAAAAAACAAATAAAAATCATGATAATGGCCGTGATATTGGCTTTATTAAAAAGTTAATTATATGCTATTTGTGTTTAAATACAATTTCAGGTATAGAGTGAAGAAAATTCATGGGATAATATTGAGACACCGTTACATCCACAAAAAGTCATCATGATTTTTATGTGCTCTATTTTATTACACCAAAAAAAACACATTTAAAAAATCCCATTGTAATTTATATATACGCATACAGCTTAACAGATTTGAAATTGTGTACTTTTTCATTGCAAGAAAAATAATTTCTTCTTCTTCTTTTTCATCTTCATGTTTAATCGAAATTGCTCATATTTATTATATTGCATAATTGAATAATTAATTTTTTTTCAATATTATGAATAATATTGAAAAAAATTAAAACAATGGTAGCATGCATTGTTTGCAAACAATATTGGACTCATTGTGATTGCGTATTTAAAATTTAAAGCTTCTAGTATAAGCTTAAAACATTAATAATTAAAAAAAAATTTATATTAACACTCTCAATTTGATTTACGTTGTGTTACATCTTCAGGTGGGATATTAGCAAGGATATTAGCAATGATAAAGGTGGGATATTAGAAATCTTTGCTAATAGCTCACCTGAAGATGTTGTAATACAACGAAACCTAGGTTGTGGGAAAGAAATTAAAGAAAGTAGAAATAATACTACATCACATAGTTTCATTTAATTGGGAATAATGAATTTCTACAAAATTAACGTCAAATATATTGAAAACCAAATTTTATCAAAATCTATGCAGTAGATTTAGCATGATTTAGCAAATTAACACACAGGCAGACAGATAGACAAAAATTCTAAAAAGAGATTTTCTCGCTCCTATTATCATTCTATCCGTTAAATAAATCACTGTTTTTAAAATATTTTTCATGTACAGAATTCACTCACTTACAATTTTATTTTAAGTATAGAATATAACAAGATTTCAAGGAAAATCAGTTCCACAGATCTAAAATGAAGTATATAAAATTTATCGCAGGTAGGTTTTGGTGATATTATTAGTTTTAGATACTGAAGGTAATTAATATTTAATCAATTTGTAATTATGGGGGGAATATTGGGTAGGTACTGAAGGTGTCTAAAACTAATGATATTTTCATGTACAGAATTCACTCGCTTACAATTTTATTTTAAGTATAGAATATAACAAAATTTGAAGGAAAATCAGTTCCACAGATCTAAAATGAAGTATATAAAATTTATCGCAGGTAGGTTTTGGTGATATTATTAGTTTTAGCTACTGAAGGTAATTAATATTTAATCAATTTGTAATTATGGGGGGAATATTGGGTAGGTACTGAAGGTATCTAAAACTAATGATATTTAATAAATTACTTTTTTTACAAAAGAATTATGAATATAATCACATATTGGTTTATTTTCTATTTTTACAATTTCTATACTACAGAGAATTAAATTCTCAATGAATTCTTAAATTATAAATGAAATGCTACAGTGGTAACATTGACGAACCAAAGGAAGTAGCACGGAAGAGGGTAGCGGGGAGTATTGGGTAGATGAGGTGTAACCTATGTTCCTACATAGGCGTGTGTGGGCGTATTCAGGCAGACTCTGTGTACAAGTTTTATGTCTGCTATATATCCTTTAAATGTTTAAATATTATATACAGAACATATCTAACAGAGTATCTGTAAGTATATACAGAACCTTTTAAGCGCATCTTTTACTGGTAATTGACATGGTTACTTATCAAGCTGATTTGAATTCCTGATTAATGAAATGGGATGGAATAAAATAATATTTAAAATTTAGAATTAAAAATATGACTTACATCGCTGAGTAATTGAACATTATTTTCACACACCATATCTAGTAGCATTTTCACATTAGTTTTATTTCTTTTAATATTGTCAGCATAAAATAGACACCAAAAATTCTTTTATGACATCACATTTACAACACATATTATCAACGACTAATTGTGTGGCGTAAAGGACGGCGGCTCAAAGTACTCGCTATCAGTCAATACATGCAATGCTTTTAATGTTTAATATGTTACAATTAAATGCATTTTTGATTGAAAGCATAGATAACTTTAATTAACGCCGGTTATAGATTAAGATTTCCATTTCTTAAGTACCGTTTACCATTTTGGGACGGTACTACATTCCACCACTGATAATATAATTGTAACGAAAAAGCAAAATTGGATTATAAATGTGTGAAGCGAAATTGGGTTAAATGACTTATCAAAAAGTAAATAAATTGTCAGTCAACATTCAACTCTCCTCTGATATAGCTTTATTATTTTAAATCACTACCAGTATCTAACGCTGAAGCATTATATATAAAATTAATATAGGAAAAAAAAGTGAATATTTAATTAGTGCCTCAAATATTATGTATGTAAGTTCTTTTATATATCATTTGCACATATGTAAAAAACTATGGCAATAGCAGTAAGAAATAATGTATAATTTAATAAAAGCTCAAAAAATTACAAATTGATTAAAATTAATTAATTAATTAACTTATCTGTTCTTTGAAGTCATTTTAACTGAAATGTAACTTCTGCATTAAAGGTAAAATAGCTAACGTATGATATTTTCTGACAGCATTGCCAATACTCGCTTTCAGTTAGGGGCAGAGCCAGATGTCAATAATAAACTATGCTTCTGGAGTATAAGGATACAACCTACTTTCCTAAATATTTTATTACTTTGTACATATTGATATTAATTTTGTGTTACATTGGTATGTTATTTTTGTAACATTACATGTTTAAACACATTTTTTTCTGTATTTACGCAAATGTTTTTTAGCATTACATATTAAAATTTTTTTTCCTTTTATTCTAAATCAAAAATATTTTTATTTAAATACTTCCAAACTTTACATTAGCAGATTGGCCGTTTAATAAGAGCCATATATAGTCATTTGGACTACATTTGGACATTTTTATTGGAAATAGTTATAAGCCTGTGACAAAATGATATCCAATCTGATCATAAGCAATCTGTTTAAAATACCACTACAGAAAACAAACTTGCTAACTGTCTACGCACTGAAATAGAAATATTAAGATTATTTCAAGAACAGAAAAGTTGCCAGTTATAAATTTTAAAATAATTTATAACTGGTAACTTTTTTGTTCTGTTAAAAAAAATAAAAAGGACGATAAAACGTCTAAACGTTACGAAATATTAAACAAAATGGATTTATCATTATTAATCCAAAATGGATTATTTGTATTTCTAAGATTTATATTTCACGTGCTTTAGAAGACAGAAGTAGGAAGACATTAAGTTTTCCACATATTTTTGAAGAAATATTTTCGCATTTACATTATCTTTATTATCGCATTTACATTACATACATTAAATATTATTTTATCATCACTTGCATATACTAGAGGCCTCCAAAAATTATTTTGTCAAATTTGAATTTGACCTTAGATTATGAGTATAGACTCTAAATAGTTTAAAATTTGAGGGAGAGGACATAAAGACAATTGAGGGAGACCAAAAAGGTTCCTTTTGGACTTTTTTCAGCACAAATTCCTAAAAACTTGCCGATTATCATAAAGTGTATTTTTTCAATTAACTTGTCATAATTACAAGCTCAAAAAATATATCATTGATATATGAAAACTTCATGTTACTTTATTTTTACGTAAAGTAATGATTTGAACTCTGTAATATCCAACTTAAGGCCTATGTGGGCTGGTTGCGGACTGTGGCATTTCCAGATATTATCAGGGCTGTGTATCCGTGATCCATGATTTATTCTGAGTTCACACATGTCAGGTTACCCTATATTCAATGTTGTAAAGAGTAATCCCACATTGCGCTATCTTTATTCAATTTAACAGAATTAGCAATGATTTTACTTGCGTTGAATGCAGAAGTAGCCAAATATTCATATTTTCATTCAAACACATTGAGAGTATTATCATCCAGGAGACAACAAAATAGCAAAAAGCACTGATAGCACGTGTACATATCAGGGCTTAGGCCAGGGAACTAAAATACCGGACCGGTTGAGGGTGAATGAGTTATATTTATTTGTTCCTAACAGAGTCTGGAACGGTTCCTGATTCCGGCTGAATATGTGTGGATATGTTATTTGTTATCAAAAATCTAATTGAACAGAAAGAATAACAAAAATGAATTAGTTACCTTTTTCTTATCATATTCCCAAAACATAGTAGCACACATCTATATGGCCTCTAAATACAGATATATATATTTCATTACGTATTTTATAAATTCTATACACTACAAACAAGTTTAAAAAAACTAGATACAAATATAATATAGAACACTTTCACAAAACAGTTATCGCACGGCACCATCGCAGAACTCACCAGTTTAAGAGTTAATTTATAAATTTACAAGATGCCAAAGAAAATGTTATATGCAGTGTGCTTGTGATATAAGATATTATGTCAACATACTGGCCGATCGAGAATCGAGTCATGCGTGCCGTGCCCGACTGCGGGTGCATACCTGCTCGAATAAAGAAATAAATTGTTGCTAAAATATGCAGTATAATGTGGAACTTCTGCATCATATCAAACACTTGATCGGCAACTTTCACACAATGGCTGGATGTGTGGAGATATATGTTTCAAATGTTAATGTGGATTTTAATTGACCGATATTTTAATTAATTGTTCTTTCCTCTTTAAGGACATTTATTTTACGTGTAATTTTTTTACTTATTAAATTATAAAAGTTTAATCTAACAGTAAATATAGCACAAAAGTTTTCAACAAATTTTAATATCTAAGTTTGGTTAGCTTAGATATTAAAATTTTCTACACTTTAATAGTACACTCCTAATAATAATAATTTTAATATTGAATATATTTGGCGTTAATTTTGTAGAAATTCATTATTCACAATTAAATGAAACTACGTGATGTAATATTATTTCTACTTTCTTTAATTTCTTTACCACTACCTAGGTTTCGTTGCATTACAACATCTTCAGGTGGGATATTAGCAAAGATTAACTCTTAGGAACAACCAACAGCATTTATGTTTCAAACACAATAGCGGAAGCCTGGTTTGTACGGATTTTTCATTGCTTATGTTAGTGAGTTTATTGCAGGGGTGCAGTGTAGATTTTATTATATTACTGAGAGTTATACAATATACCAGTATTTTAGTGAGGGTAATAAATTCAATTATTGTTATTATGTGAGGTTATAGAATGAAATGCTTTAGGTTATACAATGCAATTTTATTACATACACTGTAAAGTTTGCATACATAAAGAAATTAAAGAAAGTAGAAATAATACTACATCACGTAGTTTCATTTACTTGTGACTAATTTTAATAGTAATAACCAATCTATCTCATTCAGCACTTTCAATGTGGGACATGTACATTTATGTATATGTATCCCACATTGAAAACTGTGCACTCTGGAATAAAAGTATATTTTAGCAAAAGTTAATTTTTTGTTATTTTCTATTTAAATCAAAGAATACTATAATAGGTGATTTGACGGTAATAAAAGTCGATAAGAGTGATATAGTAAAAAAAATTGATTTAAAAAGTGTTTTCCCAAGCAGCTTTAAAATTTTTGATGTCTTCATGTAATTTTTTTATTTATTTTGGTTTTTTATAGTAAGAGTTTAAGTGACAAAAAATATGAATCAAGGTAAAAAGCTGTTGAGCTGATGGGGCATATTAATGTTTATATTCCACATTGAAAAAATTATCATTAATTTATTTATCTGTGCAATTTCACTTTCTTCCATGTCACATTCTAGTCAACTATTATGTTTTAATCACTTCATTTTTTCTACTATAAATTCTAATAATATCATTTCATCTATCCAAAACTCATTTATGGATATTATTTATGGTATGTTGGTATTAATACACCATTATGCATAGCTACACAATGTATCTTGCTTTCTTTTGATATACATACTAAAAGAAATTGTGTGAAATATATAGAAGTGTACAGGATTGATAACAACTCAGTTGCAACTACTATTTTAAACTATAGTCATTACTAGAATTTGAGGAACATTCAGACTGACCTATATGACCCAGATAGTGAGGATTTTTGGAGTTAACGGAATTCAAAAAAGAAAAAACTTTGCCAAAAGAACTGACTTGAAAAATGTACTGAAAAGGACATAGTCAAAATATTCTACGACAAATATTCACATATATAATAACAGCAAATGTTAAGAAATATTTTTTCACAGGTTTTTAACAATCCACTGAGAAGGCGGCTATAATTTATAGAACATGACAGATATGTTGCAATCTGCTGACAATTAATTACATCATTTACAAATACAGACATGACACTTGACTTCGACATATTTTTAATTAAAAAAAATGTCGCCGTCAATTCTTCATTTACAAATACATTTATGCAGCTGTCAATATGATATATGTGGAATAAAAATTGCAGTGAACTAATAAATTAATGTACCTAGTTCACAATGTAAATAAGTCACAAAAGATCCTTGATATTGACAATTATGTGTAAAAGTGAACTATTGTGTTATAATATGAGTAATAGCTTCAGTATATAGAAAGAAATAAAAGAAACATGATGGATGATAATTGTTTATGCCATTACGCAGCCATGTACACATCAAATTCTCAAAGTGATTCTAGTTAGGACTAACCATTGAGAGATTTTAATTACAAATATTACAATTTTAATACAAGCAGTCTATAGTCTGTATTTATAATAAAAAAGTACATATAGAAAAGTCTGTATATTAAAGATATTTAATAAAAATATGATTTTATAAATAGGATTAATAGGATTTTTTAAATTTTGACTGCCTGGATTGCAACAAATGTTTGTAGATGCATCGTATAAAAACTGCTAATCAGATTTAAATTGGGAGTTTGTCTGATGTATACCTTAGAGGCTGAGTAAAAATGAGAGATTTTGAGTGTTTTTGGAATTTCAGCCATTCGGTTTATATGTCCACGCTTCTTATATTGTTGATTATTTATTGGTACTTAATAGTTTAAAATCTATTATAAATTCTTAACATACACCTTCAGAAAATTTTACAATAAATAAAAATGTCATATTAGTGACCGCAACAAGATTAACCAATGACTACATGGTTATCTCATTGTCTAATAATTGGGTAAACACAACATAGTCCATGCGAGCAAAATGATGAGGTAGATATAGTATATGTTTTAAAATACTCAAACGTATGCTATTTTATTGTATTGTAAAAATTAGAGATTGTTTGTAAAAATTAGAGATCTGTTTAATTGATTTTTATGAAGCAATAAGTTCATTGAAGTTTCAGTAATATCGTAAGTAAAATGAACCCCGAATTCAGACAGAAAAACAATATTGTCAGGGATTTTGTATAGAAATGATGAAAGTATGTGGAAGGATATCTAGTGATAGAGTAAAGAATAAAGGAATATAAGGAAAGGCATTTTTAATTTTAATGCTTGGAACAGATATGTAATGAATGACTTACGAAAAAGAAATACTTGTACATCAAATGAATACGGATGAAGGAAACACTGGAAAAAGCGTAGCTGAAAAATATTAAGGGATTGCTTCAACAATCTTATTGTTTTAACAGTTGATAGAGCTTTAAAAAGTATGTGTGTAAGAAAAGCGTACTGAGATTTTGGCTTTACCTGCTTTTACTGCTGTTGATGGTGGAAGACAAGATAGAATTTTGCCTAATAATCTGTTGTATTTTTTCAAGTTATAGCAAAAAGATATTAATTTCCATTAACAGTTTATCTTACTTGAAGATGCATTAGGCTTTCATACATAGAGAAATTTTTTTTTTCTTTATTAAATAAAGAGTGGAATACGTTTGTTCATTTGTTGTTGAAATTACCGTGTCAATTTCAATAAAACTTTCACTAAATTTGGTTTTTTCGAACCTTTGGAAGAGTCAAAACTACTGTGTCAATTTCAATAAAACTTTCACTAAATTTGGTTTTTTCCAACCTTTGGAAGAGTCAAAACTACTGTGTCAATTTTAATAAAACTTTCACTAAATTTGGTTTTTTCCAACCTTTGGAAGAGTCAAAACTACTGTGTCAATTTTAATAAAACTTTCACTAAATTTGGTTTTTTCCAACCTTTGGAAGAGTCAAAACTACTGTGTCAATTTTAATAAAACTTTCACTAAATTTGGTTTTTTCCAACCTTTGGAAGAGTCAAAACTACTGTGTCAATTTTAATAAAACTTTCACTAAATTTGGTTTTTTCCAACCTTTGGAAGAGTCAAAACTACTGTGTCAATTTTAATAAAACTTTCACTAAATTTGGTCTTTTTGAACCACTGGGAGGATCCATGTTATTATACCATTTAATGTGAGCTGAGCAGTAATGATAAATAAAAGAAAAACATGTGAAGAAATTGGTTTTTGTTGCTTCTGATGATTAAATTTAAAAAACCAAAAAAAATAATGGATGCAAGATCTATTTTACTAATAAAAAGATCGATCTATAAGAAAACACTTGTTAAGGAACTGATGTTAACCGGAAGTGAGTTTTTTTTTGAGGAGTTTGTTTTTAACAATAAAAAAGTTTGTTTTCTATGAGAATCAGCAACCTTAATTTATTTCTTATTTACTACTTTGAATTACTAACACTGAATTTAAACAAATTAGGCCAACACGGAGTACCAGTCTCTAGTCTACATAAAACCATAAACTATTTTAAATCATACCTATTTTTTTAAAAAAACATAAAATAAATAAAAAAATTTTATTTATACTTGCTTAGTTCCACGCCTCGGTAAATGCTTCGAAGCATATTTATACAATACAATACACGCACAGTTTGCAGACATTTTTAATTAAAAGCTATTTCAAAAACCGACCATTGCGGCACGGTAACACTATTCAACTCCCCAATAAAGAATTTTACTTTAAACAATTAGTATGTATATATGATAAATTTTTAACGATATTAACTATAATGCCTTTATCAGTGTGATAGATAAATGATATATCAAGTGAATTAAGTTAGGTATTAGTAAACTTTGGTTTGTGCTACATCTGTGTACATTATTATATATATCAACTGAGGCGGGTTTCATTGATTTAGTAGATAAGCTCTATGTTTACATGGCTTAAGCCGTAATTAAGTCGTAAATACATTTATGACGGCAATTATTGTTGTCTGTCTTACATCTTATTTTTTTTATCATCATTATTATTGTCATCAATTTTAACAATTGTCCTTTAGGCAAAATGTGATTGAGAATTATGTTTATGTGGAAATTTTTTAAAGCTCTCAATTAGAATAGCAGCAAACTCCACTAGATAAACGCCTTTACGAAATAAAAATTTTTGTTCACAGTTCGCTTATATACATTTTTGAATGAGACGGAAAGATTTGTCCCTAACACAATGAGTCTATATACATTTTCACCCAGGTTGTGCCAGACCACCTCCAGTGGTCACAAATGACCCACTTGATGATACACAGGTGTGGAGGTACTCTTGAAGATCATCTTTAGTGTATCCCATATATAGGAAATATGCTTTCGTCTAACATGATTAAATACTAACCACTAACATTAATGAAACACTGAACACAACTCAATAAGTCATTTAGGACCTAGAGTTTTTCAAGAAAGGGCTTAGCGAACGGTCTAAATGGCTCATAGATTGGTTTAATCTCATCATGCATAAAGAAATCACATCCTAAATATCCTCTGTTTCTATTTTACTGTTTCAACATATGCCCTCTAACAAGAGTCTATGAGCCTCGTCATGCTCACTGCAATCAAACAAAATGTGTTTTACATCCCGCATCTCAAAATCACAAGAACATACCAGTCTCTCTCTGAGTCTAAAATTATTCGAGTACCTGAGGATGGCCCATTCTATGAATGTACATCACATTCATAGAATGCGCCATACTCAGGAAGACATTTTTACACACAATAGTCTTTATTGAGCCAAGTCTTTTTTGTAGTCTTCTCATCAACAATCTGTAAAATGTATCTCTTTCTCAAAAAATAGTTTGTCTACTAAGAATTCAAAGCTCAATGAATCAACGTCAAAACTCCTATCACATTCCAAAATGAAGTTAGCCATGCATTCTACAAATGCGACATTACATTATATATACTGTCAAACATCAAAGTGAGCAATGTATGGGCATGAAATAATTGTGAAAATATGGTAAACCTATTATATATGGTTATTATATATTATGTTCTATATCGAAGCGCAACAAAATCAAACCATTTTTAAAACAAGAAAGGTTATAAGTGGATTGTTGGTTATAATGTAAGAAATCATGGTCTAAATGCAATGATACCCTTCAACCAAGGTAACTAGCAATTGGCCAGAAGTGACCATGTTAAACTACGCATGTTAGACACAAAGATAAATAACAAAAATCTTTTATATCGCCAATGTAGCCAAATCGGCTGTTTTCAAATATTGAATATATTTGGCGTTAATTTTGTAGTAATTCATTATTCACAATTAAATGAAACTACGTGATGTTCTACTTTCTACTTTCTACTTTCTGTAAGTTCTTTACCACAATCTTTGCTAATAGCCCACCTGAAGATGTTGTAATACAACGAAACCTAGGTCGTGGTAAAGAACTTACAGAAAGTAGAAATAATACTACATCACGTAGTTTCATTTAATTGTGGAAAATCTTTTAATATTTTTGACAGCTATACATGAAATTGAACTCACCCTGTAATTTTGTTCAGCAATTTCCTTTGCTCTTGTGTTACCTTGGTGCTTCAACCGCTGCTCTTCCTGCTTTCTCAGCCTCAGCGCCTCCATATGTTCGATAGCTTCCAGTTTCAGCTTCTTAAACTTTCTCATGGCTATCAGCCTTCGTACGTGAGCCTGAATCTTTACGATAGCCCACATCTTGTGGCCATAAGATCGTCGAACTAGGTAACCTCTTGCAGCAGCCTGAATGGAGATTAGCAAGAGGGATAAATATTTTTATTATCAATAATTTTGGCGTGAATTTATATTAATTATTTGGTATTCTTGTATTTATAATTACTTCCATATACCAAGGATTTGAAGTTATTTTTGTTGACAAAAAGATTTAAAATGCAAAGATTTACTTAAACCTACTGATCTGTGCAGTTTATCTAGTACAGTTTTACGGTAATAATGAATACTACTGTTGTTAAACTAACCACCAATTCATTTTTTACTATCATTACAGAAATTTATAGAATTTATTAAAAAGAATAAAAAGCATTTATTTCCAAATGCCTAACACACTCAATGGACATACGAAAATTCTGGACATGATTTGGAAATATTTTCAAGCAGCTTCAAGACATTCTGTTGTTATATAACAGAATTCCAACTGGGAGCAAAAACAAAATAAAACTTCCAAACATACGTTAAATGGACGGAAGAACATAGTATAACAGCTGTTATATGAGACACGCTGAGTGTGTTAATGTTTAGTTGATATCTTTTTTAATCATTAGTCACTTCATACATACTAGAGAATATAAGAGTTATTTAAGCTCTTTTATTCAATTTCTCAGTAATACGAACAATTGTTTAATTCATTTAATGTCTGGGGATATTATGTTTGAATCACAAGATGTGCCACAAGGGTAAACTTTTGAGTACGTTCCACTAGCCACTCGTAAAGTGCGCCCACGACCGCGATCATGCCCACGACCGCTATCAAACCCATTTCACTAGCTTGTCAACGATGTAACTGTCAGTTCAAGTGGAACGAGTTATGAGCAATGCGTATTGTAACTATGAGAAAAGGGTGGGTATTTGAGAAAAATAATGAGGTTATAGCATTGCATTTTTTTCTTAAGTACTAATCGTCAGGTAATAATTTACACTTAACATTAATTGCAAAAAATGTAATTTAATTTCTATAAAAATTTGATGATTGTTTGCATGTTTTGCGCCTTTTTGTGTAACTTTACTTTTATTATGTATTTCTCAGAGCTGCATAAAGTGATTCTCTTCATCAGCATGTTTAATTTTAAAAAACAATATAAATTTATTTACTTAAATTTCATATATCAATGTGTCAAAGTCAAATTGACAGATAAACGACCGCAAGGACCCACGTTGATACGTGAGTCGGAATGGACTCCAACCGGTCATGAACAATGACGCCAGTAATAACGTTTTGATCATGACCACTAAGACTGCAGTTGCTAAGTGGAATGATACAGTGAGCGTTTTGAGCATTCCGATCGCCTAGTGGGATATACTCTTTATGTTATAAATTGTGTCTTTCCATTTAATGTTGAGTACTGTGTCAGATAAGCATCAGATCAGCGTACTTAAATAAAAGCAGTAATATCATTGTGTATCTTATGTTCCACCTTGTGGGTTTTCCCGTGATTCACAATATATTCTATTATTTTTTTTTAATGTACTTTCATATAATTGATTTTACTTTCAATGTTTTGCTTAATGTGTAAATTAGTCAATGTTATTTAAGCAAAAAAATTTGAAGCCAATTTTATTCAGCATGTAAGTTACCTTATGGAAAAAAATTGGTGTATTTTGTTTAACACATAACAATGGCTTCTTATAAACACTGTTTCAATTAATAAAACTAAATTTTATCAAATTTAACCTTATTTTTACAAATTCGATCATAATTATTGATCAATCACAAAAATTGTAAAGAAATAATACCTGTAAAGCCACAATGTGGCCTCTCAAATGTCTAAACCGATGTGCAAGAACACGGGCTCTGATAAGTGCCTGTAGCCTCGAGTAACCACCTTTCATCCTTGTGAATCGTAGTCTCTGCAATTTGCCCCGCCACTGCCTTTGAATAAGGATGGCTGCTTTCCGCATCCTCAGGAATCGACGTCGGTATACCCAGCCCCTGATTGACCTTTGCAAAATTAAAATCTTCCTAGTTAAGACTCGATCCCTCTCCTGTTCCAAGAATAAGTCGTGAGCATCTTTTAAGAACACTTTAGTGTGTCCAAGTTGGTAATCTGATTTACCGAGAACGGCGGCACATATTTTGGCAGTGGCTATTTGGCAGTCAGTCTTGTGAGCCGGGGGCACTCCAGAAATTAAAAATCTATAACGCTCCACAAACTCTCTAAAACTATGTCTGATGGGGTACCCGGCTCTTCTTATTCGAATCGTTTCCATCATACCCGAGTATCTCAATTGCCTGCAGCAAAGACCACGATCGAACATCATCGGCTTCTTAAATTCATTTGGCTTTATGCATCTTATGAAGAATGGCTGACAGGAACCTAATGTTTTCATTAATAGATCTAAACTCTTTTTAAACTGGGTTGATAGTGTCGGAGCCCGCTTCCTCGTTTCGGAACCCATACCTATATCCTCGGCGAATATGAGCTGCAGAAATTTGTTAGTAGACATGTGTACCAATTGCAGGAGGTCAGCACTGAAAGTATCCCTGTTCTTTTCCAGGAATCCCCTCGTATCATAAAACACTATTCCGGCAAAATGATTTAAACCGAAACTAGTATTGATGTCTGATTTTGGTTTAAGGTAATTCCTATGTGTGCCATGAGTCTTGTGCAGCTTAGCTAACATTGTCTGGTCTGTGCCCTTGGGAAATTTGGACTCCTCGTCAATAAGGGCCATTATGTTCAACTGCTTAATCGCTATCAGATCTAGAGCATCCTGGTTGTCAACAAATTCAATGTGCTGCCAATTAATACCTTCATGATTGTATTCTTCCTGCTCAAGTTTGAAGATGTGCCGAACGAAGAATTGTTGCAAGTTTTCATTAGCAAAATTAATACAGAATTGTTCGAAACTGTTTTGATCAAAGTTTTCAAAACCAAATATATCTAAAACGCCTATTGCAGTCCTCATTGTCGCTTTTGGTTTGTAAATAGCTAAATTAATTTTTTTTACTATCATCACAAAGAGTCTTCCGTAAATACCTTTCACAAAAGCGTCCCTTATGTCTACAGATTGATCCCTGCTTAAAGTCGAAACAACGGTTTCACCGTGCGCAAATAAAGTCTTCCTTGTCAGAGCATCGATCAATGACTGGACAGGAACTCCGAGTAAGTTTGCAACTCTTTTTACTTCTAGTTGCTCCGTTATTTCTGTCGCATCTAGATTGTCAACAATGGTGGCTTGGTATTTGATATTGCCGCAGTGTAAAAGTGCTGCTAAGAGTTTCAGTACTTCCCATATTTCTTGTTCAGAGAAAAGTAAAACTTTCATGGCCGATCGTATATCGGCAAATTCGGCGGCATCATCGCGACCTTCACACGTGTAGCTGCCTCCCTGAAATTATAAAAAAGACGTTTTTAAAGAAAACTCAAAAGTAGATACCTATATTAATCTGTGTATTTAATCTCTTTGATTGATTGTCTTACATTTTTTTGTTCAATACAAATAATGGTTTTATAAAACAGAATATCCCGTCTATATTCATTGAGCACTGTGTAATGAAGTTTTGTAATTACTTTGAGCTTGAAGATGTAAAGTTTTAAAGAAGCCACTCATAATCAGATTTTAATGTTGACAATGAATATAATTCAATAAGATTCAATACTGTTACAGTGCTGACAATGAAATATATTTTAAGGTGATTAAATATTGTTGTAATGTTAACAATGATATATGTTTCAATATAATTCAATATTGTTATAATGTTGACAAAGAAATATTTAGACCCGTAAAGATCTAGAGAAGTATGTGAGACAGAGTACCTATATCAACATAATAAACTAGTGTCTTTAACATGTTCATTGCCAACCACATGATAACACATGATCTGACACTTTAAAAAAATGGCCGACGATGCTTTATTGCACGGTGAGTTAAAGCAAATTTTAAAGGCTTTTATGCTATATAATAAAAGTTACTTGTGCTCAATTTTCTTTTTTGCCATTAGTCACCTAGCCAAGGTCCAAGTTTAAAATAGGCTTTGAGATATCTGTTACTTTTATACCAGCTGATTGTCCACGTCTGTTACTTTTATACCAGCTGTCTGTACCAGCTGGTTTATTTCGAATCGTTTATTATGCGTTTATTTTATTTTCAAACTCTTTACGTCTTTAAATAAGTTATTAAGACCAGGTATTAGCAGATCTATTTATGTACAAAAAAGATGCTTATGATGGATCAAGAAATTGCGGGATTTTTTAATAATTCAGATGTTGATTTCGCTGGTCACAGGGTTAATTCCTCATGACACATTCATTGCTAAGAGTGAAGATCAGGAATTAATCCGGCGACCACCGAAATCAACATCTGAATCATTAAACAATCTAGTTGGATACAGTTAACGGACATTGTATGCATGAAGGAGAGACGGAATGCTAGAATCAGATAATGATGTCACGCAACTAACTTTAAGTGTGTAAATAAACAAGGGTTTAGCCCATAACAGAGACATCGTATACTGCCAATAATTAATACTCACAGCGGCAAAGATACAGCTAACTAACAAGAGAAATTACACACATATAATGATTTTTTAATATGAACCTTGATATAAGACATTACATAAAAGAGTTATATGGTTGCAATGTCAACTTTTTTATCTAAATTCATGTTTCGACTTTTTCTAATAGAAAATCATTTGCCAGACATAACTGTTATATCTGTTTGCTCTTAAAACCTCTAAAGCCCTCCAAATTAAAAAACAAGGAAATAAAAAAAAAGTGTACTATTCTGATTAGAATGGGTTAGCAGCTTCTAAAACTATCCTACTCATTTTGTCTCAATTTTAAAGATACTGAGACAAATTTTGTAAACAATAATTTTTAATAAGGTGATTTTTACAAGTTACCAATAAATTTAAAAGTTGGTGCACAGTATGACTACGATTATTTTGCGATTAAAAATTATATTTTTACATCAATGTATAGATTGATTGTAAAATCGAATGGTTATTAGCAAAATACAAGACAACAAACAGTATTTTCAGTGAGACAAGATTTGTAATTCTATAATAGAAAAGGTTACAACTTAACAGATTATTGTGAAGCAGAGTACCAGTTAATTGGAGAATACCATTGTCCATTGCAAATCGATTACATTAGATTTATTGAAATCATGTTAGACTATTTTTTGCATTAAATCATAATTCAATTTGTATTTGGTATACAACTAAAAATAAAGGAATGATGTTAATAACCAACAATATGATATTTTGTTATCCCTATTTAGAATGTAGACATAAAAATTATGTTACAATTAATTTAATGATACATAAGTTCAGACTGTACTTAAAATTGCAAATGTCTCATAATTTTATAAAGTGTATCAAAATGTAATTAAATAAAATTCATAAAAATATTATAAACTTGGAAGTTAATTTATTTGCTACCTATTTACTCTACAACTACTTAACCATGCCAGAAAATTTTACCAGTTTCATAGAGATTAAGCAAACAATCCCTTTTCCTTCCAATAAATGGTCCTTCTTTGCATTTAAATATTTTATTATTGGATCATTCAGTTTATTTTCGATGCCCAACAATGCAAAAGGCTTTCTGGCAGTCAATGTTTTTTTAACACAAGTACACAATTTTGCGATTACAGATATGGTGAGATAGAAAAAAATTTCACTGTCCTGCCATTGTTAACACTACACTAAACAACTTTATTAAATCCATTAATGACATTGGAAAAACCCTCCTACGGACCCGGATGGCTGGAATGCTGTAAAAATGTTGTAACTTTAATAAAACTATTCCAAAATTATATTTTCCCAAAATTTTTACAATTGCATTATTTATTGTTAAGTATAGCAGTACTGGTAACTGTAATCCAGTTATGTACAAAATTCTGCGATTACGGATTTTCCCTTCATTTTCTCTAAGCCGCCATTTTGTCTACAATTTAAAAAAATATAGTTGATGACACTTGATGACCATATTTCATGCCATTTAATTAGAGACTATATAATATCTAATTTTGAATATCGTAATTATCTGTAGTAATAAGTAATTATTAAGTTAAAGATCAATCTGTATACTAGATCACGAGTTGAAGACAAAAAAAACTTACATTTTTTGTCTTCAAGTAAAATATAAATAAATATGAAGTAAGTATTTTGTTTTCGAACAACCAGCAGACCTCCATAAGCTGGGTATATTTCGGGTGGAGTCACTGGTAACAGCTAGTGTTATATAATATAAATTGAACTGTGGAAGTATCCATCAGTAATTTCTATCCAGTATTATAATCATAGAGTACAAGTATTTAATAGAATAATAACATTTAAAAGAAAAAAAACTAGCTACAATATTATTGTTCCAACTGTGTAAATAACTTATGACAATTAGTAATAATACTTGAAAAATTTGTCATGTTTCTACACAATGTGTTTGTTGGACACATATATTACTCACGGTCATAATACAATACCGTAGGTCGAAATCACACACCACATGACATCAGATGACTCGCTTACATTTTTGTCTTAATTATGTACACTAGAAGTATTCATAACTTAAACAAAATATCGCACATTTGACTATTAGGAGTCAGTTTTTGAAATGTCAATGCTTTTTTCAATGTTTTCATGCCATACTAAAGTTATTCGGTATTGAAATTGGTCAGCCTTTAACTATTTCTTTGAAACCTTTTGATTTTTATAAAATACACTTATTCAGATAATCACTGTCATTAAGTATATCCATCTTCTAAAGTTAATTACTTGGAAATTCTGTTACTTTAGTACTAGTAGTTATGTAACAAACGGAGTCATAACAAAAATATTTAGTGTTTTGTGATGAAACTGGAAAAATGCAACACTTATGAAATTAATATTGTGTCTTTTCATTTGTTTGTCTGTCAGAGGTCATTTTTAGAGAGACAGAGTGGCATAGAGGGCTGAATAAATATATATTATGTTTAGTAATGACCCAATTAAAAATCGTAGCTTGCAATCTTAGGGGTAGCTATTTTGGTCAAATGAGCGACCAATTTTCTTTATTATTATTTTAACCTCAAAGTGTGGTTATCAAAACGATCTAGAAATAAAATATTCATTTGTACCTGTTGTTTAATAGGTTGGCTTCTATGGAGCCCCGAGTACAAAATGCGATCAAAAATCATAATCAATAAAATAATACACTATTGATACCCTCATGATACACTATTTTAACGTTAATAAAAGTATCAAGTGTTCTACAGTGCCAAAAATTTCTTGCTGTACCAAGTAACCAATAAGTAAATAACACATGTAGAGTAAAAACTTTTTTCAATAACATTTTCATAATTTTTTTCATTTTGTAATACTGACACTATGTAACATCATTTTTTGGTTTCTGGTCTAGGTAAGATTTTAATCTTTATTCTTATGCATACTATAGTATATTATTACTATAGTATATTATTAGTACATTATTTTAAATAAAAAATTACTTTATTAAAATTATTGTTTATTTTTTCTCTATAGAATAGAGTATTTTGCTGATTATAAAATTGATTTTGAATCCATCTCAGCTAATTGACTTAAAAAAAATTTAGGTTTTTCTTTAAATGTTCATGAATCCCACTAAACACATAACTTAAATTTTCGGCTTATCCATTGCTTATAAACATTCTCTTCATTACTATATGATATAAATCTGTAAGTGAACTACTCATTCCCATAATTTAGCAATAATTACTAACATAATTTCCCGTTGATTTGATTAATAAATATCACTAAGTTTGTTTCTATTACTGTTTTTTATGTAATAATGATATACTCACTCCAGTTAAATATCTGTATTCTGAAGGGTCACCCAGCTCTAGTTTCTTCTTATCATCCTTAGACAAGCCGGCTAGAAGACAGTAAAATACGTGATAGTTCCTCTCGTCTCTATTTTGAGAAACTATTCTAGACTTCTCAAGCAGATATTGCTCTATTTTAGCACCTTCGATAACACCTCCGTTGTTAAAGTGTATGTCGATGTATTTACCAAACCGAGATGAATTGTCGTTTCGCACTGTTTTTGCATTTCCAAACGCTTCCAAAATTGGATTCGCCTCCAATATCTGAAATTTATTCAAATTGTATATTTTAAAAATGTATGTACGTCTAAAACTAACATATTACACATACTAAGACAAAAGAAAGTAAAGGAAATTATGGTGTTCAAACTTTAATATTTTAAAATGCAATATAAAAAATCCAGAAGAAGTAGCATACTGTGTGTGTTCACTACATCCTTTACAGTCTAGAAATCAGATATTCTCTAAGAGGAGTTACAGTTTGCTGTGAACTTATATATAGCCTTAAAAATGTTCATATAACACTAATTATATGATGTTACTATTTCTCAGGCAAATAAAATTCAGAAATATGCATTCAAAGATAAGTAATTTTTCTTTGGAAAATATTTTTATGTACATGTTTATGAATGGAACAAAAGAAGACAATTTTCATATTCATTGAAGTAAATATTAACATGAAACTGAAAAGATTTATATTGGAACATACAGAGTGAATAGACACCGTAAACAAAAGAATTACCATTACTTGAAAAGCACAGCCAATTTTTTTTAAAAAAATATGTCTTTTAAGTATTTCAAAATCACTTTACTGAAAGGGAAGCTGTTAAGTGGTTTGATGTATAGAATGATCATTATGTTTTGATATTACCATTATTATCAAATAATTTTGATGTTACTGGAGTATTTCTACTTATAGTATTAAAATAAGTAATGAGCTACAAATTAGCAAAATTTAATTATTTCATAGACAATAATTTTAAAAAATTGTTTCTAGGAAATTAGTAAACAAAAATTTGTCTATTAATTACCCAGAAACATACAAACATATGTTTGCAAGTATGTCAGTGAAATGACAATTAAAAAAAAATCTTATGTGGACAAAACTACAATTTGATAAACCTATTGACTTGCTATAAATTGCTTATAGATATCAGAGAAGTATGGGAGAATGATATTCTTAGAAATAGTACAATACTAACTAACTAGCATAATTAGCACTGGTAAATACTGTGTGAGTTCCATAAATTTGTTTTTACAGGATAGTAATAACATTTCATGTCTTCTATGTTTATTATTGATATTAATACAAAATTATTTGGTATGAAATTATGGCTTTCTATTGGTTGATTTTTAAATCACGGGATCTGCTTGGGTGTCAGGGTTAGGCATGCACTGGTGGGAAAGCTCAATTTGGCGGCTTTTGTTAGTTATGTGGTATTTACCAGTGCTAGTTATGCGCTATTTCATAATCCCCCATGATATAAAATGAGTAAATAATTTAAATGGCTTTTCAGTATTTTGATAAATTGCATATTATCACTTTCAATTTGAAAATTGCATATCATGGCAAATTATCGCTTTTATTGAGCCTTATCTAAACAGGAATGCCGGCTAATTTCATTGTTGAGTAAAATGCCTTGTTACAGTTATTAAAATTGGTTTGTTGTATGTTGTACAAATGCCTTTTTGTTTCTTTGGTTGTTTGTGTAAGTTGTTATTTATATTCAAAATAGTAACAATTTGCCACAATAAAATAATATTTGTTAATAGTTTGCAAAAAAAGAAACATTTAGATTTATACTCCATTACTATTGAAAATAATTATCAATTTGAAATACATGGGTTTGGTAACGTAACACACTTTTATTTACTTTATATGCTACATTGCTCAAAAGAATTACAATGGTAGTGACAGCTGTTGAAAAAATACAATAATAGAGATTTTGATTTTTTTTTTTAAACTATGAGCTATAGTTCAATTTTTAAGGTAACAATATCGTTTGCTAGTAATATTGTTTTCATAAATTGTAGTGACTCAAGTTAATTTCAAATGAATTTTATTATAAATATTTCGTCTTCTCGTTGCAACATTTTTTTTTCATTTAGCACACACTCATAAGATAGAAAATAATACAAAATATAAAAATAAAAGGTGGAAGGTTCTTTGACCATCACTATGTGCACATTGCAAATATAAAATAATTGATAAATAATTTGCTAAATCTTGAAGGCATTTTCTTATTCTTCATATTCTGTCAGCTCCAAAACTTTCATGTAATTTATACCATAACTCTTGACTAATATGATAAATACTAATCGATCCCAAAGTGACTTGGCCTAACATATTTCTTCGTGACATGTTACAACTTGTTATGCTGCAACGTATAGTGCTTCTTTTCTACTATTGTTAGACAAACACCTATCAATCTGCATGCATAAACCTGACATCATATTTTTTTTTCTAAAATGTCAAAAACGGAGAATCGGAGCATGATTAAATTTGTGTTTAAAGAAGGTTTATCGCCCGCTGAAATGAAAAAGCATTTGGACGGCATGTACAGGGAGTCCGCGCATTCTTATAGTACTATAAAAAACTAGGTAAAAGAGTTTAGATTTGGCCGAGAAACTATAAAAGACATGAGGCATGACAGCCGGGCCGTAGAAGTGCTCAGTCTGCAATCCATTGCTGTAATCGAAAAAAGGTTTTGAGTTAAAGAAAGTTTGAAGATTACAAAAATAGCAGTAAAGCCTAGGTTGTCTAAAAGTACCGTCCATCGTGCTATTCAAGACTATCTTCACGTGAAGAAGATGAGTGCAAGATGGGTGCCCAAATTTTTATCATCGGTGTGAAGATAGAAGAGAGTGCGATGTATCTTGGAATATTTGGATCTGTGTGGTAAAAAGCCTGAAGAGATAATGAAATATCTGGTGACAAGAGACGAAATAATAGAAAAATGCTGAGGAAAACTGTCCAAAGAAACCTGTTGCTCCATAATAACGCCACTGTCTACACCATCACGATTGCAAAGGCTGCAGTTTGTGAATGTGGGTTCACTGAAACTGATAATCCACCATATAGACGGATATGGCCCTGAGTGATTATTCTCTATTCCCAAATTTTCCAGTGAGAGTTGCGGGGGGGTCTTCTTTAGCCATTTTGAAGATATTTTTATAAACATATAGAAATGTTAATTCATAGATAACAGAAGTGTGTTGTTATTAAAAGGGACTACATTGAAATATAATCATAGTTTCATTTAATTTCCTTACCAATTTCTAGTTAGGCCAAGTCATTCTTGGATGACCTGTACTTATATTGTGTCCTCATTACATACTGTACCAATAACTGTGGTTTGATGGTTTTATCCAAATCACACTTTTAATATCATTTGTTCCTTCCTTCCAAACCGAAGTTATGGACCAAAAAAGTTCTGACTTGGACATAATTCTGATATGTTATTAAACTACCTATTTCTTTAGTTTTCATAAACATAGTATTTTCTAAGAAATACTAGATTTTTATACAAGTTCTTACCTGTTGTTCGATCCAAGAATGTTTACCGCTGATGGCTGCCAGATATTGCAATATCAGCTTCGTTGATTCTGTTTTACCAGCACCGGATTCCCCACTAATGACGATGCACTGGTCTTGTGTGTACCTTCGCATGTGCGCATACGCATTGTCTCCAATAGCAAAGATGTGAGGTGGAAGCTCGCCTATTTTACGCTCCTTGTACAGTTTGATTTGATCCGCAGTGTAGATGGGTAATATTTGATACGGATTCACTGCAACTAAGATGGAACCTGTGTACGTCTGGAAAATGGGAATAATGAAATTAACGTCTATGGCCACATAAATTGATTATTTTCTTTTCTAAAAATAAGTTCAGAAGATAACAAGATACTTGAAGAAGTTTTGATAGTTTGACATTAAAATATAAATCTAATGATTATTGATATCAGCTTGCGAACATAAATTTGATTATACATTTTAGTTACTAAGACTATGAATGTTTCAAATCCCAAAAATTAGCCAGTTGGTTTTTATGAGAGATACTAAAATGGGTATAAATTTAACAGTTTTTCCAGTATGGTATAAATTTAAAAGTTAACAATTTTTTTTTAATAAAGCTGGAGAAAGATAAAATTTATTATTTCCACACTTAAACTTCATTAGATAAATTAAAGGCTGAAATTGTTGACAGTATATTTTAGTATTTGGCATTTATTTGAATTTTTCCTACGATAAAGTTCATGTTATAATGGACATTATAACATATATATATATATATATATATATATATATATATATATATATATATATAAACCAAATACCACTCACTGATTCACTAAACACGAAGCAGCTAGAATTATATACTTTTTATTACCTATTCTTGACTTCTACATATATAATAATTCCAAATTCAACACCTAAAAATATCAGTTTTTAAATTTATTGTGGGTTGGTGATGTTTCAGGAATTGTATTTTTGTAGACCAAAAAAAATCAGTGGTTGTATGATTGCAAAATTATGTATTTGCTAGTTTAACAATTTATTTTATATGCTAGGAATACAGTTTGTATATTGCACAAAAAATATAATTATTTTTCAACATGGTAGTTAAATAGATATGAAAATAGGGTTCATATAGATTTAAATTAGATTTTTTCATGACATGATCTTTTCACTAAATAACTTCTTTACAGGTTGATTTTCACTGATATTTTACGGATTTTCTTATGAAACTGATGCTGATGTATGAATGGTAAGTGAAATAGATAGAAAAACTACAGTTCACCAAAATATGGTTACTATTCTAAAAATATTTATAATATTGAATGAAAAAATTGTTGACAAAAGAAAGGTTTATGACAAAATATTCGACAGCACATTTGCACTGAACAGTTTTATCTTAGGGTTTACAATAGAAAAGTAATGTTGAAGTGATAAGAAGTCCACTGCAAATGCGTTTTAAACAACCGAGATAACATTTGCATTGTAATGATATGATTTATCTATTTACTTTGCCAGTAAATACCAGAGGTACATGACGGAAGATGACGCTGTTTTCATTTGTTTAGTGAATAATTATCACATCATATGTAGCGAGATACTCAAGGTTAGACATATGTAATACTGTTAAAAGAGGCAATAAAAACAAGTTTAGCATTGATATAATATAACCTGTTGAGATGGAACTTGTCACAGCGCCATTTTTTAAGTATGAGTGATTAAAAACTAATAGTCTTACATAAGAGAGGAAACATATTGTAATTAATGTCACTGATTATATCTTTGAATTTAAATGAATGAAATAAAAACTAATTTATCTTATTCGATAACTTTCTCATTTTCAGTTAAGTTAAAATAAGAAAACCTATGAAGCACGAGTGGAACTCGTACTATTAGGGGAACCCTAATACATATTTAATCAATTATAAACATTTAATGGTTTATAATATTCCTATTAAATATTAACAAAATTTTAATTTTTATTAATAATATATCTTTCACAGAGGCATATTTAAAAAAAATAGTTTTTATGTGATTTAAATACAAATTAAGAATTTTTGGATTTTTTCCTTTACTTGTACGGTGAGATCTTGCTTTTTGCCAAATTTCATGATACTAAATTTCATGATTCTGGAAGTACCGGGTACTTCCCGTTGACCTAGAAATTAGGTATTGATTTATTTGTGAGTGTCAAAAAATGCAGTATGAATGGCTGTATTTTTAGGATTTCTTTTTATTGCGTTGAACTTAGAAGCTTGATTTTTTTCAATTCCAATAGAACGTAGATCTAAGAAACTTATATTAATTTCAACTTGATACCTCTGCGCATTCTTGAGAAAAACGATCTTAAGAGACAGACAGACAGATAGATGGACAATGAAGTGATTCTATAAGGGTTCCTTATTTCATTTGGAGGTACGAATTCTAAAAATAATGGTTATCAACTGATTTTGTCTCGTAGACTTATTATCTAGACTATAATGATCTAACAATAAATTGAAATCTAGTCGAAGCCTTCTATATTTCACATATAACGAAGTCAAAAAATTATCAAGGCGTGTATGAAAAGTTGTAAGCAGTAATTAAACTAGTTTTATTTATTTCTGTGCGATGACGTACTAAATAAAAAAGCAGTAAAAATTCTAAAAATAATTTTGTTTGCCTTTACATTCTTTAAATTATTTGATTGGCAGTTCTCATTTAGCAACAGTTAAGAATTAGAGATAATTATTGTTATGTCTAATATCTATGTTTCGCTATTTAAATGTTTTCATACCCACAGTTAAGAATATTTTTAAAATGTAACATCTTAATATATCATTTTAAAACTCGAGAACCACTGAAAGAAATTGAATGTTATTTTCACTATTACATGGAATATCTTCAGAGTATGGTTTTTATATTTTATAATAATAGATTATTTATATTAAATCTATAACTGAGCAGTATCAATCTTAATGAACTGAAAATTTTAAAAAAATATCAATCTTAATGAACTAAAAATTTAAAAAAATAATGTTTGATAACTTTCTTTAATTACACTGCCTAAATATGTGTAAAAAACAAAAATGTCGAATGTCGGAATTGAATGGAATGAAAAAGGTGGAATTGTCGAGGTATTGTTGGAAAAAGACTGCCACAATACAATCTGTGTCGTCCATGTTGTTTAATAAATTAAGATCTTAAGTATTGCTAATTTTATAGCAAGTTTTTTCTTACTTACCTAATAGATATAGGTGTATGTATCAAGTTATAACATATAATATTGTAATCAATTAAATTACTTAAAATGTCTAAATGTGTTGAAGTGTGTGGTATAAAAATGTTTCCAGACACCTATAGAAATTCGAGAAATAACTATTGATCTGTCCTTCTATAGATTGTTAAGTGTCAGTATGTTTGCACCATAGAAAGCAGTCAAATGAATATTATGGATGCACAGATGATATTCATAAATCCTTTTTTATCAATAAGCTAGTTCATAAAAACAATAAAGTCCTTTAATCTTTTCAAAAATCTGTTCTCATGTTCTCTCATAACATTACTTCTTTTTTACATTAGTATTTTTTATCACATACTCTTTTTCAGGTTTCATTTTGATACTTGATTATGACAAGATTGTTTATCGTTGATATTAGCAGTGAATTGGTTAAATATTAATTTAGCCTCTACTTCGGAAATTAAATTTTTAAATAATGATATGGCCATTTTAAATCATTTCTCTTTTATATCACTTACACCTTTTCGTTTTTCGCTTTTATTCTTTGATTGCAAAGATTCATGTGCACAAATACCATCTTATTGCAATATTTGTGGACAAAGATCCGTGGTTGCTAAACATATTTTAAGATATTCTTTTTAAGAAAGTATTTTTCAGTCATAACATATCTTTTTATTTACATTGTTTGCATACAAACAGAAAAAGAACTAAATTAATTTAAAAATCTATCAAAGTTGAAATAATTTTAGAAAATGGTTCTGTAGTTCCAAAATTATGATAATTTTTTTGCATGTTATTTCAATACAGCGTAAGATTAAACGTGGGTAAAAATATTTGAAGGTATATTGTTATAAATATTTGTAGAATATGTTACTTGATTACATGTATGTAGAGTTGCGACTACAGGTAGATAACCAATAAATATATTAAACTTTTTCCGACTACACTTCAATATTCTAATACAGTTGTCATACGTAGATTGTAATAAATATTAATAGTCACTTTACAGTTGTCACATATAAGAGTATGACATACAAATGCTAATTTTCAATTATTATGTTATGAATGCCTTTTACATTAACACGAATAACTAGAATCTTTAAACGTGAATCGAGATGAATACTTACTGTAAATATTTGCTGTTTTCAATGCGTATATGTTAGCATCTCTGTATTTTAAATTGTGTTTGAACATTTTTATTTACCATGATACACAAGGTATCTTGAAACATTTCGATGTTCACTTAAAACTGTGATAGGGCATATATTGAGGCGGAAAAGTGGCACTGTAATAATTTTGTAAGAGATCTTTGTAACAAAAAATGTACATTGGGAAACTTGCATATTAAATGTCTTTTAGATTAAAGTAAAAATTTTTACTTGATATAAACATAATTTAAAGGAAAAAATGTTTAAATATATTTATTAATAAAAAATAAATGTAAAATATACATTTTTACAAAATTAGTACTGTAACATCAGATCACATGATGTGACGTTATATTATTATTAGTATTGTCGCACCTATTAAAGTTAAGTATATGATCTGTCACTACGAGTAAAGAAATATAGTCAAAGCTCTGAAGAAGTTGGTGAGAGAAGGTTTTGAATGAAATAAAAATAAAATAATTATTTACAAATACTTTACAATTAAAATAGGTATTTATTATAATTCTACAATGGACTGTCCTTTGCCTATGGTGGCAATCCTTTTAAAAATAAATTACTCATATTCAGTGTTATATTTCGTGCCTCTGTGCCCATCTAAGTCAATAAAGTTTCCTAACTCTTTTTAACTGTGCCAAATGACCTATAAATCATAAAAAATGGAGGCCCCAGAAGAGTTTCTCGTTGCACTCCTTATTGAAAATCAAATTTCTGTGAGGATCAATTCGATATGCAGTTTATTCATAGAAGAAACGATGCATAACAATTATATATTTTTATTTTACCCTTTTACAGATGGAAAATGATATCGAAACCTGGTTGGAGTTCAAATTTGTAGGATGTAGACTTTTTTTAAATAATGCTGTCATTCTGCATAATAGCAAGCGTCAGTAAAGAATGAAGTCTACAAAGCTCTTTAATATTTTAATACCACAGACGGTATTAAAATATTAAAGACAATAAATCATCAGAAGTATTGTGAATGTGGAAAGTAAAACAGATTTTTGGTTTATGTGTTTCAAAAGTAGGCAACTAGTAGACATATAAGGCATTTTTTTCATCTCTTTACTGGAAAAATTTAAATTTCCCACGAAAAAAGTAACCATCTCTGTGTACGTTCAAACACATGTTGTTGTTGTTGTTGACGTGTCTATGGCTTGTGCACAAAGTGAAGAAATAAGGACAAAAGATTTCAGATGGTGCCAAAGGTATGGAGCATAGCTCTGGCCACATCATCAGCCTTGTCCGAGAATAGGATGTTTTCAGTCCAGTTGAGGTCAATTTTGAAGAGAGCCGATGCAATTGCAGGACAGGAAAGTATAGGTTGGTGGTCCAGTTGTGTAGTTGTGTAGATGTCCAGTTCTCAGTCTTGTGGTTGTGGAGGTTATCTCTCGTGTGCAGTTTAGTTGACCTGTTGGGAACTTTCTTCGTGGGCGAGATGAGAACCTTTGTTCTGTGAATAATCTCTATGAATTTTTTCTCCTGACTCAAAGGCTGCAAAGAGGTTGAGGAAAACGGCAGTTCTGAAGTCCATCAATAATTGACTGAAGGAGGTATAAAAGTCGGTAAATGGTGCTGTGTTTTGCTCTATATGCTGTTTGGTAGAAATGTAGCACCTTTTCTTTTGTAATCCAGGTCATGATTCTGGTGTAAATTATTCTATCTATCAGCTTATACAGAGGGTTTGTTTAAGATATGGGCCGAAAGCTTTTGCAGTCTGTGACGTCTTTGCCTGGTTTTAGAATTGGTACAATAATTGACGTTTTCCATGTACTAGGTAGTTTCCCTGTGCTTCAAGAGAGGTTAAAAATCTGTAGCAGAAAAAGCTTGGCATTATCTCTGAAGTATTTGATCATGGGGCCAAATACAAGGAATATTCAAACACATATAGGCTAGCATTAATAATACACTTTAACAGAGCCTATCTTCATTTTTCAGTAAGCGGTGAAAACACAAAAATGCGTATTATACTTTAATCACACATTTAGATACCCGGTTACCGAGGCTAGCCTAGCATAATTGTGTGAATCATGATCAGCCTATTTCACCTTCGATTCGGACCCTCGCCTCTATGTCTGTTCTTTGGGCTCGAGTCAAAAGAATATGAAAGACGTTGAAACTGATGCGATGATTCATGTTGTGTTGAATAGAACTTATATAATTATGTGAATCTTTAACCATAGAAAAATAAAATGGATTAATATATATTTATTTATATTAATATCCTTAATTTTTAAATGCATTTTATCACCTTCCATCTTATTGGAACTGCTCAAAATTAAACTACCAAACAATTTTAATAATATTTTGATTTTTTAATCAAACAAATATGCAATATGTGTAAATTTGAAGCACAGCTTTTTGTTTTATTTTGAAGCTAGTCTACTTACAGACGGAGGGTGGATACAAAAGGACTAATAACAGGATTCCGTTCCTACAGACATGGAAGGATTCTCTCACAGCGGCATTCAGAATACATTTGTACAAATAACAAAGCTTGATTGAAGTCTATGCAAATTATTCTTAACGTTCACAGGCAGAAACATTTGAAATATTGATTAGGTATTCTATAATTATAATGGCAACCTTGTATTTCAGAGACAAGCTGTTAAAGAACGTCTTCTTTTCTATATTTTTTATTTACAAAAGATTCATATAATTACAAAAGTTCATCAATACAACATGGATGCTGCATCAATTTCAATATTATTCATATTTGCCGAACATGTGAACAAAGATATTCGTAGCCGTATTTTTGAATGAGATTCTCGTTGAATATTTGCTGAGACACCCAGGTAAATGATGGAGTAAAGTCATTGCAAGCTGATTGACGTTTTTATATCACGTGATTTTTCGAAAAATTCAAATGGTGCTTCCACACATTAATCAAAAGTATAAGTAGTTTTGAGTTTCGCGAATTTACTTCATCATTTTTTTTTACAAATATAATCGTTTTAGTAAAATCTAAATTTCATGCAAGTTCCGAATTGCAAATATTTGTTTAGGAGACTACAAATTAGTAATGGTAGAGGAGAAAGGTTTTAAGAAATGTTTATCGAAGACGAGTTCCATGTGACAGGTTCCGGTTGATTACAAAGTTTTGGGATTTGGACTGTTAATAAAAAGACCTAATAACTTTTTAGAAGTATGGTATTTAACCTTGTATATTTAAAATATTGAAGAAAAACGTTTGTAGAAATGATTAAGGACTACAAAGACTTACGTCTCCAATATAATGGAAGGAGAAAATTAGAAGGTATTCAATATTCAATGAAGATCTGCTTTTCTTTCATTAAATGCTTATTCTTCATAATACTCACATAAATCAGGTTATCATTGTATCGAATGAGCAGATTCCTTAGGATGCCCGCCTCGTGCAGGTCGCCGAGCGATATCATGTCCTCCACGCCGTGCACGGACGTAGCATGCATGGCCTTGATGCGGCGCTCGGGGGGTAGCCATAGCTCGTGCGCGTCGTCGTCTCGCACGCGTATGCGCCGACCCTCGGCCGCGAGCACACGCGCGCCAATCGCCACGTCGAATTCGTTGCATGATACCGGCTCGATCCATATGTAGTCGCCCTGTCATCGAATTAATGCTCTCTATTAGTGCGGTACGGTTGTGTAGCAAACAGACTATATAAAAGCACAAAAGTGTCAGTAGTCCGTTGTTTTGAAATATTTATAAATGTTTTATAGGAAACGCTTGAACGAAAGCTTTGTCTTTACAAAATATTACATATTTTAATTATAGAGCTTATAAAAAAATAATTTTTGATGTAATTGAAGTAACAATATAATAATATAAAGAAACGAAATTTGAGTTTCATTCTAAATTTATTTGTGGTAAACGTTTTCGTCAGTTACATAACACCAAATGTATGAAGACGGTTGGAAATACAAATAGGTATTAATGGAAATATATTACACAGCACGTAAGTAAATATATGTGCAATAAAAATGTTACAAAAATGTAATTTCAAACAGTGACAGAATTCGAAGTAAAGCGAAGCGAGTTTAATCAAAGTCTGTAACAGTTATAGATGAAATCTAACCTAAAAGTTACATAACACCAAATTTATGAAGACGGTTGGAAAAACAAATAGATGATAATGGATCTGTATTACACAGCACGTAAGTAAATATATGTAAAATAAAAATGGTACAAAAATGTCATTTCAAACAGTGGCAGAATTCGAAGTCCAGCGAAGCGAGTCTGGTCAAAGTCTGTAACACTTATAGATGAAATCTAACCTAAAAGTTTCATTCTAAATTTATTTGTGGTAAACGTTTTCGTCAGTTACATAACACCAAATTTATGAATGATGGCTGGAAAAACAAATAGATGTTAATGGATTTGTATTACACAGCACGTAAGTAAATATATGTAGAATAAAAATGTTACAAAAATGTCATTTAAAACAGTGACAGAATTCGAAGTGGATCGAAGCGAAAGGTTCGTAATACTTATTAAAATGTAATACTTAAAAAAATATAATGTAATGTAATACTTATGTAAAAAATATAATACATTTAATTATATTATTTCCCTGTATATTTATTAAAAATTAAAGAGTTTCCGGAAAAAACATTTACGTTAAATAAAAATATCCTGTATGGAATACATATGTATATTACAGAAAACATATAAATATTTAACAATTAATATATGACCCATTTTTCTTTTTCATTTTACACGGAATAATATTTTTTTCCGTCTAGGTATTTATAAGAAAAAGAAAACATTATATCTTTTCCTTAGAAACTGTCTAAACATTTGTTAATTTATTTCATATACTATACATAAAATAAAACTTTAGAAGTGATATTCCTTTACGTCGAAAATACGTAAGGAAAAATGATTACCGACAACATAATAAAAGTGATAGAAAATTTAAAAAAACATTTTTGACATTTTTGTCTGTCTGTGAGTAACATTTGTTTGTTCGCGTAACACGCAAGGCTCACTGAAGGGATCTTAAAGAGTTTTAACTGACGGAATTCACAGGACCAAAGGACACATTAGACTTTACTTCAGTTTAATTAACCCGTTAGAAAAAATATACGCGAAATTCATTTGAATTTTCAACCACTTGAAAAAAAAAGTAAATAATGATTGTAAAATATCGTTGTGCTTTTTGCCTTTATCTTACGATTAACGTAATAATAATATTCTAATATCTTACGATTAACGTAATAGTAATAGTAATATCTTACGATTAACGTAATAGTAATAATATTCTCCAAAGGTGCACGTGATCGACAGCTTAATTTTGTTTATTAGTTGATTCTACTAATCAATTATAATCAATATTAGTTGATTCTACTAATCAATTATAATCAATATTAGTTGTTCTACTAATCAATATTAGTTGATTCTACTAATCAATAATAATCAATATTAGTTGATTCTACTAATCAATGTTAGTTGATTCTACTAATCAATTATAAATGGCATTTTTAAATACAGTTTTTATAGAAACATTTAAAATTAAACAACAATTAGCAAAAAATTGAAAAAAGGGATAAGGACCAAGAGTTCGTAACTCAAGTTTTGCTCCAACTAGAATTTTTGAAATGCAATACCTTTATGATTGATAAGACGTCAATCGATAAGGTATTTCAGGTGGCATCACGAATATACGTGACGAAATTAGCGAGAAATTAGTGGGATAGCGCGATACGATATAATCGAACTTTAAAAACGAACGCTAACAATTTTAGTCAATCGACAAGGTATTTCAGGTGGCATAACGAATATATATGACGAAACTAGGGAGAAATTAGTGGGGATAACGCGATACGACATAATCGAACTTTAAAATCGAACGCTAACTATTTTAGTCAATCGATAAGATATTTCAGGTGTCACCACGAATATATGTAACGAAACTAGCGAGAAATTAGTGGGGATAGTGCGATACGACATAATCGAACTTTAAAAACGAACGCTAACTATTTTATTCAATCGATAAGATATTGCAGGTGTCACCACGAATATATGTAACGAAACTAGCGAGAAATTAGTGGGGATAGTGCGATACGACATAATCGAACTTTAAAAACGAACGCTAACTATTTTATTCAATCGATAAGATATTGCAGGTGTCACCACGAATATATGTAACGAAACTAGCGAGAAATTAGTGGGGATAGTGCGATACGACATAATCGAACTTTAAAATCGAACGCTAACTATTTTAGTCAATCGATAAGATATTTCAGGTGTCACCACGAATATATGTAACGAAACTAGCGAGAAATTAGTGGGGATAGTGCGATACGACATAATCGAACTTTAAAAACGAACGCTAACTATTTTATTCAATCGATAAGATATTGCAGGTGTCACCACGAATATATGTAACGAAACTAGCGAGAAATTAGTGGGGATAGTGCGATACGACATAATCGAACTTTAAAAACGAACGCTAACTATTTTATTCAATCGATAAGATATTGCAGGTGTCACCACGAATATATGTAACGAAACTAGCGAGAAATTAGTGGGGATAGTGCGATACGACATAATCGAACTTTAAAAACGAACGCTAATTATTTTAGTCAATCGATAAGATATTGCAGGTGTCACCACGAATATATGTAACGAAACTAGCGAGAAATTAGTGGGGATAGCGCGATACGATCTAATCGAACTTTAAAATTCAAATTTGTAGGATGCAGATTTTTTTTAAACATTCCTCATAAGATCGAGCGTCAGTAGAGAATGAAGTGTACAAAGCCTTGATCTGTGGCTTTAAAATATAAAATACAATAAGTCGTTAGAAGTATTATAAATATGGAAAGTAAAATAATACTTTGGTTTAGATGTTTCAAAAAGTAGGTAACTAGTAAATGTCCCATAAAATAACAAAACATAACTCACAAGTAGGTAACTAGTAAATGTCCCATAAAATAACAAAACATAACTGACAAGTAGGTAACTAGTAAATGTCCCATAAAATAATAAAACATAACTCACGAGTAGGTAACTAGTAAATGTCCCATAAAATAACAAAACATAACTGACAAGTAGGTAACTAGTAAATGTCCCATAAAATAATAAAACATAACTCATGAGTAGGTAACTAGTAAATGTCCCATACTAACAATTTTAGTCAATCGATATGATATTTTAGGTGTCACCACGAATATATGTAACGAAACTAGCGAGAAATTAGTGAGGATAGCGCGATACGATCTAATCGAACTTTAAAAACGAACGCTAACAATTTTAGTCAATCGATAAGGTATTTCAGGTGGCATCACGAATATATATGTCGAAACTAGCGAGAAATTAGTGTTGATAACGCGATACGACATAATCAAACTTTAAAAATGAACGCTAACAATTTTAGTCAATCGATAAGATATTTCAGGTGTAACCACGAATATATGTAATGAAACTAGCGAGAAATTAGTGGGGATAACGCGATACGACATAATAGAACTTTAAAAACAAACGCTAACAATTTTAGTCAATCGATAAGGTATTTCAGGTGGCATCACAAATATATGTGACGAAACTAGCGAGAAATTAGTGGGGATAGTGCGATACCATATAATCTAACTTTAAAAACAAACGCTAACAATTTTAGTCAATCGATAAGGTATTTCAGGTGGCATCACAAATATATGTGACGAAACTAGCGAGAAATTAGTGGGGATAGTGCGATACCATATAATCTAACTTTAAAAACAAACGCTAACAATTTTAGTCAATCGATAAGGTATTTCAGGTGGCATCACGAATATATATGACGAAACTAGCGAGAAATTAGTGAGGATAACGCGATACGACATAATAGACTTTAAAAACAAACGCTAACAATTTTAGTCAATCGATAAGGTATTTCAGGTGGCATCACAAATATATGTGACGAAACTAGCGAGAAAGTGGGGATAGCGCGATATGATATAATCGAACTTTAAAAACGAACTAACAATTTTGCATCCCATCCTTTTATAGAGGCCACGCAGTAGAAGCAAATATATTTTACGCCATGTATTTAGATCATTATCTAAGCATTATATTTTAGAGCATACCGCTATCTTTCAATTATTTTTGACAGCACACCACCGACATAAGGAATGCGATCATAAAATCTTTATGCAATTGACAGGTTTACCAGGAAACGTTACCATTAACACACCATTAGTGGTAAACTAGTTTAACAAACAGAAACAGGTTTTCACGGAACTAGGCGGATAGTACGGGCGGAGGATCGCAGTATGACATCATAATGGCGCAAACGCGCGCGAACGCTATTTGAGACGTTGGATATATATAATATGTAATTGATAACCACTTTTCCTCATTTCTTATGTTTTTATGTAACATTTTTGTGTTGTATTTATGCAAAATATCTACGAATAAAAGTCTCGGAAAGTATAGGAGATCTGGGTTTGTTCTACTATAGCTTAGCCTATCGTAAACGATATATTTTAATTTGATATAGAAATATATTATAAAGAGAAAAATCTATTACTATATACTAAAATTATTTAATTATTAAATTAAATTAATTATTATATGATAAGCGATTAAATAAATGACTAAAGTATTAAAGAAATGTTACTTATACATTTTTATTCTAATTATCATATTTTCACTTAGTTTAATTTATCTGTGTCAGAAGAGGATGCACGACAGAAGTGAACTTTGTGAATGCAGTTTTTTAATGAAATAAAAATGTAATACTTATTTGTATATAATTTATAGTTAAAATATAGCCTATAGTGGCAATCCTTTTAAAAATAAATAACTCACAATCAGTGTTACATCTCGAGTCTTTGTGCCCGTCCAAGTTAATAAAGTTTCCTAACTCTTTTTAACCGTGGTAAATGACCTGGAAATTATAAAAAGCCCCAATGAGGGTTCCTTGGTGCGCTCCTTGTTGAAAATCACATTTCTGTGAGAATTCATTCAATATACAGTTTATTCATAAAAGAAATGACACATAACAATCATTTATCCTACTTGTAAAATAGTTCTCACTTATAATTTTATTTTATCCTTTTACAGATGGAAAATTATATCTAAACCTTTTGAAATTCAAATTTGTAGGAAGCAGATTTTTTTTAAACATTCCTCATAAGATCGAGCGTCAGTAGAGAATGAAGTCTACAAAGCCTTGATCTGTGGCTTTAAAATATAAAATACAATAAGTCGTTAGAAGTATTATAAATATGGAAAGTAAAATAATTTTTTGGTTTAGATGTTTCAAAAAGTAGGTAACTAGTAAATGTCCCATAAAATAACAAAACGTAACTCACAAGTAGGTAACTAGTAAATGTCCCATAAAATAACAAAACATAACTCACAAATAGGTAACTAGTAAATGTCCCATAAAATAACAAAACATAACTCACAAGTAGATAACTAATAAATGTCCCATAAAATAACAAAACATAACTCACAAGTAGGTAACTAGTAAATGTCCCATAAAATAACAAAACATAACTCACAAGTAGGTAACTAGTAAATGTCCCATAAAATAACAAAACATAACTCACAAGTAGGTAACTAGTAAATGTCCCATAAAATAACAAAACATAACTCACAAGTAGGTAACTAGTAAATGTCCCATAAAATAACAAAACATAACTCACAAGTAGGTAACTAGTAAATGTCCCATAAAATAAGAAAACATAACTCACAAGGCACTTTTTTTCATTCAAAATCTTTGCGCTTTGTACAAAACAAAGATACTTTAGAAAGTAATAAAATTAGAAATAAAATTACGGAATCATGAGAAATAAAATGACAAAGTAACAAATTGTAAAGCAATAATTGAAAAAAAATCAAAACGATCATGCCGCATGATTGACGTTTATTTTATGTAGCGTTAAGAATAAATAAGAATGCATAAATAACAAGAAACAACCGAAGATACACGGAAACGCTCAACCACTGACGTAAGTCGGGACAACCGGTCGTGTCACTTTCCTATACTTACTTTTTAAACGGTTTTATTTAGCTTCACCTTCCCTATATTGTTGATTTAAAATATTTGGATCGATTTTCTAGCTATTTTACTTAACCAATTCTCATGAAACTTTGTACATCCATGACAATATAGCATTATGATAAATTCAACCTTTGATCCTCAAATCCTGATGCTGCAAGGTACTACAAACTTAAAAACGTGAGACTTGAAGATCTGCAGGTTTTATATTAGTATTTCGGGTATCAAGCAAAGACTGTCATTGAACTCAGGGTTCGAACTCCTCAGAACCGATGGTACTGATATGCTGTCTGCCTAAACCGTGAGAATTCAGGACCTGCTGGTTTTAAATTGATAAAGCAGGCTGCAAGTCAATAGGATGCTATCCTTTATGGTTATTATTCCAAGCTAAAAGACCTAATATTTAAATATATTTGTGAAGTAAAGGTTGAGCTCCCGCAACGTTTCAGAGGATCTGATAAACGTAATTAAATCAGTTCAAGCAAATAAAGGATACTAAAAATTAAAAATTTAATATAAATAAAAAACATGTCGACTGCGAGTAGAACTCGCACTACGAAGGTCCCGTACACATATAGGCACTTATAAATGTTTAAGGATTCATAGTATCTATTACACTATTTACAAAAATTAATTTTACACAAAGTAAATATATTGCCTACAATATCTTTCACAGGCGTAAAAAGATCGGGCATATTTCGAAATATAAATATAAATTAACAATTTTCGGTTTTTTCCATTTGCTTGTGCTGTTCGATCTTGCTTTTTTGTCAAATTTTATGATTCTAAGTCAACGGTAAGTACCCTATAGGTCTTGATTTAATTTCGTGTATCGAAATGTGCGACATAAATTGGCGTATTTTTAGGATTCTTCTTGATAGCGTTAACTCAGAAGCTTGATTTTTTCAGCTTCAAGGGGCCGTAGACCTAAGTATATGACATTAATTTTAACTTGATACCTCCACGCGTTCCTGAGAAAAAGGGTCTTGAGAGACAGAGAGACAGATAGACGGACAATGAAGTAATCTTACAAAGGTTCCTTTTTTTCTTAAAACTTCTTAAATCAAACGGTTTTATTATAAAATCGATGACGCTTTAAAAGCTCGAAAATAATTATGAATCACCGATCAGGGGCTTTGATCAGAATAAAATAAAAAGTTTACTTAATATAAATATCTTTTGATGGAGTTTCAATATCACACTGTTATATTTTATACTATTACGTAGCATGACTACTTTGGTATATGTTATAACAAAGGACTTGACTACATTATTAAGCAGCCTTATATATTTTATATATCTAGTTTCATATCACTTTATACTAAATGAGTCCCATAATTTTATTTCATTCTGATCAAAACCCCAGACCGGTGATTCATAATTATTTTGTAGCTATTAGTATCTCATTGATTTAAAATAAAACCGTTTGATTTAAAAAGTTTTTTCTTCTTTTTTTTATTTTATGCTCAGGTGCGCCGTAAGAAACTCGGTTCTATTATACAGAATCGATGTTCATTATAGATCCACCTTGCAGCATCCAGGAATTAATGGAAGTGAAGGAAGAAGGGTGTTTTCAAAGGAAATGTTAGTGGTTAAGTTCTAATTATATCGCAGTCTGTGGGTATGTATATATGTAAGTACGTATGTATATGCATTTTCAAAGGCTTGTAAAATCTAAAGGGAGCATCTGATTAATTACGGATTTTTTATTTGATAGAGCTTAATGGAAAGAACAAAATGATTTCCGACTTCTTAATTATATTCCGCCCTCGAGTTATGCTATCGAAAAGTTTAGAATTATGTCCTGCAAATAATAGAGAAAAACTAATTGGGTTGAAACCAGTCAAATTGCAGACTATTCATATTGATCTATAGATACCTATTGATTTTGGTTAAAATGTAGAGTAATTTCAGAGATCTGGCGAAAAAACGCTTTTTCTTATACACCAGAAAGTCACTGGTAGGGCTCGCGCGTGCAGTAGAAAAATATGACGATACTGTTGCTATGGTTACATTGTTTGACAGTTCATATTTTAGAGGTTATTTTTTTGCTGTTCTAACTTTGATAAGTCTGTTACTCTAATGTATATAAATATTCAATAATGTTTATAACATAAGACGAGTTTTATTGATTTAACATAAAACTTTAGTTTTGTCTAGTTTTACTTTATACCGCTCGTTTTGTCTCCTCATACTTAATTTTTAAATCTATATGTAAATAAAATTGTGGAGTGTGTCCTTTTCGATTTACTAATGGTTTGAATTTGAAGTACAACACAGGGCTGCCAAATTAAATTTCAAATTCAACGCTTATCCAATAACACCCCACTCGATGGGATGCAGGAAAAAGATGATGGTGCTTATGTTAAATATTTTTTTAAATAAAACATTTCTGCTACGTATTAATTGAAATTTTCACACCACGGTGAATCCGGCTCTAGTGGAGAAGTCAAACTGACTTTCACGGGGTGCAGCGAAAATGATACTTTTATCGTTTCCATATACGAAATACAAATAAATCTTGTATCATTTTCCTCTTATTCACGCATGACGATTATATTTTCTGATGCTGTTCATATGTATGATGATTCTGTTCATGATGAACATGACGATTGTATTAGAAATACTTAAAAATTAATATACTTAAAAATAAATTAGTCAATAGATGGCATTGGAAGAGCATATTATAATGCTAAAATATCATGAAATTACTCCTAAACATTTCATCTATCAACGCGAAAGAAGTTTCACTTCAAAAGTGAAAGTTTGAGAACCTCTGCTACAAATATGTCTAAAACTGTCCCGGAATTGCCTCAAATATAATGATGTTAATTTATAGGATGTTTCTATCAGTTTCAATTTTTTATCGATAAAACCAGGGGTAGATAAACATACAAACCTATATTTCAAATGGAGCTATATTTTTAGTATTTTTTCGTAGCCATACTAGTATGTTATATCGACTCGTGATCTATGTATGCACATATACGCATATACATACGTATGTACATAATATGCATTGAAGGTAAAAATATCCGTTCTGGCAACTGTCAGACGAAGGCCGCCCGGCCGATGACTCGGGGCGAGAGCTGACGGGTGGTGAGTCAGCGAGTGGGCGCCTGCAGTCGCCCAATGTGACGCAACACGGCCGGTTACCGCTGATATAGTTCAAACAACGTTGCTAATGCCGCACACACACGTCTCTGGAGGCTTAAGACTTTTCAAACTTTCTCTCGTCTGTCTACATGCCGATATAACTCATGGCAAGACTAGTCGCGTTTCGAAATATCAGATGAATCAAAGCGCATTGCTCTTATGTGGGAGACATACTGCACAACAGAGGAATGTGCACAATATTAAGTTGCTCCGTACGACCGCTCTAAGGTAAAACTGATAGTACATAATATGCCCAGTTTCCTATATTAGTCAAACGTTTGCCTTCAAAAGATTTTAGAGTAATCGGCATGGCTAGAAAAAGCGTTGCCAGTCTAAAAAGAATAATATTGAAATGAAACTAATGGTGAAGGTTGGGTTGGTGGACAGAAGAAATGTAAAAGACAAAGCCTGTTACGTTGACCCGACCAGATCCGTGGCTATCTTGATACCACTATTCATGATGCTCAACAAAATACTGAAAACAGGAATTGCTTGGGCAACATTGCGAGAAAGTTTTTCGTGGAGGAGATCTCTACACAGAGTATCGGAAAATTTAACTAAATGAGGAGGAGAATTCAGCATATTCAGTAATTAAGACGTCGAGTTTAGAGACAACTACTTAACGTTCTATATGGTAAAAGATCAGAATAGCTTACTATACTTAACGTTCTGTATGGTAAAAGCTCAAATCAGAACTAAATTAAGGTGCTATTCATATCAAAATAAAATAAATAACCTATCTGCGTATGTCAAGGAACACAACTTTGCCAATAAGTATATCATTGGGGGTAATTTCCATAATCGCCAGGGTTTGACGACCGCAGTAATCAGCTTCTCACGCCAATGGCGTTGCTGCTCATCATTGATCTGGGACATTTTGGCTGCACGATTACAAACATTATTCCAGCCCCGTTCAACAGGCGGCCGGGAATTGCACACGTGACCTTGCAGTGAGCTGCGCCGTCAAAGGCCGCTCGCTTGTGATCAATCCAAATCACCACGGTGACGATAGTGCTATTCATAATACGTTTTAATCTTTGCCTAGCCAAAATGACTAGAAACTGTGAAGGAACAATTCTAAATAGTTCTAAATATATACGAACTTTGCTGATGATGTAGACATTGGTACTAATGAGCAGTCTGCATTAAAGCAAGACAAAACGTTCATCGAAACGCGGCAATTTGTGGTGTGTGGTGCAAAAAATCATACTAATGCAAATATGACAGTCAAAATTTAACACTAAATCAACCCACTTCGTATTAGCAACAGACTTCTACAACACACGAGCGGTCCTATTGAGAATTAATTATCAAAACTATCAGTTATACGTTTCTTTACTTAGCGATGTTAAAATTATTTTGTAAAAAAAATGTCTAAAAAAGCGAACCGACAAATGGTCAAATTGTATTATGTCTGTGTTATTGGAAGTAACTCTCGTTGTATCAAAATTTTGGGGAATAATCTTTCACACTAAAAATATATTCTTTGCTACACCGGCGCTCCTAGTGGATAAATTTGGAATCTTCTCACTTTTGTCGTCACGGCTTTAAACATTTGGGGTAATTTAATTGTTACACCTTGAATTTTTATTCAAATTATCGATCAAAATGTGTTGTAATAAAGGACGCAATTGAGACAAAAACAAAATATCTTTATTTTGCAAAATAATTAGTAAACAAACATAAGACTGACAGTTTTTATACTCAAGTAATTCTTATTTAGACCACTTGTGGCGCAACTGGATATACTTTTTAGGGTAAAACTCCTAGAATCTGAACTGTCAAAACTATTGTTATGTACCCATAACGAGAGCATCTTACACATAAATAAATAATATTTTCGAAATTCTTTAAAAACGTTTACGAAATTCGTTTGGACAAACAAGTTCTACAATTGCGCCAAATTTCAAGTTGATAGCAATAGTACTTGCCAGGGAAAAAAACATTACATCGAAATCCCACCGTAAGGGTTCCATTCTTACCTTTTAGGTACGAAACCCTAAAAATGGGAAAATGAGTTATAGTAATGAAAACATTTTGTTAATGAAACATACTTTAAGTATATACTTTCGTCTTTTACACTGACCACGTCTGGCATCAATTATTTACAGAATATGCTATATTTTAAAACTATTAATGCCCACTCCTAAAACTTGTAATTTTTTAGTATTATATATAAACTCAACAACATTATATTTGCACACATCAGTAACCAGTACGCACCGACATACGAAAGATATTATTTATTAATGTGTTTATAACTTTATACGCAACTATCTCACGGGCAATCATTTTAACCAATATATGTGTAATCAACATAATACAATCTAACGTTATAGACTGCAAACTACTGTATGAATTGATAGGGAATTTCAAAATCATTTGTAAACTTTTCTTGTTTTTTATTGTATATTAAATAAACAATTGTAAAAAAAAGTTAAAAATAACAAAAAGTTAATAAAGCAGGCAGCGAAGAGGCAAAAAAACGCAGGCCGAGAACAGTCGCCAAGCACGAAAAAGTTTTTGTGGAATACTTTTCATAAAAATAAAAGACTTTGACAATTCATTGTAAAAATTTAAAAAAACCAAATAGAATCACCAAAGTCTACTATGAATTGTAACTTGTAGCTTGTCCATACGTACATACGTATGTAAGTATGTACGCATATGGACGTATAAGTACGCATACGTGCACACGAAAGGACAGAAACGCATTCCACTTTTTAAAAGGCAAATTGAGAACATAATAAATATTTTTAAAAATGAAAAAAACCGCTAAAAGTTCTTCTCTCTTCAAAAAACTACACAAAAATTTGATTACATGTAAAATCCCGCGAGTTATAATTATTTCTGTGGTCAAAAGTCGAGTCTGATGCACTAGACATTCAGAAAAAATAATAAAACGCCATTACAAATCAACATAAACTTTTAATAAAATGTACATATAAATTTATGTAAACTATTGTCAAGTAAAAAAATAGCCGCGATGTCAGTACCAGAACACGGCTAAATGCGGCTGAAGGAAGGCGGAATGTATTGCTCCTGTTGTAAATTATATTTACGACAATCATCTTTGCGGATTATAAATAAATTGGGTTTTATAATTAAAAAAAAGAATCGACAATATTTTGATAGTTTACTTTTTGACAGCCATAAAACAGCCGATAGCCATCGCGAGCGCCATCTTTGTTTCTTAGTTCCATAAATATTAGATAACAAACATCTAAACTTTCGCTATTGCAATATTATATTATGCAACACCAGTGCCACTACATCAGACGAAGGTTATCTCAGAACATAAAATTTGACTAAAAATATTTTCATAATTATTAATGAAGTCTATAACGCGACTTTTTGTAAGTATTCGATCATCTTAAAAAAATACACTCCGTGTAGGTATCATGACAAAGTCTTCGTAATAGCAATAAAATATATTTATAGGGTATAGGGTATAGGGGATATCCTATAAGATCACAATGAAGTGCCGAATTTTCAAGTAAAAAGCGGCAACATTTTTCTCCTCTATATATATATATATATATATATATATATATATATATATATATATATATATACATATATATATATACATATATATATATATATATATATATATATATATATATATATATATATATATATATATATTATAGCGCATCTACATATATTATTTCTCAAAGGTGTTATTTGTCGGTGCGCCATATCTCCTTTAATACATCAACAAAACCAATGATTGAGCCATCATTATGAAGATTACATTCACCGCTAATAATGTAAAATTAATATATATTTTACCACTTACTGGATTATTTTAGATATTACTAAATATTTATTGTGCTACAAAGTTCATAATAGTAATGGTTGATCACAATTAAATGAAACTACGTGATGTAGAATTATTTCTACTTTCTTTAATTTCTTTACCACGACCTAGGTTTCGTTGTATTACAACATCTTCAGGTGGGCTATTAGCAAAGATTCTTATAGAAATATCTTTGCTAATATCCCACCTGAAGATGTAATAGGTCGTGGTAAAGAAATTAAAGAAAGTAGAAATAATACTACATCACGTAGTTTCATTTAATTGTGAATAATGAATTTCTACAAAATGAACGCCAAATATCTTCAATATCAGTAATGGTTGATGTAAAATAAAACAATTTCCCTTAAAACAGGGCACAGAAACCTCAACGCAAAGGTAGACCCGTATATATAAATTAATTTACACAATAAAATACCTTTTACTTACTTATTTTCACATTATATTACCTTTCCGTGAATTGTGAATTATTCGCGCTGGTCAACTAGTAAATACTTAACGGACTAATAAAAAAAATAAAAGTACAGTTTTAGATTATTCTTGGAATAAGAAAAAGAGAGCATAGTCGTGAAAATCGGTGAAGGTTTATAATGGAAGAAACGTTGCCATCCGGAAGATAATTTTAAAGTTAAATTGTAGGTAGATAGCCCTGCGAGCTCTCTCCTCTCCCTCTCGCAGAATCCGTGAATGGAAAAGGAAGTTACACAGCGAGAATTTATACAAATGCATATTACTCATCAACTGTCGCATTTCAATTCCCTCTTAATAGAACTTGGAACAGCTGATTAAGAAACCGAGTTCTGTTTAATTCATGGTGCTGTTTGATAATTTTAGTAATGACACGCCAAACTTTGACGTCTCAGCTGTTATATTTAAACGCTTTTGAGTTGTAGAGTAATGAAATTGTTATCAGGTTTTGTTTCAATTATGACTTTTTTAAAACACAGATTATATTTTAGAGGTTATCCATTTGTGCTGGTTGTCGATTACTGGTAGGTGGTACATCATCCTACATTCACTTTATAAGAAATTGCTATATCGATCGATCAAAAAAATGGCATTTCTACTGTCAGACTTGTTTATCATTTTTTGCGACTAGAAACCTATGCTCATAGTTATTTAACTATATCAATCTGTATATAACCATATCAAATACGGGAATCGAGTAAACGATTATTACCACTTGCTGGACCGGTTAAACGGGTAATGTTATGTTCGTTAAAATGAGATTAATTTTTAATATCGCTTTACAAAATGAGATGAAATACTTCGTGTCACTAATATAGAAGAAAGGGACACGTGTAATATGGAATTTACGATAATTTAAGTGGACAAATCGAAATGAAGTGGACGAATACAACAACGTATTTAATACTTATCAAGGACGCTCAAGATTAACTTATTAACAAAAATAGATTTAAATTTTTTTTTTCGCAACTGACAACTGTCGTATTTCACTTACTGGCTTTGTCAATATATTCACTTACTGGCTTTGGCCCACGGCTTTGTCAGCCTGGGTTTTCGATCAAGATTATAACATTTTTTTAAAACGATGTTAAACATTTTATTGATATAATTTGCGCCATCTATTGATATGAAGTGTTAAATTATTATTATTGAGTAAAAAACGCCGAATTTCTTTGTACAAGATTTATGCTATTTTTGGGTTTAAATATTAATTCGAATTGCGAACTATGTGTATAAGGAACGCACGACAAATGTAAAGTTCGTGTGAAAACGACAGAAATAGAAACTTTTGGTTTATATTTGCACTAAACCAGTGCAGTATTTTATTGACGGAATATTGTTAATATGAATACGAGATACGATTAAAAATTAAACACTGTATTCTTTACATAAATCAATAAAATACTGTTATACGATACAATAAGCCATATTTAGTTATTATAAATAATTTTGATTAATTATAATTTGTACGCTTTAGGGACTCTAGACGAAAAAATGACGGCAGCATAATAAGTTTACTAATCTATCACCAGATGGCGCGCATAGCATCTTGCACAGTTCTAGTCTCTATCATTTACTCATGACTGAGTAACAAGCGTTTATAATTTCGGATTTATAATATTAGTGGGATCTCATTTATTTCAGAAATTCTTATTAGCACAGTGTTTAGTGAAAAAAATGCGAATTAAGTTGATAAAAAATATAAAAAAATTATTCGTTACAAAAACATAATTGATTTTTAAATTCGACGTAAACATTTTGATTTTTTTTAATTTCTTTTTTTCATGATTATTTTGTCACTTTTCATCAACCTATGGCAGAATAACCGCTAAAACATATTATTATTTAAAACACTTCTCGCTGCTGAAACAATCCACTGATCCAAACGGTATATAAATTACAAATAATATTAGCCTTGGAGCATTTCCTAGAGACATCTATAGTTCCAGTTGAGAGCTCTCCGTAACTACCGTGCAAATAATAATACAATTTTCATAAATATATTATTCTTTGATTTTATGAGGGCTTCATAGGTTTCATATCATAAGGTTTCACATCGTGGCCTTGGAGCATTTCCTAGAGATATCTATAGTTCCAGCTGAGAGTTCTCCGAAACTACCGTGCAAATAATAATACAATTTTCATAAATATATTATTCTTTGATTTTATGAGGGCTTCATAGGTTTCATATCATAAGGTTTCACATCGCGGTATAAACAAATATTTTGCAAATATCTATGAAGCCTGGAAAACATGGGTTTATTATTTGTCTAGAAAATGAACATCATCAGTAGCTTGTAGCTATCCACTGCTGAACATAGGTCTTTCAAAAGGCGCACCACCACATACGATCCTCCGCTTTCCGCATCTAACCACTTGCTGCCGACTTCTTTAGGTCGTCAGTCATCTGGCTGGAGGGAGATCCATACTACGTTTTAAGGTTCATGGTCTCCCCTCGAGAAATCGTCTACCCCATCGGTTCTCCGGAAAATATGACCTGCTCATTGCCCCTTCAGTTTGCTTACGTTAAGGGCTAAGTCAATTAATTTGGTGATGAGGAAATTCGATGGAAAATATCGGATTTCTTAATTTCGGATTTTATCCTTGAAAGACATTCCAAATTTAGCTTTTACCATGGGTCACCTACCAAATGAACAAGATATTGTAATATCGGGCTAGGGATTAAATAATATTATAGAAACTTTAGTAAATGTGCTATTTGATTTATAAATAATATGAATAAAATATTGCTACAGTAAATATGAAAATAATGAGCATTGCTACAACAAATATGCAAATAATGGGCATTTCTACTATATATATGAAAATAATCGGCATTTCTATGATATATATGGAAATAATGGGCATCTCTACGATAAATAAAAATAATGAGCATTGCTAAGATGTATTTGAAAATAATGGGCATCTCTACGATATATATATATATATATATATATATATATATATATATATATGTATATATATATATATATATATATATATATGTATATGTATATATATATATATATATATATATATATATATATATATATATGTATGAAAATAATGGGTATCTCTACGATAAATCTAAAAATAATGAGCATTTCTGTAATGAGTATGAAAATAATAAGCCTTGCTACGTTAAATGTGAAAATAATAAAAGAATTTTCTGAAAGTGAGGCATTATATGACTATATACCATTTGCTGGCGCATGATGTCCTTGTGTGAGCTATTTCCTTGCATGACGTCAATATTGCACAATGTAATGTGAATAAGATTGACTATGGTATAAATAAATTTTACGTCAACAAGTGCTAAGTTTATAGATTAACTATAACATAGCCCATGTTTCGTATAAACATTTTAGAGGTAATGCGCAATGCAGATAACCGACAATAATTGGAAGAAATATAATATGTTATATTTAATACTTTACGATCATGTTCCACAAAAATTTGTCCTGTAAACAAATTTACGGAGAAAAGGATGGAACATCGTGAGCTATTGATCTTTTTCCACAAAAATCGGCAACTGTCGGCCGCCTATCTACACAAAGAGGACTAAGTATCATACATTGTTCGGTGTGGTTTTTTTATAGTTGTTAGTAATTTAAAGTAGGTAGTTATGTAAGTTAGATGGTAATAGATTAATGTATTTATAATGTTTTTAAATAAGTTCATTAGCAATGATTACATAATTATGTATAAAGGAAATTAAGTCTTATTTATGGGGCAAGGATCTCTACCGGTATCTAAAAGGACTCATAACCAAGTTCATTCAATCAAAGAGGTTAAGTAACGCTCGCATTGGTGTCTGAGATTGGATGGGTGACCACCAATCACACAGTTTAACAATGTACATGGTGTCCTGGAATAAGTGTTGGATAAAAAAGGCGCTATTCGTTGGCTATAAAGGAATAAATTGTCGTTGAAATAAAACGTAAAACGTACCCTTTTTATAATTGAGTGCAAAAAATATTACACATAACTCTTTTTAACACACCCAATACTTGTCTGGAGCTCGGTGCTTACCCGGGCAGCTTGATGTTGTTCACGGGTTATTCTTCTGAGCGGCGCTGAACAATGTGCGCAAGTGTCGTGTGTACGAAAAAGATGACAAATAATTATGAATATTACATTCAATTTTCTGAAAAAAAAGTCATCTTTTAAATTATATTTTGACGACAATCAACTATTTTCTAGTCAACGTCTTTCTTGGCCCGATACTTATTCTCAGACATAGTGTATTTAACGTCTCTGTCTTCAGCAATATGCAGCCATGAATATTTTTCCTAAGCGTTGTAAAATGCCAAACAGATGACTAAACAACCGTGTCGGAATAATTTGTTTAGTGGATAAACACTCAAATCAAGATCAAGAGGGGGTGGACTCAAATATAATTCCGTTATTCTCACCAACTTTAACGTCTGTCCTTGATACATTAATAATATGTACATTGTCATTTTTATATTCCTTTCCAAAAACCGTCTTTTAATAGGTGTCTAAAACTTATCGTCAAGAAAATCTTCCATATTACATTTATCTTAGACCGATAATGGGTGGAACAATTAAATCTATCGAAAATGTATAATCTCCTTTTCATTATTTTTATTGGATGAGTCCTGAAGATAGGCCTTATTTAATATAAAATCTTTTAATCAAATTAAAAAAATTATCAACTATTTTTCAGTCAACGAATAACGACTTTCTTTGTCTAACAATTATTCCCGGACACCGCGTATTTATGAGCTCCTGCACGTTAAGCCATTGGTACCAGCTGTTGCTGCTAGATCATAATAAGAAATCTAGTCAAAGAAAGGTCTGTTTTTCTGAAGAACCAACATCCCGGCCAAATTCTTATGTATCAATTGGATACATTAAAGTAGATAAATAAATAAATTCCATGGGCTACATAGTGGTACCGGATTTCGATATGGGATAACGTTAAGCCAAAGTGTATAACTTTTGAAGAAATACTATATAATTATTGGATTTATTATAAATTAAAATTTTCATCAAACTAAATCATTTCCTATAATAAGGTATAATAGTTTCCAGTCACATATTAACATACAATATTATTATTGGTTATGGCATAGTTTCGTATTATTATAGTTAGTATTATGTATCGCATAGTTTCGGTGAATGTCAGCCATTCCGGTTGTAAATTAGTAGAGTTGCAGCAACCCAGTTGCAGACTAAATAACTTGCAACTGATCGAACACTGAAAAAGGTCAGTGGAACAATATTTGTTGTAACATATCCATAGAATTACTAAAACTGGAATAGTCTCCGTATTAGTACCTAAATAAAATGTTTATCAATATTTTTATACGAGAGTAAATGATGTCATTAGATTTCAATAGAGAGTTATAGCTAGGCGCATATTCCTATCGAGTACAAGTGTAGTATTTTTTGCTCCTATATAAAACTAATCGATTTGGGAATCAGACATTATTCGCGCCTAACTTATGATGAGAATTTGGTGAATGTAGCGAAAAATTATTTACAAGGCTTTTATGAGTCAGGAATTTGGCGAACGCAGCGAAAAATCATTTAGATGGATTGGTGTATTGTCCAATCAAATTATTTTACACCTGTTTAGTTTAGGGTAAGTTCATTCATTCAAGACGTAATTTCAATTATTTGTAGTAAAAACGCGATCCAGCAAAGTCTTATAACTAAAGGTGTCCAAAAGATATTCTTTCGATATTTGTATCTTATAAGACAAGGTTAGTTTTCTGTTACTTACTAATTCTCCTGCGTATACAGTCAATTCTTTACAGATCAAAAGACTTTAATGATTAATTAATTAAAAATTCTTTCTCTCTTCGTGTCTTATTATTTCCTGCACTCGTACACTCATCATATCTGCAATACCAATATCCAAAAACAAATGCATCCAAATTATATCGGATTCCCCATATACCCAACGTTTTCATCTATTTAATCACCTAATCGAAGTTGCATCAGAGTGTTTGTTACTTATTTGTGTTGAGTAAGAAAAGGTTTTTAGAAATATATTATTCTTATATTATAAATTTCGAAACTATGTTTTATTGTTTATAATTAACTCTGTATTGAAATCCATATGCGTGTAATTGCAATGTTTTTCTAATGTTTTAATAAATCGAGCTGAGCGATTATCCTTCAACTTAAAAATAGTAATATCACGTCATTCTAAAGGCTATGACGCCACGTCATGTGTGCAACGGAAACGCTACCAAGATTCCACATAAACCACAAGACAAGCCATAAATTATTTATTACATTTGACGTTAATTTCTCGAATGTTTATTAAATGGCTTTCACTGATTTTCGTTGAATTTGTCGCCTCGTTCGCCATGTTAAAAACTGGTTTTGATATACAGATGCGAATTTTGGAGAAATGCATGTTAATATTCCATCAATTCAATTTAAGTCAGCTATATAAATGAATTTCCTTCAGATCACTATTTAACCGTTTTAGTGCCATTGTTTTTTACTCATATATACTTAAAATGGCAAAGAAATCTTTTGTTTTTGATGTCATTTACCCTTATCTCGAAAAAAACTGTATCACTTCCAAAAATTATCCAATTTTAATAATTTTTTCGGTGTTTTCTTAAGAAAAACTTGTACAAGGATAATAAAATACAAAGAAAATTATGGAAATATACATCGTGAACAAAAATTATAACAAAAACTGAAATAAAGGTCACATCGTCATTTTCGCAGTCCGGTACATCCCCCGTATCAGCAAAATAATTGTGATCGTTAATATTATCACTTCACTATCACTCAAAATTTGCATTACGCCAAATTGTGAGCGCACCACAATGTCACTCCCACTATTACTTTCTTCACAACTTGAAAAACGATCATTTTCACTAGAATTATTTTCGTATGGGTTAAACATTTTCTTTTCCTGCATCCTTTTTATATTGTAATTACTAATAATATTATAATTTGAACTTTATGTAACACGTAGAAAGATAAAAAATTAGCGATGCGTGCGAGTGACCTCCCCTACCGCGCGCTAAACAGCAACTGATTTCGCGAGCGCCATCGCGCTAGTGGCAAATTTAGTTAGTACGCGCATGAGTGCGATGGCGCTCGTCGGCACTCGGTTAAAAAAGAAATTGTACTCAGCTATAGATTTTGAATAAGCATCACATTTGAAGATGATATTTGAATAATAAGGAGATTTACAACACGAAAAGCCTTGTTGAGACTTGTTGCAGGTTGGTAGACAACATAACATGGATCCTGCCATTTTCAACGGTTTAATAGAAATAATCTGTCAATATACATCTTCAAGAGTCATTTCAGAGTCAGCTCTCGTAATTACTTATTAATTTATCCTTTTTTCTCATATAATGTACCTCTTCTCTAGCTTTTGTCGTAGCATTCTGTATACTGTTATATAAAATTATGTATTTATCAACTTTTATGCATAGTACATATGGCGAACTTATTGCTACACGAGCAGTATCTTCCAGTCAACCATAACAATTTGTATTGAAATTTAGTTGGTAGACTGCAAGAGATTTTACAATGAAAATTATATATAGTAAAGAAATTATATATATTAGTCACAATTAAATGAAACAACGTGATGTAGTATTATTTTTACTTTCTTTAATTTCTTTACCACGACCTAGGTTTCGTTGTATTACAACATCTTCAGGTGGGATATTAGCAAAGATTCCTATCAAAAATCTTTGATTTGAAAGATCTTTGCTAATATTAAACCTGAAGATGTTGTAATACAACGAAACCTAGGTCGTGATAAAGAAATTTAAAAAAGTAGAAATAATACTACATCACGTAGTTTCATTTAATTGTGAATAATGAATTTCTACAAAATTAACGCCAAATATATTCAATATATATATTAGATAAAAAAACATTTTAAAAAATACAAAAGTATTAATTAATACAAAGTATTGACATGATTTGGGATGGGAAAGACAGGAAAGGATAAGTGGACAAAGGAAAAGGTTTCAAGAGAGGCAGGACTTTTTCACTTGATCTTTGAAAACATTTAGGGACATGATTTTCCTGGTGTCAGGATCCAGTTGATTCCAAAATTTTGCTGCTTGGACAGTGAAGGAGTTTTCGTAAGAGTTAGAGGTATGTTTAGGAATATGTAGGGTGAGTGAACTTTCAGATCATAGCCCAAGGGCGTGAGCAGACATATCTTTAAACTTGTCAGTAAGATTATTTGGGCTCCCAGAATTATTTAATATATTAAAACGAAGTGTAAGTATGTGAAGTTGGCGTCGCTCACGGATTCAGCCATTTGAGAAGTGACCTGTGTTCAGAAATATGATCATATTTTCTGAGTCCGAAGATGCATAAATTTTGAAGTCGTTTCAACTTGTACAAATATTCTTCATTAAGATCAGGATAGCACACATCTCCATAATCAATTTGTGGTAATAGGAGTGTTTTTTATAAAATTATGCAGGGTAATTTAGGCACTGAACAGTTTAGAGATTTCTGTATGAGAGGCATACCTGTGGTCGAGTAAAAGCCAAAACAACTTTTTAGAATCGCACACCCTACAGTGTGGTCTTTATTGTCGAATAGGGCACCAGCGTCGAGTTTTGACGATATAATTAATTACTAGCGTGACCCGTGCGAAGTCTTCGCATTATTTATTCCATTATGAAGCTCAGATGACAGATCCAACAAATATTTTACTAAAATTGACATATAGAGGCGCAAGTATCAAAAGCATTGAGCTAAAGCGCCATTTTATTTATACGTGAGTGGATTTGAAATTAAACAAAAATTTTACCGACCGTCAATCATATTGACGTTGAGCCGTTAGATGGCAGCATTGCTGTTTTGTGTATATAATTTTAATAATTAATTAATTTGCAAAAACAATAGCAATAATAAATTTTTTAGTTGTGGATGCCGGTAGAGCAAGCAAATATCTATAAAATGATATATAATTTATGTGGATTAGTTGTGAGGTTTTTTCTAAAAAGGGAGAGTAACATCTTAACCTTAGCGTATTAATATATGATGATGATGATGATATGATGATGATGATAACTCGGGTAATTTCACAAGTAATAAACTTTTAATGTCGCTTTTTGAATAGAGATCATCCTATAAAAATATTTTTTTTTCATTTTGATGTGAAACGTCTAGTAAAATGTTCTAATGGCACGTCGTGACGTGCTTTGCGTCGCTTTGCGTCTTGTCGGCTTTTCCCGACTTAATTCGGCCGGTTTCGCGTCTTGTCGGCTAAGAGTATTACAAAATGAAAAATATATTTTCAATTAATTGTTAAAATATATTTTTGTGACAAATTATTTTATAAAATAAAATAAATATTTTATTATTAATAGCTATCTGAATAATTGTTTTTGCATTTTCATTTCGTTCAAATAAAACAATTTCAATATAAAAAAACTTAGATGTTTCACTCGATCTTTGAAAATGTTTTTTTAATATATTTTTTAAATATATTTATTATAATCTAAATTTTCCTTTAAAAATGACATCCGTTTCCGTACGTTTGTATATGTGTATGTATGCACGTATGGGAACAGGCTATGAGACATGTATGTTTATTTTTCATTTCTATTTCCTACCGATTTCCTCTTCGGTATGCTAGTTTTCCATTTCTTGTAACTCAGAAGAGATTACAGAACTTATTAAATTTATTTTTCAGGTATTAAAAGGAAATACTCCATGCCCCGTATTATGTATTAAACTTTCATTTCTCGTTTTTGATAACTTCCTACCTTCGTGCAATCTTCTCATTATTTGCTATAGTACAGTCTAGAACCATATAATATCGGAACTCTTCAAAAAATATTAAAAAGGAGAGATAATAAAGCGGAATGAAAACAACGAATCAGACGGAAAGTCAGTGTCATTGGAGAGTAACGTATGCGCTCTTATGCTGCCAAATGAGGCATACTTTCGCTCGTCAGCAGATCATCAGTCAGAGCAGTCAGACCAGACTAGAAAACGAGAAGTATGCGGGATTTCAACAGACGCATTATCGAATTGGATTATGCTTTCCAAACCTAAGGTTTTACAAGGTATCTTGTACTAAATATTTGGCGTTAATTTTGTAGAAATTCATTATTCCAACATCTTCAGGTTGTAATACAATGAAACCTAGGTCGTGGTAAAGAACTTAAAGAAAGTAGAAATAATACTACATCACGTAGTTTAATTTAATTGTGAATAAAAACAACAATAAAAATCTAATGAAGTATGTAATAACTTTTTAGCAACGATTATAAAATACTCAATATCGATTGCTTTTTAAGTGTGTAGCCATTGCCTATAGGAATTTAAAATAAATTGTTAATCGACATTGACATGGATTGCCATAGAAACCGTCAAACAAAGTGGAGAGGTTTTTCGCAACTCTATTATTTCCTTATTTTTTTTCGTGATATTTAGTCTTAATCTGTTGCAATAACTTATTTAGATTTGCGTTATTTTTATTTTCATTTAATTTTTTACTTTATCTGTATTCCGTTTATTGTTTTATCCAGTTCTCGGTAAGTTTGTTCTTTTGTTCATTTGTTTTATTATTTATTTTTGTGATTCAGGTTATCTTTTGGGAAAATGGACTTAGTTATTCCCCCGAAACCTCCAGACCCTTCCAAGTCTCCTATATGTTTCAATGAATTTGCTTCTCCTACATCACCTGCCAGTTTTATTACAGTTTCAGATTCCTAACAGGAACTGAAACGAAAAAATAAAAATTGTAAAAGGCCCAACTGTAAAAAAAATAAGCTTAAGAATAATCCCTCTTTTCATCCTTCTGATTCTTCATGTACTGAAACAGAGGATACAATCCCTCGTAAGACCCCTCGCACTCCTCTTTCAGAAGCAAGTTCAAAATCTCTTCCTCCAACCCCGACCTCTTCTCCTCCCTCTCTCCCTCCGAATTCTTTTGAGGGCCGTTTATACGTCCCTGGCGACGTTGGTCCATTTATCGTTCACGTTCAGAGAAAAGAACCCCAGCCTAATTCCGGATTTTCATTCCATGCTGTGAAATTTGGTTCCTCTTTAAAAAATTTTAATGTTGATGGAATTATACGAGATGGAGTGAAACAAATTGGCAGGAACAGGATTTCGGTGGAATTTTCATCCGCCGATGCCGCCAACCGATTCGTTAACCACTCTGCCTTCACAGGTCAAAACAAATTGTTTATCCCCTCCTTTAACGTCAGTCGTATGGGAATTGTTCGCAATGTTCCAGTCAATTGGTCTGACGAGGAGGTTTTACATAATATAGAAGTCCCTGAAGGGTGCGGTAAAGTTACTAAGGTCCGCCGCTTAAATTTTAAAAAGATAATTGATGGCCAGCCTAAATATTTTCCGTCTGAGACGATGGTCATTACCTTTGATGGCCAAGTTCGTCCCCAACGGATATATATGGCTTATTCATCGCTGCCAGTCTCAAAATACGAATTCCCTACAATACAGTGCTTCAAGTGTTGTAGGTTTGGACATGTTGCTGACAAATGCCGATCTTCTGAGCGTTGTTTCCGATGTGATCAAGGTCACGTTGGGAGAAACTGCCCACTTCCTCTTGACAAAGCAAAATGTATCTTTTGCAGTGGAAATCATGATTCCACCGATAGAAATTGTCCAGAATTCGAAAGACAAAGAAAAATCAAATTCGAAATGTCTGAAAGAGATATTTCCTATGCGGAAGCGTCCAAATTGGTCCCTTCTGCTAAAAAATCATACGCCTCAGTTGCAGCTCTCCCCCCTCTAACTCTTCCTTCTCCAATTTCTTCCCAAAGTTTGCTTTCTCCGTCTCGTCCTACCAACTCATCCCACAAAAAAATTATTTCTCTGAAACCCCGATCCCACTCTTCGACTAGTTCCAACCAGGGCTATGATCGCTCTGCTCTAGAACAAGCCTGGGCAGACTTCCGTATTCCTCAACCTGAAAATGGTTGCGGTTTAAATCAACAACCTTCAACTAATTCTTTTACGAGTATTATTCAATTTCTTTTGACCACCTTGGTCAAAATTCTGAGTTCCCCCAATCAAATACCGTCCAACGTTGCCTCATCTATTCTTACTTCCCTTCAATCCCTCCTTTCCAATGGCTTCGCCAATAGTGGCGAGGGTCTTGCAATGGAATAGTCGCAGTATAATTTCCAACAAAGCAGATCTTCGTCACCTCCTTGTCAAGTATTCTCCATCCGTGGCTGCCATCTCGGAGACTTGGCTGAAGCCGGGATTCCCTTTTAAGATCCCAGGCTATGTCTGTCTCCGGGATGATAGAGCGGATGGTAAGGGCGGATCCGCCCTATTACTTGACAAATCTCTTCCCTTCTCCCAGATTTCTCTTGGCTCCCGCAGTTGTCACTTCAATATTGTTGCTGCGAGAGTTAAAGATATCACTATCCTCTCCATATATGTCCCCCTTCCAACATGTTCCGTAGCATTAGAACTACGGGATATTTTATCTTCAATTCCTGGCCCGTATATTATTCTGGGAGATTTTAATGCTCATCACCCGTCTTGGGGTTCCACCCGAAGCAACCCTCTTGGAGTCTCCTTGGTGGAACTCCAGGACGATTTTGGCCTGTGTTTACTGAATGATGGTTCTCCAACACGAGTTCCTGTCCCATTTCAGAACCCGAGCTCAGTAGATATCTCTCTTTGCTCCTCATCCTTGGCATCCTTGGTTTCCTGGAATATTCTTTCTGAGTCTTTTGGAAGCGACCATTTCCCCATTTTGATTTCTTTCCCTCACGTAAATTTACATATTGAAAAAACTCCCCCTCTTCAAAAATACAACCTACATAGGGCAGATTGGGTGGGATTCCGTACCTTTCTCAGTGTCGAAGTGGATTCCCTCCCTCCAGTGGACTTGGATAACATTGACACTTGCTATGACCAATTTGTAAAGGCTATAGACCTATCCGCTCGGAAATTTATCCCACTTAAAAGATCTAACCATCACTTCAGATCGTCTCCCCCCTGGTGGGATGGAGACTGTTCCGCAGCGGTTAAAACCCGTAAAGAGGCTGAAGCGATATATAAATCTAATATGTCGGAAGCAAACTTCCTCTTGTTTCGAAAGACCCAAGCTCAGACTAAACGAATTCTCCTTAAAAAAAAGAGGGAAGGCTGGAAGAAATTCTGTCAATCCCTCTCTCCTTTTACTCCCTCCCGTGTCGTCTGGTCTAATGTAAAACGCTTTCGGTCTATTTTTCAGCCTGATCTTCCCAAATCTGTTCACGGGAATTGGATTGATCAATTTTTAAATAAACTTGCTCCCCCATCCGTCCCAAATTTAGATGAATTACCTTTCAGGTATAACTTTACTAGCGCCAATCATTTTTTAGAAGAAGATTTCTCCATTAACGAATTGGATTTCACCTTACACCATCTTAAGGATTCTTCCCCTGGTATTGACGGAATGTCATATTCAATGGTGAAAAATACTTTACCATCTACCCGTTGGTATCTTCTATCCCTCATTAACTGTATGTTCAAATCAGGTTCTATTCCAAAGTCTTGGAAAACTCAAATAATAATTCCCATCCCTAAACCTCATAAAGATCCCAATGTAGGTTCATCCTACAGACCCATAGCCCTTTCTCCTGTTCTAGCGAAGATTACGGAACATTTAATTAAGAATCGTTTGGAATGGTTTACTGAACACCATTCTATTTTTCCAAGGAACCAATTTGGCTTCAGAAGAGCTAAAAGTACGTTGGATATTCTCAGCGTCCTAACCACTGACATCAGACTTGCTTTCTCTCGACAAGAATTTCTCGTTGCTGCTTTTTTAGATCTTTCTTCAGCCTATGATAATGTAATCCTTCCAGTCCTCCAAAAAATTCTTCATAATCTTGGGATTCCGATTAAGATTATAAATTTTCTCCTCAATTTTCTTTTAGAAAGATCTATTATTCTTAGATCCGCTGGATCCCCCCCCTTTTCAAGAACTATATGGAAGGGTCTTCCCCAAGGTTCTGTTTTAAGTCCATTACTTTTCAATATTTACTCTTATATGATTCACTCAACAGTTAATCCTTTCTGTCGTGTTTTGCAATACGCTGATGACCTGCTTTTATATTCTTCTGATAAATCAATAATTGTTGCCGAAAATGCTTTGAACTCTGCCCTTGTTAACCTAAATAAATGGGTTACCTCTCATGGTATGGATTTATCCCCTTCCAAAAGCGCTGTCGTGGTCTTCTCGAGAAGGAGAATTACTCCTCCGTTATCTATTTCTTATAATTCCTCTTTGATCCCTGTTCTTTCCAATACCAAATTCTTAGGTATGTTCCTAGACTCAAAATTATCCTGGAACATTCACATCGAATATGTCATCTCCCAATGCCAGACTAATTTGAATATCCTCCGCGCTCTTTCGGGAGTGTGGTGGGGCTCTCACCCTTCCACATTAAAGTTAATATATAACGCTCTAGTCCGTAGTCATCTAGAATATGGTTCATTTCTACTTGATCCTATTTCCAAAGCCAATGCCACTAAATTGACCCGCATTCAGTCTCGAGCTCTGAGGATCATAGCAGGTGCTATGAAATCCAGTCCCATAAATGCCCTACAAGTAGAATGTGTTGATCCTCCTTTAAGTCTCCGGCGACAATACCTAGCTGATCGTTATTTACTAAAGACAGCTAGGTTTTCTACTCACCCTATTTTTCCTAAACTCACCCTCCTCTCTAGGTTTATTGAACATACTCCTTTTTGGCGTTCTAAGTCCCGACCTCTTCTTATCGTTAGCTTCCAAAGATTCAAATCCCTTACTAACCCCGTTTATCAAAATTCTTCTCTCCCTCTCTATAGCTTCCCATTTGACTCGGTATTTCACAGGCCAAATATAAATTTGTGTTTTGGAGTTGATAAGGAGTCCAAAAATGCTAATTCGCTGTTCAATTCTATCTTGAATTCGTTTTGGATGGATTGGACGCGAATATATACAGATGCATCAAAAACTGGTAGAGATGGCTATGTCGGAGCGTCATTTTACTCTCCATCCACCGCTCATTCAGCTTACTTTCGCCTTCCTAAGGAATGTTCGGTATTCTCCGGGGAATGCCGTGCTATTGTGGAGGCCTTGAATTATGCCCTACACAAAAAGATTCGCAGGCTCCTTATCTTCTCTGACTCCTTAAGTTGTTTACAGTCCCTTCTTGCTAATCCATTTTCTTCAAACTGTAGTTTCCTGATTCTTCGGATCAAGCAACTTGCGCTTGATTTGGAGAGATCGGGATCCGATGTCGTTCTTGCATGGATCCCTAGTCATTGTGGCATAGTAGGTAATGAAATAGTCGACGCAAAAGCTCGGTTTGCCGCAGTGAACGGGGATCCATGTTTCACTACTAATTTCATTGAGGATCTTCTTCCCATGACTCGTTTCTGAATGGCGTCTGACTGGCAGAGGGCGTGGGAAAGATCATCCCAGATTACAGGTGGGAGATATTTCCAGATCCAACCTTTTATTCCTTTAAAACCTTGGTTCTCAACATTTACTTTCTCTCGAAAGGAATCCTCTGTGGTATCTCGCATGCGTTTGGGTCACTGTTCTGTTCCTACTCATTTGGCTAGACTGCGGGTCAGAGAGTCTCCAATTTGCGATTGCGGGTTTGGAGAGGGCGATTTAAATCATCTCATTTTTTCATGTCCATTAAATAATAGATTTCCTTCGTTTGTTTCCAAATTATTAAAATATAAAATTCAATTGCCCATCAACATAAGATCACTTTTATTTATTGCCAACAAACCCATTTTAGGATTAATCATTCAGTTCATAAGAAAGAACGACATCAAAATATAGAAATTTGTATACTTATGTTCATGTTTATTTTTTTAAGTTTGTATATTTGTATATACTTATTTTGTACTTTCCGTATATTATAATGTCGTTTTCTTCTTTTAGTTTAATTGTAGCCAACTTCTTATTTAGTTTTTGTTTTATTGTATAGTTTATTCTTTTGTTATCAAGCAACAATGACAAATATCCGAAATTTGATTTAATCAGTGTTGCCATAGCCTTTTTTCCACACTTGACATTGGCAAAGGTTCTCTATGGAGAGAACGAACGCTATATAATCAAAGATAAAGATAAAGACATTGACATTCATTCTGTTGTTTTCAAAATGAATGTCTTTCCCGCTCTTTAGGAATATTACGTGGCGTTTTTCGACGAGCCTGCTGGCCCTGTGAGGTTTATGGATTATATAGTATGTTACATATGTCTATAGTAAGAATAACAGTTAAGTAGAGAGCAAACAATAACGCCATCTAACGGTGGCTTATCAATCAAACTTATTTGGCGGGAAACATTAAATTTTATCATTAATAAACGTCTTTACGGCAACCAAATATCAAATTCGTCTTTTTAAGCAATTATTTTTCTCATTTCGCTTTTTTTATATTTTCTTAATTTTTATGTTTAATATTTATCAATGATGTCTAGAATCATCGTTATTGTTTTGCCTTTATTTTTTTTTTATTTTAGGTTCACCAGTTTCCGAAATAAATGGAGGTACCGTGAACACATTTGTTTTCGTATTTTTCAGAAAATCTGTGAAGATACACTATCTAAAATTTTTGAGTTTTCTCAAATTATCCATATATAATTTAAACCCATTTATCATTATCCATATTAAAAAAATGTTTCTTGCAGTATTTCATTTGCCCCTTCAAATTTTAATTATTGAATGTTGCTAAATTTCAAGTTTCAACCTCAAAAGGTTTCTCCGAAACAAGACTGTGATGGACAGACAGATGAATGTGTGCCCTTGTAACTTGGTCCTTGGTCCTTGTAACTGTCCAAAACGAGGTTTAATATGAGTTTCCTTCCAGTTAAATAAAGAAAAGCAATGAAAAAATCACTTTCGCTAAAGTGTATTTACTCTTCTCGTGGTCTTATTTACATATTAGATGAGATATTAGACTCGTGGTCTTATTTACATATTACATGAGATATTAGACTCGTGGTCTTATTTACATATTAGATGAGATATTAGACTCGTGGTCTTATTTACATATTAGTTGAGATATTAGACTCGTGGTCTTATTTATATATTAGATGAGATATTAGACTCGTGGTCTTATTTACATATTAGATGAGATATTAGACTTGTGGTCTTATTTGCATATTAGATGAGGTATTAGACTCGTGGTCTTATTTACATATTAGATGAGATATTAGACTCGTGGTCTTATTTAAATATTAGATGAGATATTAGACTCGTGGTCTTATTTATATATTAGATGAGATATTAGACTCGTGGTCTTATTTACATATTAGATGAGATATTAGACTTGTGGTCGTATTTGCATATTAGATGAGATATTAGACTCGTGGTCTTATTTATATATTAGATGAGATATTAGACTCGTGGTCTTATTTACATATTAGATGAGATATTAGACTCGTGGTCTTATTGATAGTAATAAATGCTCGTCTTAGAAGTGTCTTTCATTTGGGGTTTGCTTTTGGTGTAACTATGAAATTATCATCAATTTATTGGACAAAAATTTCTATTATACGCGATTTTTCTCTAATTTCCACAGTATAATCAATATTCACACATAAAGATTTTCTTGTTTATTGTATATAAACAAGAAAATCTTTAGTGGCAGTAAATTGTCTATGAGAATTCTTTGAATCACAATACGGAATTCATTATAGCATCGCAACATCAGTGTGGACATTGGAAATTCTTAATGGGTATTTGTATTTGTTATGCAAAATATCGTATCGTACAAGAAGCATAAAGTAAAATCGACATGTTGACCCCGTGTCAGAAGATAAGGTAAATTATTATAGGACAAAACAAAACGTGCAAAAATCTTAAATAATTGTTTTAACACAGTTCCACTTTAAACATCACTGATAAAAAATTACTTTTTAAAAACTTTCTTGTCACTGTACGGTTGTTGCTGCCAATATGCGATGTAATAAAAATGAGCTTTTAGCTATTATACCGAAACGAATGATCGTAGAACAATAAAGATTAGATAAATTGTATAGTCCTAAATATACTTTACCCTTTTTTTAATACAGTAGCATAACAAAGTTTAGTTACGTTTTGAGTTTAGCAGTGAAGTTCTTAACGTTGTGGAACCGTTGCTACTATTCTGAAAGTTGTGGCACTGTTGCTACTATTCTGAAACTTGTGGCACAGTTGCTACTATTCTGAAAGTTGTGGCGCAGTTGTTACTATTTTGAAAGTTATGGTACAATTGCTACAACTTTCAGAATAATATTGTGTTTCAGTTTTGGATGGCACTAGTTTTGGATTACCACTATTTTGGATGTTTTTCTTCGAAGGGTGAGTTCATCTTTACCACTTTCAATATTTCAACTACAACTTCGCTTTTAGTCTACTAATTTTCAAAATATTTTTGCTTCATGCCAAAATGAAAGACATTTATGAAATAATTTTTTTCCACATCAAAAACTAAAATTATTTTAAAATGACTCAACTTCTTTCTCCATTTTTATACAAATATATAGTCGAATTATGTCGCAACATATGATATTTAAATATCTTGTAAATACGATAATAAATAAAACCAATTTATATCCCGAATACAATCATTTGTCGAATACCTTAATTATGACTTTATTTACTCAAAACACTGCAAAAAACGGCAATAAATCGGAAGGGAATAATATTTACCAAAGGAAGGATTCGTCTATAAAAATTAAGTACGTAATTGTGGATTTCCTTGTTACGTAATGATGGTCAAACATACAGGTGTATATAAAATTTTTTTAAATTAAACTTTTACTACCGTATTGTAACTGATGAAATGAGATCATAACAAAAGTTCGCCAATAAAGTGTTCCATTTTTCGTTATGCATTTAGTTAGTAACAATAGTGAAACAATTAAGGTAAAAGTTTTCGTTAATGTTGAGATCATAACAAAAGTGAAACATGCTGTTTGTTAACATTGGATAGAGATTTTCCCTTACGCCAATAAAGTGTTTCATTTTTCGTTATGCATTTAGTTAGTAACAATAGTGAAACAATTAGGGTAAAAGTTTTCGTTAAGTAATGGCGCGTTACGAGAGTACTTCTGAATTACATATATTTTCTGTCAAAAAAATTTTCTTTTAGTTATAATAAGATAATTTTAACATTTTCCTTTTTGCCTTCAGAATAATAAAATATACGTAGAAGATTTTAATTTTTAACGGACACAGAGGTCACACAAACGGTTTGAATTACCTTATAGTTCAAGCGAACATTAAATAACGCATGGCGTTAAAAAAGTGGGAAAATGGGTTCCGTACCTTGCTTGAAATGAAATTATTTTATCTGTAATCACTGATTCGAACTTCATAGCGCCATAAATAGTTAATAATACTTAAGATTTTTTACCCTAATTTTTTCCCTAAGTACGGTAGACATACGAGTAGGTTATCATGAATATCTCAAAAAAGTATGAGATCTAACATTACTGTTATAGTTTTCCTAAAAGCTTCTAAAAATCCTGTTTTTTTAAGAATTTTATGGTCAATAATTTTGAAAATAAAGTGCATAATGTTGTACATTTTTTCAATATTTCTCTAAGATATACTAATTAAAATTATGGAAAAGAATGTAATTACCTAGGCCTTTCTATTCATCCACAACGCCACAAGTGGAATAAAAAAAATGTATGTCGGTGAGCGGACGTACGACAGAACCGAAGCTAGGTTTATACAGAAAAGCGTAAGAACGCTTTTCTGTATAAACCTATAATGGTAGGATCGCTCTCTCCCCTCCCTCGGTCTCCCTCTATCTGTCGCTCTCTATCTCCCTCCCTCACTCCCTCTTTCTCTCTCTCTTCCTCTCCTCATCACTCAACACTCAACTCTCTCCCTCTTTAAATGTCTCTCTCCCTCTCAGTCTCTCTTTCTCTCTCTCTTTCTTAAGGACCGGAAGATTCTTAACTCTCTCCGTTAAAAACTGAAAGCTTCTTAAAGAAGCTTCGCTTCCGTTTCATGGCAGCATTCGCGTTTTCACTTTTTCTTAGTTAGCTCCCTGTACCCAAACGTACGTTAAAAAGTGTCGTTTTAAAATATCGAATACTTAATTTTACACCCCCCCCCACACGCACATAAATATCTTCGAGTATTAGCTATGTGCTTTATTACGATCGAGCTTATACATCAAGCAGTTTCTGAGGAAAACGGCTGTGAAAAAATAAAGCAGAGGAACACGTGTGTGACCTCATGACGGTTCCTATTTTCCTTTTAAGTCACGAAACCTAAAACGCATGCAGTGTAAATATAATGATAAGAAATAAACTCTTTAAGACTTTTATTAGAGAATATATTCTGATTTAATACACATATGGACAACATTCAGGTATTTCCCTCGGTAAATAGTTTACAATATCCGTATTACGATACGCTGGCGCCTATGTACATAGGGGAACGTATTTGTTTAGGATCAGAAAAGAAGTAGTGAACACAGTTTATATTCATGTGCATTTGGATTTGTCAAAGAAACGCGCCTTACATAATCAATATTATACATTTACCGTAACTATGGAGAAAGATAAAGAAAGTAAGCGTTTATTAACATACTTCCCATATTACTGGATCTCTCTTCAGCATCACAAACTTTCTGGTTGAGAGAGGAGTTTCAGTAAAATGTTAATCACGATTTTATAAGAGATCAGTGTGTATGAGGTGAAACCCTTTGTTGTTTAATTCGTTGATTAATACTAATACTCTCGATGAATAATACTAATTCGACCTTGTTGGCTAATGCTATTACGTCCATATTGACTAATACTTATAAGTCCTTGTTGTCTTATAGGTCATTATTGATTAATACTAATACGTCCTTGTTGTCTAATACTTATAGACCCCTATTGGCTAATACTAATATATCCTTGTTATTTCATTACTGGCCCTTGACCAATAGTTATACGTCCTTGTTGACTACTAATAATACGACCTTGTTTTTTAATATTAATACGCTTTTGTTAACTACTACTAATACGCTCTTGTTGATTAATATTAATAAGCTTTTGTTGATTACTACTAATACGCCCTCGTTTATTAATATTAATACGCTTTTGTTGACTATTACTAATACGCCTTTGTTGATTAATATTAATACGCTTTTGTTAACTACTACTAATACGCTCTTGTTGATTAATATTAATAAGCTTTTGTTGATTACTACTAATACGCCCTCGTTTATTAATATTAATACGCTTTTGTTGACTATTACTAATACGCCTTTGTTGATTAATATTAATACGCTTTTGTTGACTACTACTAATACGCACTTGTTGATTGATGTTAATACGCTTTTGTTGAATACTACTAATACAATACGCCCTTGTGAATTAATATTAATACGTCTTTGTTGATTACTACTAATACGCCCTTGTTGATTGATATTAATACGCTTTTGTTGAATACTACTAATACGCCCTTGTTGATTAATATTAATACGCCTTTGTTGATTACTACTAATACGCCCTTGTTGATTGATATTAATACGCTTTTGTTGAATACTACTAATACGCCCTTGTTGATTAATATTAATACGCCTTTGTTGTTTACTACTAATACGTACTTGTTGATTGATATTAATACGCTTTTGTTGAATACTACTAATATGCCCTTGTTGATTAATATTAATACGCTTTTGTTGACTACTACTAATATGCCCTTGTTGATTAATATTAATACGCTTTTGTTGAATACTACTAATACGCCCTTGTTGATTAATATTAATACGCTTTTGTTGAATACTACAAATACGCCCTTGTTGATTAATATTAATACGCTTTTGTTGACTACTACTAATACGCCCTTGTTGATTAATATTAATACGCTTTTGTTGACAACTACTAATACGCCCTTGTTGATTAATATTAATACGCTTTTGTTGATTACTACTAATACGCCCTTATTGATTATTATTAATACGCTTTTTCTGACTATTACTAATACACCCTTTTTTATTAATATTAATACGCTTTTGTTGATTACTACTAAAACGCCCTTGTTGATTAATATTAATACGCCTTTGTTGACTAATCCTAATACGCCTATGATGACGAGCAAACAGACTGACATTTCACTGATTAATTATTTATCCCAATATAGAATTATGATATCCAAAGCGCGAAAGTCTGCAACTGTCGAGTATTGAAAATAAATAAGGCAACAATTGAACGTAAAATAATGTCATCTATTGGAAAAAACCTCAACTTTTTGTCTTTTTATTTAAGAAAGCGTTAAATTTACCGCGATAATTTATCGGAAATTTCACAATGCCACTCTATATGTTAATAGCATCGCCATTTTTGGAAAATGTAGAGGCACTTGGTTAAGTTGTTGAATTGCTAGGTAACAAACAACCAAAAAAGTTTCGAATTTATAGTATTACGTCAAGAGTCCTCTTGCATAAAAACGAGTACTTAATACTGAGATGTACTAACATATATTTGTGTGTGTATGTATATAAATATATATATATATATATATATGTATATATATATATATATATATATATATACACCTTGAATTTTTATAAGCAAACGAAGTAGTCCGCAGCGTATATCCATTTGTCATTAATCAAAATGTCAAATGGATATCTCGCCTATAAGTGATAACTGGAAATCCCAGAAACTTAACGGTTTAATAACGAAGCAATTTTACGATCTTTTAATTAGTTTTATAATTTGCTATAATTTAATGGTAAAGCTCTAGTATTATTATTTTTGAACATCGTGAATAATAACCTGACGACCACTTAAAGTAAAATTATCCAAAAAGTATATATCTTATTTCTCAGGTAATGCACACGCGTTAAATAAAACTCTTGTTCAAGTTTTTCGTCTGTAGTATGGTTCACTGAGTACATGCATTTCTTTCTGTTCTTCTACTTAATTCTCCTTAATATAGTACCACACTATATTAAGACAGAATGTAAATGCTTTAGTTAAATACATTATATTCTACACCTTCCCATTTTAACGAATCCTCCACAGGTTGCTTATATTATTTTCTTTTTATATATCATTTTATTTATCCCCTTCGAAAATATTAGATAAGTCATAAAAATACAAAATAGATTCTCTAAACATTATCCGAAATATTGTATTTGCCATTGATAATTCCGCCGTTTTAAAAGATATTTTAATTAAATATATTTTAATAAGTCGTTAATAAATTAAGACTACTCCAGAATCTTTGTAATAATTTTATTTTGATTCAAAAACTATGACTCGATTTCAAAGCAATGCAAGGAGAATTTTCTAAGGTTTATTTATTACCTTGAATAATGTTCGTATTTTACCACTTCTTACATAAATGACGTAGCCGTGATCAATACGCGGCCTCAATTTTCTTTCATAAACACAATCTAGATTCTTCAACATATATCAGCATTGGATAATTTTTTTCTATATAAGTACCTATGAAAATAAATGAACATAATAATTTGCAAGAAAAAGATCTTTAGAAAAGTTATTATTTATTGTCTCGAAACCTATTTTCTTCTCTCATTTTTTGTCACTGATCACTATTTAAAAAGTCGAGGCTTACGCTGAATTTCATCGCTTCACATCGCTTCCATCACAGTTTAAAAAGTCGTGGCTTACGCCTAATTTCATCGCTTCACATCGCTTCAATCGCAGTTTAAAAAGTCGTTGCTTACGCCGAATTTCATCGCTTCACATCGCTTCAATTGCCAATATGTATTCCGAACTCGAGATTTCGATATTATCATAATAATTACATATAATATATATATACTTTATTAAATTTCGCTTCATTGCATATTGCTTTTACTCTCACCGATTTTAATTTCTCCATAGTTACGAAGTGTCGAAATAAAATGGTAGAATAATCTTATTGTAAATTTATATTTTAATATGAATACGGTTATATGAAAAACAGCTGTCAAACCTCAAAAGCCAATATCAGATTCTGCTCAACCATTTATAGAAATGTACAGAAAACCTAAATGTTGTTGCGGGAAACATAATGTGTGCGGTTCTGAACTGCGAAGTTAATAAGGACCTGTCGTAGATATCTCGCTTGGATTAGCTCTAGTTTCCTGAGTTCTTATTTGAATAAAGTACACGTTTCGTGTTCATAAACAAGATTGACAAGATCAATGCCAAATAGGTGAATATCGCAGTATTGCCATAGCTTTTCTTCTATAGACACAATCTTAGTGAAGCGAGCACAGACGCTGCTTGACCAGTTCTAGAATGTGTGTCTGCAGATGAATTCTTTTACTGGATTAGGGACCTGCGATTGTTGGACTCCGCGGCTTCGACGAAGGCTGGTCATCCATCTATTTTGAGTACTTTAGTCTCCTCCTTGTTGATTTTTAGACCTTGTACGGCAGCGATTCGGACGATATTATAACTAGTGTCAGTAGCTTTTGTATTAACCTGCTCTATAGTTGGTTAACGTTCCGCGTTTACTTTGAAAGGCTTTCCGCATAATAATTTCCATAACGGTATTGAGTAGTAGTGGTGAGATCACGTTCCTTTGGCGGACACTACTCTTGATAGCGAATTCCTATTATAATAGATCCATACTTGGCTGGTAGAGCTATTTTAGGTTGCTTCAAGGTGTGGACTCACTTTTTGCAGAATATGCTTGGTATCTAGAGTTCTTTAAAGTAATGACCAATTAACTTAGTCAAACTAGGACTTAAAGTCGATGACGACGATGATGGTTCGTCTTCCGGTCGACACAGCCGAATTTGGTTCAAAACCTAGTTTGTTCTTCATTACTTGTTTATTTAAATGATTTTCATAAAAAAATTACAGTCGATCGATAGAAGATCAGACTTCTGCATTTGTATTGTCTTTTCTTTTTGAGCATTAATAACTACGAACACGTTCTTTCTGTGGCCCATTTTCGTGACGCTGTCCAATTTACACCTTACCGTACCACACGTAAGGAAATTAGGAAAGCGGTACTTAGCAATACAACGAAATGTCCTAGAGTATACTGTAGAAGCCTTGTAATTTATGCTGTCTTATGCCATCTTAATGGGCGAAATTGTGAAGACAAGCCTTTTTTAAGTATTATTTAAATTACGTATATTGGGTTGGTGGGAAAGTAATAAGCGTTTTTTAGAGTTTCTACGTTTTTCTAGAAAGTGATAGGACTATCTAGAGTGCAACGATGTGAAGTGTTTCAGGTAAACTATTAAATAAGTATGTCAAGTGCTACGGACCACTTCAGTATTTACTAGAACATGGAAGCGACAAGAGAGCATATACGTCATTGCCTTTTGTACGAGTTTCGTTTAGATCACTCAGCGCCTGTAGTTGCTCGAAATATACATAATGCAGAAGGTGAATAAGCGGTCTCGGATATAACTTCAAGAGTTGTATCCGAGGCCGCTTATTCATTCGTTTGTTTCAGAGGTTTAGAAATGGGAATTATGATTTAAGAGATTTTCCTCGTAGCGATCATTGCAAGAGATCCTCACCTTACCTAACGTTGCTTGGCAGCAGAGCTCAGTTACAGTCATGTGCATGTATTGGAACACTTGCTTCAACTGGATAAAGTGTGTAAGCTAGGGGTGTGGATACCACATACCCTGGCCACTGCTGAATGTTCTTTCTCTGAGACGCACCCGACTCTGGTTTGACCAATTGGTAAATTGAGACACAAAGGGGATTCTGTACGTAAACCATACGCGAAAGCGCTAATGGCTAAGTTCACACGAAAAGCCGATATCAACTCCAAAAACTGAACTTCATCAAAAGAATGTTTTGTGAAACAACTTGATAGACTTCGCACACAAAATATTAAACAAACGTAAAAAAACACTGAAAAGTGTATTTCCTTCACGATAAAGCCCAGCCACACGTAGCTAAAGTCGTTCGTCAAAAGTTACTCGATTTTCAATGGGAGATTCTAACACATTCATCATGTTCCCCTAACTTAGAAACAACAACTTTTATTTATTACGGTCTTTAAATAATAACATTCAGGGTAAAAAGTTTGATGGTAGAGCAGAGTTGTCAGATTTCTTTAATACATTTTTTGAGTCAACTCTAAGTTTTTACGCAGAAGGAATCCACGCTTTACCTGTCTGTTGGTAATGGGTTATAGATAACAATGATACTTACTATACGCAAAAATAACTAACAATGAAGTATTATTTAAAAAATTTTTTTTTCATTATAACGCTCAATACTTTCCTAGCAAACCAAAATATATATCAATTCACAATAGGGATGGAAAAGGAATATATGGCTTCGGATCGAGGGAATTAGTTCTATGATGTAATTGAGTTGACCCTTTAGTATACCATATATATATATATATATATATATATATATATATATATATATATATATATATACACACACACATGTCAGAACGATTGTCAATTAACAATATGGGTTGATAAGGCGCTCTTTTTACGCATGCAGAGAAGTAAAAATGATTTACGTAATGGTCGTCGATACATGAGACAATTAGGATTATTCGCAAAATAGGGATGCAATATTCTTGAGCACAGAAAAGAACTTCTGAAATAGAATTCCTAAATAAAATTTTTAAAAAATATTCGTATAAAATATACTTACTCTTGTTACGATCACCATAATGAAGACGGCATATGGCCAGGGCTTCCGCCTTGCGCTCCTGAAACAATAAAACGGAAGTTGAAGGTTATTCTTTGTCGTTCTTAATTAATTCATATTTGATTTCCGATGAAAAACATCTTATGCCGGTCCATTATGGTAGTAACAAATTTTAATAACTATAACATATATCCAAATAATCAACACACCATTTAAACGGGCTGGGATGAAATATTGTTACGCGATATTAGCCTTGTTGATAATGTTACACAGCACGGCAAGATGGTACTGAGTTGGAATGGAAACGACTGGTCAGTCACGAAGTAATATTAGGAAAATAATAAGCGTTTTTTAAAGTTTCTATGTTTTTCTAGAAAGTGATAGGACTATATATAGCGCAACAATGTGAAGTGGTTGAGGTAGACTATATAAATTTGTGTCAACTGCCACGGACCGCTTCAGTATTTACTGGAACATGGGAGTAGCGAGAGAGAGCCCAGGAACGCTTGTATATAGGAAGTTATGTGAGGTGTTGTTTAATATAGTTCGACAAGTACAATAAAATAAAATACTAAAGGTAAGTATAAAATTTCAAAATATATAACGACAAAATGTTAAATTCTTAAAACTAGTTGGCCCGTACGAGTAATTCGCAAGTTACCGAATGGTGATATAATATGAAAATAAGTGAAAGGTATTTTATTTATATAAACACTTTATATTTTATTTATATAAACACTTTATATTTTATTTATATACAGTAAGCTCGTGCATCGAGCGTTCCAACAAGTAAAATTGTTTTATTTGTCCTAAAACGTTACTAATATGAACTTTCTAACACAATAAATATTTAATAATGTCTAAAATAATTAAGTAAGAGGGAATATACATAATGTTTAGTCAAAGAAATTGCCAATAGATGGCGTTGTTTGTAATATAAATACCTTTGCGAAATAATGTATAAATAATTTTAAAAATTTAACTAAAAAAGTAATTTTGGTTTTTTGCGTATTTTGTTTTCTGTAATATGATCATTTAATTATTGATTTTATTGAAGTTTTGATGAAGATATGGCGTACCGACAAATCACCTTTGAGATATAATATATAAAGATCTTCAAAACAAGAGGGTAAATGTAAATTGTATATACTAATAAAACGAGACAAAAAATTCAAAATTAACAATGAGGAAATGTTAAACTTTAGACAAATTTTCCTTAAATTTCCAAAATATTGATATACCTTCAAAACAAAAAGGTATGTGCTTATTCTTTAGTGTAATAAAGCGAAAGAGAAATAGACGAGGAATTCAAAAAGATTCCTATGGTTAATAACAGAATGAAAGCGTAGGCACGTTGGAACGAGCACCAATCGTTCGGACGCCGCGCCGCAACTCCAGACACAGGTCCATAAACAATGGATGTTGCCAGTGAGACAGAACATGTATTAAAATTGTTTCTGGTGTCTGTAATTATCCGAAGATATCACTCAACTATAACAAGAAGTTGTCATTTTAATTAAGTAAATAATTTTACTACACAGAACATATCGGAACAATAGCGACTGATATTACGATCCAAACAAGCCACTTTAGCTTTTGAACTGATAAATTTTATATTAAGGCATGTGGGCGATCCAAAAAAAGTTTCTGAACAAGTTCAGAATAGTGTCTATCATGGTAATATGTAAGTCCTAAGTATCGTACTACACGCATCATTGGCCTGTCTTTCACAACATTTCGCGAGTTACTTTGTTGCACTCTACAACGATGTTTAGGTAAGACGTTTTCCGCCAAAAATCTTATCGGTCGTGAGATTACATCTTTATCTTTATCTTTGATTATATGGCGTTCATTCTCTCCACAGAGAACCTTTGCCAATGTCAAGTGTCGAAAGAAAGGCTATGCAACACTGATTAAATCATATTTCGGATATCTGTCATTGTTGCTTGTTAACAAAAGAATAAAATATACAATAAACAAAAAATAAGTAAGAAGCTGGCTACAATTAAAGAAAATAAGATAATAATATGCAGGAGTGTACACAATAAGTATATACAAATATACAAACATAAAAACAAAAATGAACACAAATATAAATATAAAAATTTCTATATTTTGATATCGTTCTTTATTATGTTGGAAATGGATAAAAGTGATCTTATGCTAATGGGCAATTGAACTTTATATTTTAATAATTTGTAAATAAACATAGGAAATCTATTATTCAATGGACATGCAAAAATGAGATGATTTAGATTGCCTTCTCTAAGCCCACGGTCGCAAATTGGAGATTATCTGACACGCAGCCTAGCCAAATGGGTAGGAAAATAACAATGACCTAAACATATACGAGATACCATAGAGGTTTCCTTTCGAGAGAAAGTAAATTTTGAGAACCAAGATTTTGTGGCAACATAAGATTGGATCTGGAAATATCCCGCACCCGCAAACTGGGATGATTTTTCCCATGCCCTCTGCAAGTCAGATGTTATCCAGAAATGAGTTTAGGGAAGGAGATTCTCAATAAAATTAATAGTGAAACATGGATCCCCGTTCACGGCGGCAAACCGAGCTTTTGCGTCGACTATTTCATTACCTACTATGCCACGGTGACTAGGGGTCCATGCTAGAACGACATCGGATCTTGACATTACATCTCCTATTTTTTTTTAAACGGACGGTGAATGACCTTTACTGATATGAGATTTTATATCGTAAGGAAAGATATAAAATTATTATTATTTTTTGTGTTGAGTCTCTGCTAAATTTAATTTATTTCTTCAATATGTTAATGTCTTATTTAAGGCTACTTTTTCACGGATTGTTCTCTTTGTGAGTTGGCGTATCAACTACGAGTTGTAGGCAATTGATTTATATTATTTAACTAAACTGTTTTTTTTTCATCTCTTTTGTTCCTCATTATAAGTTGTTAGGGCAAATATTCGGTCACGCTAACAAAAATTGAAAGTAATTTATTTAGAGTGAACAAAACCATTGTGAGAAATTTGCGGATAAAACTTTCAATTCGGAGCAAATCCTGAGGCAAAAGTCGATATCAGTTTTTATTTGCTGGCAGAATAAATACTTCCTATGAAACACAAACAATTGGCTGAAAAAATCAAGCCCATTAGAAAAGGAAAAAAAATCTCAATTCTTCATGCCCTTTCGCTTTGTAATAGAAACAGAAATAATGCTAAACACTAAGCATTCAACCGTACGAACAATCGGAGGCTTCTCTTGCTAATTAATTCCTAAAATTTGTAAACACAATAACAATAATGGTCCATTTCCCGCCGTTCGAGCGGCGAACGATAGAGCCGACTAACAACGCGTAAGTATATAATACAATACAATTACGTATCAGCTACGACCTACCATTTGTTCACTCGGAACAATGGCGGCTTTACGTCAACTCTGGCCGTTCGTTGATGCCTTGTTTCAATGCAACGAAGTTAAAAACGAAAAAAAGTGACATTTAACCGTACGGGGAACCCGAACGCCGCCGTAGTCAGACGAAAAGAACCGAACGAAGTCCGCCATTGTCAGCTGGTTTCGAAAATTGAAAGTTTACGCGGGAAGTGCGTCGCACGGATGACGCGCGGCTGTCTTGTCAACTCGACCGATTTTATCGAAAATTTTGCAGTTTTATTGCAGTTTGTCGTGATTGGGTGTGTAATGGTATATTTAATAATATAAATGTTTGCTAGCTTGTGAACAGATGTTCACAAGATCAACGATAAGGATACATCGTGATAAGCTTATGTGTTTCTATTGCGACATTATATACCTACATGTTATTGTAGGTGCATTTTCTTTCCTTACAGTATTCTTTTTTAAAAATTGCTCTGAAAACTTAATGTAGCACAAATTCTGTCCTTTTCACTTATATTTCTTACGTGCTTCGCCGCACACTGACTTTTTTCTTGAAATATTATTTCAAGATGATATACTTGTAACTAAAATTGCCTAGAAGTCAATAAATTTTTCATTGATAAACCACAAACATACTTTTTATTCATCTCGTATTCATTAAGAACTTTATTTACAAAATCAAACTTCAAGTGTGTATAAAAAAACAAAATGTTAAAAATATGTTGGTAAATTTTGTATTATGCGGTTTTGAAACATGACGTTTTTGTTTATGGGATCTGGATTCCATTCACTCCGGCATTGCGCAGAAACAATACTCATTCACTAGATAATTTAAAAAGAAAACTTCTCTATGTTTGTGTTTTCATTTGTTAGATTTATTTGTTTTCAAATTTAAAAAAAAATCAAATACGATAATTTGCACGATTACTGAATTTAGTTAATAATTTTTTTGTGTTATATTTTGTTTCATGCTTTTTTTATAGAAACTTGTAGACACAATATTTTGAAATATCGTGAAATTTGGAGATAACAGATGGTATTTAATAAATATGAAATAAAATAATCGTAACCAACCTCCTTAGTTTTCTTTTAATCGTTTAAATATGTTTAAAGTGAAATGTATCAATTCATTCGCCAAGATCGCCATTCCAAAAATCCACTAAATATTTAAAATACCGTAAAATTGCAACCTCAATGAAAATCGACCAAGTGCGTGTTGGGACATAGTAGGGTTCGCTCATTATCTATATTTATTGAAATTGTTAATACGGACCAAACGGAATAATTTTAATTTTTCAAATCTATAGTTGAAAAATTAAAGGGGAAAGGGATTGCACATCATCTTAAAGTTTAAGCTCCTTCTCACCCTCAATGGGGTCGCTTCCTCTCAACATATTATATTTCTTTATGTGCTTGGGGAGATAATTCATAAGAAGCATTTTCGTTTATTTTCCTACATATTAAATGAAATCTTAATCTGAAGAACTTCTCCCATCAGGTAAGTTGCAAGCATAGGTCTCAAATTTTATAAACTATGACATGAAAACATTATAAGCGTTACTTCTATTTTTACGAAACGTAAAAATAATAAACCGTTTTTTGTTTCTTTTACTTTTTTATTTGCCTCTTTTTCTTTTTCTTATAACATTGTTGTAAAGATAGTGCCAGTTTCCATGATATTCATCGAAAATAATAGCGGGAATAACTGCCAATTTATTCGGTAAGATTGGTATGTTCTGTTCAAAGCGATAGGCAGTTACTCAGTGCAAAAAAAGCATTATACACGTCAAAAAATGCGGGTCTTGTTCAATTTACAACTTATCAATAACCAGCATGCCAGACGGTTAAGAGTTAATTGACAGTTAAATGTTTCAACGCCATGTTTAACGATTGTTTTACCTGTTTTCAAAGCCAGTCTTAAATTTAACTTAAAAATATTAAAACCAGAAATGATCTACGAATAAAATGTTTATGGGTTCAATACCAAATCGTTACAATTCCACATTTAATTCAAATGTACAAAGAATATTTCATAAATATTAAGTGAAGCGAATGGATTTAACTTTAGAAAGAATATGGTTCAAATAATAATTTTTGCTTGTAAAATTAAATAAAACGATCACAAAATGCAAGGAAACTATTTCGTTAAGAATTTGAATGACAAAGCGATTGAAATGATTGGTTGATTTGTTAAAATGTTAATTAATAGATAACATCTTATGATTATAGGCCACCAAATTAAACGATTGAACTGTTTGGTTAAAGTTTTGTAGGTACATATTTGTAGAATGAGTCTCCAAATTGATGACATATTCGAACAAAAATTCCAAGTCTCCCAAGTGTCCAAAATCGACATTAAAGAAGCAAAGTCTAGAACGGTTTAAATAGTTAGTTTTTATTAACTTTATATTATATCATTAGATCAGTGATTCCTGAAGTGGTCCAGGTGGACCCCCAGGTGTCCAGGGGGACACGACGAGGGTCTACGTTGGCATGAAAAAAAAAAGTTTGGTTTTGCAAATATAATAGAAATGTAGCAGCAGGGGGTCCACCGAAACAAGCAAAATTTTGAAAGTGGTCTACGAGAAAAAAAAGTTTAGGAACCTCTGCATTAGATTAACAAAAAGGCAGTTTCTGATATGAAAAGTTTAAAATATAGGGATACTTTTATAAATGGCATATCAATCAAACATATATAATAAGATTTAGTAAAGGTAACAATTTTCCCTGCTAAACGTCAATATTGATTATACATATACAGACTTTTTTCGTTTTCTTTTCTATTTTCATAACCTTTACATGTCATACCCATCACCCCCAAAAATATATTAAATATATTTTTTCTTGACTTATAAAACTGTCTCCATTACTTTCTGTTCCACGTTCAACTATTGCAATAGATTTCAAAGTTCCTTCGCAAAATTGTCTGCTGCATCGCAACATAAACAGATTGAACAAAAGCGACCATTCTGTAGTCTTGCGATATTATTTCAGAAGCGTAATTAATAGAAGTTGATAGGTTACATTGGGTTTAAGTAACGTTCTTACAATAGTGACATTTTTGATGTCCAAAACGGGCAAGTGGCGAACGGATTTTAAATTATATTTCGCATCACAAAACACCGTCGGTTGCGAACAGGAAATGTTATTGAGTAAATTTGGTTTGATGAATTTCATATCTTCTTATTAATTGATTGGATAGTAATTGCTGAAAGCAGTACAGCATCAGGAGGTTCGAATTAGGGGTCGAGATACATAGAAACCTGTTTAAATTTATTGTGAAAAATGGCAGAATACAATTTACAAGAAATACGTAGATCAACTATTCCGCAATCGTCTGTTGCGATCCGATAGCAGTTTCCGGTTGCGACATCTTGTAACAATACGGCGGTTCTTCACGAAACACTGGTTAGTTACTGGTTGACTGACATATACGAGTAGATGTCTTGGAACTGACAGTTCTTTTGGACATATCTCGTAGTAATATTGATAATATTGACTAGATATAGTAACAACATAACCGTCTGTTACAGAGATTGAAATACACGAGTCGTTTTGTTCCACGAATTGTCTGACACTATATGCCTATTCGAATATGCAATTTTCCACTTTTGTGCTTGACGTGTGTATCATCAGCGGCTATTTACCTGCGAAATACAACCTTCGAACTATATATTTTCTTCGTTGCCTTTTGGGAAAATGGCCCTGGCTTTTAGGAAAATTGACAAAAAAAAAGCTTTTAATTTTTTTACACATTAAGCAAAATTATAAACATTTACACGTTGAATGACATAGTTTATAAGTAATTAATTTTTAATTTAAAATTTTGACACATTTTTAAATTGTGAATATGTCCCCTTTTTCTGTCCAAATATATAAAAGAAATAATGATTTTTATAATAATGTTTAATAAAACACAAAAGAATAATACTTTGGATTTTTTATAATTAACAAAGCTAATTACAATAATAAGATGTGTTATAAATGTGGTTTTATGAAAATAAATAAACTTTTTTAAACAAAAAATGAAATCAAAAGTCACCTTTGAACGAATCATATCTTCTTCACATGAACTATCGACACTACCAAATAATACAATTTCGAGAAAATAGAAAGCCACATGATTATGTGAAACATACTTCTTGACCAGTTACATTACATAGTTTTATTTAGCCTTTTCATGGGCAAAGGTTCTGCATACACTGGACGCTGTGAGTGAACAGTGAGATCGGCATGATTATAAGTACCTCATTATAGTAAAGTATTCAAATATAGATAGATATATTCGAAACGCATACGGTTTTAATCGAGATATATTATGTACTCAAAAACGCGACAATTTCTTGAAGTGACTGTTATAGTGTCCAATAAAATTAAGAATCATATTTTGGTTGATATTGATAACTTTTAAATGTTTAGAGGCAATGCGTTCAGCGTAATCGCCATTACAAAACAAATAATTCTAAATTAGGCCAAAGCAGTGATCATCATACTGCAAAAAACTGTGCCTTGGTTCAGGGAAATGATGTACAATGTTCTTAATAGGTGTATCTATCGAAATAGTGTACTGAAATTGAAGTAATGTTTAGTTTTTAATCCGTGCTGCTGCATTGTTTACTGTGCTCGATAGAATATTGTTCTTATAACGACGTAAGACATAAGCAATTACCATCTCTATGCTAATGACCTACAAATCTATGCGTCCAGTCCTTATCAAAAACCATAGACATCCTTAATCGAGATGACGCTTCAATTGGGCATTACAAGGGTTCTTTCTTTTTTTTATAAAAGCCTAAAAATAATGGACCGTTTTTGTGTCTTTTAGTTTTTTATTTGGCTCTTTTTCTTTTTCTTATAACATTGTCATAAAGATAGTGCCTGTATCCATGATATGCTTCGAAACGAACAGCGGGAATAACTGCTTCTTCGAGGCGATTGGGCTCATGAAATGGGTATTTTGATTAACCCAAGCAACTCTCAAGATATCATCATTAGTAGTCAAAGATTAATTTGTAAATTAAATCCACCTAGTTTACCAAAATTTTAGCATTAATTTTGGTAGTACAATAATACCATATACGTCAACTGTTAAAAACCAGGGCCTACTATAAATGATGTTATTCATCGTGTTTTCAACAGGATATACTCTTTGACGTCTTCAAAATTGTCTACCGACTGAAATGAAAATCTATCTTTGTCAAACACTACTATTACCCCTAATTGATTATGGAGATCTTAATGAAGAATATTTGTACAAGTTGGAACGTCTTCAAAATTTATGCATCCGATACATCTTCGGACTCAGAAAATATGATCATATTTTTGAACACAGGTCACTTCTCAAATGGCTAAAGCAATCGACGCCAACTTCACATACTTATACTTCTTTTTAATATATTAAAAAACCCTCAGAGCCCAAATTATCTACTGGAAAATTTAAAGATTTGTCTGCTCATGGCCTTGGGCTACGATCTGAAAATTCACTCACTCTACTTATTTCTAAACATACCTCTACCTCTTACGAAAAATCCTTCACTATCCAAGCAGCAAAGATTTGGAATCACCTGGATCCCGACACCAGGAAAATCAGGTCCCTAAATATTTTCAAAGATCGAGTGAAAAAGTCCTGCCTCTCCTGAATCCTTTTCCTTTGTGCCCTTGTCCTTTCCTATCTCTCTTATCCCAAATCATGTCAATAGTTTGTATTAATTATACTTTTGTATTTGTTTGTTTAAATTAGTATACATAATTTTCATTGCAAAATCTCTTACAGTCTACCAACTACATTTCAATACCAATTGTCATGATTGACTGGAAGAGATTGCTCATGTAGCAATAAGTCCGCCATATGTACTATGCATGAATTTTGATAAATAAATAAGTAAAAGATAACTTTATTAGGTGATTTGTGGTCTTATAAAGCAGAAACTGTTTTTGCTGGACGAATTAAAAAGTTATACACCCAGGGATGATGTTTATAAAATGATTCGCCTGCAAGAATTGTTGGCAATGCCAGGTTTTGTTGGTGACCGAAAGCTAATATCACAATTTTATCATCCGATTTTGCAAGCTTAGTTTTGTCTTTTAGGTCAGTAAAAAAGTGTTTGCCCTTGTTTGTTGCAATCCTTCCTGTCTCCATTTCTCATGATCTAAAGTCGTATCTCTTAATTGAATCTCGAACGTTTCACCTTTCTTGCAGGTATTCGAATAAGGTGTTTTGAAATGATACCTTATATTTATTGGAATCATTGATTTCTGGTTCCTGCTGTTTTAAATATATCTCGTACATCTTCTTTATATTTAAATCAGGATACAAATCAAAAGCTAAAACTTTTATTTCTGCTGTGGTATTCGCGTCCTGGAAAATTTATAATAAAAAATCTACTTTCCCGATCCACGCATCCGAAATACGATTTGATATATTATCCGGATGTAAGTATATACCACGTTTGCATACGGTAGGCCTAGCAAAATTCTATATATGGTACAATTTAAAAAAAATTTCCACATGTTCTTTGAATATAGCATGAATAGACGCAATACCATTTTTACAAACTTGGACTATTTAATATGTATTTAATAGCATATTTATATACGACAGAAGCTGCGGTTTTTTTCCGGTACCAGATTTTGTAAAACTAGGTTTCTAAAATTTCCAGTTGTAATTGAACTATTTAGACATGTTGCACATTTCTAGATATACTTTATTTAGTCACTTTTCTCAATATAACTTTTCTTTCATCTTCATTTATTTTCGAAGAGTATTTCAATTTTTGCGTTCACAATAAGGTTCCATTTTTCTTTCTCATTTTTCTTGGCCTTTTGCATTTATGTATCTCCGCTCTTCAGCAATAAACATCTTAAGAATGTAGAAGGCTTAGCTGATTTTCCTATCCTCTTGACGGGCCAGGAATAATTGTATCAAATTCTTTACCATTATTCATTCCTTTATCTTGTTCATGACCTGAATTCAGTTTATCAGAACTTGGGTTCGATGATACACATACGATGGATGGGAGGTACGTGAATATTAGCAGGTTCACTACTGTAGCACTGAAAGTCATTGTTACCAATTTTTGAATGACTCATATCCTTTAACGATTGCTAGAGAATATAACTCGAAGTGACAAATTTCGATGATATAAACGATTTGTTTGTTGCAAGACCGAGGCAAGTCTGGACAAAGTTACAGTATTACACATATGATTCATAATAAATTATTCCATAATAATAAGATTTGCCCTCCAAAGACATTAAAATATAGGCAGGAATCGTTTTTCCAATAATAGGTAAAGAAAAGAAATAATATATAAAAATGGATCTGATTCAAAGTCCTCAAATTTTTTCGCTTTTAGCGTAGGGAACTATGCCATTTTACCCATTTCTAGATCTTCAAATTTTCTCCCTCCGTGGTACCCTCAGTGCGCCATAAAATCCGATTGACAATAATAGCATTATAGTTACTAATATTTAAATGAAAATGCATTATTAAATTAAACAAATTTATTAAACACTAGACTTTTGCCTACATGGTATCTAAGCAGATCCCTTCCCGCTTCACCTCAAGCATATTTTCAAACTCTCGTCTGGTCAAAATACGAAAGTAAACACAAGGTCAAATGAGTATTATTTATTTATTTACATATTTTAACGTACACAACTGGTACATAAGGGGGACTTATTGCTACGAGAGTAATCTACAGCTTAACAGAAAATCAGTTCAGACCCGCTCAACGAGCGGTTAGAAATCGGGCCCAGGTTCCCTCTGTCAAAGGTGCCGTCAAAGGCCGTATACCTTCTGAACAACTCAACACACCAAGGCGATGACGACCTTTTACAACTACAATTCTATAAGTGCATAACGTCAAAGGAACTTTTGTTGTTAGTAAAAATTTTCACAATAAACATCCATGATTATGAATAGCAATAACATGATGTTCAACAAAAGTAATTTTATTTATCATTAAAACATTCATCGTGTGTTGCCTAATGACAATACGCATATACCTCTGCCTCTAACTTTTCATTCGGTTTTGCGTGCGTACGCATAATTTTTTTTAACTTTCATGTTCACTGATATACTGTTGTAAATGATATGATATATTCTTGTAAATGACAGCATAATTATTTATGGCCTACTTTTAAATCCAGGATATTTTTAGCAAAGTTTCATTAAAACCAGTTGAGCTATTCAAGCGGACAAATAAAGAAGTAAACAGATAACGTTTCACTTTAATTGATTAGTTGAGACGCATTAAATACCGCCATCTAGAGAATATTTTATTAAACTTCATATTAATTATGGTTGCTGAAAAAAGAAATAGATGTCACTGCCATTAAGTATTAATTTATTAATTAATCAAATAATAGTTGAGCAATTATCTTAATAATTTTTTTATCATTACAAGTGTTGGCCAAGCTTCTAAGGTATAAAACTGTTAAATTTCATTAAAATTCTACGGAAAACGGGTTAATGTGCATCCGACGCGTACTTGGCCCTTATTTTAAATATATTTCCGAATATATTCTCATCTCATCATTCTCATCATTATAGCATTCTTCATGTCCAGTTTCAATATAATTATTTGCTTCGTTGCGGCTTTAAAAAGGCTTTTAAATATACATAAATCTCAAGTAAAAGAATCTTCGTCTATTCACGTCAGTTTAAACGCCATGTTTTTATGAACAAACGAGCAGTTAAATAATACATACAGATATCCCATCACCTCTCGCTGTGTGAAAGTTATTTTCATGTCGATATTGTTCAATTTGCATATCGATATTAATTCACCTTCACTATATTCAAAATAAACAGCTACAAAATGTATCACCAGAATGAATATATATAAAATATATCACAAAATGAATAATATCACCAAACATGATTATCTAAGTAAACATTAGTCGACTCTTCCGGTTTTGTCCATGTGAAAAATGGTCCATGACTGCATTCTGTTTTAATCGTTTCTAGGGTTCTGTACCTCAAAAGGAAAAAGGGAATCCTTATAAGATCACTCATGTGTCGATCCGTCTATCTGTCACCACTGTTTTATATAGAAACCGCTTGACACAGAAACTTGAAATGTGATATAGTAATGAAGCGTATTACCACTAAAAATATTTATAAGGAAGTTTTAGAGGCAGCAAATGAAGTATCGAAAATTTTTGAAGTTATACTCCTTTAAGCGCATTATGAAAAGATGAGAGTGAAATTTTACGATGCGCGCGCGATGCAACAAAAATCGACAGGATGAAGTTGCTTACTAAACATATATTTGCATGCGTCTATAATTGATACTATATTCATGATAGTTATTGAGGTAGTTGTAAATACACAACACGTGTTTTGAATTGAAATTAAATAGTGGTCCATTTAATAAAAATATATACTTATTTATTGTGAATATTCGTGATATAAACAGTGCTTATAAGCTTTCATATTATTTTAAATGTATTTTTCTAAGTGAGGTTAATTTTCTGTACACATTTATTTGAGTTATAAATTATTTAAAATTTAGTATTTGATTAAATTTAAATTTTACTAACCGTGTGTACGAGTCCACTCCAGTCATTTTATTGAAGTTATACTTCTTTAGGCGAGTTATGAAAAAATTATGATAGTGAAATTTTACGCTCAATTTTTTTTCAATAATTTAAAGCAATTTATTTTCATAGACTTGCTAAAAAATATGCAATTTTTTACCAATCTTTCTTTCCAAAATTACTCAACTTAAAATTATGAAAAAATGAGGATTAGATACCTATGCAAAGGTGTCGTAAAATTATAGCAACGTTTCTAGTGGCAAACATTTCAAAACATTAACCATGTTTTTACGCGAAAGATATATCTGGCAATATATGTATATATATATACCCTTGTAGTACAAGTTCTACTTGACACGTGTATTTTATGTAATAAAACGTTTAATTTAATAATGGTATCCTCAACGGTTTTACTTTTTATATAGTCAACTGAAGCCGAGCATAGCACTGTATATTCCAATCTGGTAACACAAACACTCTCAAGACAAATATTTTATATTAATCTGCCATGTTTATCCGGTAATTTTTTTTAGACTCAGTTGTGTATAATTATTTCAACCATTATTTCGATATAACTATAATAATTTAGTTTGTTTAACTAAATAAGTTGAGTGCATGCAGCTCAGTACACGTGACAGAAGTAACACTTTTTTAGCAATCAAAATCGAGATTTGTAAATAGATATATAGAAAGGGGTAAAAGGGCAAGGAGAAAGAGGGGGAGAGCGAGAGAGAGAGAAAGAGGGGAATATTCTAAAAAAGTTCGTTTTTAAGGGATTTCAGGGCAGTATATAAAGAATGAAGATGAGAACAATTTACATAAAATTTGAGTTACATTCCTTAATTTCTTTCCTCAATATTTACAGTATTAACTGGTAATGTTTGTCTCGGTAAAGATGACCCTATAGCGTTATGATAACTAAAATATGAAACGTACGTTCTTCACTCTACTTTCCGGATATCGTGTAATAGATTAAGCACATATGTTTTTATGGTGGATGAAGTACAGCAAAATTTGTAATAATTCAACATAAATAGATTATAATAAATGAACATAAATTAGTAATAAATCAACGTAAATAAACAGACAAAATTTTGACAGTTTGTTTTTGACACACATAACGTACAAAACAGCTGATGGCAGAAATTAGCGCCATTTGTGTTTGTTTTCGCACATATGTACACATGTTGTCTTATTCTATCGTGTTTCTATCTCTCTCGGTTGTTAGTTAAGTGCATATTTTCCGTCCTTCTTACGATAGTTTCGTTACATTCAGACGTTGCATTGAAAATGTTTCCTTGACATTTTACTCTCATCGCGCCCAAAAAAGTTTTACTTCAATAATCAGGGAAAACGATTAAATTTTCATGACATTTTCACTAAACGGTATAAAATAACTTTCCAACCATTTCATACCATATATTATTATACTAAAAGTAAAATAAGGATGTATTATTAAAAACTACCTAAAAAAAGGTAAAAAGCTAAACTAACTAATAATCTAGATTATTAATTTGTTCATTTCTTTTGCCAATAAAATCGTTACATTGTTTGACTTACATATACTATTAATTGGTAATTGAATTGAATTTAAAACTAAGAAAGAAATTAGAATTGCATTAAACACACGCACGAATTTCATGAAAATAAAGCCTCATAAAAAATATTCACTTCATACTCTACTTTTTAGTTTCTATGTGAAATTTAAGGTTAAACGGTCATCGCTCTCAGAGGTCCAAGTGGAAATGGAAGGTTCTTATATACAAGAGTATGCCTGCGTCCCGAGGATATAGCGCTCGCGACACATCATATTTAATTATCTTAATGCCATACAGTCCTAAACGTGCTACAAACTTCTTTTCTTTACATCTTTAACTAGGAGGGGAGGAAGGAGGGGGGGGGGGGTTAGTAGTCAGTATCGAATAAGAACTAAAGTCCTCTTTCAAACGAATTAAATGAGCCCAAAGATTAAAGTTCTGCTACAATGAATTTAGGAGTTTCTTTGGTCACCTTCGGTTTCCATTATCAGATTAGCTCCAAGTCACTATAATATCGTATTGTCATCGCAACTCCACATGTGAATAAAATTTCAACTTAATCGGTTAACGGGAAGTGGGTAAAAATTCGATTACAAAATTTGGTTGCTAGGCAGCTGTGAACTTACAAAATCGTTTAAAAATACGTACTCGAACCCCAATGGGTCAATTGCACAGCAAAAAACAAGTCCCAACAATCCGTAATAACTAGCAATACGAGTATATACAGTTGAAATTATATCGTATGCTGTATTGCAATCGGGACTACGCACGTGAATAAAATTTCAACTTAATCTGTTAATGGGAAGTGGGTAAAAATTCGATTAGAAAATTTGTTATACGGCTGTAAAGCTTAATAAAATCGTTTAAAGATACATACGCGTACTCCTATCGGTCGATTACGTAACAAAAAACAAGTCCTAACAAACGATCTATAATAATTAGGAATACGAGTATATACAGTTGAACTTATATCGTATACTGTGTTACCATCGGGACTACGCACGTGAACAAAATTTCAACTTAATCGGTTAATGGGAAGTGGATATAAATTCGATTAGAAAATTTGTTTGCTGGACAGCTGGGAAACTAAACAAAGTTATTTAAAAATGCGTATTTCTATGGGTTATATACCATATAAAAATCGGTGGAGCGTGTATTGAATCATATATAAATTAGGGTTATTTCAAAGGTAATTTCAGAAGATTTCAAACTCTGTACATCTTCTAAATTCTTACGTCTTATAAGGACCCATAAAGGTTTATGGAAACTGAATGGCTATTTTATTACCACGACAGTTGGACTTTTCATTGCGATTCGTTTTCAGTATTTTTTCAAAATGAAATATTGCTAAACATATTTTAATAATTAATATTAATTTATCTTTAGTTTACCAGCAATATATAATTGAGTCGTATAGCAATTTCCGTCTGCCTTATTTCTGTCTGCTTTGATATTAATGGTCTGAAACTAATGAAGCTGGCAGTACTCGAAATACTTTTATTTGAAGGCACTTATCAAAACGTGTTTCCAGGGTTTTTTTTTCAGGTTTTTGCCGACTGTTGTTTATAAATAAAACGGAGAAAATACTTTTTTAAACATTGCAAACTATTTTGAAGGCAAATACTTCGTAAACTTTGTTAAAAAATGAAAAATGATAAATGGAATATAAATATCATTTTAAAAATATTTCCAGCAATACGCCACACAATGAGGTAGGCTATAAAACCGTTTTCATCACTCGTCTTAATAATGGAAAGTAACCTTAAAATAGCTTAAAAAGAAGAACCTTAAAATACCTTGATAATAAGAGGAACCTTAAAAATAGGAAAAGCTTTTTTTGCTATTACACACATTATATTGAGATGTTTATTTAAAAATTTCGGAGCCTTACAAAAAGTGGTTTTGGGAGCCACTCGATAGTTGTCTCCAATCACGGTTACGTCACACGACGTGCCGCTGACATTATCACAATCATTATCTCTGAGTAGGCACATGACAGTTCATGCCCTCATTTGCATCACATAGATGTGGTCCTTACGCAAGCGACCACCGCAGTGACACATTTTGTCAGATTGACGTTTCGTGATAACATACTTATGATACACATTATAAAAGGAGTATGTATTGCAACGTTAGAAAAAAAAATAGTGCGTGGCCGTCGCGCGTGCTGGAGGTAAAACTTTTTTAGATATTGTTTTGGGGGGAAAAGAGAAATTTATCGTAGTAGAGTATATTTAAAAAAAATATCGTCTAATTTGGACGTCATTATCGATATGCCAAAGTAAATGACGCAGACTTTAAAATATATAATAAAATTATTAATATAAAAAATGTGATTGCATTTGCGCACGGTTCTCATAAAAATTATTTCATTTTATTAGCAAGGTCAATAGAAATATTCTATTGAATACATTTGGCGTTAATCTTGTAGAAATTCATTATTCTTTTTCACATTTCTATTCTATAAATATAAATGTGTCCAAGGTCGTTGTAAAGAATTTAAATAAAGTAGAAATAATACTATATCACATAGTTTCATTTAATTGTGAGGAATCTTCTAGTTTCAAATTTAACACATTTAAACATAGACAAATAAATACTATTACATATTATGAAATTACAGATATTTAAAGATATTAAATTTTATTATTGTATTGTTTTTACAAATACACATGTAAAACCGGTGAAGCTACCTTGGGTATTAGCAGGAGCCCAGATAATGGAAGTTAAAAGTACTATTTCGATCATTTCCAAAACGATGCTTAAAAATGTCCCCGACATTTATTTCATAAAATATATTTCGATGACAAAAAGGAAGGAAGTATTGAATAGATTGAACAGATTGATATTAATTAAATAGATTGAATAAGTATAAATAGGAAGTATTGAACAGATGTTATTTTGATGAAATGAAGATGTGAACGTTGCACATCTTCATTTCATCAAACAAGATGTTGAATTTCTCCATAACTGTACCGATCATATTCTTATATTTATTCATCAAGATTTGAATGAAAGACGCATTACGGTTATAATGAATATTTATTCTAATCAATGTTTATTATAATACAGTAACGGTTGATTTCTATGAATGGTTTACAGACGATATTAATTTGCGAGACCAAGAATTTATAAAGATACCTTAGAAGCAAGATAATGTTACCTTGGAAACAAGCAAACGGAGGCGACCGTGTTTATTATGAACATTTATTCTAACTATTGTTTATTATAATATAGTGAGGGTTAACTTCTATGAATGGTTTGCAGATGATATTAATTTGCGAGACCAAGAATTTATAAAGATACCTTAGAAGCAAGATAATGTTATCTTGGAAACAAGCAAACGGAGGCGACCGTGTTTATTATGAACGTTTATTCTAACTAATGTTTATTATAATACAGTGAGGGTTAACTTCTATGAATGGTTTACAGCAGATATTAATTTGCGAGACCAAGAATTTATAAAGATACCTTAGAAGCAAGATAATGTTACCTTGGAAACAAGCAAATGGAGGCGACCGTGTTTATTATGAACATTTATTCTAACTAATGTTTATTATAATACAGTGAGTGTTAACTTCTATGAATGGTTTACAGATGATATTAATTTGCGAGACCAAGAATTTATAAAGATACCTTAGAAGCCAGATAATGTTATCTTGGAAACAGGCAAACGGAGGCGACCGTGTTTATTATGAACATTTATTCGAACTAATGTTTATTATAATACAGTGAGGGTTAACTTCTATGAATGGTTTACAGATGATATTAATTTGCGAGACCAAGAATTTATAAAGATACCTTAGAAGCAAGATAATATTACCTTGGAAACAAGCAAACGGAGGCGACCGTGTTTATTGTGAACATTTATTCTAACTAATGTTTATTATAATACAGTGACGGTTGATTTCTATGAATGGTTTACAGACGATATTAATTTGCGAGACCAAGAATTTATAAAGATACCTCAGAAGCAAGATAATGTTACCTTGGCAATGAGTAAACAGAGGCGGTCGTGTTTATTCCTGTATCTAGTCCTCTCGGTATGATGTTTAATCTTATTAATAATAATTTTGTAGCACACGTAAACTATTCTCCAATAGTTTTGTTTAACACAATCTGGTCCATTAACACGTATTAATGGTCCCGACTGTGTTAAACAAAACTATTGGAGAATAGTTTAAATAAAACTATTGGACTGTAAACACGTCGATAATATTTTTAAAATTAAGTGGAATTGTTTAAAGTAAAATTGACTATTTGTTTGCTTATTAAACATTATTGGAGCTTAGACAACTAGGTAGAAACCATAAGATAAATCTCGTACAGCCAATCAATACGAAACAAGCGAGAAATATTAGTACAGTACTAGATTGTTCTAATTGATATGGACAATGTGAGCACACAAACGATAGTTAAAAAAATTAATACATTTATAGGTAATTAAGATTTTATGTGTACCTTTTATTTATATATTAAAAATTAAGATATTCATAGGATATGAATAAGAGGTAAAAATAAATCTAATTCAATTAAATCATATATCAGAAAGCTTAATCGTGTTAATAATGATGCTCTTTGCTTTAATTCTGGAGATGCAGATTTCTCAACGATGTTGTTAACTTTTTCTCACCTTACTTGGCAGATAGGCGTCAATACCAAAGATTTAACAACTACGAATGGAACTCATACTTTACACGGCCGCGAATAATCTATAGTGGAAATCTCGACCATTTCTATTTACTATCTTGATAAATGTACTAAATGACGTGATGAACGATCGCGCAGCCTTAAATTCGTCGATGACCTTAAGCTGTACATCGGAGTGTCTTGCGTTGCCGACTGCCGAGCTCTACAGCGTAATATAGGTGCTGTAGTTGAATGGAGTACAGTAGGTGGATTAGTGTTTAACCCTGATAAATGTTCAGTGGTGAGTTAGGGTGGTGTTCGTTCTACTATGAAATTAATTAAACACTTTTAATATTCGCACATGTTCGTTATTGTCGTCGTCGAATAATGGATTCGGGATGAGAAGAGGGTAAGATTCAACACCATAGTTAACCTTTCATCATCACGTTGCTGAAATATACCGTTCATCCTTCCGTATTTTGAGATTTGTTCTGCATAATTCATAGGATCGTATCTCTAGTTCATTACCCGCTTTTCATCGTAAGATGGAGACATCATGTCTTATATAAAGTTCGCAAAAAGTTAAGTACTGTCTTATACTGAAAGAGTTTGTAAAACTATATTAAATTAGTTATACAGAAGGCAATATGGTTACTTTCGTTTTCTCTTTCTTTTTTGTTTTACCCTTGATATCGTACATTTTCACTCCCTTTAGTTTTGAAGAGATTTGACGTTACTCATGTTTACAAAGGGTTGTGTGTAAACAATTTTCTGTTCCGTATTATGTAATCAGATATCCTTTTTGTCTCAAATAAATATATGAGAGATCGAGAACATAAATTGTTCGTCGTATCCCGTCCCAAACCGATATGTATCGAGGCACCCCACTTTGTCGTCATGGATCTTATAAACTGTCTTCCTTCTTCAGTGATTCGTGAATGTAAATATTTGTACGGAACAAGAATGTTTTTAAATCTTGTTGTTCCAGTTGTCAATCCGGTAGATTTCTTTTTATATTTTTATTGCTACTCATTTTCTTTATCGTTACGAATTGGGAAATTGTAGTGTATCGATAAATGTATAGCAGAAATATAAATTTAAATAAAACAATACAAGTGACACATCAGATTTGAGAAGGATGAATTTTGCATATTTATATTTTTCCACAGTTTAAATAAATGAGAATACAATAAATAAAAAACAAAAGTAAATAAGTGAGAAACAGAATAAATAAGTGATCTTTGCTAATAGCTCACCTGAAGATGTTGTAATACAACGAAACCTAGGTCGTGGTAAAGAACTTAAAGAAAGTAGAAATAATACTACATCACGTAGTTTCATTTAATTGTGAATAATGAATTTCTACAAAATTAACGCCAAATATATTCAATAAGTGAGAATGTTATTAAGGACATTATGCTGATTACATAAAAAATATGTAGATTTCGCTGGTCAAAAAAAAAGTCTCTAACCATTTTAATTATGACAGATGATCAAAAATTTGTTCGTGCCTTTGTATCTGGATATTAAACAAATACACAGTTTTTTTGATTTATTGAAAGGTTGCTTGTGAAATTACGATATCATAGTCTCCACAAACTAAGCAAAAGCAAGTTTCAACAAATAAGTTTCGACGTGAAGTGGAAGAGATTTTTGAGTAATTTAATATATGTGAAGCTTTAATGTACATATTTCTGCAAGACGTGGCTGACGAAATAAAGTTTAAACAAATGAATCTGCTGCAAAAATAGTATGATTAGATTCAGAAAATTAATAGTGGAAGCTGTGAAAGTTTTTTAGTAGCTCTATGTGGCCAAGTTCGAAGGAGGGAACAGGATGTATCTGGAGGCTGGAAGACAGGACATAAAAGGAGATATTGCCAATTTTAGAAACAATAATTTCTTCGTTAATCTATGAATACAACGCATTCAAACCACATCAGCGAAATTTCACTATGCGCGTTTTGTACTATTTATCATGTTATCGTATTATTCTTTATGGTTTTTACCGTGTCTTTCGATAATTTCCAGTTTATTACTCAATGCTTCCTTAATCTATTTATGGAAAAAGTTCTGTCATCCTTTATGTAAACAGAAAATTTACTAGTCTATAATTTCGATCCTTCTTTCGTTTGAAGACTGAGGCAGTTCTTTCTTTCATGTCAATGTTAAATCTATTTTTTTATCTATATTTCAGTAGGTTTGTTTAAATCGAAGTAGGTTCGTTTCAATAGGTTTGTTTAAGTCTTTCACGTATTTCGAATGACATAAAATATTCAAAATTTGTCTTTAATTTTATTTAACATATTACTCTCGACTTCACTAGGAACAAACAAAGGAGACAGGAAAAAGTAACATAGTGTTGGGACTAGGTATTATAAGAACAAAAATTACATACTTATATAGAGAAAAAAAATAAAAAAACTCCTTAAGTTTTATTTAGTCAATCAGACAAAAGAGAAAACTTTTATTTTTTTATTATGGAAAGCTAGATTATTTTTCAGAATCATTTTAAAAGCAATTTCCACGGAAGTCCTTGAACCACCAAGATGAAACGAAGTACATATTGTGTCCAGTTGTATCAACCATACACAGATGAACTTACTTTATCCCTGTAACTCGCAGACCTGGCAGGGTCGTAGAAAAAAGTCAGGTAAAATTGGATGAGAGCTGAAAAGTCATTCATTTTGATAACAATAGAACGAACACTAATGTAAATTTATTTTTAATTAATTTATACAAGGGCTATAAATAAAAAACACATTGGGAATTGATTATATTTTGCAATGGTTACTCAAAAGTTATTATGAATTTGACTAGATTTGTATTGTTATTTTTATTTATTAATCACAATTGTTGATATATTAAAAATATAATATATGAATGTTTGTGAAGAAAGTTTTTTGTTATATGTTATGGTTACAAATTGTCTTTTATATTTTATTCTTCTTGACTGTCAATCGGTGATGGCTTTTTTTAACCGACTTCAAAAAAGGAGGAAGTTCTCAATTCGTCGGAATCGTTTTTTTTATGTACGTTCAGCGATAATTCTTTGCCGAGTGGACCGATTTTGATGATTATTTTTTATTTCAAAGAGGGTGCTACAGGTGTGGTCTTATATAAATATGATGATGATCTGATGATGAGATCCGTAAATTAACGATGAAACTCCTTAACGAATGGTAGAAAATCAACTATGACTCAAAATATTTCCTACTGGTAGTTAGTTCCACTAACCAGGTCAAGTTCTGATGATAAGTTCTGGATATGAACAATGGAACTCCTTAACGGATATCAGTAAATCAACCGTGATTAAAGATATTTGCTACTAGTAGTTGTTACTTTGCAAAATGACTACACCGACGACCAAGTCAGGGTCTGATTTCTTTTAAGAATATGACGATGAAGGTATCACGTATTCTATTTTGACTTATTCGTTTTATTAAATTGGAACCTTACTTAATGACATACAGACTCCCGGCCAATTTTAAATTATTGTCGGGAGATTTACGTATTCACAGAATTATTAAATCAATATTTTAGAGGATACTGATTTTAAGAAAGTAGAAAATCTGAAAGAAATAGTAAACTGATAAATACAATACAAGTGGTAACAAAGAACGTGATTATCATCATCATCATCATATATATTAATACGCTAAGGTTAAGATGTTACTCTCCCTTTTTAGAAAAAACCTCACAACTAATCCACATAAATTATATATCATTTTATAGATAATTGCTTGCTCTACCGGCATCCACAACTAAAAAATTTATTATTGCTATTGTTTTTGCAAATTAATTAATTATTAAAATTATATACACAAAACAGCAATGCTGCCATCTAACGGCTCAACGTCAATATGATTGACGGTCGGTAAAATTTTTGTTTAATTTCAAATCCACTCACGTATAAATAAAGTGGCGCTTTAGCTCAATGCTTTTGATACTTGCGCCTCTATATGTCAATTTTAGTAAAATATTTGTTTGATCTGTCATCTGAGCTTCATAATGGAATAAATAATGCGAAGACTTCGCACGGGTCACGCTAGTTATCAATAATGTTAATTAGACACATTAATCTGAGTACCTATCCTATATGTGAATCAGATTTTCGTAAAAAATGTAATTTTTTTCGCTGGGATTGTACAAGACGCGTTTGAGAATTTTGATATAGTTCTTTAATATTTTCTATTCAGTTTAATTCACAAAACCACCCTTTTGTTGTTATACCTATATTTCAATATTTTTATGCATAGCAACGTCATAGAGTAAACGCAATGTATATATATATATATATATATATATATATATATATATATATAATTTTTTTAGAAGTTTATCTTACTATTTTTGTACATTTAATTAGTGCTATATATAATTTCATAAATTCGAATATTATTTTATAAATTCAAATATTGATACGAAGTTTATATCTCTATCAACTAACATATGATTATCTATCTTCAGTCCAAGTACTTTTGTAAACTACTTAGAAATTCTGGTAAAGAGATTTTGGACTGTTCCTAATGGTAAGTTATCGTTTTCTAACTTTTCCGTAAAGTGCTTAGAAGCCCTGGTAAAGCAATTTTAAACTGTTCTTAGTGATAAGCGATAGCTCTCTAATCATCTTAACTTCTAATGACTTTTTTGTAAAAGTACAGAGAAATTCTGGTAAAGCGATTTTGAACTGTCCCTTATGATGCGTGAATGTTCTCTAATCATTCGAACACCTAGTAACTTTTCTGTAAAGTGCTTAGAAACCTTAGTAAAACAATTTTTGTCTGGTCTTAGTGATAAGCGATAGCTCTATAATCATTTTACTTCTAATGCATTTTTTGTAAAGTGCCTGGAAATACGGTTAAAGCAATTTTTGACTGTCCCCAGTGATAAGTAATCGCTGTTTGGTGGTTTCAGTCATCCGAATATATAGTAATTTTTTTGCTGTCAAATGCTTAAAAATCGTATCAAAATTGTTCCTGGTGATAGTAATTATTATTTAATGATCAACGAGCGGTTTGGATTCAGCTCCCGCGAGAACGTCACGCTCATAACCTTTTGACTATTTGCAAGTTTGCGTTTTACTGCGGAGCATCGGCCGACGGTGCTCAAGGTCGCAGAGTGATTGACTTAACATCGCTCAAGGCTGCAAAATGTCGACATACGAAATAACAATCGTTATATTAATGCCGATCGTGTTTTGTAATCTTTTTGGCATTTTAATATTCAGTCTGGCTCGAAATACCTTATGAGGGTAAACTCAAATATTGAAAAGATTATTTCTGTAAATTTGAAAGACGCTTCAAAATTGGCATCACAATGCGAGTTATATAGCAATGTGGTTTATCCTTTCAGAAGAAAGGCGTCAATTTTTTTCTTCTTGTATTTATAGCGTTCATTCTTATTTATAGAGTAATGTTAATTTATTTAAATTCTTATTTATATACTAATGTCGAGTTGTTTACAAACATTTTCGTGACGCCTAATGAAGTTTACAGAATGATGTCGTTTTGATATAAAATTATACTCCGTTCTTTAGTTTCGAAAAAAGTAATAATAAATATCCTCATCCGTATCAGGTTAACTAAAATAATTTGAAAAGAAAACTCTAACCTATAATTCTAGAATTTTTCTAGATTTTCAATCACATCATTTCGTACCTTAATATTGCGCAAATGGGATTTAAAACTTTTTTATTCCCGTGCCGAGAATTTTTTATTCCCGTGCCGAGAATATTAATCAATGCTAACCCTCAAATTAAAGTCGACAACAAACATATTGTGTACTCATAATTCATCGGTGCCAATGTGAAACCAAGTAACTAAAAGTCTCGTAAGTAGTTAAGGTAAAAAAATTCTCAATTTTTATTTTAAATAGGTTTTAATTAAAATTCAAGCCATTTTGATATGGGTGTTAAATCACTTTAATAATCTTTGCTTTCCTGACAAGTTGTCTGTTCTGAGATACGACATTTTATCGACACTGGCGACAATAATATTTAAAAGCTAGAGGTTTGTGTTAAGGGTAGGTACTCTACTAAGATTTTTTCGGAGAATGTTTCACGGTATATTGTTAGGCTGTGTGCCAACGCTATGCGTAAGGTTTTAACAACGTTGAAAATTTGAAGAACATTGCTATACAAGTTTTAGAAAAAAATAATTTTTTAAATATTTTCCTGTATGTACCATCAATTTTAAGATTAAAAGAAATTGAAAAAAATAAATTACCAGAGACATTTATAAGAAACTACTTAATACTAAAGTTTATCCAAATTGGTTCAATAGCGCTCTATGGGCTAGAACTCTAGATGAAGACACAAGCATTAATACATGTTTATTTTTTATTTTAATTTGAAAATTTTAAAAAATCAAATTATATATGTATATAGATATTCAAAACAAGAGAAACACTGACAAATATGGAGTGATTAAATAGTATCGAATGCGGCATCACATCCTATAGTGTACACACAATACCGACCCGTGACTTACGGAGATTTATAATGAGTTGCATTTATAATAAACGGCAATTGTCCGCCGTCTCCTGCTGCTATCAAAATGCTTCGTCGTTGCGTTGAAGGTCAAGTTGCATTCTATTGGATCACGCGATACCTATACTTGAAGTTTTATTGACGTCCGGTATGTTGCTGGCAATGAAATCTGGATTGAAATCTGAAATGGATTTAGCATCACCTTGTTTTGTTTCGTCCAAATTAGCATGTTATGTGACGTCCCCATAAATTACCTGTTGTAATGTAAAGTCAATTGAAAATAATACTGTAAGTGTCGTGTTTACGGTTAATACGTATATTTTTAAATATTGAATATATTTGGCGTTAATTTTGTAGAAATTCATCTTTGCTAATATCCCACCTGAAAATGTAATACAACGAAACCTAGGTCGTGGTAAAGAACTTAAATAAAGTAGAAATAATACTACGTCACGTAGTTTCATTTAATTGCGTTCAATTACGTATATTTTTGACAATATTAATAAAGGACTCATCCCAGTAGTAACCATGGGTATGTAGAAGTTACAAAGTTATTAATATTTTGTCTTCAGGACGACGATGATCCCAAGTCCGCAAAGTCCAATTGGTAATACATTTAATCTATTCAATAAAGAAGCTTCACACTTTTAGAGATTTGGATGCCATATAATTAGTTTTTCATGTTATAATTGCCTTGTAACTTTACGTCACAACATTCTATACGAAGGAGACTATTTTTTGATTTTGAGATTTGAGGATAAACCAGTTCTTCCAAAAGTACTTTAGGACCAATATATTTAATCTAAATTAAGCTAGTTCATTAGTACTGTGAAAGCACAATCCAGGGTTAAATGGCACTATCCAGGCTAAATTGATTATAACAAGTATCCGATTATATTAGATATATATATAATTTTATTAAATAATTAAGTCGATTAAAGTTCCAACTCGATTTGTCGATTAAACATTAAATGTTCCAAGTTCATGTTTAATGAAAACAAAGATATAAGTTTAATAAAGTCTGTCGGGATGTCTGCCTTGAGGATAGAATAAACTAGATTTAATTAATCTAAATCAGTTAATTCTAACGTGCTTTGGATATTTAGCTAGAAAAATAAATTTATCCTAAAATCGGTTTGTTTGGTAAAGTAAACAAATGTAACAAATAGCTGTAGAAAATATTACTATCCCGGCAAGCGGAAATACCAGTCCTCCACGGACCTGTTATGTCCAAATGCGCACCTGTATCACGCTGTTGCTCTCATAACATGCGAAGTTATGCGCACAAGAGTAGATAAAAGATATGAAGCTGCGTAAGGCGACAAATATGATGGAGTGAGATAGACTACGACATCATTTCTCAATCACACTGCACCCTAATCATATATTTTACTGTGCACCTAAGTTTTCCGTAACTAATGTGGCAAATAAGGAAATGTGTTTTATTTTTTTCTGACTGACTGACACTCTGTATATCCAAATGCTATAGGCCTAGAATTCTCGATAAGAAATACCAATTCATGAAAGGAAAAAATCCAGAGGAAAGATAGCCTTGAACAAGACATACATGTATATTTTTTATTATCTTGATAAAGAGGAAATAAAATAAATTTTAGTGTAAATCAAAACATACAAAATAAAAAGCCTTACCTACACAAGTCTCATGAAAAAAGTAAAACTTTAAGGATTATGTAATGTCAAAACTTTATTATAAATTATTAATTTTAATTAACAATTTATAATAAAGTCTTAACATTCTCGACTGCCATATTGTTAGTGCTCACCGGTACCGCCGCCAGTCGGATGCGTTCGAAATTTGTTTCCCCCGAGCGTTACATCATTTTAACGTGACAGAATGACTGAGATATCACTAGAGAAATATTCTTAAAAATGACAATTATAAAATTATATGTGAGAAAAAAATTAATTTCTCAATTATTAAAAATAAATCGGCTTAAACATTTAATTGAAATTATTTTTGGCTCTACTAATCATTTTTACTGCGAGACGTAGGGTAAGAGTGGTAGATTTTTTGATGAGAAACATCTATAGGCGCAGGTATAAACCGGGTCGTTGACGTGGCGACGCTTACCGTGGCGACGGGTCGCCATGCTATACTAAGGTATATATATATATATATATATATATATATATATATATATATATATATAGTCTATATGTAGTAGAGTGTACAGTATGGCGACGTGTCGCCATGCGCAACCTACTACGCGACCCCCTCTTCACTCAGTCGACGCTGTTGTTTACTATGGTACACATAACCTGTGCTTTATTATATTTGTATTAATTGTAAATAAATGTTAATTAAATAAACTCACCATTTTCTGTTAGAAATTCGTAATACTTTATTTTTTCATTATGCTATATTTATTTCCTGTAATAATCTTGTCTTTTATGCATATTACTTGTACAAACACGATTATTATATTATATTAAGTAACATAAAACAATTACTGTATGAATAAAAAAAAAATATTTTTCTTGTTTTGTTTTTGTCACGCATTAAATTACAAAATCCCGTAGCAATTTTGCGTTTTCGCCATGTATCCTTTACAGACTACAAAATAATCTGGGAATCCTGACTGTTACACGCGTATCAGACGCGACCGGTACGGTCTGCGTATGCTTCGATGCCTGTACGTGTTTACACAGTGGTATGTTACAATAGTCTAGCAAGTCCGACTGTCATTTGGCTGCTTTTATGTTTTAATTTTATTCATATCTTTGTTTATTACACAGGTTCATAACTTTCAAAGTTGAATTTCAGCAGCATAGCAGCTTCGCGAATTTTCGAGTCCGATATATCTATAACACCTTCTTTAAAAATAAATATTATATTTTTTATACAGTTAGTTTATATTTTTGCTTTAATTATTTCTCACAAACACTAGTTTTCATCAAAGCTGTTTTCACAGAGTACTGGTAACAGACACGAGACAAAAAATTCGGTAAAGAATAAAAAGCATATAAACATTTGGATTATATTGAATTTAACTAAATTTATTTTGGGAAACAAATAAAAAAAGATTAATTTAAAAAATAAATAAAAGTTCATATAGAAATTAAATAAAATCCCCATACAATGTTTTATGAATTTTATTAGGAGACTAACGTCATCGCGTCAGGTGACATCAGGACGCAATTTCTTCCAAGTAAGATAACATAAAGAAGCTGAGAAGTCTTAATAAAACCATTTCATTTCTACTTATTGAGGTAAAATTCTAAGCTCAAATTCAAATTCTCTCTAAAAAAATAGTTAGCTCTAATGCTTTAGACCCATATTTTGATGATCTAGTCACGAAAAAATATACCTATGTATACTCTGCTGCCTAATACACATAAAAAAAACGCAGTGCCAAGGCTTAGTAAAATCATATTTACATTTTGAGATATGACTCCAAAATACCAACTAATAGCGCCCCTGCTGACAAAGTAATAGACAGTGTCGTTATTGGTTTTAAACCTTTGTGTTTATGTTCGATATTACGGTTACAAACGGTTGCATGACCGATATGTAGTTTTCATATCAATATCAAAAACCGTTTTAAAATATCGATACTAACTAAAGTTGCCTATACTAAAGTTGCTTTAACTGAAGATGAACGTTTGGATGGCTCCAGTTAGAAGTTCTGAACATCTAATATTCTTTTCTCAAAAGGGTATTGTTTTCACTCTAACTATCAACTGCCAAATGATCACTGATGTGGGCGATTTCCTTTCATGCTTAACTAGGCTTAGGGCTAGTACATACATGTTGACTAATTAAATGAATGGTTAAAATTTGTAAACGAATGGCGTTAACCAAACGCATTCGTAGGGCTTTTAATGTTCGCTTCGTCTCTTTTTCGTGGCTCGAAAAACGTATTGATGAACAGAGAGGTAGCGAATATCTTGTATTTTCTTGGTTAAGTAATTATAGTTATTGTCATGTTATCGTTAGTACGTTATTTTAGTTCGTTTTTGTTGGCAAAGACAAAATTGTTTCGTTCGGTTATTTTGTTAACGGTTACCTGGTTGTGGTATATCGATACGAGATGATATTTGATTAATAACCGTTTGTAGTTACGTTTCTATATATCTGACACATGCTTATAAAAGTGTACTCTATTTTACAGATTTTAACCCACAATTTAGTATCCTTGTACAAAACTTTCAAAATACATCCTATATCACTATACTTAGTAAACATTTTCCACTTTTAGCTTATCTAAAAAAGGGAAATCCCTTATGAATAAACAAATATTGATATGACCATATATCTAACCTCCATTTACAAATAATCTTAATTATTTTGGAACTTTGTCCTCAACGATGAGGAACACGGTCGCACTGTGCGTTCGATATGCCCAACATTGAATGTTTGCACAGCGCGCTTCGCGTTAAATATCGATTGCTATAACGGTAATACGCTCCGACACTTCTATTGAACACCTGCGTCCACGTAGCCAGTGTTTAGCTGGTAACATGTTGTTTGGTTAAAGTATATTTCACCTTTTTATTTGATTTTCTAACGTAACGCTAATCAAATCCAGTGTTTCAATGGTTGTCGTTTTAAGTAAAGTGGGTATTTGTATTTTAATAGATATTATGTGAATTTATTTGTCTATAAATCTTAATTATCTCAAACAACATATAACACAAACTAATCTGTATGAGAGTTATCTTAATAACAACAGCGCTACGAATAAAAAAACATGGAAAAACAAGTAAAAAAGTAAATTACATGGAAAAACAACGGAAAAAACAAGTAAAAAAGTAACTTACAATGTTGATTTAAGATGAATCTGATTATTGACATTATACATAAATAGATTTTCTTTTTTTATACTATAATTTTTGCGAGTTCCCATTTTATTAAAAACACAAAAACAAAAAAAAAATTTTAACGAAATTTGTGCAGAGTTTAATTCAAACCACTTTATATTTTAAGCATTTAATTACGGTTTATACGCAATTTGAAGACTTATCAAAATTGATAGTTTTTTTTAAAACGAGTCTATCGTTCAAAAATACAACAAATGGTTTTATAACGGTGATAGTAATTCAAAATTTCCAACTTCTTTGTTTGGACTCAGCTCATAAAATTTAAGCTAATGACACAACGAACCGATGAAATAAATAACCAATAAATTGCATCAAAAGTGTAAAGTAATCGTAAGTTAGAACCAAACGGATCTATCTATACGAGTATCTGTGCATATACTTCCGAATTGCACACTTGACTCGCGAGTGTTAATAGGGAATTAAAACAGACTCTAACTTAGAAACGTTATTTATGACACTCATTTTCATTTAATTTAATGAAGTATATTAATTTACTTTTATGTTGTAAAAGAAATAAAATATAGCATTCGTATACTTTCGAATTACACACTTGACTCGCGAGTGTTAATAGGAAATTAAAACAGACTCTAACTTAGAAACGTTATTTATGATACTCATATTTATTTAATTTAATGAAGTATTTTAATTTACTTTTATGTTGTAAAAGAAATATAATATAGCATTCGTATACTTTCGAATTGCACACTTGACTCGCGAGTGTTAAGAAAGAATTAAAACAGACTCTAACTTAGAAACGTTATTTATGATACTCATATTTATTTAATTTAATGAAGTATTTTAATTTGCTTTTATGTTGTAAAAGAAATGAAATATAGCATTCATATACTTTCGAAAAGGACACTTGACTCGCGAGTGTTAAGAAAGAATTAAAACAGACTCTAACTTAGAAACGTTATTTATGACACTCATATTTATTTTATTTAATATATTATTTTAATTTACTTTTATGTTGTAAAATAAATAAAATATAGCATTCGTATACTTTCGAATTGCACACTTGACTCGCGAGTGTTAAGAAAGAATTAAAATAGACTCTAACTTAGAAACGTTATTTGTGATACTCATATTTATTTAATTTAATGAAGTATTTTAATTTGCTTTTATGTTGTAAAAGAAATAAAATATAGCATTCGTATACTTTCGAATTGCACACTTGACTCGCGAGTGTTAATAGGGAATTAAAACAGACTCTAACTTAGAAACGTCATTTATGACAATCATATTTATTAAATTTAATATAGTATTTTATTTTGCTTTTATGTTGTAAAAGAAATGAAATATAGCATTCATATACTTTCGAAAAGGACACTTGACTCGCGAGTGTTAAGAAAGAATTAAAACAGACTCTAACTTAGAAACGTTATTTATGACACTCATATTTATTTTATTTAATATATTATTTTAATTTACTTTTATGTTGTAAAAGAAATATAATATAGCATTCGTATACTTTCGAATTGCACACTTGACTCGCGAGTGTTAAGAAAGAATTAAAACAGACTCTAACTTAGAAACGTCATTTATGACAATCATATTTATTAAATTTAATATAGTATTTTATTTTGCTTTTATGTTGTAAAAGAAATGAAATATAGCATTCATATACTTTCGAAAAGGACACTTGACTCGCGAGTGTTAAGAAAGAATTAAAACAGACTCTAACTTAGAAACGTTATTTATGACACTCATATTTATTTTATTTAATATATTATTTTAATTTACTTTTATGTTGTAAAATAAATAAAATATAGCATTCGTATACTTTCGAATTGCACACTTGACTCGCGAGTGTTAAGAAAGAATTAAAATAGACTCTAACTTAGAAACGTTATTTGTGATACTCATATTTATTTAATTTAATGAAGTATTTTAATTTGCTTTTATGTTGTAAAAGAAATAAAATATAGCATTCGTATACTTTCGAATTGCACACTTGACTCGCGAGTGTTAATAGGGAATTAAAACAGACTCTAACTTAGAAACGTCATTTATGACAATCATATTTATTAAATTTAATATAGTATTTTATTTTGCTTTTATGTTGTAAAAGAAATGAAATATAGCATTCATATACTTTCGAAAAGGACACTTGACTCGCGACTGTTAAGAAAGAATTAAAACAGACTCTAACTTAGAAACGTTATTTATGACACTCATATTTATTTTATTTAATATATTATTTTAATTTACTTTTATGTTGTAAAATAAATAAAATATAGCATTCGTATACTTTCGAATTGCACACTTGACTCGCGAGTGTTAAGAAAGAATTAAAATAGACTCTAACTTAGAAACGTTATTTGTGATACTCATATTTATTTAATTTAATGAAGTATTTTAATTTGCTTTTATGTTGTAAAAGAAATAAAATATAGCATTCGTATACTTTCGAATTGCACACTTGACTCGCGAGTGTTAATAGGGAATTAAAACAGACTCTAACTTAAAAACGTTATTTATGATACTCATATTTATTAAATTTAATGTAGTATTTTAATATACTTTAATGTTGTAAAAGAAATAAAACAGCATTCGCATACTTTCGAATTGCACACTTGACTCGCGAGTGTTAATAATGAATTAAAACAGACTCTAACTTAGAAGCGTTATTTATGACACTCATATTTATTTAATTTAATATATTATTTTAATTTACTTTTATGTTGTAAAAGAAATAAAATATAGCATTCGTATACTTTCGAATTGCACACTTGACTCGCGAGTGTCAAGAAATAATTAAAACAGAGTAACTTAGAAACGTCATTTATATTACTCATATTTATTTAATTTAATGAAGTATTTTAATTCACTTTTATGTTGTAAAAGAAATAAAACATAGCATTTTTAAACCAATTGTATCGGTTTATTTATTTAAAAATTTGATATTGTGTTAATTATCTGATTTAAGGCTAATATCGTTTGAATATGTCTCCTTTTTAATCCAATACCGAAGCCGAAATTTTCAAAATTTAAAGTTTTCCGGCCAGTGATACCTGAGTTATCAAGTTGGTTGACTTTTTGAAGATATATGAGTAAGTAAGTTATACCTGTGATTGTCAAAGGACGTAGAGATTATTGTTTTAGCGCAGTCGGGTAAAAAAGTATGAACAACAATAAATGGCTATAAATATAAATGCATCATAGATAAATAAATAATGAATTGTTTATTTAATAATAAATAGTATTATTTTAATGAAAATATTTACAATAACAAATGGAAGGTTTTTCCATTGAATGATGAAAGAGATCATAGACACCAAAAAAAATTATATTGGTCTTAGGTGTTGTAAGAATAAAACTGGCCATCACCAGAAAAAATTAAAAAAAATAAATACATTAAAAGTTTTATTGAAATCGTCAAAGAGACAAATAAGGAACCTTGGACTTTTTTTATTAAAACCCAGGTTACTCTTCATAAGAGTTGCGAATGTTATTTTGTAAGTAACTCTTAGAACCAGTAGGACGACACAAAATGCAGATTGTGTCCCTTTGTATCCTCTATACACAGATGTTACATGCTAATCCATGAAACTTATAGGCACGATAAAGTTGTCGGAAAAAGCCACATAAAATTAGAAAAACATTACGACATTCATTTTAACAACATAGAATGATTGTCAATGTCAGTTAAAAGTTCATTTTTAATTAATTTGGACAATGGCAACACAATAAAAAAAAACCAGTTGGTGTCGATTATATTTTATAGTTACTTAAAGTTTATTAGCAAATAAATGAAACTACATGATGTAGTTTTATATCTACTTTATTTAAATTATTAACCACGGTCTAGATTTCGTTGTACGATGACGTCTTCAGGTGGGCAATTTGAAAAGTCTTCTTCAGATGGATATTTGAACCTGAAGATGTTGCCATACAATGGAACCTACGTCGTGATAAAGAATTTCAATAAAGTAGAAATGATGCTACATCACATAGTTTCATTTAGTTTTGAATAAAAATGAAGTGATAATGAATTTCTACAAAATTAACGCCAAATATATTCAATATTTCATAATGGTTTCCAAAAAGTAATACACTACGTTAGATTTTTATTCTTATTTTTATGTCTTATTAACAATCCTTGATATATTAAAAATATAGTATATGCGCGTTTATAAAGATAGGTTTTTGTTTTGTTTTATGATTACTGTTCAATTATATATATATATATATATATATATATATATATATATATATATATACACACACACACATATATATTTTCTTTTTCTTTTGTGACAGCACCAAAAACAATGAGCACAGCGGAATTAATTTGGTGTTACCATTGTATAATATTATTCCAAATGCGATACATTTCAATGAATCATAATGATTTCAATAAACAATTATTAAAAAAATTAGTCAATTCTGAATTAATTAAAGTGAATTAAGTTAATAATAACAAAAGTATTAATCATAAAATATACTGTCAATTAAATTTAGAACAACAATATTGAAGTTAATAAAGGAATTAGATTGAATTATTAAAAACGTAAACATAAACATACATTAAATATCAATTTATTCCATATTTTATTTTATCTTTACGTATAGAAGTTACTTCTTTTTATTGCTCTCAATAAGTTTTGGCTTAGTCTAGTTGCTGGAGCAAAAAAACCTATATATATATATATATATATATATATATATATATATATATGTAAACATATATATGTTTATATAACAGCTTGATAAAAATACCAACACTAAATTCAACTCTGAAGGTTTGTCCACGTGATCTTAAATAAATACAGAATGTATTGTACTAAATATATTTCCCTTTTAGAATATTGCTTTGTTCGAAATTGATTTCGATAAATATTATATACAATTTTGCGACTCACAATTTGAGAAGGACTGGTATAAGAAGCCATATATATAACTGTACTCGCGCTCTTTATAATGTACCCGCATAATACAGTAGAAGAGTGGGGCTTCGAGACCTGTGAGTGCGAGCATTGAAGTTACTGCTGTGTTTCGTTTTAATTCTTTTATATTGGAAAGTCTGTTATTGCGTTGATTGTTAAATTAAAAATTCCGTAGAAGATAACTGCTATCAATTGCATTGTGGCCAAGCTTTTGAAGGAATATGCAGTCGGTACATTCTTCTTTGAGAAAGAGCGTATAACTTAAAATATAAAAGGCGTTCTTCGTAACTGAGTAATTTTTGTTTAATTCAGCTCTGTAGGTAATGTGATACAAAATCGTATACATTTGTTGTCGGAGCAGAAAGTCCGCAACTTACACAAACATCAGTAAAAAAAAACTTTTTACAGTACAACGGATACTGCTATTTATAAAAAAAAACACAATTTAAAGTTATTTATATAAAAGTTAGCTTTCAACGTGGAGCCACTGACATAGATAAATAGCAGTATCCTTTTTACAGTACCACGGATACTGTTATTTATCATTATTCTTCCGATACTATTCCACCGGAAACGACTTATACTTGCACACAAAGGAACAGGAAGCAACTTACGCAGCGTTATCTGTCGTACGATCTTAAGTTATCGCCACGAATTGGGCCTCTTTCGATTCGGAAATGCGATTTTGGTACGCATTCTTGAGCCGGGTCATTGTGACAGACGTGAACGGAGTTCACAAGTGAAAATCGAAAGCACGACCTACTGCACGCCACCTGCCTTTGGACATTAGTCCGTTATTCGGAGCACGTGACACAGGCATAATTAGATTTTGACGAACTTACGGCGATGCAACGGAATCCCTGACCTTGTCTGCATGCTCATTACGTAGTAATACATTCATTTCCGTTGCTTAGCATTTTTCTGATGTTTGCTACGCTAAGCCGGAGGCAAGGTCGGTTATTACTTGTTGTGATTACTTGTGATATATGGGCATATACATTATCGCATGAGCATCGGTTTCGGCGACGTTCGATTCGTTTATTTACGTATAAAAACTACAACATTAAACTAACAAAAGAAATATTTTAAAACCAATAACAGTATAACAAGTGTAGAATATTAATATCATGGCGAAACAAGTCATGAAACGTAACAGGAAAAAAACTAACTACGATAACAAGGAAATTTGAAAAACAAATTCAAAACAGATTTTGTTGCCTGTCATTATATTAATATTTTTTCATAGGACTGTTGCATGTCTAAGTCTTTGTAAAGTTGTCTTTTAAAACCATTTCAACGATACACTTCATGACGTATTCAGATAAATTACACCACTTAGACTTTTTGTAATTAACGAACAAGACAAATATATTTAATAAAACAGTTTTCCAAAGCCTTTTATTTGATCATGATGGGTTTTAAGAGAGAAAAAACAACCATTACCATATAGCATCTAACGACCGCCATATTGGATTTTCATGGTCTATGTTACTTGGGTTGTTCAATGATACTCTTCATGACGTATTCATATAAATTATACCACTTATATTTTTAATAATTAAAAACAAGACAAACTTATTTTCTAAAATTGTTTTCCAAAGCCTTTTATTTGATCATAATGTGTTTTTAGAGAAAAAAAACAACCATTACCATAGAGCATCTAATGACCGCCATATTGGATTTTCATGGTCTATGTTACTTGGGCTGTTCAAAGATAATCTTCATGACGTATTCGGATAAATTATACCACTTACATTTTTATATAATTAACAAACAAGACAAACATATTTTCTAAAACATTTTTCCAAAGCCTTTTATTTGATCATGATGGGTTTTAAGAGAGAAAAAAACAACCATTACCATTTAGCATCTAACGACCGCCATATTGGATTTTCATGGTCTATGTTACTTGGGTTGTTCAATTATACTCTTCATGACGTATTCATATAAATTATACCACTTATATTTTTTATAATTAAAAACAAGACAAATATATTTTCTAAAATTGTTTTCCAAAGCCTTTTATTTGGTCATAATGGATTTTAAGAGAAAAAAACCACCATTACCATAAAGCGTCTTACGACCGCCATATTGAATTTTCATGGTCTGAGTTACTTGGGCTGTTCAATGATACTCTTCATGATATATTCAGATAAATTATACCACTTACATTTTTTTTATTATTAAAAAACAAGACAAACATATTTTCTAAAACATTTTTCCAAAGCCTTTTATTTGATCATGAAGGGTTTTAAGAGGGAAACAAAACCATAACCATAGAGCGTCTACTGACCGCCACATTCGATCTTCATGATCTATGTTACTTGGACTGTTAAGAGGAATGAAACGATAAAGGAAGCCATATTGGATTTTCATGGTCTATGTTATTTCGGCTGTTACGATGAATGAAACAATAGAGGCACTATAACTCACGATGCACATGATTACTCATTTGTTTAGATCCGATTAGTGGTTTAACATACCCTGTGCACATAAAAAAGAGCACGTATATTATTGTGCAAAAAACTTGTCTGTTATTAATGTAGGTGCATTCTATTCATCAAACTATGCAGAAAACGTTAAGGAAAGGTATGACATTTTTCAACCGTCTCTAAAACAATTACTGTTAATAAAAGAAATAATTTGTTTATAGAAAAATGCTTCAAATATTTTCAAATTGATTGGCAGAATCATCTGTGTTATTTATATTGCTAGAATGCCATGTTAGATAACGTACTGTTAATAAAATTATGACAGAGTGAATTCTGTAAATGGAAAATATTTTAAAAGAGTGCTTGATTTAGCATAAAGGATGATAATGGAAGCCAGAAAATCTGTGTTTAGAATTTTTGTCCGTCTGTATGTTAATTTGTTCCTCAATCACGCGTAATCTACTGGACGGATTTTGATGAAATTTGGAATGGTAATAGTTTATAGCAAAGAGCAACTTATGCCAAAAAATTCTAATAACTTTTCTTATCAAGAATTTCACGCGAGTGAAACCATAGGGCACAGCTAATTAATAATAAAGCGATGGGGTTACGTCATGAAATCCAAAATTGAATAAATTAACGATGTCCCTAAACTGTACTTCATATTACTTCTCATTTGAAGAACACCTATATATTTAAAGTGTGGTAATAATATTTTCTGCAAAAATATATATATATTTACCATAATGATACTTCAAGACACATTTCATTTACCAAAAGTCTTACAAATATTAATTATTAGCCAACTAAAACAAAAAATTATGAATGTTAACTTAAAAATATCGTTTACAGAGTTCAATAATAAATAACAATGTTTATTGATTTAATTGAAAATTTATTAAAAACATAACTGGTAACTGACCTAACTGGTGAAAATTTGTAGAGATCACAGCATTAATTATGTGTTATACAACATTGTACATAAATATATATATATATATATATATATATATATATATATATATATATATAAATATATTAAAACTGTAATTTTTCTTTTTGCAATTAAAAATTTGGCAAATTCTATCATTGATAGCACATTTAGACGTCATACCATATAACTATGACAAATTTGAGCTTAGTTTTGCATAAAGTATCCCACAAAAAATAAAAAATTATCAGATATTAGTTAACATGAACACACTTGAAGAGGCGCCTGAAGAAAATTGGATCCTGTGCTCTTCTCGACTGTTACGATTGATGGAAAAGATCATTGATAGTAGAAAAGTATTTTATTGTATCAATTGTAACAATTGTAGATACTACTTCGAAAAACCATAGAATGGTAACAAATCTATGGTTTTTCGAAGTAGTATATAATAAAGGATTGTATCAATTGTAGATACTACTTCGAAAAACCATAGAATGGTAACAAATCTATGGTTTTTCGAAGTAGTATATAATAAAGAATTGTATCAATTGTAGATACTACTTCGAAAAACCATAGAATGGTAACAAATCTATGGTTTTTCGAAGTAGTATATAATAAAGGATTGTATCAATTGTAGATACTACTTCGAAAAACCATAGAATGGTAACAAATCTATGGTTTTTCGAAGTAGTATATAATAAAGGATTGTATCAATTGTAGATACTACTTCGAAAAACCATAGAATGGTAACAAGCTGAACGAGTGATTTTCATCAACAATCCCCTGCGTACATAGGTCCCTGCAATGCACTTGTCATTGGAGTTAATGCTCCTAATCATCACGCTGTGCGGGCAGGTTGGCGATTGAAGTGCGTAGCTTTTCGTACCAGTGCAGCAGTGGCGCTGCTGTCTGTCACTGGTCTGTGGCATTTAGCTACGCGATTACATATATCGCTGCAATCTAGAAGTGCGCAAAATGAATCAGTGAAAAGAAAAGGGTGATATGTATCATTTGATTGGAAAGATATATATAACTCATTTATATCTCTAGCTCAGTAGCTCATTACTCCAGTTAATAACGAAATTATTTATTGCGCATACGTTGAACAATGGTCATACAATGTGGTGATAAAAAGTAATGTCTGAACATTATGCACTACTGTTTGAACATAAAAATAAAATCTATAAGAGTATCCACTTGATTTGACTGAATACTTTCAGGTTTAGGATTTAGGACTGTCAACCAAGATTCAACTATACTGAACTATTTGTGATATACTGATACATTTTGATTTCAAGTGAGCGAGTGATTGATATGATCATAACAAATGAGCTATATCTTTTACATCTCTCATTTACGAGTTACACATCTCTACTCCAGTCCAGTTCGACGAGCGACCGAAAATCGGACGCGGAACCCGCTGTGACGTCTAAGGTCTTCGTCATTGTGACCATCGCAACATACCATGGCACCGACAGATTATATTTTTGAAATTGTCATTGTTATATAATTAGAGTACCTAAACTTGTCGAAAATAATGTTAAATCTTCATTACCAACAAAGAAGGCCCGTCAAAAAGCCGTGCGAAGGACATTTTGCGAAACCACTGGTTCACGTAAATAAACGTTGTAATAAAAACATAGTATCGCATTGAATCTCCCGTCCGGTCATCCTCTGCTGAGTCCGTTTGTCATGAGAAAGGCAATTTGTTTCAGAGACAATTGCCGAAGACGCTTTCGCAATTACATTTCGTTGGACTATCATTATATTACTAATGGTGTGCAGTAAAATTAAAGATGGCAGTCAATCAGACTATCACTTTTGGACGTTTGATTAATATATCTATTTTCATAGATTATACTGGTATAGACGAAAGTTGACATACCTAAAAAACACAAAATGCTAACAAATGCAATAATATTTTTATGAATTAAAATTATACCTATGCCTCCAGCGAAGGCATCCAGAATAGAAATTAGCTTATTCTCCTCTGGAATACTGAAATGGAGCTTTATTTGTTGCCATCAGTATAGCTCATTTTTATTCTAATTTTTGAGTAATACTTGTATTAATAAAAATGCGACGGTGTACGTCTTACATAAATATATTTTTTGTTTTTGTTTTACTATTAAATTTTTTATTTTTGTTAAACGCAACTGTTCTTTTGTTTTTTTACAGATATAAAGCTTCTTTGTTTTCTTCTGTTTCTTCAATATTGAACGGTTCATATAATATTATTTCTGGATCTTCATGATCTATGTTACTTGGACTGTTAAGAGGAATGAAACGATAAAGGAAACCATATTGGATTTTCATGGTCTATGTTATTTCGATTTTCGCGGTATTTCTAAATGTTTACTAAGATATATTTGTTCGATTTAGTGTTCGCTGCCACTTAATTAATTATATTGTTTTTTCTATTTTTGTAGTTCACACGATGTTAACTGAACCGTGCATAATAATGAACTAAATGGAGAAATTTTAGGAACAGAGCACTAGCCTGACGATGACGATTATTTTGTAGGAATGATGGCGTTAAAATATTTTTTATTTTATAACGAAACCTAGTGCAAAAAAAGCGAATACATGGTCTTAGTTTTTTACAACTAAGTTAATGTCTTCTACAAAAAAGATAGAATGCCAAAATCTTGTGAGATTTAATTAAGTTTTACAATGCTACTGTATTAATATAACTAAGTTTATGTCTTCTGCAATAAAAGATAGAATGCAAAATCTGGTGAGATTTAATTAAGCTTTACAATGCTACTGTATTAACATAACTAAGTTTATGTCTTCTACAATAAAAGATAGAATGCAAAATCTGGTGAGATTTAATTAAGCTTTACAATGCTACTGTATTAACATAACTAAGTTTATGTCTTCTACAATAAAAGGTAGAATGCAAAATCTTGTGAGATTTAATTGAGTTTTACAATGCTACTCTACTAACATAACTAAGTTTATGTCTTCTACAACAAAAGGTAGAATACAAAATCTTGTGAGATTTAATTAAGTTTTACAATGCTACTATATTAATATAACTAAGTTTATGTCTTCTTCAATAAAAGATAGAATGCAAAATCTGGTGAGATTTAATTAAGCTTTACAATGCTACTGTATTAACATAACTAAGTTTATGTCTTCTACAATAAAAGATAGAATGCAAAATCTTGTGAAACTTAATTAAACTTTGCACTGCTACTTTATTAACGTAACTAAGTTTATGTTTTCTACAATAGAATAAAGAATACAGAATCTTGTGAGATTTAATTAAGCTTTGCAATACTAAGTATTGACATAACTAAGTTTATGTCTTCTACAGTAGAACAAAGAATGCAAAATCACGTGAAATTTAATTAAGCTTGCAATGCCACTGTATTAACGTAACTACGTTTATATTTTCTGCAACAGAATATAAAATGCAAAATTTTGTGAAATTTAATTAAGCTTGTAGTATAAAAAAATATTTCTGTGAAAAACAATACAATGTTGGAAGCGATACTTGTGTCAAAACCTAGTCTGGTACCGTACATCGTCTGAAGTGGAATTACTTTATTTATCATAAGTTATCAGTAATATGGACTACCTAGCCTAAGAAATATTTAAATAATACCTAATATTAATAATCTATACATACAATAAAACTGAAACAGAGTCTGGTACCGTACATCGTCTGAAGTGGAATTACTTTATTTATCATAAGTTATCAGTAATATGGACTACCTAGCCTAAGAAATATTTAAATAATACCTAATATTAATAATCTATACATACAATAAAACTGAAACAGAGTCTGGTACCGTACATCGTCTGAAGTGGAATTACTTTATTTATCATAAGTTATCAGTAATATGGACTACCTAGCCTAAGAAATATTTAAATAATACCTAATATTAATAATCTATACATACAATAAAACTGAAACAGAGTCTGGTACCGTACATCGTCTGAAGTGGAATTACTTTATTTATCATAAGTTATCAGTAATATGGACTACCTAGCCTAAGAAATATTTAAATAATACCTAATATTAATAATCTATACATACAATAAAACTGAAACAGAGTCTGGTACCGTACATCGTCTGAAGTGGAATTACTTTATTTATCATAAGTTATCAGTAATATGGACTACCTAGCCTAAGAAATATTTAAATAATACCTAATATTAATAATCTATACATACAATAAAACTGAAACAGAGTCTGGTACCGTACATCGTCTGAAGTGGAATTACTTTATTTATCATAAGTTATCAGTAATATGGACTACCTAGCCTAAGAAATATTTAAATAACACCTAATATTAATAATCTATACATACAATAAAACTGAAACAGAGTCTGGTACCGTACATCATCTGAAGTGGAATTACTTTATTTATCATAAGTTATCAGTAATATGGACTACCTAGCCTAAGAAATATTTAAATAATACCTAATATTAATAATCTATACATACAATAAAACTGAAACAGAGTCTGGTACCGTACATCGTCTGAAGTGGAATTACTTTATTTATCATAAGTTATCAGTAATATGGACTACCTAGCCTAAGAAATATTTAAATAATACCTAATATTAATAATCTATACATACAATAAAACTGAAACAGAGTCTGGTACCGTACATCGTCCGAAGTGGAATTAATTACTTTATTTATCATAAGTTATCAGTAATATGGACTACCTAGCCTTATAAATATTTAAATAATACCTAATATTAATAATCTATACATACAATAAAACTGAAACAGAGTGAATTTTGCAGATGGGAAATATTTTAAAAAATCAGAAACCCTGTTTTTGTATTTCTGCCCGTCTGTTAATTTGTTCTTCAATCACGCGACATCTACTTCACGAATTTTGATAAAATTTGGTGTGGTAATACTTTATACCCTAGAGCAACAAATCTATAAGATCCAAACATTTTTATGTGGATATTACAGATTTCAAAAGAAAATACTGACTTAATGATTATAACAATATTTGTGCTGCCAACACTATCTGATCATAGCGTTTCTAGTAAACTTTATGGTCATAGATATATTACGATATGGTGTTGCCAACGCCATCTATTAGGGTGTTAGTAAACTTTACGCAAATAGAGTTCTGAAAGAAATATAATAAAAAACAAAAAAATCCAAAATACTTTTCTTATTTCGAATTCGACGCAAACGAAGTCGCGGGACTAGCATATAAAATAGGCGACACATATAATATAGTTAATATCTGAAAACTATGATATCCAAAATTGTCGTTATAGTTTCCCCACAACATTTGTGTGGGCTTCTAAAAACTCAATCACTTTACAATTTTAAGTTTAGTAGTTTTGGAAATAAAGGGGGACATATTTTTTGCACATTTTGCAGTATATCTCTGAAGGTACGCTACCTAAAATTATGAAAAAATATTTTTAAAAAACCTGTCCTTTCAAGAAAAAGAATTTCATACTAAATGTAAAATTAATATTTTTTTTCAAGTACTTTATTTGCCCCACCCTCTTCTCCAAAATTTTCATATATATATTTTTGAGTGATGGCTATCGAGATACGTGCGGATTAATATGCTACATCATTATGCCAAATTTCAAATTTCTACGTCCAGCAAGATTCTTTTGAGGTAATATGAAAAGCTATTATAATTGGCAAATATGGGGCCCTCAAGGAACCCTCCTTCCCTCTTGTCACAAAAGTATAAAGAGGCCTTAGAAAAACCTCCTCATATTTATCCTGTATCTACCAAAAAACGCTTTCACCCAGCAGAATTAAAACTGGGCAACTCAGTATCTCCATTTCCTATAGAACATATTTAGCCAGTGCTCTGAAAGATTGGGTCGTTCTAAACCAAGTTACCGTAACTGAAGAAATTGCGTGCTGAAAATTTCCGTGATTCTACTTTATTATTGTGTTCGTTGTGTTCTTCCGGACTGAGTTTAGTATAGTAACCTTTAAAGAAGGACGAAGATCATCCAATCTGCGTTATTTGATCTCTCGGAAAAAATAGCCTAGTAGTCATTAGTATGGCAAGTCTTCTTAAAAAAAATTATAGAATATTCGCCATTATTCAGAAGCATTGCGATGACTAAGAATTGACCGCACACTTGCATTAACGGCACAAAACGTCTGGCTCAAATCAAACAAACTAAAACGGCGACCCACGAGTGGTTCAATGCACGCGCACGGCGAGACGCTGTCTGCGGCCGCCGCTGCCTCCATGCACCGTGAAATCTGATGATGACTAAACTCGCTGCGACAATGTTGAACTCGCCAATTACAAATGTAGCTTTTCGTACGCTTAGAAATGAAAATATAGGCAGAGACTAAACAGAAATTCAGTTTATACTTAGCAATATTTAAAAAAAATTATTGACGCAATCAGGCGGAGCATATTCGTTGGTGAACGAGGAGTACAATACGACAATAAAGATTCCCTGAGCAATTTAATGGTTGTCAATGACAGTGGAATTGTCGCTTTCTCCGATACAATGAACATTCTCTATCGAATCGCCAGCTTATCCAGTCATAGGGCCTTACGATAAACATGACAGTGAAATTGTCGCTATCTCCGATGCAATGACCATTCTCTATCGAATCGCCAGCTTATCCAGTCATAGGGCCTTAAGATAAACATGACAGTGAAATTGTCGCTATCTCCGATGCAATGACCATTCTCTATCGAATCGCCAGCTTATCCAGTCATAGGGCCTTAAGATAAACATGGCAGTGAAATTGTCGCTATCTCCGATGCAATGACCATTCTCTATCGAATCGCCAGCTTATCCAGTCATAGGGCCTTAAGATAAACATGACAGTGAAATTGTCGCTATCTCCGATGCAATGACCATTCTCTATCGAATCGCCAGCTTATCCAGTCATAGGGCCTTAAGATAAACATGACAGTGAAATTGTCGCTATCTCCGATGCAATGACCATTCTCTATCGAATCGCCAGCTTATCCAGTCATAGGGCCTTACGATAAACAACTGAAAACTAAAAAGGGCATCAAGGAAGATATGGATTAATCACATTAGCGAAGATTTCCAGAACCAATATTAGATGCTTTTAGAAGCTAAAACTGTCACTAAAGAATTGTCGCTAATCATGGAAAAAATTGTCAACGACTGTCATACCGGTCCATCGTTCACAGAGTATCACTAAATTTGGAGAAGATTTTGATTTGCTTAACAAAATAATTAGAGATTTTTTCACTTCAAAAATGTTTCGAACCACTTGGATTGAAATTCAATAATCCAAGATATTCGACGGAGCAAGGTGAGCAAAAGGAAAAATCCGTCACTATTTTATATGTACATTAAACAAATATCACTTATATGTCCATTAAACAATTTTCTTATTGGTTTTTGAATATTATTGCGATCCGTATCTGAAGAATTTGTCTACAAAATTTTATTCGAATAGGTTTAAATTTTTAGCAACTGTGAGGCTTTAATAGACAAACAGACGGCCGTGACGAAATTATAATGATACATACTTTAATTTCGTTTTCTTCTAAAGTTACCTCTCCAACTAGTAAAGGTTGGCAGTCAGCTCTGCGTATTTGCTCTTGTTCTTGATAAGGCGAAAGAGTTCGGCGGCACTCGCAATCCCTGGCTATTCTCGAATTTTATGCAACCATGACTTCCTTCTACGATCGGCTTTCCTTCTCCCAGCAATTTCTCTCATCATTATTAGTTGCAAGAACCCGTATCTCTCATGCATGAGCAAATGCTCCAGATATGCAATTCTATGTTGTTCGATAGTTTGCAAAAGTTTGGGTTACTGGCCAATCCGTCGTAAAATTTCCTTAATGTAGACATCATGTGTCTGTATGCCCATATTTTGAATGATTCTATACGTTTCCTGACATCTACTATCTTAATCCAGGCCTCGCATCTGTATAGAACTTTGATTAAGAAGTCTTAAAAAGATGAGAGATTTTCATGAGAAACGATCTCGATAGCCGCTGTCAGCAATCCAGTGATCTTATTAATAATAATTTATAAATATAAATATCGCTGTACTGTATAATAATAATAGCCATAATCGAATTATCTGTACACTGTATATCCAATTTAAAATATCATAATTATTACTATAATGAAAAAATAGTAGGACAACACTTATAACAGTATTCTTGGTAGTACTTATGACATCTCTTCCTCGTCGCGTAAGGGACAAATTGGAAGGTTTTAACTAAATAAATTAACTTTTTTATCTCGAACGTAATTTGATAGTATAAATTTTAGATGTGATTTCAAATTTTTATAGAATTTTTTGAGTGTTCGGTTAAAAATTTCGAGGAGGTGGGATATATTCTATAAAAAACTTTGGATTTAGGAAAAATAAGCCTAGACGTTACAGAGATAAAACATTATTTTTAAAAAAGCTGGTATTTTTTAGAATATAAAAAAACCAAACAATTCAGTAATTGACGAAAAGGAAAAATAGAATTGCAATTTGTAACCATAATACGAAACAAAACGAAGCTATCTTCATATATGCGCATTTATTATATTTTTAAAATATAAAGAATCGTTAATTGGAAATAAAAATTTTAAAAAAATTAACAGAACGCATAAAACTTTTTCAAAACGATTAGAAAAAATAATCGATGCCTCTTTCTTTCTTTAAGTAGTCTTCGTGTAGCCATTGTTTTAATTAATTAAAAATAAACTGTTAACAAACATTGATGTTGTTTCTCTTGTTATCAAAATATATGGCTTTTTCTCTCTTACCGAGGTTTACGTAACTTTTTTCGCCGATCCTGTCAAGCCTGTGAGCATCATGAATTAATATGGTACATCTGTGGATGGAAGATATAACAAGACACAAACTACACTTTGTTTTATCAAGCTAGTTCAAAGAATTCCGTAGAAATTACATTTAAAATCTATTATGAAAAATAATCTAACTTATCATAAAAAATATAAGATTTCTCTTCTGTCTGATTGACGATTTCGGTAAAAGTTTTAAGGAGTTTTATTTTAATTTTCTCTATATAACAGTATTATTTATATTCTTCTAATACCTGGGCCCAACACTATATGGACTTTTGCCGGTCTCCTTTATGTTATATATGGTGAGTAATCGGATCAAATGAAAAATATCAAATAATAAAATTTGTGGCGCTTTTAATGCCTATCCAAGCACCGCAACTGAAAGTATATTCTTATAAAATATCATCACAACTGATGGGGAAATGTTCAGATTATGAGCCTGTGACATATAGACAGACGAATATGACGAAATCTCATCAATAATATAAATTCTAAAGTTTGAATTTTTGAATGTTTGTTATCTAATAACTCTACAAGCAAGCAGCGAATCACTACCAAGTTTGGCTTGCATATGTCACCGTAAAATTGTAAATACGTTAGATTATAATCTATCTCGCGAGATTGTAAACTGTCGAAAAATTGTGATCTGTAACATACTGCTTACAATTATTTTTCAACGTAGTATATTTTATAACGGATTATTTTTCGATAAAATATAATCTATCGAAGTCAAACCGTCAAATTGTGAAATGGCATGCGACGGAACGCACCTCGCGCGCTGATTGCTTGAACGTCATGTGCCCGCGCCGCCATATTTGGTTGTCAATTCGTTGGTTGTCGAATGTAAACAAACAGTGTTTTGATGATTTTAAAGTGATTTCGTATTGAAAATAACTCAAAGTTTTAGAATTAGTTATATAAAATTTTTCTAGAACAAAAATGAATCTGATTAACCAAAGATGTGCAGTTTAAATGATAAATAAGTGTTCGTCACCGAACATAGCCAAAGTTATATTTTTATTCACCTTACCATTCAACGATTGCTCGAACTCTGTATAAAGCTTTGTTTGGAGAGGATCCAAAACTCGGACTCTCATCCGCCTACTTATCTAAAAATATAATAACTGAATTAGAAACCGAAGAAGATATGGAGAAATGTTCTTGTCTTGTAATAAATTCAGAAATAAACATTGTAAATCAAAAACAACTAGATGAAAATATTGACAAAGAAATAATCACTCTAGAAAAATCCATCGCACCTAACAATAATACTTTAATGTACTGCTTAATGTAGGTGATATCGGTGTATTAATTGAAGAAATAAATAATTTGGTACGTAACGTACGCAACAAAGAAGCATCTGGAGCATCATACGTGTACAAAATGCAAGAAAATGGTTCACGCCATATGTTGAGTAGTACTTGAGGAAAATGGATCGCAATTGCTTTGCAATTTGTGTGTGAATGAACGTAACATCGTACAAGAAAGAACACAATCGCACATAAATTTAAAGAGTGACAGATAAAATGGTAGTCACATTGTCTAAGAAATTTAAACGTATTAGTGTTGGTTTATCTGTATTAATTGAATCCCAAAAGTTGACAATAAAAACCTGACTTTGGACAATAAAAACCTGACTGGAAAAATTCCAAGAAAAAAAAGGAATTATATCAAGTTGGCACTGTTTTTGGCATACCCAAAGATTGGATGCCTCGAAATGTTTCCTCTCCAAAAGCAGAACTACTGAGGGGTCTGTTCCAGAAGTCAGTATTAATTTACTTTTTAATATCACCTTAAAATACTTCTTAACAATATATTTCATATTTGCTGGCTACTTTGCCCTTCAAATCGGAACACAGCGCTACAAATATTGCTGCCAGGCGGCGGAAATAGGCAAGCCGATAGTACCGGTCCGGACTTTGCACAAAGTCCCACCACGTAATGTAGTGGTAGTTTTACTTTACTTTTGACTCAATTTTTTTAGGTTACATTGCCGTTAAGAACTATAACATCAATGTCTACAATTGCAAAAAAAAAGCCAAAAGGACAATGCGTTTCCAATAAGTGTAATTACAAGAATGTTCCTTGTAACTTTAGGTGCCACAGTTCTTTGACATGTAACAATAAGTGAACATTTTTATTGGTGCATTTTTTTCACACTTATTTTTTAATTACTCTTACAATAAGTAAAGATTTCGTTTTGTTAAATTTTTTTCTAAGAGGTGATTTTGTTACGTTTTCGATTTTTATTTTTTGATGTTAATTTTAGTTTGTGTTCGATTTGTTTCGCACGCATAAAAAATATTAAAACACGGAAAGTCGTTTAAACTGCACTTCTTTGGTTAATCACAGATTAATTTTACTTCCGCAACAATTTTATATATCTTATTTTAAAAATTTGATTTATTTTCAACACGAAATCAATTTAAAATCACCAAAACACTGTTTGTTTACATCTGACAACCAACGAATTGACAACCAAATATGGCGACGCGGGCACATGACGTTCAATCAATCAGCGCGCGAGGTGCGTTCCGTCGTATGCCATTTCACAATTTGACGGTTCAACTTCGATAGATTATATTCTATCGAAAAATAATGCGTTAAATTGTTACGGATTACAATTTTTCGTCAATTTACAATGTCGCGAGATAGATAGAATCTAACGGTATTTACAATTTTACGATGACACGTATATTTCGCGTGGTGGAGTTACACGTAGGTTATTATTATCCTCGACTTCACGCGCGTAATATTAATATCACGAAAACTTGGTTTGGATGTTTGTTACCATTGTTAAACGGCAGGACTTTTGTAAAATTTAGTTGTGAACGTAGTCCATGATTAAAATTAGTTCACTCTGTGTGACGGAATGCAATGTTTTTTTTTGTTTAATGATAATAATTTAGTACTACAACATGTCAATAGATGGCTCAGCGTGTATCTATAACGACTGAACATTATTTATAGGTAGATATTGCGATATTCTCATTGGATTAGGAACAAATCCGTAGTATTGCAAGATGTCCTTATTTTCGTTGGCTATTCCTTTTAGAGGTGTCATGATTCGTTCCGCATAAGCCCTACCTGGGACACCGATATCTCACTTTTGCGACTGTACAAACATTTCAAAATTTGTTAACCAAAAGTTTGTTGATATTGAATATATGTGGCATTAATTTTGTAGAAATTCATTATTCACAAATAAATAAAACTACGTGATGTAGTATTATTTCTACTTTCTTTAAGTTCTTTACCACGACCCAGGGTTCGTTATATTACAACATCTTCAGGTGGGCACAGGTACAACATCAACAACATCTTTGCTAATAGCCCACCTAAAGATGTTGTAATTCAACGAAACCTAAAAAACCTGGTAAAGAACTTAAAGAAAGTAGAAATAATACTACATCACGTAGTTTCATTTAATTGTGAACAAAAGTTTGTTATTGTTTTCTGTTTATTTTATTTAGTTTTAAAATTATACGTTTGACTGTTGATTACGATTGTTAAAGTATTATTATTGATATTTAAATCGTTGTTAATTAATTATGACTAAGCATGAAAGAGTATTAAGTACCTGCATGGTTGATTGCCAACCTGAAGTATTGTTAAGCATGATTGTAAAATATAAATATGCATTTCTATTGAACGATTAAAAACTTTGTACTTTTCTGCCCCGGTTTTTAGACGATCGTACCGAGTTTGAGTAGCTATTTTCTGAAAATGTATTTTAGCCTTAAATAAAAAGTCACGCGGATGAAGACGCATGATTTCAAAACTCACTTGAACTATAGAGGGTAGAGGCTTCTACTTCTATTTACGATCTTGCGGAAAGCCTCGAAATAAACAAAGTAGAGTTTATTGTAAAGTTTTTTTACCATTTCTTGATATTTCGTCCCACGACATTTATCTCGGAATTAAAATATGTGCCGCCTACCACGAGATATAGACAGGTTTGATCGTCGACATAACAAAGTATAACAGATTTTGTATATAAATCGTGAATAGTTGAAAAAGTTTGTTCAACAATATAATAGGCGATAACCTTTGAATAGTGACATAAGTTTATTACGTAATGGCATTTTTTTGTCATACTTATATTTTCGTTGCTAGAGCAGAACGCTTTAAGAACTGTTCGAGGTTACGTCATTCGGGTTTACGTCATGACTTTACCATATATCTCAAGTAGATACTCCTTAAAAAAACCTAGCCATTTGATAAAGATTATTTGAAGATCTCGCCACAGTGGTCGTATAAGAGATATAATAAGAGCTATTTAGATAGACAAAATAAATAGCTATGAGCCTTAACAGGAAAATCTCCGCCACGGCGATAAAAAAGTTCCGAAAGCAAATTCCGAACAACTTTATAATTAAATAATTTTTTCGTACAAGTGTTGTGAAACAAGTGTGTAAATTTTTTTTATTGATACCCATATTATGTATTTATACAAATTATTTCTTTTAAATTTCTTTTTTATATTATTATTTAACATTTTTATAAAATATATATTTATTTTTGAAATTATCTTCAAATCCCTTTTATTATAATAGTACTCATCATAAACGGTTTCAAAGGGTAAAATCAACCCTGAACATATAGCGTCCAACTACTCAACCGCCATAGACTCAACAAGACGTGATAACATGTTAGAGTTAATTTATAATCGTAATGGTTACAATACGCTATTATTTTAACCTCATTTTGTGAATACTATCCGTAAATGATCCGATATCCGTAAATGATCCGATATTCGTAAATGATCCGATATCCGTAAATGATCCGATATCCGTAAATGATCCGATATCCGTAAATGATCCGATATCCGTAAATGATCCGATATCCGTAAATGATTGCTAATTAGGCGTACCTTTTTCAATTCTGTCACACGTAGTAATTCATTTAATAAGCTTTTCCATTGCATTTATGACTTGGAAAACATCGATCGTAACGTATAGGACTAAATTGTAGTCATATATTTATTTATTTATTGTCTTTAATATGCAACTAAATGAGATGAATTGATTGCTGTAGGTCAAACAAAGATTGCTGTAGTCAAAAATTGATTGCTGTAGTCAAACAAAGCATCAAGTAATGAAATATAGATATGTTGTGTTGTGAAAGATTGCAACTGACTGTGAATACAATTGTAAAATATAAACAATTCAATACCAATAAACTGGTAATCTAACAAAAAATAGTGAATGGTAAGTAATTAATAAAAAAAATTTTAAGAAAAGATATATATATATATATAGGTATATATGTGAAGAAAAAATATTTCTGGTGTGTGCTTATGACCACACTATATAAGTAGAAAATTTTAATTTTAAATTATATGTATATAGATGTTACATGACGGATATCAATTTGGTGAATCAGGAACAATGCGTGATTATTATTTTAAAATATAATAATATACGTGTATAATATTAAACTACTCACAAATAAAGCATTAAACACTAAGTGTATACACTTGAATTATTAGACTGATTATACGCAATAACATTCGCCTATTATATTAAATTATACTCAAATAAAATATTATTTCAATTGCTTGGTGTGCCTAAAAAGTAGATCACGTGGCCAATGCCGAAGGAAGCCGAGTTTACCCGATTCAGCGTCACCGACCAGACGGTTCAGCGTTACGGCTCAATTTCGTTCACTGCTCAGGAAGTGTGCTGGTGCACGAAGTGCTAAAGTGCGCCCGAAGAAGCTTTCACCTCAAATATGTATTCTATATGTAGAATTGTGTATATATACACAAATATTATATGTTAACAAAATAAAGTACAGAGACAGGATTTAGGGGAAAAAACCAGGGATGAGACGATGTTTAGTTACAACTGGGCGTTACCAAAAGACCTTTCTTTCAGACGACATTTCAATGCGTGGTTTGAAGGCACATTCCAGATATCATAGTCCAATTTATTCCACAGTTTGGCTACATGCACAATGAAGGAAAATTCGTAATTAAACTAATATGTTTTAAGTGAAGCATTTGTATTCCTAGATTAAAAGCGCGTTAGCGCGTTTCAAGACGTTTTGTAACGCCATCTGTTGGTGAGTTTATATAAGTTATAACAATAATATTTTCAAAGAATATGTTTTGAAATATCATACGTATATGAAATGTATAAATATGTATAAACATATTTACTAAAATAATAATCTATTATTATTAAATTGAATTATCAAAGCTAATGAAATCGACAGTAGGGCTGTTAAGATGACTATTATCACTGCACTTGCACATTATTTTATTACGTGTCATGTTTTTAATTAAGCTTAATGAAGCATAAAGGAAATATGAGGTAAGTGTTACTTCTAAAGTGTGATTCATACAGGACAAACCAGTTTATTTTTTTCTTCGTTTATTTAATTAAAAAAACCTTAATATTTGTTAAGACGTGTACTATTACCAACAAATGTCACTAGATTCATACATCGATTCTTATTCCTGATATTACTGAATACCATGGAGTTATGGAGCAATAAACATCCCTCTAATGGAGAAGCCAAAGCAATTTTCACAGTGAAAATTCGCGCTTCCCACTTGAGAGATTTTCACTTGAGCACTTCCCTATACGAAATATAAATAATTATTTTGTCAGTTTTTCTTTCATTGACGCGTTTACAAATAGAACGATCGAAAGCGAAACAGACTATTATCTTTTCTTCTTCCCGCAAACTTCGCTTCCCCTCTGATCTATCAATGCGGTATCTATAAAAATTATTATGGATGACGTCTCCAGTATGCCCGCCATGCGTCAGCGAGACGGTCGTACCATTTTGCTGATTACAACTCTTTATCTGCTTTCAGGATTTCGGTGACCTCTTACGATAACGGTAATAGCAAAAACCCGTTTAATGGTTTTTCTCCGAATCCCATTTAATGGTTATTCTCCGATCCGGCCTACAAGTACGCCTATTGTTAACGATCTTGAAAAAGAGTAACTTTTTAAAAATCCTTGCTAAAAGGATATGAACGAAACACAATTGTTGTAGCAATGGTCTATATTTATCTAATCGTCTATCTATGGGGGGCTTCTAACTTTTAAACGAAGTAAGATTGACTTGAAATTAACACATAATGTGTAGATCCTTAGCTCAAAATTGGAAAAGGTATTTTAAATTACTCAAAATTAGATTTCGCGGTGGAACCCAAAATAGGGGCTGAAAAAAAATCTATGCGGGTGCCGGCTAAAAAGAACGTTTGAGTACAAATCTGTTTTTTAAACTCTACATTAAAAAACACAAATTTTGTGGACCATAAATTTGGTATTTTCAGATCCATATTGTTACCAGGTCTATCTTAAGAACTCCACTACGTAAGAAGCTGTAATTAGGCTCTAACGTTTCCCATATGCTTTATTTAAACAACAAATACTATAAACAGCTAGAGAAATGGGAATTTTGGAGAAATTCGTGATATATTTAGATCTCTGAAACATATGCTATATATTTCATCATGAAAAATAAATTTAATATTTGAAAATAGTTCAATAAAAATACTAAGGCACATCTCAAATGTTTATTGTGTAAGGGACTCTTGTTGTGCGAGTTCTTCTTGTGTTCTGAGTTTAATGCGATGACGTCTTCCGCAGTCTATCGCGCGTCTTCTCACCGATATTTTTCAATGCAGTGTTTGTTTTTTTCACAAAACCTTAGCTCTTCGATCATTTTATTTTTCTCAGACTTTCTCAATAAACTTATTAATTAATAAGTATTTTAAAATTTAATTAAAACTCAATCTATTCGTAATTATATTTACGACACTCGCGGGAAATTCTAACATTTGACGTGGTCATAATCATCCAGCCATTGGTTGTGATCATTATTTATTAATTTACATTGGGCGATATTATGATCATTATTTATTAATTTACATTGGGCGATATTATGATCATTATTTATTAATTTACATTGGGCGATATTATGATCATTATTTATTAATTTACATTGGGCGATATTATGATCATTATTTATTAATTTACATTGGGCGATATTATGATCATTATTTATTAATTTACATTGGGCGATATTATGATCATTATTTATTAATTTACATTGGGCGATATTATGATCATTATTTATTAATTTACATTGGGCGATATTATGATCATTATTTATTAATTTACATTGGGCGATATTATGATCATTATTTATTAATTTACATTGGGCGATATTATGATCATTATTTATTAATTTACATTGGGCGATATTATGATCATTATTTATTAATTTACATTGGGCAATATTATGATCATTATTTAATAATTGACGTCACCCGTATACTGATGACATCACAGCTATCAAGAGGAAGCGTTCCGCTTTGTAGGATTAAATAATGATACATTTTTCTCCTCTGACTTCCGGACATTGTCATATTCGCCAAACTATTTCAGAACTTTGAACTCTAACTGACTTCTAAGTGACTTGATATTATCTATGTGCAATACATCATCTACGTGATTTCTATTCGAGTTAGCTCTGGGTCTGGAAATAGTTGTAAATGTATTTTACAGTTTTACATCTGAAAATATTGTGAAAAAAATCATAGGTCAAATAAATTTTACGAGTTTTGTCTGGATCTGGAAATAGTTGTAAATGTATTTTCTTGTTTTACATCTCAAAATATTTTTAAAAAAATCGAAGGTAAAATAAATTTGACGAATTTTCTCTGGGTCTCGAGTTGGTTGTAAAGGTATTTTTCAGTTTTACTTTTCAATTTTATTTATTCTAAATAAAATTTCTGTTGACGTCTTTGTCAAGAGTCATTTTCTAAGTAATTTGTTAAGCTAGGGCAGTTTGAGAGGTTATGCTTAATCTGGCTTAGTTTCAAGGTAAATATAACGAGCAGAATTCGTACTATGAAGCTTCCGTACATATTTAGGCATTTATAAACATAACTATAATATATCCACATAGCACTTCTATCCATATTTCAAAAATTATAAGATAATAGCTAGAATTTTCCTACAACTTTGCATAGGCTTCTAAAAGGCCTATTTTTTATAATTTTAGCTTGAGTCATTTTCGAAATAATGGACATATTTTTGTATACCCTTTAGTACATCTCTGAAAATGTACCACCTAAAATTATAAAAAAATATTTCTAAAGTCTTTATTATTAGCTATTTTAAGGATACCCCACATTATGTACAGAAGGCAAGAAATATTTTTTCGAGATTTTATTCTGCTCCTACCCCCCTCCCTCATTCCCTATAATTTCCATACAAATATTGTTCAGTGTGATGTATTAAAAATAATATGAGTTATGTTTTATGACTACGCCAAAGAAAACTGGCAATGACCCATATAGTGTTGGGCCCAAGTGTTATAAGAATAAAAATAACACTGTTATATAGAGAAAATTAAAAAAATAAGCTCCTTAACATTTTTATCAAAATCGCCAATCAGACAAAAGAGAAATCTTAAATTTTTTCCATGAAAACTTAGGTTATCTTTCATAATAGATTGTAAATGTAATTTCTACGGGATTCTTTTGAACTAGCGAGATGAAACAAAGTGCTGCTTGTGTCTCGTTATATCCTCCATCCACAGATGTACCATATTAATCTATGATGCTCACAGGCAAGACAGGATCGTCGAAAAAATTTATGTAAACTTCGATAAGAGGGAAAAAGCCATTCAATTTGACAACAATAGAACCATTGTCAATGTTTGTTAACAATTTATTTTTAAATATTGAATATATTTGGCGTTAATTTTGTAGAAATTCATTATTCACAATTAAATGAAACTACGTGATGTAGTATTATTTCTACTTTCTTTAATTTATTTACCACGACCTAGGTTTCGTTGTATCACAACATTAGCAAAGATGCCAATATCCCACCTGAAGATGTTGTGATACAACGAAACCTAGGTCGTGGTAAAGAACTTAAAGAAATTAGAAATAATACTACATCACGTAGTTTCATTTAACTGTGAGTTTATTTTTAATTAATATAGGCAATCGCTCCACGTTAAAAAAAGCAAGAGGCATTGATTATTTTTTGTAATCCGTTCTAAAAAGTTATTATGTATTCTGTTCTAATTTTTTTTTGTTATTTTTATTTCCAATTAATAATTCTTTATATTTTAAAAATATAATATATCCGCATTTATGCAGATAGCTTTTTTGTTTCGTATTACGGTTACAAATTTCAATTCTATTTTTTCCTCTTTCCTGATTGTCAATTACTGAATTGTTTGGTTTTTTATATTCTAAAAAATACCAGCTTTTTTAAAAATTATGTTTTATCTCTGTAAGGTTTGGGCCCATTTTTGCCAGTCTCCTTTCAAGTTCTTACGCCACGCGGTTGCTCTTATCTTACGTGCGAGTGATCGTATCAGGGTGGCGTTTTTCATTTTCAACCCTAAAAATGATTTGTTCGAACTTATTTTTTAAGAAAGAATAATTATATATGTGTTTAATTTATTAGTCCTTAGAATTCTGTTAATACTCGATATACTTATACTATGCCACTATTATTACGTTTTAGTAACCCACAGAAGTATAACATTGAAGTAATCATACCGTCTCAGGAAAATTACTGGAGAAACTCATTTTTTACTTGTTCAAATTGTTACATATTTTACGTGTTTCCATAAAAAGAGGTAACAAAGTAAATAATACGTTTATTTATGACACGTGGGAGTAATAAAAACCGATGCGGATTCGATCGCCCCACGGCGGAGCGCGGCGGAGCGTGCTTCCGCACCGTCAGCTGGTGCCCACTCCACTCCACCCCATTGGCTGATCTTGCTAACAGTTCTGAACTGCTCATTGCCGTATTAGTCACTGTTCGAATATTATGTAGGTTACGAAAAGAGGTTGAAAAAAGAGCTTGTCTTTACGTTGTTTTTCTATTCAGTGTAAATTATTTTTAATGGAATTAAAATTAGTATTAATTTTTAAAAGTATCTCATAAAAAATGTAAAAAAAAACGCAGTTATTTTTTATCTAACACGAGATTAATGTCCTAGAGGCTTAGAGAAAGTGTTACAGGAAACGAATGATTTTTCTGCCAATAGTAAAGAAGACATTTATAACCATTATTAAGATGTAAAGTACACGCATTGATAACAAAATTAGCTCATGAAAAGCCCTCAAAGTCAGTTTCCTGCGTATGCCATTAGCGTGGAGTCTCACTGAAGAAAAACTTCCAAGTCTTCCGAAAGTAAAAATAGTACTTGTCCTTATATCGAACTTAAAAATATTTCTGAAAACGTGAAAATACTGTGGTCACCAGCCACAGTATTTTTATATTTTTCTTTTCTCATTTAGAATATTTTCCTGTGAAAGAGATCCGTAGGAATATGTATAAAAAAAACCATTTCAAACTAGAACCTTAAATTATTTTGAAAATTCGTCCGCGATGATGCGGAACGTTGCACTGTGCGCTCTTTGTGTTTGCTTTTTGTACATTTATTTCCTTTTAATTCTAAAATTAATGCAAAGATTTCGATGAAACCTTCAATTATATTGCATAATACTTGATATAAATCAGCATATTTTGTATAATACTGTTTAAGAATTGTATTCTCTAAAATATTTCAAATTTACAACACGTACCTCCCATATATTGTAAAACTTTCTCGGGAGACTGTATTTGAAAAGAAGTGGGAATACACTACTTCTACTAATATCTGTATAAATGGTGATCTTTCACCATGAACATATATTGTTTTACATTGTGTATTATCTTTGCTAGTTTTGCTGTTCATTAGGTGCAATAAGGAAAAGGATCACAAAGTACTGAACATACCGATGGCCGCCCCAACACGAGTTAAGAGATTAAAAGATTTTGGCCAATAAGATAATTTTATATTAAGCACCGATGTTTTTGTAAATATAACAAAATTTGTAAACTCTAAGATCTTGGCAGTCAAACAGTTGACACCATTATATTCAAAATCTGTGTCAAATAATTCATTTTTTTAGCGGCTAGTGTTGTAACAGTTTAATAATAATTAGATATTGTTATTTCAACTATACGCCCCATAACAATGTGTTTATGAGACAGCAAGAATAAGATGACCCACCCAGCGATTAAGTCAGTTTTGCTATTATTACTCCAGTAGCCCGGAAGTGGACCCAAAACTGCCAAATTTGAAGAAAAATGCACTAGATGTTAAGAAGCATGCATGCTTATACAAAAAACATTGATGTAGGCCAAGTTAAAGCAATTTGGCCTTGAATGTTTCGTGACGTACAAAGGAATAACGTTTTATGTAAACAGTTTGAGCAAAGTGATCGAATAAACCGTGCCAAGAATCCTTTTGTTAATAAAAACATTTGTTCAGCTGAAACTGTTACATATCACGTACTGAACTTGTCACAACTGTTATGTTAAAACACTCCAATTCCTCCTATATATATTATTAAATTCTCTTAAACTGTGTAATATCAATTTGTTAGACCCAAGTTTATAGTTTCGTACCTCAGAAAGGACAAAAACGGAAACTATAAGATTACCCATGCATCCGTTCGTCTGTCTCTCAGTCACAGCAGTTTTTCTCGGACACCGTTTGAAGTAGAAAACATATTCACCTACAGATATATATCAATAGTTATCATTTAAAAGTATTCGAATTTCTTGAAGTTAAACTTCTTTAGGCGTTTTATGAAAAAATGATGAGAGTGAAATTTTAAGATGCGCGCGCACGATGCAACAAAAATCGACAGAATGAAGTTGCTCACTAAACATATATCAGCGTGTAGTGACTGATACTATATTCATGATAGTTATTGAGGTATTTTAAATACACAACACGTATTTGATATTGGTACAAATTTAAATTATATCTGTGTTTTTAAATAATATTTTTGAGTAATTGAAATTTAATAGTGGTCCACATAATAAAAAAAAACATTTATTTATTGTGAATATTCGTGATATAAATAAGCTTTTTAAAATATATTCCAAGTGTATTTCTTCTAAGTGAGGTTAAGTGCGCGGTATGTATTTATTTTCATTATAAATAAATTATATAAAATTTAATTATTTGATTCAATTTATATTGTACCAATCGTATTTATAATCACGCTCCAGCCCTTTTATTATGTTATTTTCATTAATTATTTGTGTACTAAATAAAATGATTCTTGTATTAAGTCAAAAGAACTATAACTTCTAACACGCATACATAAGTACACACACAATTTTTTTCTAGTATCTTGTCAAATAGAAATATATATATATATAGATAATAGAAGTATCTTGTAAAAATTGAAATAGTGATATAATTACAAGGGGTTTAGAACTATTATTTTAGAATTTTATATAAAATAGTTATAAAGATATAATAAACTAATAAGCCAAAATGATGACAAAATTAACTTACTAGAATTTACCCGAAAAACTATATCCGTGATTCTAAGTTTAATAATTTTGAGATATTTACGATATTCATACGCCTGTGAAGGATATGCTGGGCAACATATTTAATATACTGGGTTACATAATTAATATACTGGGTTACATAATTAATATACTGGGTTACATTTTGTTGAGTGACCAAATTTCAAGGAGCGATTAATTAACAGTAAGTAAATAATATAACGGAAAAAAAATACTAGACTTTTTTAAACTTTCGCGATTCGAACACATATTTTATTTGATTTGAATCGGGTTTTTTCGCGGTAATTATCTATTTAATGAGTAAACCTAGATATTATAAACTAAGTATTCACTATGTCCCGACGTTTCAGACTGGTTGCACAGCCTGTGGTCACGGGAAGACTGAAGATGTATAGGAGTCACCGCTGCGACGCGGGAGTGTTTTTCAAAACTACCCCCACTGGTTGATTATAGAAATCTAAGGCGCGTTCACACTAGACCTACACACTATACTGACGGTGTCATGACACTTGGATTTATGTACACATCGCGAACACCTAGTTGCAATCACTGGATTCCAAGCCGCCGAGAGTTTGAATCCGTCTTCACGGTTGAAATTTGGATGTTTTTTAATTTCAATCGCTTCCCGTATAATCCTCTTGAAATAATGAGGCTCAGAAGAAATAACCTTGGGGTCATGAAGTTCGATCCAGTGATTGGGCCCCGAATCAACTAAGTGTTCTGCTATAGCAGACTTATTTATCTGGCGGTTATTAATATGATTTAGATACAGTTTCTTAATCGCTGTTTGAAATTTGGTCATTCATCAAAATGTTACCTAGTATTTATGTGAGAAAATAATAATACTTCTTATGCATGGTTTAATTGACATATTATGTAGCTTTAAATATATATATATATATATATATATATATATATATATATATATATATATATATATATAAGTGTGTGAAACTCAATCCTTGTAGTACGAGTGCTACTAGTACATATCAAGTTTATGATTTATAATTCCAGCTAGCAGTAAATTAATCGGAAAAAGTTACAATGTTACATATCTCTTAAGTATATGTTGCAAGCTAAATATTTCGGAGTCGGTAGACGAGGTCAAACGGTAGTGACGTTAACAAAATTAGCCTCAAAGTCTTGCCTGGATGAGTTCCATTTATGTAGCATATCCCTGATTGTTAGCATATATTTGATTCACTATGTAAAAATAAATGATTGAATAAAAAAAAATATTTTCCACGCTTCCCGCGTTTTTCTCCAAACTTGATTTTCCAAATCGGTGTCTACCATTTCTAAAAAAAAATACGAAATTGATTTATTTCTAATTTTGCTTCTTTCTGCGGAAAACTATCTGCTGTAACGTCACGGTTTATTAATTCTCAATAAAACATTTTAAAATAAATTAAAAGCATGCGTTATAACATAAAATAACTTTTTAAAACGGTTTTCATAGTTTTCGGATAAAAAGGGAAGGGGCATATTTTATTTTTTTTTTTCAAATAGACACGACTCTTTAAGGACCAACATATTCTAGACTATTATAATAAACAAACGTACAGGGTAGTGATGAACAAAGTTGAAAAATTATTAATGTAAAACGTCACTAGTTAAACATGGATAATTGGTAGTTTATTACATCAATGACTGTATGTAAACTAAAAACACAATGGTATGAAAGTAATATTCTTGGCTTTGATATATATGATGCTTCTAAAAATCACATGGGATATTAACATTAAAGGCGTTAACGTTTTTTATTATTTATTGTTTCTAAATGATTTATTTCGTTCTACTTATTATGTAAATTAATATTACGAAATTGTACCTGCTGAGTGAATTTCTTTGAAACTAATCGACCTAATTTGATTTGTTTTCAAGTTTTTAATTAGTAACCTCTAGGAGCACTTACTACCAAAGAACTATAGATATACAATTTTCATGTTTATGGTTATTATTGTCATGTTATTATTATATGGTTATTATTAACCAAACTCTAGGAGCACTTACTACCAAAGAACTATAGATATAATTTTTTTTATGTTTATGGTTATTATTGTTATGTTATTATTATATGGTTATTACTAACCAAACTCTAGGAGCACTTACTACCAAAGAAGTATAGATATAAATTTTCATGTTTATGGTTATTATTGTTATGTTATTATTATATGGTTATTATTAACCAAACTCTAGGAGCACTTACTACCAAAGAACTATAGATATCAATTTTTTAAGTTTGTGGTTATTATTGTTATGTTATTATTATATGGTTATTATTAAACAAACTCTAGGAGCACTTACTACCAAAGAAGTATAGATATAAATTTTCATGTTTATGGTTATTATTGTTATGTTATTATTATATGGTTATTATTAACCAAACTCTAGGAGCACTTACTACCAAAGAACTATAGATATCAATTTTTTACGTTTGTGGTTATTATTGTTATGTTATTATTATATGGTTATTATTAACCAAACTCTAGGAGCACTTACTACCAAAGAACTATAGATATCAATTTTTTAAGTTTGTGGTTATTATTGTTATGTTATTATTATATGGTTATTATTAAACAAACTCTAGGAGCACTTACTACCAAAGAAGTATAGATATAAATTTTCATGTTTATGGTTATTATTGTTATGTTATTATTATATGGTTATTATTAACCAAACTCTAGGAGCACTTACTACCAAAGAACTATAGATATCAATTTTTTACGTTTGTGGTTATTATTGTTATGTTATTATTATATGGTTATTATTAACCAAACTCTAGGAGCACTTACTACCAAAGAACTATAGATATCAATTTTTTAAGTTTGTGGTTATTATTGTTATGTTATTATTATATGGTTATTATTAAACAAACTCTAGAAGCACTTACTACCAAAGAACTATAAATATCAATTTTTCTTATTTATGATTATTAAAAAGATTTTATATATTAATAATAGTCATGATTAAAGATTATGACGAGTTAATTTTTTACTAGTTATTGTTTGTTGGTTAAACCCTTGTCGCTCATGTTAACTTGAGTCTCCTAGTATCCTTTTAAGATGGACATTGCAAAGGGAAATTTAACATTTAGCCAGTTCACGGTTAGTGCGCCTTGAAGCCTATAAGCCTGTTGGCGGCTCCGCTCGGCGCTTTCCTGTTCTTTGCTTCGGTCCAAAGGAGATAAACAGGTTGGGGTTTTACGATGTATCAGCGTTCAGGTATTTTAGTGCGCTAATGGTTTAGCTGATAAATCAAGTATTTAATGTTGTATTGAGAACACCTAATTTGTTTTTTCTCAAAAAAAGTGGTTTTCGAATCCACATATAAGTCGGTTTTTGTAATTAATATCCTACACAATAAATGAGATTCCAAAAACTAATTTTTAATTAATTGTCCCCTCTAAAATTTTCATATAAATATTTTCATACGGTTACTTCGATTGAGATAATATGTACGTCGAACGGCTTCTAAAAAATATTTTGTGGACATTTTCAACAAATATTTGGAATTATTTTACATGAAATCGTCGAATAAATAGTTTATAAATCCTTATAATCAGGGAATTAAGAAAAAAATATTTAATTTATTTGTCCTTTTTTTAAATTTCCATACGGATATTTTTCAATTTTAACCATTGTGGTGTATACAGGTTAATATGCTTTATGAATGTGCTAAATGTCAACGTTTTACGGCCAACGGTTTCTAAGAAAAACTTATGTTATAAACAGACAGGGCGACGGAGACGTGGGCGAGAGTATAGCGCCCTAATAAAGATAGGTACGACTATATCGTATATCTCATTTAAGTTCTTCAACCTTGTGTAATTTCTTTTATATTAATAACGATATAAAAAACGTTACATAAGATTGAAGAAATTAATTTTAAGATAGAAACATATATTTTCCTCAAATTTTCGTCAAAATCAAATTTTAATCGAGAAATGGCATAAGGAATATCACTGCCGTAAAACTTATTCTGTTATTTAACGAAATTCTGGGGAAAGTTTTACGGAAGTTATAGTTTTATAAACACTCTAGGACACATATATACATACATACAGCCGGTCGGCCCTATACTACCCAAAATATGAGATTACACTTGGTTCAGCCTAATGATGTGGGAAACCATCAAATAAATCTATTTTCAACTTGTTCTTATTAACTTTGTCTTAAAAACGCCAATGCTTAAAAATTTATTTGTCTTCAATATTACACATATAATTGTGATCGAACATCAAATAATAAGGATCATCCTATAATACAATTATTGCATCAAACATAATATTAGTATATAATACACACAATATTTTAACATGATGAATATTTAACCTTTTTATATAATTTGGCTTCCCATTTCAATACAGCCAAATCCTCTAGTATGTGATCAAATTGTTTAACAGAGCAAGATCATTTGCTTTCGAGGAAATGTTGTTATAGGATCATACGAGTGGTTAAAACATTTATTTTCTAGTAGATAAATCATTTCATATCCAGAATGTATATTGTCCATTTTTAATGAGGAAAGGCAAAAAAGGTCAAATGAGACCTTATAGAAACAATTTGGATATAGGATCATACGAGTGGTTAAACACTTATTTTCTAGTAGATAAATCATTTCATATCCAGAATGTATGTTGTCCATTTTTAATGAGGAAAGGCAAAAAAGGTCAAATGAGACCTTATAGAAACAATTTGAATATAGGATCGCATTGTAATGAAGAAAGGCAAAAAAAAGTGGGCTGAGACCTCATAGAAGCAATTTAGTCATAGAATCATACGATCAAATATATGAGAAGTTCTAATATTTATTTTCGAATAGGTAAATTACCTCATAATCAGTACGTAGGTATGCTGTACACTTGTAATGAAGAAAGACAAAAATAAGTGGGATGAGACCTTATAGAAGCAATTTAGTCATAGAATCATACGATCAAATATATGAGAAGTTCCAATATTTATTTTCGAATAGGTAAATTACCTCATAATCAGTATGTAGGTGTGCTGTACACTTGTAATGAAGAAAGGCAAAAAAAAGTGGGATGAGACCTTATAGAAGCAATTTAGTCATAGAATCATACGATGAAATATATGAGAAGTTCTAATATTTATTTTCGAATAGGTAAATTACCTCATAATCAGTACGTAGGTATGCTGTACACTTGTAATGAATAAAAGTTAAAAAAAGGTCGCATGAGACCTTATAGAAACAATTTTGTCATGGAATCATATGACCAAATATAAGAGCAGTTCTAATATACATTATCGAAAAGGTAAATTACCTCATAATCAGTACGTAGGTATGCTGTACACTTGTAATGAATAAAAGTTAAAAAAAAGGTCGCATGAGACCTTATATAAATAATTTGGTCATGGAATCATACGACCAAATATAAGAGCAGTTCTAATATACGTTTTCGAAAAGGTAAATTACCTCATAATCAGTATGTAGGTATGCTGAGATATAAAAACAATTTCTGCATAATACTACAGAAAACTTAACGTTTTACCCGTACTTACAGGTTTTTATTTTCCATCTTAAAGCTACTATCTCATCCAAACAAATTAGCCGAGACTCATTTACTGCACTTAAACTTCACGTGTCAGACAGAGTTTGCCACGCGCCCGCTGAACCGGCGGGTACGGGGAGCGCGGGTAACGAAAACGAAACCAGCGACGGGTAACGGTGCGGCCGCCGCGCGACCCGCTTCACACTCATTGTGCCGCGCCTGCGCGCGCGTTGCTCAACGCGATTGTGTAGACGTAGCTGCGTAGATCGGAGATACGCTAAATACAAGCCGGTAGCCGCTTTCGTGAAGAAGCACTTAAGCTCACAATTCGTATAAGCCGCTAATAAATTTATACCATTTTCCATCTATTACGGACATCGAAGAGAAAACCTCACAGTAAAGGTGTCAAAATCGTTAATGTCCGTTTATAGTTATTAATTAAGAGCTAATTACAGTTTAACAATCGTTACGAAAACCGTTAATCTGAATGTATCTACGTAAAACTGCTTTTTTGCTCTATTTTGGAAACAAAGACTATATGCCAATTAAATAAATAATGAAAAGCAAACTTTTGCTAAACTTTTAATTTAAACGGTCTAAAAGTAAGTAATACGCAGAACTTATCAAAACAATTAAAACGAGCCACTCAATGGAACTGTTATTCACCGTTGCCTTTATCCATCTTCATCATAATTGTGTGCTTCACGGGAAACAAGAATGTAATACAACAGGTATAGTAATGGACATGTACAGAAATTTTCTTAAAGCTAATGACAAAATAAAAATTAAGACAAAATAAACACCCAGTAACTTTTAAGTTTTTCAATATTTTATCTACAAAAAGGTAACTAACTAGCTCGGCTTGTGCATTTATGCTATAAGCATTACCGACACGGCCGGTTTACAGTAAGAACCTGTTTATATACACACACACATATACATACGCAAATATATACTCATACATACATACACACACACACACACACGTACAAATAGACACACACACACACACATATATATACTCAAATACACAATAGATAATAATATTAATAATTATTTTTAATACAGGTATTATATACAGACATATAACTACATACACATTATTACTCATAGAAGAAACATAGCACAAAGAAAAGAAGTAAAACCAAAATTCGAAAAGCAAGAGTAAAAAGAAGATACTAATAATAAATATAAAAAAATAGAAGAAACATAGTAATTGATAGAAGAAACATAACATTTTATAGAAGAAAAAGAGCACAAAGAAAGAAGTAAAACCAAAATTCGAAAAGCAAGAGTAAAAAGAATATACTAATAATAAATATAAAAAAAATAGAAGAAACATAGCACAAAGAAGAGAAGTAAACATAGAAGAAACATAGTAATTCATAGAAGAAACATAACATTTTATAGAAGAAACATAGCACAAAGAAAAGAAGTAAAACCAAAATTCGAAAAGCAAGAGTAAAAAGAATATACTAATAATAAATATAAAACAAAAAGTAGAAACATAGCACAAAGAAGAGAAGTAAACATAGAAGAAACATAGTAATTCATAGAAGAAACATAACATTTTATAGAAGAAACATAGCACAAAGAAAAGAAGTAAAACCAAAATTCGAAAAGCAAGAGTAAAAAGAAGATACTAATAATAAATATAAAAAAAATAGAAGAAACATAGCACAAAGAAAAGAAGTAAACATAGAAGAAACATAGTAATTCATAGAAGAAACATAGCAATTCATAGAAGAAACATAACATTTCATAGAAGAAACATAGCACAAAGAAAAGAAGTAAAACCAAAATTCGAAAAGCAAGAGTAAAAAGAAGATACTAATAATAAATATAATTTAAATCAAATAATTTCGAAGTGCCGATATTTTTTCCTTCTTTCGTTTGCATTTCATTGGTCAAAAGCCACTTACGGATTGACCTTTTAAAAGTTTTATGTCTCCAGTACTTCGAGAAGTGGATAAAATATAGATTACAAAATATATAGCAAATGAACAAAAAGACAAGTTGAAGAGAAGCTTTCAAAATTTAATTCGATTACTTGAATTCACATACACATCAATACAGTCATATATCTGAATACCAGACATATTCAAACATACATTTTTGAATAAGTAAATTAGTTTATGATCAGGCTCTATGCTATCCACATTTTATGACGAAAAGTGAAAAAATAATGCACAAGAACCTTTGATTATGAGGCAATTTGGTGGAAAAGTCCTACGACTAAATATAAATGTGATTTAAACATTTACTATCTTGCTGGCACTTCATAAGTAGCATGTGATCTGATTATTTTTTGAAAAATGGTCTCTTGAAACCTTATAGACACAATTTGATCATAGGATCATGCGACTAAATACTCGTATATGAATATAAGAACAGTTCTAAATACATAAGTTATTTTCGGAAAGGACATTACCGGAAAGGACACTACAGTTACACATGCAGAATATGCGCTAACGTCTTGGTGGAAATCATCTTCCTGGGATGAAAGATTAATGTATCTGTGACTGCCAACAAGTAACGAACGACCTTTGGATGGCTATGTTTTTAAATTTAACATGAATATTTGTAGATTTTATTAGAATAATATACATAATGGATCACTTTAAGAGCTTTTTAAGATAAATATAGAGATTATTTGTATAATAGGTTAAATAATATTACGATAAATTAATTGCAGTAGCAGAGCGTTAAAGGATAATAGACCACAACCAGGTAACGTAACGGGCTCCGACGCAACACAATATAACATCTGCAGAAGTTCGGTGCCTTTCAGGTAATGTTCATACTTTCAGTAGAACCGACACCCTGTCGGATACAAATTAAATATTTTGAAATCGTCTGCCAAAATGTTTCGGTTTGTTATGAGTAAAACCATAACTTATTTATATTATGTATAATAAAACAGCAAAGCCAAAATTTATATAAAACATATTTTTGAAAAAAGTAAGAGACACCATAGAGAAGAACTCTATCATCTCTTCTTCTTTTAACACAATTTCTAAGTCCATGACAAATATTGCAATCAAAATTTCAGCTAGCCTTAATTAAGTTTTTTTTGCACACGTCTGTTAGTCGATGACAATGCAAAATAATATATTTAATATTGTCCTAATGCAAGATGTCGGAATAACTTTTTCTTCACAACCCTCTTTATATAGGTATCAAATGAATTATTTAGTAAAATACGATTAATTACGTGATTCCATTTTTTAATTAAAGATAGCCTCATGTTCATTTTGTTTAATTGGAGTATGTGACTCCCTTTAATATTAAAAAGAAAATAATATTTTTAGATTGGATAGACGGATTGAAATGATGACATTTTTTTGTAATGTTATAAGGAACATAAGAATGAAATGGATATGTATTATTGAAAAAAATACTTGAGTATTTACGAAATAATATATATTTCCCGCTTCTGTATCTGTTACTGAAAATATGGGAAAGAAACCAAAATATATTTTATTTATTATTTTTCAATACAACGTTAAAAACTAAAAAAATATCGGTCTACAGATTTCCGTGATATAGTTAACATTGACCATAGTCGTGAACAAGTTGGTAAAGAAAAAAAGTTCACGTAAACTAAGCCGCAGTCAAAAAGCCAACGCTACATATGTTGGTAAAGAAAAAAGTTTACGTAAACGAAGCCGCAGTCAAAAAACCAGTGCTAAATATGTTGGTAAAGAATAAAGTTCACGTAAACTAAGTCGCAGTCAAAAAACTAATACTAAATATGTTGGTAAAGAAAAAAGTTCACGTAAACTAAGTTGCATTCAAAAAGCCAACACTAAATATGTTGATAAAGGAAAAAGTTCACATAAACTAAGCGGCAATCAAAAAGCCAACACTAAATATGTTGATAAAGAAAAAGTTCACGTAAACTAAGTCGCGGTCATAAAGCCAATACTAAATATGTCGGTAAAGAAAAAAAGTTCACGTAAACTAAGTCGCATTCAAAAAGCCAACACTAAATATGTTGATAAAGAAAAAAGTTCACGTAAACTAAGTCGCAGTCAAAAAGCCAATGCTAAATATGTTGGTAAAGAAAAAAGTTCACGTAAACTAAGCGGCAATCAAAAAGCCAATACTAAATATGTTGATGAAGAAAAAAGTTCAAGTAAACTAAGCTGCATTCAAAAAGCCAACACTAAATATGTTGATAAAGAAAAAAGTTCACGTAAACTAAGTCACAGTCAAAAAGCCAATGCTAAATATGGGACATCCAACTCGAATAAATATTGTGTATAAAGCGTGTTAGATTCTTAACATCAGCCTCGAGTAAAACGTCGAACGTAAAACATAAACAAGACCAAAGCCCCGGTACATTTAATTGGAGAACAGTTACGTTTTTTGCATTGCTCCGACGACCTGCTTAACGAGAGGCACGTAGAAACGCAACGACGCGTGCCACTACACTGTAATCGCTATATATATCAGTCACTTTATTTCGTCTAATGCGGTACTTAGGTATTCGTATTGAAATGAGTTACTTATAACAAGGTGGAGAATAAAATAAAAAGGACAGAAATCTGGATAAATCTTTGCTAATATATAAAACGAAAGAGTTTGTTTGTTTATTTTTTTGTCTGGAATCAAATGTTCGATTTCAAAAAGTCTTTTTATGTTTGAAAGCCTATATTTTCAGAAAAAATATAGTTTATATAGCATTACGCTTTTTCAAAAAAATTATAGTCTGTGAAGCATCACGTTACGATTCATAGCAATAGAGCAGTAATAAAAAATGGTAAGAGAAGTCGGGGAACACTGCACACTTTCTCGTGGTAGAGACAGTGCGGCTTATTTATTGGCTGATCATTCAGAGTGTTCCTGCCGATACAACTCCGACTTCGATGACTGATATGAATGGAGCATAGACGTTCGGAGTCCGCGAGGGAGGGGGTAGGTATCGCAGCTCCGTGCGGTAGAATGCCGCACGGTTCATTCGCAAGGTCCGCTAGCTATGCAAAGGACGTGTCCCAGTAAATGCTTTTCAATGCTCATTACACTGCCTTTAACTTAAGTTTTCCATTATTATTTAAACATATTTTTGGTAAACGGCATATTTTTCTTGAGCACTCCCTACTTCTTCCTCTGTAATCTTTTACCCTCATTAGACTGTATTCAACTTCAGTTTTCATTATTTAAATATATTTCTGGTAAACAGTATATTTTTTGAACATTTTGAAATGGAATTGAAATTTGTTAGATTATTTTCTATTTGGAAATTTAGTCTGCAAAATACTAAACTCTAAAGTGATTTGCAATACATACACTCTTCCTTGCCATGCAATTTTGGAACCGATGCAAAAAAATTTACTGTTGGCTGTAAAAATTGCTCTTATAGCAATAAGTCCTTCATATGCATCAATTAGATACATTAAAGTATACAAATAAAAAGTATTGAGAATGGTGCTTAATATCCATTAAATAATTTTAAATGAAGTTTACAATGAACTAAGCCTACTTTAGTGCAATTAGTCTCTTGTACATTAAACCATTTTAATGAAGCTCGCATTAAACTAAGTACACTTTAGTGCCCTTAGTCTCGTGTACATTATAGAATTTTAAATGAAGTTTACAATAAACTTAGTACACTTTAGTGCAATTACTCTCGTGTACCTTGAATAATTTTAAATGAAATTTACACAAAACTAAATATATTTTAATGCACTTAGTCTCGTATGTATTAAATGAAGTTTACATGACACTAAGTAAACTAAAGTGTGCTTAGTTTGGTGTAAATTTCATTTAAAATCCTTTCGAGCACGTTCAACTAGTTTCGTGGAATATTTGTCTGATTTCTTTTGTTTTAACAAAATTGACTATGAGGGACTAGTTTAAAAAGTAAAAAACTTTAAAAATTGGTTAGGTAAAAATATTAAAAATTGTCGAAAATATTTTTACAGTACTTTTTCCTTTCAAAGTAACATTCTGGAGTATATTAAAAATTGTTGAAAATACTTTTACAGTCCTTTTATCTTTCAAAGTAATATTCTGGAGTATATTAAAAATTGTTGAAAATACGTTTACAGTCTTTTGACCTTTCAAAGTAATACTCTGGAGAAAAATTTTTAATGCTTAAATTATTAATTCAGATCGACACAACGGAAAATAATAAGGTTTTACTGATACGGGCCATTCATTGGGAATTTAACAGTTAATTTTCACATAATTTTTGGAAAATGTATTGTTGCTGTTTCCGTTATGATAAAAGTTTAAAAAGGCATTTTCAAAAGAAATCGATTGGACTCGGGCGATGAACCGACTTCGATAAAATTTCGCTACAATTTTTATTAAACCGGTAATTGAGTCAAATCGTTCTTGGATCAAAGTTTCGAAATATTTCATAACATTACATATTTATTAGAAACAAAAATGCGAATGTGATACAAGTTTATCTAAATCAAACAGGAAAATAAGAAATTACTAACGAATGACATTTCCGCTTCTTTCTTTTTTTTTAATCGATACTTTTTAATTTTGGGACTGATGTTGACGTCAGTCCCAAAATTAAAAAGTATGTTTATATATTATCACTCAAAAGTTATGCTAACAGAAAAAAAATAACAACTACGATAGTGAAAAAGGTTTAGAAAACAAATTTGAAACAAATTTTGTTAGCCATCATAATGTAATAAATTTTTTTCACAGATATCTTATAGATGTAAGTATTTTTGAATTTGCCTTTTAGAACTCTTTCGCTGATACCTCTCGTGGTGGTATTGACACGTAATCAGATCAATTACTTCATTTAAGTTTTTGTTATTATTAAGTAACATTATTAAACGGCATATATTTTTAAAATGGTGTTCAAAGCCTTTTCATTTGATGAGTTTCAAGAAAAAAAATAAAATACTGATATAATTGTTAAATGACTTCACTGTAACCGTACGTATATAAAATAATCAACGTTTTTCTTTGTCTCTCTTCAACAGTAGGTGTCTTTCACATAAAATTTCATTCATATCGCATCCTGTCTATTCATCCTCGAACTATTCGGTTATCACTCGTACGTGTCTATATGCTGAATATAAATGCGCTGACATGAAGGACTTGGAATGTTGTAGGGAGAGATATAAAAGACAGAGTTACACAGACATGCTTGTGAAATAGAAAAAATGGAAGAGACATACAAAGGGTTTTATGAATGAGTAGCATTTGAAGTAGTTCTCAAAATTTCCGTTAGTAGGGCGCTACACCACGTAAAGTTATATAGAGAATAAAAACTGAGCGATCGGGGGATGCCCGACAGGAATGAAGTTCGTTACGTTATTTTTTCAACTCTGAACGTGATTTAATATGTAGATTTCTGTTTATTATATTAGTGTATTTTTGTCCCGCCAAAAAGCGTAGCCCTCTTTTATTCAACTCTCTTTTCTCTCTCTAGTTTGTGTATTTTGTGTTATTTTTTACCATTTTTTCAAAGCAAAAATGTAAAGTAAAAAGTTAAATCAATAAATTTCATTTATTATTTTAGGATAATAGTCATTTATTAAAAAATATAAATAACGAAATTTTAATTTTAAGGTAATTAAATTTAAACTTAAAATTAATTTTAAATTTGATTAATATTAAAAATAAATTCTAAAAGAATAAAATGAGAAAACATTAAAGCTTTAGAATAATAGAATTTAATGATAAAATTAATCTTAAACTTCATTTATTTTTGAAAATCATATCAAATTTAATTTAATTGATTTAATAAAACAAATTTAAAATAATATAATAAGAAAAAAATTATTCTAATTTTTTTAATAAATGAATGAAATTTAAAATTACTTTTAGAGTTAAATTTAGTTATATTAAAAATTAAAACTTATTTATTTTTATTTTAATTATTTTATTTTAAATTTAAATATTTCAAAAATTTACATGAATTGTTCAATTTATTGAAACAATCTAAATAAAGAGTAATTAATTAATGAAAATAAATGAATATACTGACAATTTATTGTAATTTATTAATTTTAAGTATTTAATAAATAATAAAGTAATAATGAAAATATATGAATTTGCAGAAAATTGTTTGTAATTTATATATTTTTAATATTTAGTAAATGATATAGCAATAATTTATAACTGTTATCCTCAAAACACTGTATTAGAGTTTAGTTTTTCGTTATTATTTAAATATATATCTGATAAACAGCATAAATTCCGTAAAAATACTTATTTTAAAGATCTCCAATGACAGCCATCACTATCAATGATAACTACTTCGAAGAAAACTCACAAATACTCCCTACTGGTTAACTGTTTAAGTTTCAATATCGAAAATGGCAAAATGACAGCTTTATGGAAAACTGACGACTGTCATTTATCTATTAATCTCTCAGTCATAAGTAAAGTTTTAAGTGACTTTTTTGAATGAAATTTAATTTTTTTACTTATTAATTTTTTTAAAACCCCACTACTTACTAATTTTAGCCAACGCCTTGGACATATGGAAGTATACCATAAGAACAAATGAGTATAAAACGTAATACAATCAATAACGGATAAGAAAGAAAACACGCATCAATTTGAAGACATGCTACTCTAATTAGTGTTCAGTCGTTAACTATCAAGCAATTCCTGAACCAGAAACAAATGTCAAGGCTAGGTGCGTCTCGCAATATACTACGTTGAACAATTTGAGTGTACGGAAGACAGGTGAACGCTACAGGATATTCGTGCACGCTTTAGGCATGAGATTTAAATTATGACATCGTTCTAAAGTAACAACAGCCAGGAGCGTAAAGCGCTATTAAGCTCAAGATCGAGTCGATCGATCAAAAATGTATAATGCATTTTCCGGGCTATCAAACAACATAACCATAGCAACGACATTAACGCGGCAGTCATCTTTCTCTATTGCATGTGCGCGGTTTATCAGTTTTCTAGTATAAAAGAAAAATTTAGTTGTTTGCCTTCATATCATGAAATATTTTTCGATTATAATAAAAAAAATAATAAATACCGTCTTTGGACCAATGGGAATTTCCTACAATTATTATCCCAATTGCGGAGTGGTTAATATATATATATATATATATATATATATATATATATATATATATATATATATATATATATATATATATATAGGCCTGTGAGTGCGAGCATTGAAGTTACTGCTGTGTTTCGTTATAATTCTCTTATATTGGAAAATCTCATAAACAAATGCAGTAAAAACAATAGGGTAAGGCAGGCCCAAGAAAGTAATATGAGAGTAATGACAAGAGAATATCGGAAGGTTAAAACTCTTTTTAAACACAGTTCTTAAGCTCATTTTAATTGTACTTGAAATTATGTAACTTCATCAACGAATGTATATCTAAAAGTTTCAAAACAACTTGTATCGTAGTCGTAGGTAAATGAAGTCCATAATCTCACAATATCAGAGAACACATATTAGAATACATAGACCACATAGAGAACACATATTAGAACACATACACTCTCAAAATATAACAAAACGTGACAAACCCCGTCAAGTACTAGTAGAACTCGCACTACGATGATTCCGCACACATTTAGGCAGTTATATACATTTAAGTATAAACTTAGTGTTCCTATGCAATTATATAAAAATATTAATTTTTCATGATGTAAATATGTTGTGTATTATACTTTTCCAACCCTCAGAAACATGGTATATATTTAAATAATATTACTTCTCATCATGTAAAAATATAAACAGATTGTCTAATTCATCTTTCACAGATATGAGAAATATGCAATTCGAAATAAAAATATATATTTGCAGTTAATTTAAGTGACGTGGATGGAATTTCTGTGAATTTTTACAGACCCAATCATTTACCAGATTATATGTTATAATTTTAATTTCATCATATATTAGTATATATTATCATGAATACTTTCATATATTCAATAATAGGAGTATAGCTGATAGGGGACGTAAAACACTAACAAAAATAACCTCTTTAAACTGTAATATTTCGTAAAACGGATATCTGTATCGTAAGTGTTCAGAACACACTCCCAATATTTTGAGGGTGTATTCGGGACAACATATGTATACAAATAAAAAAAAATCACTATCAATTTACATACAGTGAAGTTACCCTTAAAATGTTTTTTAAAAGGTTTTATTTCCTAACTTCTTGCGCGTTACAAATACGTACAACCTTGTCAGAGTTCAGCTTTATAGCACTAATAATCTGCGAGTGATATGGCTGTGACATAAAGACGGACTTGGGGTAACAATAAGGGTACTTAATTTGGATGTGCAACTCTCAAATGGTAAATGGAATCTAATTTTAATTCTAACATGTTTTTAATAAAATCTGTCGAACCAAAAATCATTCGATCGAATCACACGACATATAAAACAAAACTTTGCACGTACAGTATTTTCCTCTACGGTAAAAACATATGAAGCATATTTTACAATTTTGGCCAAATAAATATTTGTGTCGCATTCGAACGTATTAGGTTTAATATAAAAACAAGTTTAAAACAAATCGTTATATAATTTTTCACTGTATCGAATTTTTAATACGAGTTATGCGGCTTCCGCCAAACAAAATTTTCATCAAAACAAAGAAATCATGTGTCACACGCAAAAAAATGTGTCACAATTTCATATTAAATCAACAAAGCCCGTATTTTATCGAAAATATGGTGTGACCATTTCGAATCAACATAACCAAAGCAACGATATTAACACGACAGTCGTCTTTCTCTATGGCAATATGCGTGGTCTGTCAGTAGTTTTCTAATATAATAATAACAAATTTCTAATATACATTTAGTTTTTTGCATTTATCTCATGAAATATTTTTCCTATTATAATAAAAAAAATATAAATACCATCTTTGGATCAATGGGAATAACCTACAATTTGCCTGGTCCAATTATTTTTTATATACAGATTTAACATTTTTGGTGGTATAATTCTAGGATGTCATTATATAGCTTATAATTTTTAGTGCCATATCTCAAGGACGGAATGGATTCAAACTTGGAAACTTGTCGTTTTAATCGCTTCGGTGAGGACTAAAAAAGTCCATAGCCAATCGGATGTTCCTTTCATATTTCATAAGCCTTTGAAATACGCACATACATAGGTACATACATACACACATAACAGGATCCGATGCAATCTATTAACGTGCTTATCTATCAACGCTTCCTTTCAAAACACTACCCTCCTTCATTAGCACCTCCCAGGTTGTTCATACAATACTCTCAATCTCATTTTGATGAAAATACAAATTATACTTTTTGAAATTAAAATTAATTTATCGATGTAATTAAATCTCGAGTGACAACCAAGAAAAAACTTTCACAAAAATTACAACATAACCAAAATTTACTACACAAATTTGAAGTCATATAACGAAACCATGACAACGATAGGTTTATGACAGCCATATTTTTATTGCACGCTCTTAGTTGCGAATTGGCTTATTGGATTCATTCGGATGGAATCGGATAAATTGCAAGCTCTGTCTCTTATTAAATAGACGGTACCTATTGATTTTGATTAGAATCGGTTGAACAAGTTCGGGGTAAGTCCAAAAGCGGATTTTTTCCTGTATATCACTGGTTTACAGCCAAAAGTATAGAAGCCATACGCGTGGAATAAAAAATGGCTATAGCTACATTATTTAATAGTTCCAACTTATGCGTTTTGATTTATGAGGCATTGTTATCTGTATTTGATTGTATCTCGTATTTTAAGAAAAATTTATTAAATTTGAAATGAGTAACTTTTATTTTAAGAACCCGATACCATGGAAAGTTATATGAGAAACAGTAATAATAATAATAACATACTCATGATTTTTTTCTATCTGTCAATTTTTTTTAAACTTACACTTTTCATTTCGACACAAGTGTTCCTTTGACGTTTATGACTCGGAGGTACATTGGAAAATTTGAAAGAATGGTTTGTGTCATGAGTTTTCTACCAAAATATTCATTTTATTTTTGAGCAATGTAAGGATAACAGACGTTATAATCGTCCAAATACTCGCAAATTGCATTTCTGATAGAAATCAAATATGGTGTGAAAATTCAATATTTTGAAATTTTAATATCTCCAACCATTTCTTTATTTTTTGTTCTAACCTCAAAATTTGGGGTAATTCACACAGAAAGGATAAAAATTCGATTTTATCAAAAATGACTGCCAACAATTATCTTCAAATTTCCACATTATTAGTACTTTATACTTAAAGAATATGCGAATACGTGACTTCCCCGGAAAAACTTGATTAGGGTTATCTTTCGTACGAAACTGAAGTAAATTGGGTGCTTCGTAATGCGAATAAGTAGTGTGCTTCAGGGTATAAAATACTACAATGATTAGTGTTTTATAAGCAAAATAATTCTAATGCGTTATGAGTTCAATAATAAAATCAAATTTTATTGTAACATTACAAAATATATATATAAAGACTTGCGTCTGGTGACTATATTTATTAATTTTTTAGAAAATATATGCAGTGTAACTGTACCCTTAATTAATTTTTAAGAACATATGCGCAGTGTGATTGTACAGTTTATTATAAAAAATGTCTTTTACGGGATTCGGAGAACACTTTAAAGTGGTCTATAAAATAAAATAACTAAGTATATCTACTGCGTGTAAAAAATGTTGTATATTTCAGCTAATATGTGGGTGTCGCCTCTAAATGGGCATAACCACTGTCATAGCAATATTAGGAGAGACAAACAGACTCGTGTCAGATACAGAACTTTAAAAAAAACTAATAATATGGTAAACAATTCGGTGAATGTTGGCCACGATCTGCCCAAGCCCAACAAAATCCTGCATTTAAAATAGGAAAAAATAAAAGTTCTCTTCAGAACTTATTTATTACACTAAAAAGCGTTAATATATCTGTGTAATAAACTTATTTTTACAACGCAACAGTAAATGGCTGGAGTCAATTTAAACATTTCAATTCTTTAATATGTGATTTAAAAAAGTCAGCTTTTAATTTTACTTCCTAAAAGCGTATTTTTCTAAATTTATTCATAATTCGTAGTGTCGTTATTTGTTAGTTTGCTACACCTAAGTACTTGACCAATCATAATATCAAAGGGCCATATCAAGAAGTAAAAATTCACTTTTAGATGGCGAAATAATACAACGCCATCTAGTGCTAACCAAAAAATAATTATTTTCTTTCCGATAGATGGCACTGCTTTAACTATTCAATTTTTTATTTTATGTTTATGCATTTACAATCCCCAAAAATTTGGTTTGAACTTAATTTCTAACTTAACGCTAGTAAAGCCGCAGGTTTTCTAAGCATTTTTGTTAAATAATTGTTTATCATCTACAATAAAACTTCAATGAAAAAAGTCAATTTTAGTAAACTTCTATTCTGTAAACATTCGATATAAAACATATCTCGTCAACGCCTAGTGTTTTTTAGAATTAAGCATTATATTTATCACAATTAAAATATTTGTGTACTAATATTTACGTAATTTTATGTACTGTAGTATTTTAGTGAAACTGTCATTTAGGTTTGTAATGCGCAGTTAGCGTATATAATATTGTTGACAACAGTATTAAAAGATCACGTCCTGAGTAATTAGTCAAATTAAAACAGTCTGAGAGATTATGCTAAATCAGATATTAGTTTAAAAATTTTAAGGCAAATTGGTGAACCTTTTGTTTCGATAACAGAAATGATTTTGAAAAAGCCTTTCAAGGTTAAATATCTCCTGATATTAGACAGGCAGAAGCGATGAAAGCGTTTTTGTAGAATATTAAATTCATATATTCGCATAATTTTATTTTTACGAATTAGAGCGCATTAAAAGGTTATAAAAATTATTTTTTCAAATTATTTTTAAGCCATTTTTATTGGCATGTCCAATTTTAAAGATGGCTAACTCGTCATAAGTTTGCCAACCACGTCAACTTGAAGAATTACTTAGTATAATACCCTTAATGTTAATGTCAAAAGAAGCTTTAGCTTAACCACACGTAAAAAGTATAATTTTATTGGAATAAACGTAACATTAGATGTTTTGCGCGTGTATTTTCTTTCGTTATAAAATAAAAGCAACGTTTTTCACAAACGTTGAAACTCGTTTCTTTGTTGATTTGACAGCTGAGCGATTAGCCATTTTATTTTTCTAGTGTCTTTATATTGAAATCAGGCAGACCGGCCTGACCTTTCCAGATTATTGCGTTTCACTTTATTATTTTTTCAATTCCACTTTCTTTATTTTGAATATTATTTATTTCGAATATTTCATAAATTATGGATATACGATGCATATGTCAATATTTCATGAGAATAATTCTAGAATATATATTTTTTTTTAATAAATTGTACAATGAGGAGAAAAAAACGAAACGGGCGAACGCCTAAGTGCAAAAAATTAAATAAGAGACTTGGAAATATACATATATTCTTGAATGTTTTTAAAAATAAATTCAAGTTATATGCGTTATAATCATAAAAATTATTAAGAAATCATATCTAAAACAGCCCTTCGCTGGTCATTAAACGTCATTCATTGAAGATATATTATATAGGCGATATTCTATGAATGGGTGGCACGGGAGCCTGTTTGTAATACGATAGCGTGTTTCGCAAGTGCACTAACGTGCAAAGCGTGTCACGTGTCACATCCATTGTTGCCTCGCAGCCGGCTCTCGAGTGCACTTTGTCGACAAAATAATTTTATGACGACGTTGCGTTTGTCAAATCTACATGTGTGTCTATAATCACGTACATGTTTGTATACTCACCATATCCAATTTATTTATTTTGTTAAAGTTAATTATATTCAATAGTTTAGTATGAAGAACTTTGGTGTAAAGTTTAAGTTACTATTGCACATCTCGCGAGTGTGCGCTTTACACAGAACCAATAATAGGATAGAAGTGGTACGTTCGTGAAATTTTATGGGAACCGATACCGCCAAACTGTGCTCTAAATCTGCTAATTACATTGTATAATACACACCCCACCTCCGCTCCCAATCATCTTAAACGACGTTCTATGCTGGATCTGGCTCCCGCATATTTGTGCCGTGCATATATCTATCGTGCTCGCACAAACCGTTGAACATTGAATGCATAAAAATAAATTTTAGGTTAACTTTTTTATATCAAAATAACTTTGATAAATCTTACTTTATAGCTATGGTAAGAAATAACTTCTTTAACAAGGATTGTATATACGATTCTTATTTTTGTGACGCAACAATCATATTTTTCTTTCTTTGAGCAAAAATAACAGAAAGCTTCATCGCATCATTGCAAACGTCAAACTGATAGACGAGATGTTTTTATTTTAAAGTAAGCAGAACTTCGCATACTTTGTGGCTAATTAACGCACTGTTCTTTGTTGCTTTATTGTCGACGAGCGCGCCAGTCACGAGTTTTGACGATACAAGTAATTATAAATCGAGTAATTTTACAAGTAATCAACTTTTAACATAGCTTTTAGAATGAGGAAATGTTTGTATAAAAATTACATCATTTTTTAATTTTATTTAAATATTCGTTATAACGTGCCTCTCCGTACTTTAGTCTGCACCCATTGTTAAGAACAAAGTTATTTCGATATTAAAAAAGTATGAACATATGAGGCCAGATTACAATTTCTGACCGATTTTTTTAATTCTGACGATTAACTATCGGGATATAAGTGTATTCATTTTCACAATAATTTGTCAAATACTTTCACTTTTATGAACAATTTTATACAAAAGCTTTCTATTTTCAGGACTTCTTCTTGCTCCTTCTCTCTGCTTCCTACTGGTTTCATTTTATTTAAAAAAATTTTATGAATAGATTTTTGTATGATTATCAATTATATATAACTAATGTAAACTTATCACATTATTGCTATCTATATATGAGATAACAAATATTATGTCTGCAAAGGAATTTTTCAGTAAATATATTTAACTACAAAAGTTTCTTTAATGCTATATATTTATAATTCAAAATATATCTTGGCGTATATTTAGGCGTTACCTACTTATTTCGACCAGGAGGGGAATTCCGGTCGGATGATCGTTCATGTACACGAGGTCAAGAGAGAGGTGAGGGGATCTGCTTAAATATCACATGGTGGAAACCGCGGACAAAAGTTAATTTTTTTAATTAATTATCAATAAACAATTTAATTACCCAAATCAAAATTATAATTAAATTATTATATCAAGGTATTACAAAATTAACTTTTTTATTGAAAACATAAAGATTGGACGCGGCACACGCGATTGATGTGTCCCTTACCGGTACAGGTAAGTTTGCTTGTCAGACTCGAATACCACGCAGTTTTAGTACTGCTAAAAATCTATTGCATACTTTGGTAATTGGTACAACACTTATCGCGATATAGTTCATAGATATAGTTCGACTTGCATCCGACCGATTTACTTTTAGTTTAGATTTCATTTCTGCAGGTCACTAATTGCACCTTTCTATGTATTCTCGTGTGTTCAAATATGTTCATTACCATCATGAAAACTTTCGTTATTCACATCCATAGATTCCGACAATTGTCGATTCCGTGTCGCTTGCATCCAAAGGTTTCCCGCGACTTCACCAGGCCCTATGTCCACCGCGGGCATCGATATAGGCCTGCTGATCCTACGATTTATGTCGATAACCTTAGGTCTCGTACGCATCTCCTCAAGATTCGCAATCTTATTTTGTAGAGAAACCGTTAACATAGTCCTATACCAGGGGCAAACAAATATATTTGCCAAGATCCGCGCCTATCTCGCTCTTTTCGAACTAATAAAAAAGAGAAAGTTTATTCGATAACCGCGTATCCAGATTTGTAGGTCTAAATTTAGATAAATAAAAAAACTGGTTTGTCAGCCAAGTATTTGGCTGTTACGTCACACAAAGAAGTGGGTTAACGAGGGCGGCGGAGTGCTGTATTACATATTATTTGCATAAGCAACGCGTCCCGCCCGCCCACGCTGATTATAAAACTAGCCTTGCTTAAATAACCAGAGTCAAATTGGTATCTGAATCGTTATCCTGCCATTAACGGAATTTCGCCTCGTAGACGTTCGAAATTTATTAACCTCTTTTTTGTAATGGTAGAAATAATAAAAAACAGTTTATTCGACTAAATATACATGAGTTTTTGGACCTTAGCTTCGCTCGCATGATCTACTAATTATAATAATTAATTTGTTTATTTCGTTACTGTTAGGTAGCTTTTGACACTGTAACAATATATATATATATATATATATATATATATATATATATATATATATATATATATATATATATATATATATATATATATATATATATATATATATATATATCAATTTATCTACTAAATTCCATTAAATCCCACAGTGAAAGCTCGATTAAAATGTTACTAATTGTAAGTCATGCGATTAAAAATAATTATTAAGCATATAGACAGATAAATCGACAATCGAAAACCGTCTGTATTCATTGCTTGAGATATTGTAACAATTAAAGTAAAACCGGCAATTGCCTGTCGTATTGTGACAATTTAAGTCAAACCAGCAATTGCTTGTCATATTGTGACAATTTAAGTAAAATCGGCAATTGCCTGTCAATTTAAGTAAAACTAGCAATTGTCTGTCATATTGTGATAGATAAATCGACAATCGGAAACCTCCTGTATTCTAAGCTATGCGATATTGAAAACTCTATCAAAATTTTCCAAAACCAAAATATAAATAAAACCGGCAATTGCCCGTCATATTGTGAAATACTACATTAAAATTAACTGATATAACTTTAAGTGAAAGTTTCAAGTGAATGCCAGTATCTAGTGTATTTTCAGATTTTTCGAAACGCCAATTGAAAATTAAAGAGCTTTTAATGTAACTTTAAGTTTAATATTTCGCACGTTCCTTTGAAGCTTAATATCTCGCAAATTACTACTCCGCTATCTAAACCAAGGAATTTAGTCGAAGTCCAAGTTTTTATACGAAACAACTGGCATTTGACCTTTACATCCCACAGAGGAATTAGAACCTCTTTGGGATTCATTTCTTATAACGACTTTTATCAAATGGTAACAGGTGGCACCAATGGCTTAACGTGCCTTCGAAAGCCTAAAGGAGCTCATAAAATCTCATCTTAAGAGTACCTATTAAGATGATGAGATTTTATGGTCACCCATCCAATTATTGATCCATGGATGAGATTTTATGGTCACCCATCCAATTATTGATCCATGGTTGAGATTTTATGGTCATCCGTCCAATTATTGGTCCATGGATGAGATTTTATGGACACCCATCCAATTATTGATCCATGAATGAGATTTTATGGTCACCCATCCAATTATTGATCGATGTATGTGTTGATAGACTTTTTTGATCGAATGAAACAGGGCTATGAGTCCTTGTTAATATTCCGCAAAACGGGACTCAATAAAAAATGGTAACTGAAACCTCAATTTAATTTTAAGATATATCTTGATGGAATGATTTGACGGAAAACCCTAATGGATTGCACAAAAAAAAATGTTGGCCCTCTCTGTACGTGTGCACGACGATACTATTTTTTAATTATTGTTTTGTGACAAATTAATTGAGATTTTCATATGAAGCAACTGCTTGCTAAATTTAATGTACTTGAACCGAAACTGAATATTTCTCTGTTTAGATAACAACATTAAGATGATACTATTTCACTGTTGGTCCTGAATAAAATTATTTCATAACTCATCACAGATAAAATGATGTTAGAATACAAAAATACTAACATCAAAATCTTGATTTTGTTATAAAATTGTTACGTTAATAAATATTTAATTAATCTCTAACGGGTAATTATTACATTTTCACTTTGAATGACTTTTATCTTCATTTTAGGGCAAATTTATTTCAAAATTAATCATAGTTAAAATTCTGCTAGAATGCAAAAATACTAACATCAAAATCTCGATTTCGTTATAAAATTGTTACGTTAATAATCAATTAATTAATCCCTAACAGGTTTCCATTTACGTAATCTTCAATATCTATATGTAGCTTTAACATTTAAAAAAGCGACTTTAAATGATCACTGCTCGGTTTCATATTATCGCATCGCAATAACTTAATTTTATATTAGATATATAATTACGTGTAACTCTTCATTCTTTTCATCCTTCAATGTTTTGCTTGGATTTAGAAAGGAAAGGTTGCGCCGCACCAAAGCGAGGCCATTGCAAGATGAAATATTTGAAATAATTAAAAAGATACACACAGATGTAGGGGACACGGTTCTTAAAGCCTTTCCACATTATCCGCTACGATATCGTTATCGAACGCCGATAGACGATACCTGATACCGTTGCTAATTGTCGGCTCTTTCACTTACTCCCGATGTCGTTCCGATGTCGCCAGTTGATAGCATTGTGCGCGTGTAACGGCTGATTATAACAGCAAATTGTATTTGATGTATATTTAAGGAGTAGAAAAAAAACTTTTTACAGACAATGTTGAATTCATCAGCTATACTAACCAGATCGCTATGAATTTTTAATAACTTTTATATTAATGATTGTACATTCAATTATTTAATAATTCATCTAACAGACAATATCAAAAAAAATATATGGGTTTTTGAAATTAATAGATTAACAATATGCGTAAGCGAGCCACGCATATACGAGTACCAGTAGTAAATACAACATATTATGTGCTATGCGTACACGAGAATATTAATATCCGATAGACCACGGGGAACCAACAACGCGCCGATAAATCAGTATCGTATCCGATATCGTTGCAGACAATATTTCATACATTTTACGTGCCTCAATATCGGATCAGCGTCCGATAACCATATTGTATCAGATAATGTGGAAAGCTCTTACTTCTTTATCGTCCGTTTTTCTATAATTTTCCCTCCAGCACGGCGACTCGTAGGACTTTACGAAAATTGTCCATCAAAATCCAGCGAAGTCACTTTTGTTTAAAGCATTTCTTTAATTTAATAATCAGTTATGTTTGTTTACTCTTCGGACATAGTTTAGTGTTTTTTTAATGAATCTATTTGTATACAGGGACGTATGGTTTAGATGTAAGAATATTTTTATAGGCAAAAATTATGTAGTAGCAAAACAATATCTGCATATTCAAACAACCATTATTTATCTGTAAATATAATTATCACAAGGCTGTGTCTGTACGCCTATCTCGTAAAAACTACTGTACGGATTCAATGAAACAAAATCAAAATCTTCCAAATTTCCATTCGGTAAAGAATTATCGCTGAACACACATAAAAAAAAAATTACGACGAATTGAGAACCTCCTCCTTTTTTGAAGTCGGTTGAAAATAGATAATAGCAGTAAGCCATTACCACTTTACCACCACTTCGATTACCACTTTACCACCTAGGTGCTCAGTTAAGGCCGCAATTTTTAGAAATGTAACATACATTAGTTAAATTTCTCGAAGATATTCCTTATTATTGGCTAGCTAGTGTGCGCTTATACTTTCATAAGTAGTTACTTTATGTGTGCCATAAAACTACACAAAAGTTGACTTCAAATTAAATTCTGCACCTTGTCTCCTTGTTAGTTATTTAACGGCTACATCTATTTATTTTATAAGCAACCATCATATGCTAATTATACAATTCTCCACGAGATGGCGGTATTTATTTCATTTTTAATAAATGTTCTTTTAATTTAATTACACAATTAGTTTTACGTATTAGTGACTATAGTATCGTCACTATCTATCAGAGTTTATGGTACTCTCGGTATAAAAATTATGCTCGCACACGAGAAACAAAATATGGTGCCAAAATTATTACAAAAAAATTAAATTGTGTGTGTGTACAATTCACACACGGTAGAAGTGAAATTTCAGTATTCAAGTAGTTGCTTATTCACACAAATAAAAATACACATAAATGATACACCGCGCTGGCTTTTTACTAAAGCTTACAAACCTTTAGTAAAAAGCCAGCGGGGTGTACATACGCAGGCGCACACACACGTATTAACACACATACTAACATACACACGGAACGCTCGGACCAGAGCAAGTATTAGACAGTATGCAATATGGATATACACCGATGCTTGCTCTCTCGTTTTAGCTCGGCAATATATAGGCGCACACATATGTACAATGCTCAGTAGACGAGAAGGAAATACTACGAAGCATGGCACAAAGAGGAGGCCTAAAATTAAAATCACAACGATTCTAAAGAAGCTTCACTTGTTTCTTTGTTGTGACGCATTTTCGTTTCATCGAGTATCAAACCATAACGATTCCAAAAAAGCTTCACTTTTTTCTTTGTCGTGACGCATTTTTGTTTCATCTAGTTTCAAATCACAACGATTCTAAAGAAGTTTCACTTCAAACATTTACGGCGACATATATATATATATATATATATATATATATATATATATATATATATATATATATATATATATATATATATATATATCTATTACCAAATAGGCAACAAACAATAAACGTTTAAATGATAAATTGAAGTATTATTGCTTAAGATCATGATAATCGATTCGAATCTTACGAATCATTACTTTTATAAATTTCATATTTAGCTACAAATTTCCTTTAAATTGATAATTCTAAGCCGTAGTACTTATACTAAACTATAGCTTAGAATTATCAATACGTGGTAATTCGGACAGACGAGGAAATCTGTATATACATGAGTATATACTTAAGAGGGGTGAAAAATCTTCTTAAAATCTACCCTTTCGTAATACCATATAGCTGAACAGGCTGGAACAAGCTTTATAAATATAGAGACAAATCAAGTATCCAACTTACGGTTTTGATATTTGATCCAAAACTGAAAAATAATGGCTTAATCATTTCGAAAAACAATTACGTTTATAGATGATTTTATTTATAATTACATCGAAAACAAAAATTAAATTATGATTGTATATCGATGCGTGTTAAAATGAGGGCTCTAGTTTATATATGGCGCTTACGAACAGAGAATAACCAATTCTTAAGATGTTATTATTTCCCAACTTAACGCACGGTTACGTCGTGAATTTCAAAAACGAATAACATTACAATTCTAATTTGTTAGCAATAATGTTGATTTTAAAGATTTTGAATTAAATTTCGAAATTTCTTTTTACTTAATAGATTATTCAGTACTATTAGCAGTTTAACACTGCATTTATTCAAAATGTTACCTGATTTCATTAATAACCTAGGGAAGCGAGAAGATACCTACCACTTCATACTAGAGACTTCTTGCTATCACTGATAGCAGGCTTGTTGAATTTGCTTAAAAGCTTTTACGCACCATCCATCGTACACGATCAGTAGAGAGAGATTTCGTTATAAGTAAAAACCAAAGAGCAGATTAAGCAGTAAATCTATCTCGCTTTCTCATATAGCGGCGTCCCTCTCCGCTGGTCGTGCAAGATGAATGGTGCGTAAAGCGTTTAACTTAATATTGGAAGCGCTGCTGTATTTTGATTTGTCCTGCTGTTCTATTTGCGGCTTTACAATCAAAATGGTGAAGTTTTTTGTTGGTTCACGTTCCGTTCACTATTTTACGTACTCTACTCATTGTATCGATCATTGTTTCTGTTTATTGTCTTTCATATTGATCTTTAGATCTTGAAATTTTATAGCAATATAAAGCTATAAGGTATACGATATTATATTAGCTATAGGATATACGATATTATACGATTTGTACGACTTGTACCATAAAGAGATGGCATCTCTTGACACCCTGCCAAGTTCACGCCCCCAATTTATACCAGATGTGAAGAAGAGGCTCCGTAAAATTTCTACGCAGCGGATAAATTAATGATTTTGCTTTTCATTTTATTTTAATTGTTGTTTCTCTAAATTAGTTAACCAGCACGCCTTATATAGATAACTTATAATCTAGAATTGCAGTTTTATCTAGGTAATTAACAAGTTAATTATATATTTTTTCGGTATCGATTTTATGTCTTCTTCAAACGAAATATTGTTTCGTTTAATTGAGTTTGATAAAATCACATTTATAATTATACTTAATTGGATACTTTATAAATATATTTATTTGTATTTGTTCTTTATGAAAATCATACAAAAAAAAGCTTATTTCCTGTTTAGATTTCATAGAATGTTTCAAATAATTTGTCTTTTTTCTTTTTACATAACATAATAGAAAAGGGATGATCGCACCTTTGACAGATGGAGGGACGGATGGTCGGACACCCAAGTGATCCTTTAAGCATCATTTAAGGGACGAAACCCCAAAAATCAAAATTATAATTTGAAAAGTATACTATATATAGATACAAATGCTTAGTGTAATATTAAAATTTAGCCATAAACGCATGTAGTATCGCATTTTCTAGATAATCTTCACGTGTGTTACTATGGGAAAAGGCGACCAGTTTAATAACAAATAATTCGCGCATTAATTGCACTTTCGAATCTCAAATAGCCTTTTGTCAAGTGTCAGAGGTACGTGGTAATTACGTATTATTATGAAATACACTAGAAAGTAATGACAAAAGTGATGCTGGCAAGTTGTCATTGTGGCTACTTAGATGTGGCGCGGCTCTGTTGTCAATAATTACGCGCCATTACGCAAGTATGTCGCCGAGCGTTTATTAACATAATGTTGGCAAGCTTACGCAGTGTAGTAGTGCCAATGCATAACATCCGGTTTTTCCTTTTTACAATCTTCAGGTATCCATTCGGAAATAACACATTTTATTCAGATTTATTTGCATCGCACGTCCAAAAAGTAAACATTTTCGGCTTTAAAGGGTTTTTTGACACATAGATATATGGTCAAACTTTTGTGTTTGTATTAATAAACAAAGATTCTCTAAAGGTACTGAAAAAAAATATCGTAGAATTTTAACAAAACTATACGAAAGCTCGAACTTATAATTCCATTTTCTTTTTTTTTGTTTAATTTTTTGGTGCCTAGTTATTCCGATAGTGTCACATTTTTAAATAATAAAACTTTTTAATAAAAAAATTTATCCGACTACAAACAACCGCTGAATAAAGAAACGCACTTAAAGATATAAAATAACAAAAATACGAGTATTTAATTGGAACTATTGCGGTAACATATCGTTTCCGAGCATAAATAAATATGCAACATACTGCTACTAAGAGATATTTTTGGAGACGGCGCCAAATCGACGCTTCTCTTTAAGTACTTCTTACGTACATGCACACCCACGCCCACGTATGAGTTTTACATTTCACTTGATAAATGCCGCATAAAATCCCGGCAAAAAAATTATTATTAAGTTAAATCTTTCAACCTTCGAATACTATTTAAAAATTTGAGCTTTCACTTTCCTTCAAAAAGGAAAATCATAATTTCTAAGAACGTCAAAATAGATATTACAAGCTTCTAATAATTTTTGAAGTTATACTTCTTTAGGCGCGTTATAAAAAAAATGATGAGAGTGAAATTTTAAGATTCGTCACACAAAAGTTACAGTATGAAGTTGCAGCGGTTGCAGCCTCGAAACAAAAGCTATTGGCACCATCGTCGCCTCTGTTCACTGTTTTCATATTCATAGTATTTATCCAGATGTTTCTAGTGTCTACATTCACACACGTGTTTTAGTTTCATATAAGTGCGATTTATATATGTGCTGATAAATTATATTCAGTAGGGATTTAAATTCAATATTTTGATTAATATATTTACTATTCGTAAATATTAGTGAAAAAATTGTGTTTATAGACTTTTTCAAGTGCTCCGATATAATTGAGGTTATCTATCCGTATGTATTATTTAATGATGCCAAAGAAGTATAACTTCTCTCGCGCGTACATAAGTACACGCACCCTTTTATTTTAATAATATACCTAAGTAAAATTATGGAAAACTACTTAAAGATAAAAGTTCCCTTTCCCTCTTATTGTGTCTAATGCAAAGCTTTAAAAAAAAATAATTTGAATAACTTGAAACAAAACAAAAACCCTAGAAAAGAGCTTGCCTCGAAAATTGTGGTACCATCTAAATATCTATGAGTCTAACTTCTTAAAAGATATTTACAATGAGATATATGTTTAACATTGATTGATAATTAATTTTTATGTTTCTAATTAATAATAGCCCCTTTTGGGCTTGGAGTTAATGCAAAAGATTAGAACAAAAATAAAAATTTTATTTATTTATTTAAATTAACATATACACAAGTATTGAAACATACTGTATAAACATCCATGTATTTAACTAACGATAAGAAAAACGATTACATACTTTGCACAACGCTTGTACATTCATTGAGCCTTATAATAAGGTAATGATTCATTTCAAATTTATTTTTATCAACAACAAGTCAACTTTGGTGCTTTTCCGTTCAGATAATTGAGCATTTGAGTATGAAGGAAAAATGGGGAAATTTAATATATTGAATATATTTGGCGTTAATTTTGTAGAAATTCATTATTCACAATTAAATGAGACTACGTGATGTAGTATCATTTCTACTATTGTGAATTTTAATATAATTTGGACCTAGATAGTAGTTTTGCAAAAAGTTGGTAACTCAGCGAGCGTAGCAAATCATTAGGTACTGACACTGAGGACCTTATCAACAATTAGGACACACAATTTTACAGAGTAAAATGTTAGGATTTTTTTTAGAGATTCCACAAGACAAACTTATTAATGCAACCCCAGAATTTTAAATAAACGAGCTTAATAAAGTCTACTTTCAAATTTGTTTCATCTTTATTTTATATCAGTTCAAAATTACATAAAAGGAGACAGGATCCCATATCATAGAAACATATCGCTTTAAAATCTAATATTCCGTAGAGGATCACACGGTTTAAAATAAAAAAGTATATATATATATATATATATATATATATATATATATATATATATATATATATATATTTATTTATTAAATCTAATTTGAAAACATTCTTCATATAAACGGTGGGATGTGCAAGACAATTTTTAGTCCCTATTTTGCAAATATTAGTCCATATTGGTCCCCACTTTACAAATATTTGTCCCAGCTTTGCAAATAATAGTTCTCACTTTACAAAGATTGGTCCAACACTTTAAAAATACCACTCCCCACTTTATCCTCACTTACAAATATTACATTTTACCTCCACTTTACTAATATTGATCGGACACTACGTATACTCGTACATATACTACTTCCAACTTTACCCCTGCTTTACAAATATTGGTCCGACACTTTAGAAATACTACCGCCCACTTACCCCCACTTTACAAATATTAGTCTCTATTTGCATTAAAAATATTAAAGTGCATTTAAAATATTTTCCGCAAATTCATTCAGGTCTCCAACTGAAACATTTACCTCCAATATAGAATATAAAAAACATAAAATTGTGGAAAGCATGAGGCTGTGGCAGACCGCGATGGACGGAAGGACATGACAAAAATATAAAGATTCATAATTTTATTATAGAACACTAAAAACTAACCTTCCGACTTCTAGGTTTTCCAAATAAATTTTACTTATTTTGAGGTAGTCTTCTTTTGCCGGCGGCCCAATGTTTCCGAATCCATTATTCAATATATTTCTTCTAGGGATATATAATATATATATATAAGTGATAAGTGTTTATTCATTCAATGGGTTACAGTGTTTCAAAGGGTTGTGGCGAACTGTTGTACGTGGCTGGATTTATTAGCCTCTACAACAGTTCGCCACAACCCTTTGAAACACTGTAACTGTAAGTGTAAGAATATATTCCTCTAGGGAAAAGCTTAAAGTGTTTTGCAAGACATACCAGTAAATTATATTTAAAAATTAATATGATATATTAGGGTTGCAAAAGTAAAGTGTAATCAACCGCCCCTCGCCTCATCATAAGTGTTATATTTATTCAATGGGTTACATGGTTACAGCGTTTCAATGGGTTGTGGCGAACTGTTGTACGTGGCTGGATTTATTATCCTGTGCTGCATTACACATATTCAATAAATGATGTGCGAAATAGTGTCTGAATTCAGACATAATTTAATTGCAACAATTTGAGTTTATAGAATTATTTTCACCTGTAAGTGTACCAATTTGAGGTTACAGAATTATTTTCACCTGTAAGTGTAACAATTTGAGCTTACAGAATTATTTTCACCTGTAAGTGTAACAATTTGAGCTTACAGAATTATTTTCACCTGTAAGTGTAACAATTTGAGGTTACAGAATTATTTTCACCTGTAAGTGTAACAATTTGAGGTTACAGAATTATTTTCACCTGTAAGTAACAATTTGAGGTTACAGAATTATTTTCATCTGTAAGTGTAACAATTTGAGGTTACAGAATTATTTTCACCGGTAAGTGTAACAATTTGAGGTTACAGAATTATTTTCACCTGTAAGTAACAATTTGAGGTTACAGAATTATTTTCACCTGTAAGTGTAACAATTTGAGGTTACAGAATTATTTTCACCTGTAAGTGTAACAATTTGAGGTTACAGAATTATTTTCACCTGTAAGTGTAACAATTTGAGGTTACAGAATTATTTTCACCTGTAAGTGTAACAATTTGAGGTTACAGAATAATTTTCACCTGTAATTAATAGTACAACACATAAATTTACACAACGCTGAATATCTGGAACACATTTATTTCTTTAACCCCTTTAACCTGTACCACTTTAAAAGAGCGCCGTGAAGTTATTCACGTCACGTAGAAACGTTGGTCAAATATAAATTAACGGTACTGACAACTCAAACCTTACCACTGACTATCGTTCACAGTAATCTAATGTCATAAACTGTAGGTGTGTCGCGTTCATATGCTGTTAGGAAGATTTAAGTAAACTACCTGTTTAAATCTTCTCCCATCGAAGATATAAAAATGTTTCCACCGCTTCCGGAACAAATAATTTTGATTTTCTCTTTATAGAAAGCCCGAGCTTTAATTATTCGACATTTTTCACTTTTCGCACGGGATCAAATTTAATCCTTTTTGACGTGAAATCGGGTCCAAATTAGCTACCATTTTCGTCGATGTCTTTTCAAACTTCAATAACTCGCAAATTGAACCCTCGATTTTCGATTTTACCGATTCTATATTTGTCAATAAACGTAATCATATCTCAGACACTATTTATCTGAGTGAATCGGTGTTGTTTTCAAGAGGAGAACATATGCTATAACCCATTCACTTCCTCAACGTTTTTTACCTCAAAAACTCAGAAGAGACTGTAAATTTGAATAAGCTTGAAAATTTTCTTAAAAGTTTGAAAATATCCCGATTTTCTTAAAAAGTCCTGAAATACGAGATCAAAGTACAGACAGAACGACAAAAATCAGATGCATAGAGCACAAATTTTCAAAGAGAGTCAAAGCGCAAACGGCGAGCCAATACCTATTACTAGATAAGCAGGTGTTGGCCGAGCCCGACCACAAAACCAACGCATAGTACAATCGCGAATATAGGAAACGTAAATGCGCTCAGACAACTCTGACAGCATCTGAGAAGGTCGGTTCAAGTATAGGTCTGGACTTCATTGCTGATAATTAAGATTTTCGCGAAAATAACTGTGGCAGTGTTCGATACTGTAATTCAGTTTTTTAAACACTCCCTTATACCATTACAATGCCTCTTCATCTTATTTAATGAAAATAGTCTTACTAATCAAGATAGTCTTTAATCAAAATAATAACAAATCTTATTTAATCAAAATAGTCTTTAATCAAAATAGAAAAAAAATTACTGCTACTGTAGGAATAATTTTAAGTAATTAAGTATTTTAATACTAAGCGCTCTTCAAGAGAGCTTTACTTATTAACTAACTTTTCGCTCGTCAGAATTTACTTAAAAGGTAACGGTTTTTGGCTCTTAGGACATGAAGCCTTTCTAGATACGCTGCGCCATCCATTCATATTATGCTAAGTCGTTACTACTAAGTAAAAAACGGAGAGATCCATCCTGCAGGAATTCAGTAACAATCAGTCAAACAAAAATTACGTAGTATGCGATTCACTGCTTGATTGCAGAATAATTAGATAAGAGTCAAGTAAAACAACTAATTAAATGAAACTACGTGATGTAGTATTATTTCTACTTTCTTTAAGTTCTTTACCACGTCCTAGCTTTCGTTGTATTACAACATCTTTAGGTGGGCTATTAGCAAAGATCTTTACTAATAGCCCACCTGCAGATGTTGTAATACAGCTAAACCTAGGTCGTGGTAAAGAATTTAAAGAAAGTAGAAATAATACTACATCACGTAGTTTCATTTAATTGTGAACAATGAATATCTACAAAATTAACACCAAATATATTTAATATTTAAAATAACTAATTTAAATTAAATTAGGCAACTAATTTAATCGGATTTCAAATATTAGTAGATATCTACTTATTTATTCTTTGACACAGAAACATCGCAGCAACGTGTTACGTTTATCATCATATCTATACTCACATATAAGGCAGAATAATTTGTTTATTTATCAGTTTGTTCACACTAATCTCTGGATACACACGTTGATCTCTGAAAGAGTAGCATTTCTGATTTAATTTCGGAGTGGTAAATTGGAGTTTCAGGCCACAATACGTATCCAGCTTCAATTCCAACGAATACCAGATTACTTTTAAGTGAACCATGGTATAATTTTACAGACTGGTGTTTTCCTTGTGGCGAGGAGCCTTAAAAGAAAAGTGACAAAAAACTTATATCTAGGCACTTTAAATTTTTATTAGTTTCAACAGACGCTTTTAAAAATTCTGTGGCTGCTGTTATAAAACAAAATGACTTCGCAGTTACCTTAAAAACCTAATTATTTTAGAAGATTTAATTATTTGCTGAAACAAAACAAAACGATAGTGACTTAGCAATTACCGTAAAAAATCTAATTATTTTAGAAGATTTAATTACTAGGGAAGCCATATATCTTCTGTCACAAGAACCTTTTATATTGCTTTGAAGCAGATTGTCGTCTATCAATCAACTTTCGTTTGGAAGTTGCCATTGAAAAGATATATTTATAAATCGGAAACAACGATGTCTGCTTATTTATGTCGAGAGATTTATCAGATATTTGCGCGGAATCTACTCCATCTGAATTAATGATTAAATGAAATTGGTGAAAAAAAGGATAAGAAAATCATAAAATTATATTTCATATAATTTTAGGAATTCATAAAATTATATTTCATATAATTTTAGAAATTCATAAAATTATATTTCATATAATTTTAGAAATTCATAAAATTATATTTCATATAGTTTTAGAAATTCATAAAATTATATTTCATATAATTTTAGGAATTCATAAAATTATATTTCATATAATTTTAGAAATTCATAAAATTATATTTCATATAATTTTAGAAATTCATAAAATTATATTTCATATAATTTTAGGAATTCATAAAATTATATTTCATATAATTTTAGAAATTCATAAAATTATATTACATATAATTTTAGGAATTCATAAAATTATTTTCATAGTATTTTTTCCATTGTTTCTTTCATCGACACAATGTATCTAGTCAATTTAAAAATACAGTGAACAAAAAAAAAGGTAAAAAAATAATAAAACCAGCTACGTCGATAAGTCTCGAGGAGATTCAGTCTACAGCAAACAACCGGAGTTAGTATCCTCCAATGAAGGTTCACCGCGTGTTTTATTAAAGAACGAATAGTTACACAGAAAAAGAAAAACAACTTATTTTGTATAGAATTATACAATATTTAATTTTTTAATATCATTATTTTATTCGAAAATTCGAGATAATCGCGGAAAAAGAAATATTAATCCTAATTCGTCCCCTAAAAAGCTCCAGGATGAACTTCGGGGACTTTTCAGTATATCAATAGGACATCAAAATAAATGGCTCCTAAAATTAAGCTTTTCTGATTTTTTTTCGTAAAATCCTATAATTGGACAAACATTTTGAAGTTAATTAAAGTACGCATCTTTTAGATGTGCCACTATTCAAACGGAGGCACGTAATGAGCAAATATACGGCGAGTTCTGCTTTTGGTACGTTAGCGCGTACCGCTTACAGACGTGTCGCGCCGAGATGTGTACACAGACAGCCGGTGCGGCGGCTAGTGACTGGCGTTCGTCTCACTTGCTCGATTTATCGATAAAAATATTGCAAAACAATCAAACGTTCCTATATGTCACGTTCTTATTGAAACTTCCATTTTTAATCCGATTACGTAAACTTTTTGAAGTGAAACATCTTTAGCGACGTCATTCAGTCACGTTAAAATTATGTAACTTTGAGGAAACAACACCGGCGCTAAGAACATAGCCTCACACAGATAAAGTGATGTACATATTAGTTATTAATTTAAAATAACAATGTTATTTCACTCCAATTAAAAATAAATTGAAACTAATTTCTAGTCATTATACTTAATAAATTTTCACTCGAAGCTATTGAATAAATGATAACATCACATTTAATTTATAATTTTTCCATTATACCTTACACAAAACTAAGTGGATGTTGCTAAAGAAGTTTCACTTCAAAATGTTTCAGTGATCGGCATAAAAATGGAGTTTTAATAAAAATGTGACATGTAGGAAAATATTATTGTAAAAGTGGAAACATACATGCAAAGAATGTTTGACCGTGTTTAACGTTGCGAGTAGTGGGGAATACTGATAACAGATATTATAATAAGAGGTAAATGTGTGGGTCTGTTTCTCCGTATGCTAATCTTTAAAACCACCGGATCGATTATGATGAAACTTTAACTTATTTTGTCTTCACTTATGTACACTTTCAAGATGGTTATAGGTTTCATATTATATTTGCGGTTCAGCTTATGAGATCGCTTTATATTAATATACATTAAAATAACTTTCACCTTTAACATTCATATTTGTTTTATTGCAACATTCTCGTGCCCAGATGCCGAGTACATGTGTTTTCTAAAATAATTCATACTACATATTGTTTTTTTCTCAATTATTGTTGAAATAGCACTTACGACCAGAGAAAATCGCATAAATTTTCATAATGTCACTAGAATTTTATTTCTCAAAGTTTAAAAGAAAGAATAAAAGATGACGTAAATCAATAATAAAAATAAATAGGTAAAACTTGTTGTTTTAAAGTTACTTTTGAAATTTATTTTCTTAAAAACATGTTTGTGACAATTACATATACTTGTACATATACATGGCACAAACAAACTTTATATTACTGTTAACGCCTTCTATAAAGTAAAAAAAAGTTTAAATCAACTCTTGGGCAAGAAGAGTACAAAAAAGAAAACAGTAACAAAAACACGTTACTTATTCCAATATTATTTATTAATAAAAATTAAAATGTAATTCATATAGTGTAATTCCACTTTTTCGTTGTATGTCGATTAAATCTACCTTAAGTTTCCGTTTCTCTAAAAATCGCGCCCGATTTCCGAGAATGATTTATAATGAGAAAAATGTATGTAAATAAAATATTTCAGCGTACTTTATTTTATTTAAAAAGTATAAAGTACATTAGTCAAACAAAACATATAATGAATTATTTTAAAATGCGTGTGGCAACCCTAACAGGTATATGAATTAGAGCTCACTGAAAGATAAAATAGCACTCTCCGGCAAACTTCGCGTAGCGCGGGTGTGCACTTGAGAAAGAATAATAATAACGAAATGCGACATAGTTCAAAAAAAAATAAAAACAAAAAAAATCTAAGTGATTTTCTTTTGTCTATTCTTCGGCCTTTTCGAAAGCAGTCACCTTTTCCGAAAGCAGTACCTTATTATTCAGCGTCGAGGAATCGTATTCAAGGCAGTTTATCTTTTATTCTTGGAAATAAATAAAAATAACATGACGCAAGATAGGAACTCTGTGACATATGATTCATAATATATTTACTCGACGTGATCTAATATTGGATTTTTCATTTGGCTGAGTGTAAATAGGTGTCGTCATGATGAAGGAGGCTCCTACTACGAAGGCGTAGCCATCGAACTTTTTCTAAATAACAGACAAGTAATTACTGGTATGCCAGTCCACAGTAACTGTTCTTTTATTTTCCAGAACAATTGTCGCATAATAAACCATACGTCTGAAGAATGAGGCGACCATCTTCTTTCCAGTAATTCACCATTTCTTCACCTATATAGGCAACTCTTCAGAACTATCCACCACGCAAACTGCTTATTTGTTTCGGGTTCATACCAGTATATCCAGCTTTTGTCACCCGTGATGTAGTCGTACACAGCATTTGAGTTTCAATCAAATCATGGGGTATCATGATGCTTAAATGTTCATGTAGAATTTTCTGTACTTGACTCTTGTTTGAACTTGCCCGATTCGCTGAAAGGTTACACTCTTATTAGTCTTTTACCGCACCACTTTGATATTATCTTCTGTAGTCACTCTTGAAGGAAGTCCACGTTTGAATTCGTTAAACTTGACCATAACACACGAATTAAAGTCGATTGCAACTTTTTTGTTGCAACAATAGAAGTCGATGATACCAAGGCAATCGTAAGAATATATCGCACGAAATTTTTTTCGTGTTAAATTCGCCTGGGCATAATACACATAATTTTCAATTTGCCTTCAATTTTGTAAAAGCAAATGACAAATTCGAATAAAATACCTCGATCAAAGAGTTAGATTTTAGAAGTTTTAATTAATTTTTTTAATTACCGTTGTTAGAAATGGCCAGTTCTTAAGAACTTTCAGTGCTATCCTCGTAATACGATTACTTAATAAAGTTTTGGGTAGTTTTGATTTTTTAAATTCTCACTAATTTACAAAATTCAGAATGACATACGTATATGGCAATCAAATACTTATGCCATCATCATTATAATAATTGTTATTATCAGTCAAACAAAAATACTTCAATTAATAATTTTAAATTGTCAAAAAGTTCAAAATTATGTAGATTAATTAACTGTCAGAAAGCTATCAACAACAATCCTCAGTAGGTTCCACTATCGTATAATCTCAGAAGAAATAACAAACGTAATTTTCTGCTATTCTTCACTACTATTTTTGTTTTTTATTAGCCTCTCATAACTAAATATCATCATCTATGGTAATTCTATGTTTTTTTAGTAAGACACGTCAGTCCCTTGACATGTCGTATTAGTTCATAGTTATATATATACGTTTGCAAGCGGTCTAGATGGTTGACAAAACGGCGATGTTTTACAAACTGCCTGATTCATGTTGATGTCTATTATTAATGCGTTCCAATGGGCAATGAACCTGGCATCTTGGATTATAACGTTCCTTGGAGTGACCAAATGGGAATTAAGTTCAACAGAACGTATTTGGTAAAATGGCGGTGCATTAGATAACGTAGAAGGTATAACGTCATTATAATCGGTTTGTAATTAACCTTCATATCAGTCAGATTGTTTGTAAAAGGCCGCCGTTTATATACGGCCTAGGCTATTTGTAAACAGGGGTATTAAATAATCGGTACGTTGTGAACTTACATTATATGACAAGGGATTGACCCATCTCACCGTTTCTATTTGTAAACAGGGGTATTAAATAATCGGTACATTGTGAACTTACATTATATGACAAGGGATTGACCCATCTCACCGTTTCTATTTGTAAACAGGGGTATTAAATAATCGGTATATTGTGAACTTACATTATATGACAAGGGATTGACCCATCTCACCGTTTCTATTTGTAAACAGGGGTATTAAATAATCGGTACATTGTGAACTTACATTATATGACAAGGGATTGACCCATCTCACTGTTGTGTAAAAAAATACATTTATCGTGAAACAACGCACATGTCCAAAATAAACTTGTTCTGTTTTTTTTTCTTTTTCTGTTAATGTTCTTAATCAGTCCCCCGTCTGGTCCAATTTTCTACGTCAAGTGGTTGAAATAAACATAGAATCATACTACAAGCTCGCTGTAAGATCTTTTTTCATACTAACTAGGATGGGACTAAAAACAAAAAAAAATAACGTATTGTGAAACTAAGAGTAATACTTAAAAATATTACGTTACACGGGTGTTCGCATATCAATAGCAGAGTCAAGAAATCAATGTCAAGGTTACAAAAAAATACAATAAGGTTTTTTTTGTAACTGAAAAAAAACGAATTAGAAATACAAACCTTGCTAATAATATACAGACAGACTAGACGTGTTCTGCATGCTCGCATCGATAAACTCTCACGTATCACATCTCTAGTCTTACACACACAGAAAACACGTGAGCGACTTGGCGGCGCTCACCAAATATTCACACCCAAAGTCAGCCTTAATTGCCCGTTTTAATGATTCGACTCATCCTACCTTATCAGAGCATCGGTTACCATCCCACGGCCCCCATCGCCGATCCCCCGTTGATCTTAATTTATTGCTAAAACAAAACCGCGATAAGCGATACTGGTTCAGATAAGGACGTAAATAACTAACTGTACTCATAATTATATGCAGCGAAATTTCATATTAATATATAAATAGTTCGCTACACAAGTTTATCAAAACACATGACCTCAAAACGTCACAAATTGAGAGCGATTTGTAATTAAATTAACACAAAATCGTATGTCATACCTTGTAGTTAACACCTAGGAATATACCTGAAACAAAAGTTTTAGTTCAGATTTACAAATCGTTACCGTTAAAAAAAATGTTGATCCTGTATTGTGGCAGCAACGTTTAACGGGCGACTGTGTTAGAACCCGTTGGAACCGCTAGCCGCTCTCCATATCACACGAATATTATTTAAACAAATATAACACAAAACCCCAATAGGGCGCAGCACAAACATTCAGCGTTAAATTAACGACAATAATAATAATATATTTCGATCACAATATTCACACGACACATTTTATTTCACTGAAACACACTGACGGACACAAACATTTTGTCACAATTCGGCACGCCAAGTGTGTCGGAGAAGTGCCGCGTCGGAGCGACGTACGGACGAGAGGCGCCAGACTCGAAACCTGTAGCGGCGAATGCTTTTGACCGTAAAAGTTAACCTACCTGCCCCGCTTGCGTGTCGCCCGCCGCGCCGCCCGGCACACTGCCGCTTCTACCTGCTCAACCCGCCGCGACGCGCGCCGCTAAAGCGCCATCTGTTATCTACAATTGCAAATAGGCATTACACGTAATTAATTTACACGTACGACAATTTATACACCAGCTTAAACAAATCAAAATAAAACCATTTGTAAAGTTTATATAATGTAAAGATAAGTTATATATTTATTATTCATATAAAATAATTAAACATTTCAAAGCAACGACACTTTAAAGCTGCCATCTAGTTATAAAGATAATTAAACAACTTGTAAAAGTAGTTCTCAGAATATAAAGTTTTCGTTAATGATTCAAATCAATGTTTAATAAAGCTATATAAAGTGTAAAATTAATCCAATACCTTTTTAACTTGTATAAAAATAATTCTACACTTATAATTTCTACCAGATGAGTACAATTTTTCCTTTTTTATTTTTTTTATTATTAGCACGAAATATTTCGATGTGCAAATCGGGTGCGTAGTTACGACGGAAAGTCATAGATGGCTGTACTTGCAAGCCTCTTTGTTGTCTCTTAGATAAATTATGTTGGAAGTTTTTAACCAAATTTCAATAAATTAATAAACACGTTTTAATTTTTTAATACTTTTTACCTCAATAAATATGTCTCATAATATTTTTGATATACCTATATAATTGTCTTAGTCAAAATTATAAATAATATTTGATTAAAAGTCGCGCCTAATCTTTTAACATATACGAAAATTATTTATTTTTATTTATTTCTAAAAATTGATTCTGCAAATAATACCAACAGCAATTTTTTGTTCAGAATCCATTAAAACTTTGCAAGAGTAATAAACTCAATTTCCATTTACATTTATTTTCATCTGCACGTAACATTAAGGCTTTAAAAATAAAAATAAAAACATAATGACAATTTTCTCATCATACAAGCATCGTATAAATTTTTCATTTCACTAAAGCTATTGTGATTAAAATGTTCGCGCATTTCATGGATAAGTATAACTGTTTTGATGATCGCCTTAGTGAAATAAAAGGTCTGTAACAATGGAACATATGGATGCGAAGTCGAGATGAACTCCGTCGGCTGCGGGCGATATCGCGAGCACGTCACACGGACGCACGCCGCTAACGAGCTGGCCCGTAACTGCCCACAATTTAATTAACGCGCATCGCTCGTTACAGATCGCGCGATAACCGGTGCAACATTGCACGCTGACCGACCATAGAGACAATTAGCACGATGAGCCCCGTTTCCCTAATTTATATCGATTTCGTAAACAATTACGTCTACAAAAAATCTCTTGCTCTACGCTTCCGTCAGGGATATCCAGTTATTTGTGGTATCGTACAATGTTTAAATTAACACCTTTTGTCGTAACGAGCCGCGTTTGAGAATGACGTACTACACTAGAACACTTAAAACTTAGAAATGACGTCATCATTTCCCTGGGAAAAAAAAATTAATTGCGTGCACCTGAGTGCACGCGATAGAAGTGCAACTTCTTTGGCGATTTGAACCTCGATTTATAAGACTATAGTAAGGGTAAAACAGCAGAGAGGAACAGAGAATATACTAAGTGGAAATTATACTAAATTTTCAAAGAAGACTTGAATACTATATACCTCAGCGTACGTGATAGAAGTGAAACTTCTTTGGCTATTTAAACCTCGATTTATAACAATATAGTAAGGGTAAAACAGCAGAGAGGGAGAGAGAATATACTAAGTGTAAATTATATTAAATTTGTCAAAGAAGACTTGAATACTATACATTCAGAAAAATTAATAAAATGTCATTATAAATCAACTTAAATATCTCACAATATCCTCATATAAATTTACATAGACAAATGTCCATTAAAATAATCACAAAACACAATGATAAATGTTAATAACACAACGTATGCATGGTACCTCAGTTGTTCGTATGTAATGTCTAAGGTGTACATCTACAAAGCGCGCATGCACGACACTATCTTATTCAATCGCTTTGTATCGTTGTGTATACGTCGCTCTATTTTGCTCCACTTCCATGGCGTCGGAATATATTGCTCTCTTTCTCTCTCTACGTCATATCTTTCTTCTCTCTCGTGTAACGAAATGTGCCTAAACGTGACGCGACCTTTAAATATTACTCTCGATTCTCGTCCACTTATCGATTATCGAATCGCCGCCTAAGAAGTTTGACTTCAAAAAACAGAATGATTGAATTGCTCTCACTGCCATTATCTAAGTTATTGTCGTTGTATCTACGAATTGAAACTTCTGTTACCGCGGTTTTAAGTTTATCTCGATAAATAAAACCGTAATAAAGAGTAAAACACATAACTAACTAGCGATAGATAGACTTTCCCTTTGCACTGCCAATCATTGAGCGCCTTAGTTAATAGCAAACCGCAAATAAAGTAAGACTGATTTCTTTCAATTTTCGTTAGACCCTCAATCATAACAAAGCCTATATTTATGTTTATACATTGATAAATAGTTGTGCCTCATGGTTTCACCTGCGTATAATTATTTTAATCATGCTGCTCTCCCCTCTGCAGTCCCTAAACGCTTCCGGTCCGTTCGCCAAACAATATCGGTCGTTGAGGTCGGGAGTATATCAGCGGGAATATGTGGGCTGATTAATCAATAAATAAACTGTAATCTTTCTATAATGCATGCATTGCCAAGGTTTAGGATGAAGAATCTATCCTAGTGGCTAGAGAAATCAATGTTAAATCATTCAACAACATAATGATTTCTTGATCCGTCGTACGCGTCTTTTTTTGTACACAAATAGATCCACTAATTCTTGGATTTCTTAAGTTACTTCACGTATAAATAAACAATAGGAACATCATAAAACATTTGAAATAATATGAAAAGCTTAACAACTTTATTCAATTCGAGTAAACTGGCCAGCACTACGACTATAAGTTCACTGAGCGACAATAAAAATAAACGACTTCTAAAGGCCATCTCCATTTATTTTAGGTTTATACCTTACCTAAGTGGCCAATGACAAATGAGACAATGACAAATGAGACAACCTAGCCAATGACAAATGAGACAACCTAGCGCACGTGGCTGATGAAATATAGATCTGGTGGCCAATGACAAATGTGGTCTAAGTGGCCAATAACAAATGAGACAATGACAAATGAGACAACCTAATGTGGATCTAAGTGGAGACAACCTAATGTGGATCAAATGAGACAACCTAATGTAGATCTAAGTGGCCAATGACAAATGAGACAATGACAAATGAGACAACCTAGCCAATGACAAATGATACAACCTAGCGCACGTGGCTGATGAAATATAGATCCGTAAAGTTTACTTGCACTCATCATGCGATATCGCATACTTGGCCACTAATTTAAACTGCCGGACCACACGAAATCGTGTGATTGGCAATGAACGTGTTAAGGAGTGTTCCCGCCTTCTGTTATGTTTTTATCCTAAAAATCTTAGCATGATATTATACAACATACAATATTCCTCAAATTGGAATATTGTTTGCTGTATAATATTCCTCAAAATTGGCTTCCTAACATAAAATTATTTTTTGGAAAAGGTTATATGGCGAATAAAGCAAATAAAACTTTTTTCCGCTTTGTTATTTCTCTGCCTCTGTAAATCGTGGCGTGTTGATATGTATCCCATAACCTTTGTCAAAGAATAATATTTTCATCACAACAATAATTTTTGATATGTAATTCCAGAGATTAGCACAGAATAAACAACGCAAACAAAAAAAACTCTGGTGTGTGCTTATGGCCATAATAAATAATTATTATCTAAGTATAATAAATATTATTTGCTAGCATAATATTGTAATTCTTATATAAAATATTAATTATTTATACATGTTTACAATGTAAATTACTTATACTTATAGATTATGTTTATTGATGTTAAAAATGATACGGAATCTACTTACCGAATAGCGCGTCTGCTGAAAATTAAGTTAAGTTTCAAAATGAGAACGTAAATTATTCGCGTAATGTCATTTGATTTATTCTATTGTAATGCCTTGGGCGGCGAGCGCTAGGAGAACGCCTGCCAGTGTTTAAATGAAAATTTTAAGGTAATGAAAATGGTTTAAGGAAGAAAACACAATATTTATCTAAATTTATCTGTGAAAATCTAATTATTCACATGATTTGTTAATAAAATATAAAACGAAATTCTTGAAACGTACGCTCCGTGTTAGATAATGAACTCGCTCGACCGGAGCCGAGTTTACCCGAACAGTGAACTCGTTTGGCCGATGTCGAAGGGAGCCGAGTTTACCTGATTCAGCGTCACTGGCCTGAGCGTGACAGGTCAATGTCGTTCACTGCTCAGAAAAAGAGCGCATGGTGCGCCTAGAGAAGTTCTCACTTCAAAAACATCGTATTGCTCTGCCCCTATAAATCGTAGCGCGATGATACGTAGCATTAATTTTTTTATAAAATGTGGGCTTTCTAACACAAAACGAATTTTTGAAATCCGATCTTCGATTTCAGAGATTGGCGTGAATTATCAGATATACCAACTTTTCAGCTTTATTAATAATAAATGATATACCCTTTTTTCCCTTCGGAATAACGATTTACAAATTTTATAGAATAACTATTTATGATTCGCTTTACAAATAAAATTTGTTTGGAACAGAAAAATAATTGAAAAAATTACTTAAATATATAATTAGACATATGAAGTGAAGAAAACATAAATTTCTGAACCAGAAACACTAATCGTTACCAAGAAAGAAACGTTATCTTCTGAGTTGCAAAACGACGAAACAAAAAAGTTAAAATAGTTAATATGATAATTAAATATACAAAAAAATGTCATTAAAGTATGAGAAGAACTCACACTACGGGGGTTGGTTACGGAGTTATGCACAAATAAACCTTTAAAATTACGTAGTATTATTTCTATTAAACTATATACAAATTTTAATATTTATTGTTCACAATTGCTTAATACATATATCACAGGATTAAAAATATCTCAGAAATGAAGAGATATATAATTAGCTCTGTAGTTTTACGGTGAACTTTGGTTAAATTTAATTCACATTCGTAACGCTCTATTCGGCAGCTTCGGAGTTTCAGAGTTTGGAGGAGGGCAGAAACACGTTCTTTATGGAAAACTTCAGTATCTCTGGAAAATTTTCTAAATAATTCTGAAATAAATTTTGGAATATACTCTGGTTATAACTCTCTCGTTCAATTGGTATCCCACAGGAATTTTACTTCGAGTACTTCATTTAACTCCTTCATTTATAAAATTTCTTTTTAAATATTTTTCAGTACGGTATTTTTAAGTTATTGAATACAGATACTGAGGTTAATATCCTTCATTATTATGCCAAATTTCAAGTTTACATCAATGAGTTCCTGCGAAATATGACTGTGACGACAGACAAATGGACAAACACGTGAATTAAATACGTGAGACAAGAAAAGCTGAAAGAACAGAAATAAAAAATACAAGAGGTCAAAGTTTTGAAAACACTTAAATCAACTTTCCAAAGTTCATGTTCCCGATGTTAAAATTCGAGGAAAAAAAATAAAATTATTATTTAATCTTAGTCAATTTCTTATAATATGTAACAAATAAGACCATGACAAGTGACTATAAAAATAAGTTTAATTCTATCAGAGCTTTAAAGTTTAAAATATGGTTCGACGCGTGGGTATATTGGATTCTTTTTATTTACGTAAAATATTCCTAAACGAAAACCGCCCTTCTTCAAAACAAAAGCTTCCATTTCAATTTCCAGTTTTGGAACGGTTTTTATAGTAAAGAATTTCATACAATTGTTTATTCTAATATATAACATACTGTTAATTTATTATTAATTTTACAATGGTACAGATTATATTTTTAAGTTGCCCAGTAACACAAGGAAACCTAATATTCGTAATATTCGTTTGTCCGTCCAGGAAAGGAATATTGATAATATTCGTTCGAACGACGAAGGAATATTGATAATATTCGTTCGACCGACGAAGTAATATTGATAATATTCGTTCGACCGGCGAAGTAATATTGATAATATTCGTTCGACCGGCGAAGTAATATTGATAATATTCGTTCGACCGACGAAGGAATGTTGATAATATTCGTTCGACCGACGAAGGAATATTGATAATATTCGTTAAACCTAATATTCGTAATATTCGTTCGTCCGTCCAGGACAGAAATATTGATAATATTCGTTCGTCCGTATGTTGCAGTTTTTAAGATAACAAAAAATTATAAACGTATTTTGATAAAAAAACGATCAAACGTGAATTTGATTCTCGTTTAAATTGAAAATACTTTGTTTATCATAAATAATTACTAATATAAACTTTCAAGCGTAATAAATCTTTAATAATACCTAATCTAATTAAGTAGCGGGACATATTTATTATCGTAAATATCTCAGGAACTTTGAGATCTAAAATCATCTTTATAGTTTTCGTACACTATTTATATAACAAAGTAATTTTACTTCAATCGAGGTACGGATCCTTCGAGGCGCGACCTAGACTCGCACTTGATATATTTTTTAAAAAGTAAATTCAGATGTCTATTCATAAGTTAACAGAGTTATCATTTGTTGTCCTACCTGTCAGGATTTTTTGTTGTTTTTACTGTCGTTAGATAAAATCTATTAGCGAATTTACATGATATATTATGATTGTCACGTTTGAAAGCAAAACACTAAGAGTGGTTTTTGAACCGGTACCGAATAACGGACAGTGGAGAAACAGATACAACTTAATACGTATAGGTTTCTGAAAACCCTATTTTTTATAATTTTAGGTTAAGTTGTGTCGGAAATAGGGTGTAAAACATGTCTTTTTTATATATTTTTAACCATATTTCTGAATATTTATAATCTATCTATGTTCTCTATTTATATATTTTAATGTATCTAATTGATACATACGGCAAACTATTGCTACGAAAGCAATCTCTTATAGCCAACCAAAACACCAGTCCAGACCCGCTCAATGAGCGGCCGGGAATCGAACTCGGGTTCCTGTGATGCGCCGCGTCGTTAAAGTCCGTATGCTTTGTGATCAACCCAACAGGGCGACGACACTAACTAAATTAATCTAAAAGTTCGAAAAATTTTTTTTTGTGACGCTTATTCTAACAATACCACACGACAAAGTTTAAAAAAAGTTTCCATATAAATATTTTTCAGTTATTTATTTAGGATATGCATGGACAAATACGCTCCATTACTATAAACGTTTTTATGTCAAACGATTTCTGAGAAAAACGGCTGTGGCAGAAAAAAAAATGAATACGTGCGTCATTTTATAAAGATTTCACTTCCAATTTATACTGCTGAATCCAAAAAATATTTAATGTTCAGAGTTTTTGCCTTTATTGCTTTATAATAAGATTTTTCTCAACTGAATGGAACTACGTGATGTAGTATTATTCAGATGGCAAATTTATAAGAGAATCTTTACAAATTACCCACCTGAGGATGTTGCCCACCTGAAAATTTATGCATCCGGTACATCATTGGCCTCAGAAAATATGACCATATTTTTGAATATAGGTCAAATGGGTGAAGATCCGTGATAGACACGAACTTCACATGCATACACTTCTTTTTTATGTATTAAAAACTCCTCATAGCCCAAATTATCTAACTGGCAAATTTAAAGATTTGTCTGCTCACACAGGGTTATGATCTGAAAGTTCACTCACCCTACTTATTCCTAAACATACCTCTACCTCTTACGAAAAATCCTCCACTGTCCAAGCAGCAAACATTTGAAATCACCTGGATCCTGACAACGGGAAACTGACGTCCCTAAATATTTTCAAAGATTGAGTGAAAAACTCCTGCCTCTCCTGAATCCTTTTCCTTTGTGCCCTTGTCCTTTCCTGTCTTTCCCATCCCAAATCATTTGAATATTTTGTATTACTTATACCTTTGTATTTGTATATTTGATTTTTTTGTCTAATGTAAAGAATTTTCGTTGTAAAATCTCTTACAGTCTACCGACTAAATTTCAACACCAATTGTTACGGTTGACTGGAAGAGATTGCTCATGTATCAATAAGTCCGCCATATGTACTACACATAAAAGGTGATAAAGAAATAAAAATAAGATATTGGCATACAACGAAACCTAGGTCGTGGTAAAGAATTTAAATAAAGTAGGAATATTATTATATCTAATTATAATGAATTTCTAAAAAAATTAACGACAAATATATTTAATATTCAATTCTTCATTGCTTTAATTATTCATAATTTTGGGCGGTGCATCTTCAAAGATATATTGAAAACCATGTCAAAAAATATATCCCCTTCCTTTATTTTCATTACTACTAAACGCAAAGTTATGAAAGAAACAGAGTTGTTACAGTGCTGCACAAAGGTTATAAGAAAACTATACCGATAATTTAAGATGTCGCAGTTTTTGTGATATTCACGCTAATATTTATGCCCCTGCTTAATTATGCGAAATATTGTTAAAAGTCTGTCAGTGATGACTTATGGGAAATAAAGTAATTTCACTTCAATCGAGGTACGGAACCTTCGAAGCACGAGCTAGACTCGCACTTGGCCTATTTTTTTTAAAAAGTAAATTCAAATGTCTATGCATAAGTTAAAGACTTCACATGAGATGGAAGGCAATTAAAATATATAAGAAAAAATATAATGTATCGAGAGTCTCCAGAATTATCTTCTGCCCACCTGTCCGTCAGAATTGTTTGTTGCTTGTTCTCTTAAATCTGTTAATCTTAAAATCTGTTAATTTTTTTGTAATATTCTGCTGCATTTTAACTGAAGTCTCCGTATAAAGTACCAAATTACTATCTTTCGCATAAGTCTAAAATTGTAGAAACAGCAATCCTGTAATGGATGAATAGACGGACTGATATAACGAAACTATAAAGGAGGAACCCTTGTAGTTTTTGAGGAACCTTTATAGTGTCTCGCTTTGGAGAAACCTTTATAGCAGGGTTTCCCAACCTTTTTTTTGTTGAGACTCCCCGGACTATAAATTATATTTTCATTATTATAAATAAATTAAATAAAAATGGTAACTGAAGTTTGTAAATACACAAACTTACCTTTTAATAGTGAGACACAATAATTTTACACACTCAAACTGATTTCTCAACAAAAAATGTGCACCAAAACGTCAAATTTTTCACAAGTTTGTGGTAATAATAGTGAATATGATATTTAATTTCATTAATTTTATGCATGTAAATTAAACATTACATTGTAATGTTGTTTGTATATTTTTTTGTTTTTTCTTTCTAAAATACAAACGCTTTCCGCCCCCCTTGACATCTCTTTATGCCCCCCTTGGCAGGCGCGCCCCCCCGGTTGGGAACTCCTGCTTTATAGTGTTTCACTTTGGAGGAACCTTTATAGTGTTTCGCTTTGGAAGAACCTTTATAGTGTTTCGCTTTGGAGGAATCTTTATAGTGTTTCGCTTTTGGAGGAATCTTTATAGTGTTTCGCTTTGTAGGAATCTTTATAGTGTTTCGCTTTGGAGGAATCTTTATAGTGTTTCGCTTTGGAGGAATCTTTATAGTGTTTCGCTTTGTAGGAATCTTTATAGTGTTTCGCTTTGGAGGAATCTTTATAGTGTTTCGCTTTGGAGGAATCTTTATAGTGTTTCGCTTTGTAGGAATCTTTATAGTGTTTCACTTTGGAGGAATCTTTATAGTGTTTCGCTTTGGAGGAATCTTTATAGTGGTTCGCTTTGGAGGAATCTTTATAGTGTTTCGCTTTGGAGGAATCTTTATAGTGTTTCGCTTTGGAGGAATCTTTATAGTGTTTCGCTTTGGAGGAATCTTTATAGTGTTTCGCTTTGGAGGAATCTTTATAGTGTTTCGCTTTGTAGGAATCTTTATAGTGTTTCGCTTTGGAGGAATCTTTATAGTGTTTCGCTTTGGAGGAATCTTTATAGTGTTTCGCTTTGTAGGAATCTTTATAGTGTTTCGCTTTTGGAGGAATCTTTATAGTGTTTCGCTTTGTAGGAATCTTTATAGTGTTTCGCTTTTGGAGGAATCTTTATAGTGTTTCGCTTTGGAGGAATCTTTATAGTGTTTCGCTTTTGGAGGAATCTTTATAGTGTTTCACTTTGGAGGAATCTTTATAGTGTTTCGCTTTGGAGGAATCTTTATAGTGTTTCGCTTTGTAGGAATCTTTATAGTGTTTCACTTTGGAGGAATCTTTATAGTGTTTCGCTTTGGAGGAATCTTTATAGTGTTTCGCTTTGGAGGAATCTTTACAGTGTTTCGCTTTGGAGGAACCTTTATAGTGTTTCTACGAGACCCTGTGAAATTCCTATTTAAATTTTATGGCTCACCATACCTACTCGATAACAAATAATAAACACCTGTAATAAAAAGTGTTTTTTCCTTGCATTGAGATAATAACATAAAACATTAAAACTCCATAAAAATGTAGAATATCATACTTTTAATTACGCTGTAGTATAATTGAGTCTAAAAGTGTTCTCAACATAATTCACTAGAAATTGTCCTCAGTTTCTTTAATTAATTGGTATCTGTGAATTTATACTATATTTTTATAAGTGCTTTTATCAAAATCTCAACACGAAGACGTTTGTCTTCTTTTTAAGATTTATAAGCAACACTTACTGGTCACGTGTGAAAGAAAAACCCTAAGAGTAATTTTGGACCACTCCCAAGAAAAGGGCAGTAGAGAAATAGGTACAACTTTGTGCTTTATGGATATTGATAGAGATTTAGCCCGAAAATATGCCCGCGTAGTATTAGAAAAATATAAAAACATTTTTCTCAAGAATTAGGCATAGATTTCAATAAAGTCAGTTATATACTTACAAAGTAAAAATTATTTTTATCATAAGTTGCCAAACCTTAATTTTACAGATGTATATTGTGATAAATAAAAAAAGAGAGACAAACAAATAAACCGACGACGTTTTACTTTTATTATATTAGTAGGAATAATTATTTATAAACTATATTTTAACCTAAGATATTTATTTTCCATATGCAAAATTTCATTGAAATTCGTTAAGCCCTTTAAGCCTGAAAGATGGATAAAAGAATGAACAGACTATAAATACATTAAATTTAATGTAAAAAAGCTGGAATTTTTGGAAAATATAAAAAGTAAATAGTTCAGCCACTGTCAATCAGAAAAGACCGAAAAAACAACTTGTAATCATAATAAAAACAAAAAAAGCCATATTATGAAAGGCACATACATTATATTTTTAAAATATCAAGGATTTTTTATTAAAAATAAAAACATTAAAAATCTAGACAAGTACATAATAACTTTTTAGAATCGATTACATGAAAAATCAATATCTGTTTAGGTGTTACCATTCCCTAAATTAATTATAAATGTACATTTAACTATTATTGGTATTAACTCTGCGAGTTAAAAGAAATGTCTTTTACGTTCTTTTCGCGTTTTACGTGGCTTTAGGGCTTTAGCTGATAGGACAGCTGTACACAGCTGGAGGATACGATGAGATGCAGTTTACACCGTGTTTCACCTTCTCGGTTGAATGAATTCCATTAAAATAGAATTTCCAATCAATTATGAAAAAAACCTGACTTATCATGAAAGATTTCTCATTTGTTTGATTAGCGATTTAAATAAAACTTTTGAGGAGCTCATTTTTTTCATTTTATTTAAATAAGCGTGTCGTTTTTATTCTTGTAACATCTAAACCCAATATTATATAAAAGGAGACCGGCGAAAATGGGCCCGGACGTTACTGAGGTAAAACATAATTTAAAAAAAAAGCTGGTATTTTTTAGAATAAAAAAAAACGAAACAATTCAGTAATTGCCAATGGGAAAGATGAAAAAATAGAATTAAAATTTGTAACCATAATACGAAACAAAAAACTATCTTCATTAATGCGCATATATTATATTTTTAAAATATAAGGGGTCGTTAATTGGAAATAAAAATAATAAAAAAAATTTAACAAAATATTTTTTCTTGAGCCATAATTGATTTCCGGCGTGTACGGGGGATTTCGTATAATACCGCGCGATGGGTATTTCGTGGACTTTAGTTCTGTTTGAGGCGAGCAGTTTCGTCTTTGGTTTATGTGACGTTATTCATTGACTCAATAAGTATTGGTGACAGTGCAGATTGAACAGTCACATAGACATGTTAGCCATATGCTTTGATGATAGTCTTAATTCAATGAAATAATAAAGTTTGATTAGTAATAAGGGGGATCACCACTTCGGTAGATCTAAAAATGGCCCTTTTACCATTTTTTGTGATTGAATGAATCATTGAAGATTTGGGCGAAAATATGAAAAATAATAACGTTATGTATAAAAAGTAAGTTCTTCTCCGCAAAAATACTTACAATCTGAAAAAAAACAGCAGGCCCGATCCGGAAAAGAAAACCAAAAATGTTTCTGTTCTATGTAAGTGTAGTCCACGTGAAGCGTAACAATTTTGTTTTTACTTAATTTTTCCGCTACGGCGGCATATTGATTTTTTTTTAATTTTAGCACTTTTTTATTTAATTAATAAAAAAATAAGCTTACGTTAGTTTTTATCATTAAAAAAGTTAAAACTCGACTATCGAAGTGATTATGCACTTCGTTTAGAAAAAAGGGCTACAATTTCTAGTACGTATTTGGTTTCTAAAAGTTTTTTAAGATCATTACAAGTGCGATCATCGATGGTCAATTTAATTTGGAAACGTTGTTCTTCTTTTAATATTTTAATAACATTTAGAATAAAAAAAACCTTTGCTTTATTTTTGAATGTTTTATTTTTTCTTTTTTTTTCTTCGTCATTATTTAATCTTGGCTACAACAGCATTTTATAACTCCACTCTAATATACCATGTTCACGAGTATTTTTAATTTTTTTAATAAATATTTTGTTAATTTTTTTTAATAAATATTAATGCAAACAAATAAAAACATAGTTAATTATCACCTTTTTGAGTGTATAGGCCTTATTGAACGTATATGCCTTATTTGCATCAACACATATGCCTTATTTGCATCAAGTACTTTATTTAAATGTGATATTATTCAGAAACAAGAATATAAAATAAAAATTTAATAATCTTCAATATAATTAAGTAATACACCTACTATTCATATTATCGCTAATATTTCAAATACCATTACCTCGAGAATTACCTTTATGTCATATATTTTTCTACAACTTTTGCACAGGCTTCTAAAAACTCCGTGTTTTCATAATTTTAGGTTTACACAGCTACAACCTTTACACAAGTTTCCAAAAACTCGTTTTTTTCATAATTTTAGATTTACACAGCTACTACCTTTACAAAAGCTCCTAAAAACTTTGATTTTCTTCATCATTTTAGGTTACCTGTGTAAAAGTTGTAGCTGTCTACAACTTTTATACAGGTTTCTAAAAACTCAGTTTTTTCATAATTTTAGATTTAGAAGTTTCGGAAATAAGGAGTGAGGTGACATAATTTTTTGCCTATTTTTAGTATATCTCTGAAGATATACTACTTAAAAAATAAAAATATATCTTTGAGACCTTTACTTCCGCCTCCCGCCCCTTATCCCAAGTATTTTCTGAAAAAAAAACGGCGGTGACAGGCGGACAAGTGAGTGATGTTATAAGAGGTACGTTTTCCCTTTTGCATCGAAAAAATTAGGGCAACGACGCCAAAAAGTTTAATTAAAATATCGTCGTATTAACTATTATGACGTTGTACCTAATCATTGGCAACCATAACTGATAACTATGGACCACTATCGATAGGAAGTGTATAAACAAAACTAATGCCTGAACTGTGAGATTTGTGTACAGTGATACAAAAAATGCTGATATATATTAATGTCTATAATATATATTTTAATAAGAGTCACTCGCTATCAAAATCCGGTCCGGCCTGCCTTTTTTCATTAGATTACATTGTTAGCGTGACGGTACTTGATTTAATTAAGTTTAACTAGGTCAGTTGAAAAAAATAATTGCTCTGGTGTGAGACTATCATTGAATTTCGTAAGAGAGTTCATAAAAAAAATAAAGCCTGTAAGAAGTATGTGATCTCAAAAAAATGATCCTGTTTCTTGTTTTTTTAATTAGTTTTTTATCAAGTTTCGTTCATTGTAACCCAGTTTAATTAACGCTGTGTATGTACTATATTTACCAAGTTATCAATAATATTTACATTATTTCTCTTTTATTAGGAATTAGTAAACATGAAACTAAGCTTCAATATATATTCCATCTAAAAAAATGTTATCTGAACTAATAATCACGACTAAATATGAAGTAGACCGGTAAAGGAGACCGTCAAAGGTCCATATAGTGTTGGGCTCAGGTGTTACGAGAATAAAAATGACACTGTCATATAGAGAAAATGAAAAAGATATGCTTTTTAAAAGTTTAAAAGAGAAATTTTGTATTTTTTTATGAAAAGTTAGGTTGTTTTTCAAAATAGATTTTAAGTGTAATTTCCACGGAATCCTTTGAAATAGCGAGATGAAACAAAGTGCAGATTGTGTCTCGTTATATCCTCCATCCACAGATGTACCATGATAATCCATGATGGTCACAGGCTCGACAGGATCGTCGAAAAAAGTTATGTAAACCTCGATAAGAGGGAAAAAGCCATTCACTTTGCAACAATAAAACCATTGTCAATGTTTGTTAATAATTTATTTTTAATTAATTTAAGCAATGGCTACACGTTAAAGAAAGCCAGAGGCATGGATTATTTTATGTAATCCTTTCTAAATTGTTATTATGTATTTTGTTAAATTTTTTAATAAATATTAATGCAAACAAAAAATAAAACATTCAAAAATAAGGCAAAGGTTTTTTTTATTCTAAATGTTATTAAAATATTAAAAGAAGAACAACGTTTCCAAATTAAATTGACCATCGATGATCGCACTTGTAATGATCTTAAAAAACTTTTAGAAACCAAATACGTACTAGAAATTGTAGCCCTTTTCTCTTAACGAAGTGATTCTGCAACGGTCGATAGTCGGGTTTTAACTTTTTTAATGATAAAAACTAACGTAAGCTTATTTTTTATTAATTAAATAAAAAAGTGCTAAAATAAAAAAAGATCAATATGGCGCCGCCGCGGAAAAATTAAGTAAAAACAAAATTGTTACGCTTCACGTGGACTACACTTACATAGAACAGAAACATTTTTGGTTTTCTTTTCCGGATCGGGCCTGCTGTTTTTTTTCAGATTGTAAGTATTTTTGCGGAGCAGTACTTACTTTTTATACATAACGTTATTATTTTTCATATTTTCGCCCAAATCTTCAATGATTCATTAAATCACAAAAAATGGTAAAAGGGCCATTTTTAGATCTACCGAAGTGGTGATCCCCCTTATTACTAATCAAACTTTATTATTTCATTGAATTAAGACTATCATCAAAGCATATGGCTAACATGTCTGTGTGACTGTTCAATCTGCACTGTCACCGATACTTATTGAGTCAATGAATAACGTCACATAAACCAAAGACGAAACTGCTCGCCTCAAACAGAACTAAAGTCCACGAAATACCCATCGCGCGGTATACGAAATCCCCCGTACACGCCGGAAATCAATTATGGCTCAAGAAAAAATCGCTCGGTCGAACTGCCGTTGAGTAGTTCGCGTAATTAGATTGTTAACCTAAGGACCCAGTTCGACTGCCGACTAGGACTAGTTCAAGGTCTGCACCTTGACTAGTTTGGTATGAATGTTATCACAATAACGTGTTTTGACTGCGGCCGCGTGTCGCCAGGCGGTAGTTGAGCCATATCCGCTTTTGTATATTATATCGTGTGTGATTTATGTATATCTAAATACAATTTCATAAATTTCTACTGAACACGAAGTCACATTTCGTTATATAAAGTTATATTTGTTGCCTTGTGATTTACAATATAAAAAATGTAACAATGACATCTGAACGTAATCAGATTTTAATATTGGTAATAATTGAAATATTCCCGAACTACAACAATTATTTCAATTTAGAATTCAAATTCACGCAACAGAACACTATTTTGAATTTCAGGATGGGAGGAAATACGGAACTGACAAAACGTTACGGATGTGACGTCATATACAACGTTGCAACGAAACGGATGTGACGTCATATTGGCTAGTACGATTTTAGAAGTGGCGGTAAATTGAAACGTACAGGTGATAGAAAGCGTGAGCCAACTGATGTTGCGCGGTTTGGAATGATTGTGATGGTAGAACAATTTTATGACATAGATTGTATTATTGTATTGTGAAACATATTGTGTGGTGAAACTGAATCAACGATGTAACAAATCGGAAAAATTGGAGACTTTGATAAATATTTATCGAAGTCTACAATTTTTATTAATTGCAAAAGCAATTTAATGTTTCTGTATAAATTAATATGTTCCACAGTGTGGTCACATTGACAGTGTGAACAGCAAATGTTCCTTCACTGTTCATGCTGCCGAGTTGTGGAATAAGTTGGACCCTGATATCGGGAATGCGCTGTCAAGTCATGCATTCAAAAGTCCCCTGAAAAAAATAACTCCCTATTGTCCTTTAGTACACCCCATCGTCCTCTCCTGGGTTTTTCCTCTTAAATCATCGTCCCCTCTGGGTTTTTCTCTTTATGTTTGTCAATATGTAATATATGTATACACACATGTACATATTTAAAAAAATTATGTAGATTTGTTTTATTAATTACTTGATATCCCTTATTTTTTTATTGAAATAAAAGTATTAAATTAGGTAGGCCTTATTTGTATCAAATACCTTATTTTCAATGTCGCGTTTACCCATTACGTAAAATTTCCATTGAAATGAAATTTTCCAACACGAGTCCCAAATTTTCAAACAATATAACTGTAGCAACTATGAAAACCAAACTATGACCATCTGTCTGCTACACGCGCGTCGTTCATATACACTTTGTCGCTAAAAGTTTATTTTCTTGCCATATCCATGAATCTGCTTCATCAATTTTAGCAAAAAACAATAAGTACTATCTTTGTGCCGAGAAACAAGTTTGAAATTATTCGGTTCCAATCCAATAAGTTTTTCTTAAGTTTCCTAGGACGCAGGTACCAATTTAAAGTGAGCCTATCTCGAAAATGAAACTGTTTTCCTGATGTGGAAATATATCGGTATATACATGTCGTCAAGTAACTTTAAAAAAACAGTTCAAAGTAAAATGGTAACTGTCTCCAAATTTTCAAAAACCTTTAAAACCGCACATATATACGTTCTTACATATATGGCATATACTTACAAACTCCATACTCACATTTTATAAAAAACACTTTCCTTCAACGATTCTCGTAGACTTCATACTGGACGCCATGGTAAAATCACCTTTTTGATTTACGGAATAATGGTCACGCTAATTAACCATTTCTCCATATAGAGAGATTAACGGTAAAACGGAGTAACAAAGGTGTGTCTGAGACGCACATAAGAAGCGAAACTTCTATTTGCGTCTATACCAAATAAATATCGATGATAAATACATAAAAGTCTCGTAGATACCTATCGTTTCATTTCACACTTGTTTATTTAATTTCTGGCTATAATGTACAAATAATAAGGCGGACTTATTGCTATCGGAGCAACCACTTCCAGTCAAAAAAGCACCAAGTGTTAATATACATTGTGTGTTGTGGGAGACTGCAACAGATTAAGTACATAATTGGAAAATGAAAAAAAAATAGCTAAAACAATGACGTATAAATTAGCAAGCTAATAAAAATAACAGATATCAAGTAATTAATAAAACAAATCTAGATAATTTTTTTAAATATGTACATGTGTGTATACATATATTACATATTGACAAACATAAAGAGAAAAACCCAGAAGGGACGATGATTTAAAAGGAAAACCCAGGATGGGGCGATGGTGTGCACTAAAGGACAATAGGGAGTTATTTTTTCAGGGGACTTTTGAATGCATGACTTGACAGCGCATTCCCGATATCAGGGTCCAACTTATTCCACAACTCGGTAGCATGAACAGGGAAGGAAAACTTGCTGTTCACACTGTCAATGTGACCACACTGTGGAACATATTAATTTATACAGAAACATTAAATTGCTTTTGCAATTAATAAAAATTGGAGACTTCGATAAATATTTGTCAAAGTCTCCAATTTTTCCGATTTGTTACATCGTTGATTCAGTTTCACCACACAATATGTTTCAGAATACAATAATACAATTTATTTCATAAAATTGTTCTCCCATGCATAACACAATCATTCCAAACCGCGCAACATCAGTTGGCCCGCGCTTTCTATCACCTGTACGTTTCAATTTACCGCCACTTCTAAAATCGTACTAGCCCATATGACGTCACATCCGTTTCGTTGCAATGTTGTATATAACGTCACATCCGTAACGTTTTATCAGTTCCATATTTCCTCCCATCCTGAAATTCAAAATAGTGTTCTGTTGCGTGAATTCTAAATTGAAATAATTGTTGTAGTTCGGGAATATTTCAATTATTACCAATATTAAAATCTGATTACGTTCAGATGTTATTGTTACAGTTTTTATATTGTAAATCACAAGACAACAAATATAACTTTATATAACGAAATATGACTTCGTGTTCAGTAGAAATTTATGAAATTGTATTTAGATATACATAAATCACACACGGTATAATATACAAAAGCGGATATGGCTCAACTGCCGCCTGGCGACACGCGCCCGCAGTCAAAACACGTTATTGTGATAACATTCATACCAAACTAGTCAAGGTGCAGACCTTGAACTAGTCCTAGTCGGCAGTCGAACTGGGTCCTTAGGTTAACAATCTAATTACCCGAACCACTCAACGGCAGTTCGACCGAGCGATTTTTTCTTGGGCCGTAATTGATTTCCGGCGTGTACGGGGGATTTCGTATACCGCGCGGTGGGTATTTCGTGGACTTTAGTTCTGTTTGAGGCGAGCAGTTTCGTCTTTGGTTTATGTGAAGTTGTTCATTGACTTAATAAGTATTGGTGACAGTGCAGATTGAACAGTCAAACAGAAATGTTAGCCATATGCTTTGTTGATAGTCTTAATTCAATGAAATAATAAAGTTTGAGTAATAAGGGGATCACCACTTCGATAGATCTAAAAATGGCCCTTTTACCATCTTTTTGTGATTTAATGAATCATTGAAGATTTGGGCGAAAATATGAAAAATAATAATGTTATATATAGAAAGTATTTTTTGTAAAGTAGTTTTTTTTCTTCGTCATTATTTAATCTTGGCTACAACAGCATTTTATAACTCCACTCTAATATACCATGTTCACGAGCATTTCTCGAGTATTTCCATATTTAATGAGGAATTATGCTATAAATCATACAAAAAATATTAATATTATCGCTCGGTGAACCTTTTTATTTTGATTTATCAAAAGTTATAATAAAACTTCAATGAAAGTTTCATTTTGATTCATTAAGCAATATTAAAAACATGTATATGCAATAAGTCGTACGTGCAGTAAAAGTAGTGACAATTATCACACTATCATCTTTACAGCCGTAATCGAATTCATTAACTTAAATAATTACACTGTAATAGATGTAGATTATAATTTTTAAACGATTTTATTAAATAATTTATATAGCTTAATTTATTAATTTATATAGCTATAAAAAGTTATAATATAAAACATAGATCCATATTTTTCGTATAATTTATTATCATATTATTAGTTTGTTTTTAACGATTCTTGAGTGCAAGATTTTCATTAAAACAAAATTGTTTCGCTTATTTTATTTTTAATAAATTCGCATTAATGGTGAATAGTTATTCAAATATTACTATTTTTAGATATTGCACTGGATTTCTTCACGAGATTTAAATAAAATCTGTTAAGTACGGACAGAACACGGACTGGGTGGGGGGGGGGGGGTTGCGTACGTTTGCAAGAATGTTTACAAGAAAATGACTTTCTGCATGTTTATTATCTCCATTTGGAGGTGGAACAGCTCCGACAGGCTTTGACAGGTGTAACAGCTCCGTTTCAGTCCATTCTGTCGCTGGAAAAACATCAATAGGTGCTTTTAAAATCGCGACAACTTCTGTATCTCTGCCAAGTCTTAAAATATTGCTGCATATTCTTTCCTAAGATCTGACATAAAATGTAAAAATGCTGGAGTGTCTATTTCAAAATAATTTTTGTATTCAAGAATTGTTTGAAAGAGAGTAAACTCTTGACTGGCAATGTCTTTTTCAAAGATATCTAGCTTGCGACGGAAAGGAAACACGCTTTCTATCAGATCGCATATTAATTTTCCATTTTCTTATAGCTTGGTATTGAGCGCAATTAAATGTTTCAGAATATCTTTCAAGAAAGCCACAGCTAGCATATTTTCATTCGTTGCTAGGAACTCCGAATGCTTCCTTACTTCTTACTTATTCAAGATGTCAAAAAAGGACGTTACTTCTTCTCCTATATGCCAAAAACCTTCAATCGCTTGCCTTTACTTAGCCAACGAATATTTTTGTGTTGCAATAAGTCAGAATGCACCGAATCATACTCAGGTGGAAACGTTTTGAACTGTTCGTGCTGAAGAGCAGAACGAGACCTCATAAAATTAGTCAACTTGATCAAGCCGTTCATTATTTCTTTCAGATTAGCACTAAGTTTTCCACAATGGGCTGCTCATAAAATAATAGGCTAATATTATCCATCATTTTCTTTACTAGCCATTTTTCTTTAGCGATCATCGCTTAGGTCCCGTCAGTTGAAACAGACACAATTTTGTCAAAACTAATATTTGATATTGTAATAAAGTCATAAAAAATCTTGAATAAACCTTCTCCACGTGAATTTCCTTTAAACGGTAATATTACTAGCAATTCTTTTCTAAATGCTTTACATTCAATATCCAAAAATCACACGAAAATAGACGTTTATCCTTCATCAACAATGACACATGATTAGTTAAGTGCTATGACATAGCAAGGCATCTTCTGCAGAACTTCGAGCAAACTACTTTTATTGTCAGCCGCAAAAAAAGTTTGATCTTCTTATATTGCTTCTTGGTGACAATAAAATATCCCAAACTTCCGCAACAACATCCTTTTTCTCTTCAAAAAGTGCTGCGGTCACTTCCAACTTTATTCTTTTACTACATCAGAGTCTAGAAATGGTTTCTGGTGATTTTTAAGAGTCCAACACACACTCAAAATTGCTTCTGCAGATTTTTCTTACTCGTTCATACAACGAATTAGTAAGACCGTGATTTTCTTGTAAAAAGCTAAATATACCCGGAGTTTTTCTTGATGATCTTTACTACTATGAGAATTTTTTTTATGGATCTACTAATTAGTTGTCTTGTAATGTCCCTTCAATTTGGCACTTTTAACAAGAGCGACAGTTTTGTTGCATATGTGACAAATTGGAGCAGCTTCAGGCCTCTCATATAGCGTAAAACAATATTGGTCAATCCATTAAGTCGAACACTTTCAAATTTTCACTAGCAACTTTACGTTTTTTATTATCCATATCCATGCAAAAAAAATGTTGTAAGCTTTGACAATAACAAAATAAAAAAGCTCCGCATGAGCTGGCAAAACGACTGATGAAGTGGCGATAAAGTTTTTTATTTTATTTATTTCATTCTTTATAAAAAATACTGACACCCGGCGCAAAGGAGCCGCTTCCGTGTGAAAAGTCGCCGCCGCCGAGTATACCCGTGCGTAAAATAAAATTGTCATTTCACATTAAAGTTTCATGAAGTAGCATTAAGATTTCATTCGAGAATAAGTATAAGAAATAAGTTCAAGTTTAAATTGAATATGCCTGCTTGGATTAAAAGTGGTTTCAAATTTGTTGTCAAATTGCAGAGATTTATTTATAAAATTTCCTATTTCATTAAATAAAATTCTTGTGTTGCCTTCGAGTGTACAGAGCTTTTATGTGGATCGCCATAAAATGCTGGGTCAGTCGCTTGCTAGCTTGCTACTTCCCGCCCTATCCAGCTCACTCCCTTGAGCTACAAAGCATAGCAACTATATATTTAATCTACTTACTAACTAACCATTAAGTATTCAAACCAGTCTCACAATTACTTGTTAAATGCTAGAAAAAATTGTAAGGGTGGCACGAACGTATTGTTATCTACAGAAAATTACTTTTCAAATATTTTTTTTCCAGTAATTTATATTTTCAAAAAAATTTAGGCGGTCCGGTTTTTGAACTTCCGCGATCCATACCTGGAACGCCTGGACCGCTTCAGTTGTCGACGTTGTTCTATATCAGTGTTTAAACCAATGGTTGTGGTAGACAGGCACACTGATCGACACGTTCATAATTTTATAATGGTTCCTTTTTTCCTTTCTAGGTACAGAACCCTAAAAATGTTATAAATGACCATCACTACTTAAGATGTATACACTCGAAACGATAACACCAAACTTTATCATTCACAATAAAGTTCGTGCCTTGAAAATATTTGTTGCCAATACTTATATAAATTTTCCAATAGATGGCTTTAGGATAGCGTTATATGTCGGTAAAATGCTAAAAAAATTCGTTTCAACCTTTCACTGAAATGAAAAGTATGGATAAAGAGATCGTCGTCAAAGGGAGAGCTTTATAACAGTCAAAAAGCGTAAAAATAATCTACATGTCAGTAAACTTTTCAACAAAATGAATTGAGCCGATCTTGAGTTCCAGCACAATGCAACAATGGAAGGACCAATTTAAAAATGAAATTATTCATAAAACAACTCATTTATTTTATTAATATTGCTTCACTGCTTCTAAAAGTTTATTGATCTATTTGTACCTGAGGAGCAAAGAATCTGTCTATACTAAAGTATAAACCGGAAAAGTTCGTTTGTTTGCGTTAATACCTAAAACCACATGTTCGATCTCAAAAATTGTTTTTAAATATACCACGGGGGTATAATTAAAATAAATCTTGACGGATGAAACCACGGGACGCGGTTAATTATTGAATAAATTGTTAAGATAGTCGATGGCCATAAATATATCGCCACCATTAAACTTATAAAATATTGTCTATTATCCCGACTTTTAGAAATATTCCGCTTTCTTGGCTTCGAAGAGATTGAAATTTTAGTAATTACACATATGTAAATAGGTTATTAAGTTAGTCTATTAATATTTTTTTTGAGACGTGTTGTCACTTCAATTAAAACAACCATGGAACTTAAATGCCCAACGTATCCTTATTAAAGCGATACTAATGCCCTCTGTTGGACCCGTTAAGGAATAACTTTCACGAATACATAGAAGAACGAACTCTAAAGAAAGTTTACTTCTAATCTTCGGAATATGCAGTACTACAATTTTTTTAATTTTAAAAATCTTTAAATTATAATATTTATATAAATTTTCCCTGACCATTGATATTGAATCAGCGTAAATTTATAAAAAATAAAGGAAACTATAATATACAATCTTCCCGAATTTTTGAGTAATGAAATAAATTTCTGCTAAATCAATGTCATATTAAATTTCGAAAAAGAATCCAGTGAAGACTTTCATTTATAGCTCACTTCAGAATTACAAAAACTAGTTTAAAGAATCAAATTAAACCTTCACTAAAATAATAGTTGGAATACTTATATCTTCTGTTCCACTTAAATATTCCTCACGAAGCTTGAAATTCAATTATTGACGATAGTTGGTAAGATGCACGGTTTAAAATACTAATGAATAGAAATGATTGAAACTATCAGAGCTATTATGCTGCAATTCAAATTAACATTTGAATTACTTTCGTCCGGAATTTAAGTATTTTTAAGATGTAATCATTATATCATAAAAATAAATTCGGATGAGACCTAGTAGGAACGTATTGAGAGTACAAACATATTAGAAGTCATAACAATATTCAGTAGCGTAACAATATTCATAGTACCACCTAGCCTAATATGGGCTTTGGTTTCAAATATTGAAGTTAAGATGCATTCATCATTTAACCGTAAACACATCTTATGCTCTACGAGATTGTATTTGTTTATCATCTTAATGACATATAATCCATTTCACTCGTGAATTTGTGTCCCTCTTCGAAAATAATTCTAACCGCATGAGAAGATTAAGTAAATATCAAAAGACGTAAATAGATCTATAATAAAAAAAAATATTTGTTTGCCCGATAGAAGACAGAATTTTTAACGTATAGCTTCAAATTGATGAGTGACAGCCATGTCTGAAACATGATTAGTAATAATTTTAAGAAGTTCCTCTACTAATAGCGCACTACGTTTATAGAAGTGTTTAGATACACAAATGAAATAGAAGATATATTAATTTCGTACTTATGTGAGGTTTTTCCGCTCGGCACGTTATTTTACAGCAGATGATTTGACGATGTCAAGAACAGCGGAAAATCCCGGGGCTATTGCACGGTTATAACTACTGCTTAAAAGGACTTGAATAATACACAAAGAATAGTTTCTTAAAACCGCAATTATTTGTGAGGTTTACGTATGAGTATTCAAGATCCATAAATAAAATCGTCTTTATTTATATCGATGGACACTTCATGGATACTTCATGTTATTATCCGATGGACACTTCATGTTAATTGAAAATATTTCGGTCTTTTAACAAACAGATATTGCCTTCATAAATAGATTTCATAAACATATTTTTGAGCTGATTTTTAGAAAATATAGCTTGGAAATAAAAAAAAACTTCCCAAAATTTATTCCAAATTAACATTTAAGTGCCAACTACTTTATAAGTTTGAACATAATTTAATATTTATTATTTAAGATTATTTCATGCAGAAAGTGAACAACACTTGTGCTCCCCCATTAGCATGACCTGCCACGTCTCGAAGTAATTTTTCAGTATTGTTTTTTGTATCGACATGAAAACGTCTTTAAAATTGATTCCGAGTGTGGGGAGACAATCGCGCACAAACGAGTGATAATTTCTGTCGAATTAATTTCAAATTTCAATAAATTTTATAATATTCATCTCGTTTTAAAAAAGATTAGCGAAAATTTGTACCCATAACTCTATTCAACAAATGTGGTTTGCAAACGAGTGAAAATAAAAAATTATTTAATTTCGATATACTTTACAGGTATGACATTTTCACGAAAATAAGTGTGGCAGTGTACTATATTACATTTCCTTTTTTTGTTTTTATTTATTATTTAGTATTATTTTTTATTGGTTGTATTATTTAAGGAATCTCACTATTTGTTTACATACTTACCGCGCGTTCAACTCGTTGACATATGTATAAGCTTAAATTGGACAATATTTTTTATAAAAAAGGCAGGAAAATCAACTACGTGCCTATAAAGCTATATTGTAAGGTTCCTTAGTTATCTATATCTCTTGAAATTATTGAAACAAGTTACCCAAAAATAATTTTCATTTTAAGTTATAATCATACGTTATTACCACAGAATTTTTTTAATTTTCCCTATCCACAGTTGAAATATTATAGGAAAGAAAGCACATTGCATGTGACTTTAAAGCTTATTATTTTTCAAACAGAATTTGAGGTGAAAAATGAGAAAAATTTCTTCATTTTATCCATTCTCATTAATACCGGTATGCTGCGTGAAGGGCAAATATCCTACCCCCTTATACATTTATGGGGAAGTAAATAGTTTTGTTTTTTACAGAACACGCTTCGAATAAACTCTATTTGATGTGCAAAATCACCAGCTATATTAATACACACGTTCTTTGTTACATCCTGCGCACGTCCAAACTGTGACCGATTGTACATTCAACCACACATACCTAACATGGATAGCCAATTTTATATAATTCGTTTATTTATTTTTTCTACTGTTATTTACAATTTATCTTTTGTCTCTAAACTTCATAATTTAAAAGGAACAGTGTTAACGTAGTCAACCTTAATAAATCGAAATAAATGTCACACGCACAGCGTTAATCGTAAGTAATATATGATCATCGGGAAAATTTATTAAATTACCGCCAAACACAAGCGCAAATTTACGTTCGTTCCTGATAAAATATCTGTAGAGGCGATAATCGATCTCGATAAGAAAGCCTGACGTCACAGCCAGTTTTATATATAAATCCTTTATTTATTACTTTTCTGTTGATTACGATTTCTTTCGTATCTAGAAGCTTCATAATTTAAAGAAAGTAGCAAGAGTCGGCCTTAACAAATCAAAATTAATGTCACACACACGGCGCCAATCACAAGTAATGTATGATCATCGGGAAAATTTATTAAATTACCGCCAAACACAAGCGCAAATTTATGATCGTTTCTGATGAAATATACGTAGAGGCGATAATCGATCTCGGCAAGAAAGCCTGACGTCATAGCCAGTTTTATATATAAATCGTTTATTTATTTCTTATCTGTTGATTACGATTCGTTTCGTATCTGGAAGCTTCATAATTTAAAGAAAGTAGCAAGAGTCGGCCTTAACAAATCGAAACAAATGTCACACACACGACGTCCATCACAAGTAATATATTACCATCTGAGAAACTTATGAGACTACTGCCAGACACAATGGCATATTTATAATCATTTGTGATAAAATATCTATAGTGGCTGCAATCAATCTCGACAAGAAAGCTCGTGACGTGTTTCGTGCTCATGGTCGCATAATAAGGTCACGGGGACGCGCCTTTCCCACCCTAAAACATACGGTGACCAGAAAATAGTGTTGTCTCCCATACATAAAAGTTGGAATTGTAATTGTTTGGAGCCATATTTAGTACATTTAAAATAAACAGATTTTTTAAAAGATATAAAATTAGTTGTATTTGTTAATATATTCTGAAACATTCTCTAAAATTCTCCCCACTTGTAACTAAAGTAAATATTCACCAAGCTCTTTTATTATTAGTTATCATATTTGCTAAGATTTTCTAGGCTTCTGCATATTTTAAATTGCGAATTTGTGTACTGTTTAAATCATCATCATATATATTAATACGCTAAGGTTAAGATGTTACACTCCCTTTTTATAAAAAACCTCACAACTAATCCACATAAATTATATATCATTTTATAGATAATTGCTTGCTCTACCGGCATCCACAACTAAAAAAATTATTATTGCTGTTTTTGCAAATTATTTAATTATTAAAATTATATACACAAAACAGCAATGCTGCCATCTAACGGCTCAACGTCAATATGATTGACGGTCGGTAAAATTTTTGTTTAATTTCAAATCCACTCACGTATAAATAAAGTGGCGCTTTAGCTCAATGCTTTTGATACTTGCGCCTCTATATGTCAATTTTAGTAAAATATTTGTTTGATCTGTCATCTGAGCTTCATAATGGAATAAATAATGCGAAGACTTCGCACGGGTCACGCTAGTCTATCATAATAACGTTTCAATAAATACAAATTATTTCAAAACTTTTATTTCGATTTATTTTTCTTCACATAAAACATGATCGTACTTTAATCACATCACGATCATTAAAAACCAAATAAGAATTATATAGGACATCTTTAATTTTATATAAACTTATTTTCTTTAAATTATGAAGCTTCCAGATACAAAAAAATCCAATAAAATTGGCTGGGCATAAAGTAAGTAACGAACAGGAGTTGTTCTTAAAAGATAAAACACATTGGAGTTAGAACAAGAAGGAAACCTAAATTGAGAATTATTGACTGCTTCCAAGTAGATTAAATGTAATGATTGAAAGACAATGGCACAGATCAGATCATCTTGGAATCAACCTATCGAATAGACCAGAGTTCATCGAAGGATATTAGGCTACTGATGAAAAATATGGATCATGAATGTTTGTAATTAGCGCAATCTATATCGACATTTCGCTTAGTTTGATGATATCAATAATCCTCGTACTTCATCGTACTCAGGATTTAGATTCCAACAATTATGCTAGCATAATGTCGAGTAGCATACCAAACAAAAGGTACAAAAGGTTGTTAAAAATAAAATGAAGAAGGTTAAATCCAAATCAACCAATCAAATCCAAATAAATGAAGGAGATTAAACGTAATTCATATAATTACTGTATGTACTTTGAAACCTTTAATAAATACCATCATTATTGGTTCCTTATTGCATTTAGATATGGCTGTTATCGATATTTACCTTGGTTTTTGAACGTGCTATGTACTACATTATAAATGTGAAGGGTCCCTCTTGAACGTGCGATGACTATATTATACATGTGAAAGGTCATTTCATTAATTATGAGATTAAGTTTTAGAAATGTACATACTAATAAAAAAATTACACCAAAGCAAGTTTCAAGATGTTAGTTATAACTTAGATTATATTCATCGTATTGAGATAAAAAAAATTAAATCTCTGATTTAAATTATTTTTGGATATATTCTTTATTTGAAGAATCCATTAAAAATTTATAAATGTCTTTATTATTGTTTCATTTCCCCACTAAGCAAATTAAAATTGCCATTCGAAATTTTAAAGTTTCATCCTCAAAATGATTTCTTTCATTTTATTTTTTTACTAAATAATACTACTTACATTTTAATACTTTTATAAAAACTTGTCTTTTTATTTAAAAATTCAATACCTCCGTAAGAAATAAATCCACAAACATTAATTGTTGACTTCTCTACTTTTATTATTTTCCTCGTAATGCTGCTTTTTATTTAGAAACTATGTAGCCAACGAGCGGATTAACGTTATAAACAATGTTCTTGTAACGATTTGGATATAAATATAAAGTAAATTTTGATGTCTCATTTGCGACTACCCTGTAGCGCGCGACGAGTGCGTGTATTATGTAAGGTGTAGCGCGCGCCGTCACGTATGACGTAAGCTCACGGGGACAATCGGCTGCGTTCCGGAACTTCGCTTACGCAAGACTGCGACGCTGCTAAAGATATCTCTTTACACGGTGGGCGACTATGAATTTGACCCAAATTTTGGCAACGTCAATATATTATCGATGATTGTTTTAAACATTTTGTTTAATAATAAACTGATGTTGCCAAAACTAGGTTTAAACCAGGATTAGATCTAAAATAGTCTTGGATAAAAATCAAAACGTATTGATTGTGTTGACTTATCTTACACTAGACGCGCTGCTGTTTCTTAAGAGTTGTGGTACTTTTTCAGTTGTGTCAAAAATGGAAAACTTACATGCGAAGCGCATCTGCTCATTCATAAGTTCTTAAAAACTACTGTATCGATAAAGTTACAATTGCGTTATTTAAACTATAAAATTTACAAGAAAAAGAAGTTTCTAAAATCGAGAAAAGAAAACTCCAATAATTTTTTTTTCAATTTTAAATTCGAAATGATTTTTCGATTTCAAGCAATGCGTTTAATATTCATTTTCGAAATATAGGCGAAGAAAGAAATTACGATAATACCAACAAAAAAATATGAATAGTTATTTTTTCTTTGGTTGCGAGATTAAATCGCTCCTAATTAATATCGATGAAACATTTGAATAAAAATTAAGGATATACATGGTTTGTAGTTAACTACAGGAAATCAATCGTCACAAAATTGTTTCAATTGTTTTCCAAAAGATATTATCTTTTCTCTAAAATTTGTCATATTTACTAAATTCAGACAATGAAGTAAAATTAGTGACAAAAAAATATTTTGATTTAATAAATGGAAGAGTGAAAAAATTAGCGCCGCGCGAAACGTTCGTCGGTATCGACAGCACACGCGTTGTGAGCTCGCGCGCCAAATCTAAACCCCACTCTCGCTGTACCCCGCCCCGCACTGCGCTCGCATCTCGGTTCTATTAATCATCCACTTCTTTATTCACAATTTTTTTTAAAATGACAAGGGGAAATGTGTTGTCGGTTTAAAATATTTTTTTTAAAAATAGTGATTAAAGTTTTCGTAGATAAGATAGGTTAACAGCTTATTTGCAACAAGTATAAAAATATTTGATTAATTCATGTCACAGTTTTCTAGTTAAACATAATGATTAACGATGTTTAACTGCAATATATTGAGTTTGAATATTTTTATTTAATGATTGAAATCAAGAGTAATATTTCATTTCAAAATTCGCCTATCAAAACGCGTGCTAATTATAACTTGCCAGACACATTTTAAAGATAAATATGAGAACAAAAATTAAATACTAATTCTGAAAATGAAAATGGTTTCTTTATTCCATAATAACATTCAAAATAATCAGTTGATATCCGTGCATCAGTTGATTGTTTTGAAGCGAAGACAATCAGCAAAACCTATCAAAATAGATCTGCTTTACCTTTTGAGGTATATGTATCGTATTTATTTTATGAGCTTCCTAGAAATAGGGTTTGAAATATATTTTATTTCAGACTAAAGTGTTTGTGCTTTAAAAGAAAAGCAGACTAACAGGAGTAGCAAATATTGTAAGAAAAATAGCAAAAAAACAACGAGAGTTGCATTTAATATTTGGGAAAAATATAAAATTTTCTATTAAGTTATTTATGGTAAAATCAATTTCTAATTGGAACTCAAAATGCTATAGTTTAAATATTCGAATTTTTATATCTTAACGCATTAAAACAAAAATTAGAGCCATACATTATTATCACTTTAAGCAGCAAAAACTGTTAATTTTAAAAAACGACAATTAAATTATGTGGAAATAAACAATTGTTTATATTGTTGTTTAATTTATTTATCGGTGTCTATCATGATTCTGACATGGATGTGACTCATAATCGACCAGTCAGTCTGAATTAATTAATTTAATTTCATTCACACAAATGTGTGTCATGGAAATACTCTATAAGTTTTGCTCTCTCTCTTTCTGTTTTGACCAGTACTTCAATGGTGATGGTTTCAGTCATTTTATTGCAGAAAAATTCCAAAACTGTATGCATATTTTTGAAACTTTATTTATTTATTTACTTTTATTCTTATTAATACATATGGCGGACTTATTGCTACATGAGCAATCCATTCCAGTCAACCATAACAATTGGTGTTGAAATTTAGTTGATAGAACTGTAAAAGATTTAACAATGAAAATTATTTATAGTACATTAGAGAGAAAAAAAAAATTTAAAAAATACAAAAGTATAAGTAATACAAACTACTGACATGATTTGGGATGGGAAAGACAGGAAAGGAAAAGGCCACGAAGGAAAAGGTTTCAAGAGAGGCAGGAGTTTTTCATTTGATATTTAAAAATATTTAGGGACGTGATTTACCCCGTGTCCAGGTGATTCTGAATTTTTACTGCTTGGACAGTGAAGGATTTTTCATAAGAGGTATGTTTAGGAATAAGTAGAGTGAGTGTACTTTCAGATCGTAGCCCAAGGCCGTGAGGCGACAAATCTTTCAGAAACATGATCATATTTTCTGAGACTAAAGACGTACCGGATGCATAAATTTTGAATATGTTCTAACTTGTACAAATATTATTCATTAAATTAGGATAGCGTACATCTCCATAATCAATTAGTGGTAATAGGAATGTTCGACAAAGGTAGATTTTCATTTTAATCGGTAGACAATTTTGAAGACGTTTTAACGAGTGTATCCTGTTGAAAACACAACGACTAATATCATTTACTTGGGGGCGCCAACTAAGATTTTGGTCGATCAGTGGGCCAAGAGTTTTAACAGTTGACGTATGTAGTATTATTGTACTATTTAGCATAAATTTCGGTAGGCAGAAATCAGTCTTTGACTACCAATTATGATAGCTTGAGACTTGCTTGGGTTAATCAAAATAACTTGCTTGGGTTACCCATTTCATGAGCCCATTGACCAACTGAAGCGAGATCTCGATTAAGGATGTCGATGGATTTTGATAAGGAATGAATGTCGGAATGCGCATAGAATTATAGGTCATCAGCATAGAGATGATAATTGCTGCAGATATTCTTAACAACACCATAAAAATATTGAGAAAAGGGGAGGAGACAGAACTCCACCCTGAGGTACACCAGCTGTAAGATCAGTCCACTCAGAATACGTATCTGACGACTTAACACATTGCCTGCGTCCATGAAGATAAGAACTGAACCACTCAAGTGAATGTTGGGATATATTAAGATATTTCAAGCGGGTAAGAAGAATATCGAAGTCAACAGAATTGAACGCACTTCTGAAATCGAGAAGCACCAGGATAGTAACTTGTGTATTATCCATAGCCAAGCGTATATCACCAGTAACCTTAACAAGGGCAGTTGAGGTACTGTGACCAGTTTAAAGCCAGATTAAAATGGATTTAGTGACTTATGAGGATTGAATAAAGCAACGAGTTGACTATGAAAAATACGTTCAAAGACTTTAGATCGAAGCGGTAGAATAGATATGAGCTGAAAATCCTTGGGTTGCGTAAGTAATAACATTTAAGGTACGGGCACAATGTAGGCTTTTTTCCATTCCAAAGGAAAAACAGCAGTTGCCAAAGAGGTATTAAAAATATCAGCGATGACCGGAGCCACGATATCTATTATGGGTTTAAGAGCATTAATATTAAGCCATCAATTCCCATGGATTTATATTTTATCGTAAGAAGATTAGCTTTAATTTCGAACTCACAGGTACCCTTTATCGTAAATTGATGTTCACTAAAAACAGATGAAGTCGAGATACCTTTCATAATTGCAGACTTAACAGTTGTTTATATGTTATCAGCTTTTATTTTAATATCCATTTATATTTGTGAAAAAACCTTCGTTAATTTGTCATTCTTTTAATTGAATTTCAGAGATGCAAATAACATCAACGGCTTAGCAAGATTCTTGCTTAATAAATGTTTTTTGTCTCTGCGTTGTTCAAAACATATCAATCTATACCACATGGATAATGTATGATAAAGGCGAAGCAATGTATACTTTCGAAATATGCATTAAATATAATATTTTTTGTCACTGAAATATGAGGTCGTTTTCAGAGTAACAATCAAAACTTTAATCAAAGTGTAATCTTATGCCATATTATTTCGGCATTTCTGTAATCTATATTTGTTTCCATTCGCACGTATTTGTAAATCTGAGGGTATACCTAGAATTTGTCAATTTGAAGGTTAATAAACGCTTAACTTAAGAGGCTGTCTCAATAAGTTGTTTTTTTATTGAAAGTTGTATCTTCATGTTACGTTTTTCGTTTAAAGTTTCAAATCTACATATTTTCTTTTCTACCATTTGATTTGATTACCCCTTTGGCAAGAAAATCTTTTTTGTGAGATTTTTCTCTTTGTTTCTATTTAAAATAAAAAATCGTGTAAAAGCGATGAGTATGAGTAATCGTGGAAAAGCGAAACAAAAATTTCAAATTGTTTTGAAGCGGAGCGCCATTCGTGCCTGATGACATGTACAACTGTTGTCTTGTTTTTTTTGGTGTGCTGTACTGTGTGTCGTCCACGTTGTGCGATTAATGTCTTTAGAGCGGAAATGGTCTTTAGAATATCTAATGTGCGAAAATGGTCTTTAGAATATCTAGTTTTCGAACAAGTGCAGTTTAAAAATAATGTGAATTGCGCTTTTTTTGTTTTATTAAATGAAAAAATGCCCATTAAAAACGACATATTTAACAAAGGCATTGGTCGTTCACAACTGTTTTATTATAAAAAATACTTCGACTAAATTGTCATTTTTAGTGACACTAAACACTGAATATGCAAATGCAAACATGAATTTACATAAAAAAGAAACGAAAAAAGAAGAAAATCAAAAAATTTGCATAAGAGAAAACAATTGGGTAAAGAGAGGTTACAAATTGATGTTTGATAGACATTTCTTCATAGAAAGAACACCTATAAAAATTAATAACTTCATAGAAAGAACAATAAATAAATGTTTTTTTAATTATCAAGAGCGACTAATATTTTTGTTAAAAACATTATCTTCAATGTATGTCCTTTCACTTAATAAAAAACAGCAGTGAAATTTCTGCATTCATTCTCCAGTTTTAAATTAATAAAAACAAATGAATTTTTATTAACCGAATTCATAGAAGGATGTTCCTTGTTTATTATGTATGGTAAATTGCGGGGTAAATTCGTAACTTTTTCAAGAAGTACTGAATCGATTTTGGTGATATTTTTACCACTATAACCTCCATATTTAAGGGAAAGTTTAGATGTACAAGACCTCAAAGTATCACTTTTACATTAATATTTATAGTTCAAGTATCGGTTAAGGGTGTTCTAAATGATGAAATTGTGATATATATGGATGCTTTTTACACGAGCGTATCGCCTTGTAAAAGACATCAACCAGTAACAAGGAATGAACAGTACAACGATCACATTTACATTTACCTACCAATTAATAAGTCGTGAATTATATACCCATATCGCTTCCTAAAAGACATCAACCAGTAACAACGAATGAATAGTACAACGATCATATTTACATTTACCTACCAATTACTAAGTCGTGAACTATATACCCATATCGCTTTGTAAAAGGTATCAACCAGTAACAAGGAATGAATACTACAACGATCACATTTACATTTACCCACCAATTACTAAATCGCGAATTATATACCCATATCGCTTTGTAAAAGACATCAATCAGTAACAAGGAATGAATAATACAACGATCACATTTACATTTTCTATACCAATTACTAAATCGTGAATTATATACCCATGTCGCTTTGTAAAAGACATCAACGGGTAATGAAGAATGATGAGTACATTGAATATATTTTCATTTCTCAATTACTGAAACCTGATCTCGTTATCTAAATATAGTGTGAAATGTTCGTTTTGTAATGTTTTTATTTTATTTAAAACATTTAAATTAAGGCTACAGGATTAGTAAATAAGCCCACGGAGTAAGATAAGAGCACGGCGTTTTATGTGTATAAACGACAGACAATTTTTTTCCATAAAAATATAAATTTAAAGAGTAACGTGCTAGCGGCCTTGGTTCAGAAATTTTGGCCATATTTCAAGCAATTTCATAGCTCCACTCTCAAAAAGATTGAACTTTGCCATACAAAAACCTTTGAAAATAACGAGGCAAGTGAAACGTGAACTAATGAATAAAGTGCATACTGTAAAACGCCTGTAAAGACGTACGCAATAGGTAATAAAGCACAAAGAACAATGTCTATTTTTTTAATTACAATATATTAAACTCTTCAAATAACGGATAACTAGAAAAATAAAATTCGATGTACCGGTTAACGTAAAATAAACATTGTCTTATTCCATTAGAATGCCTAGAAAAAAGTGATAATAGATGGCGCCATGGAAAATAATACAAGGCGCTATCGCCTATGGTCTATAACTTTAATAAATGAAACGTTTGAAAAAAAAATAAGTAGCGCTATTTACGCGATCATCTTCTTTTTTTAGGCTTAAAGAAGTGAATGGTTAAAAAAACGATTTCCAAAATTACCCAACCGCAACCACACTAGTGATTTGTTTATAATTAAAGGTTTTTTCTTTAAATTAATGTCATTTTTAATTTCATTACGTATGATCGTTTAGTTTCTTTATTTTTATTGTATCTATATCTACACACACACACACACACATATATATATATATATATAATATATATATATATATATATATATATATAATATGTGTGTGTGTGTGTAGATATAAAATACATACATATTTTTTCTTAATCTAGTTTTCTAATAACTGTTAATGGATTCTTCGATTTTATATCAAAATATGACGCGGATAAATATTCACGGAAACGTTTATTTTTTATTGAATTTACATCACGCGCAATATCCGGCTTCTATTCGAGACGGTATGATGGTAAAAATAGAAAAAAACGGCTCATTTATTGTAACAGTCCACCATTATACATAAATATATATATATATATATATATGTATATATATACTTATATATATATATATATATATATAAACTTTTAACATTTATAATAGCTAACGAAAACCAGGTCCTTAATTAATGTCAGAGAAGATATAAGTAAGATGGCAATTCACCGCGGATTAAAAGTGCCAGTTCAATTTTTCTATTCAAAAACTACTTATTTTTTAATTGTAGCTTTGTTTGTGTACCTAACAATAAAAATACATATGAAATCACTAATCTATAACAATAACAATAAAAATCTAGTACAATCAAACTAGCATAAATTACTTCTGAATATAAAGTAAAAAAAATAAAAACAACTTCTTTTTTTATTATATATTTGAGTTTATGGAGAATGATGAAGATAACGTCTATAAAAAAAATAATAATAAAATAGTAATAAAAAAAAAATAGTTTTTCACATTTTAAATCGTTATTAGTTTATTAGGTAATTCAAATGTTTAGTATATAATGATATCTTTCTATGATATTATTAATTTATTCGTTTGTTCTCACCCCCCTAAAAATAAATATTATTGATTGAGTAAAGGGAAGTGATGAAAAGATTACTGATTCAGTAAAATTTTAAAGGCAAAAATTGGTTTCTTTATCTAATTTCAATTGATTTAAAACTAAGTAAACAGAAAAAGTTGGGCCACAAACTTAGTAATAGATAATCATATACTCATAATAAGCCATCCTCAACCATTTTGGCGTAAGTCTCCTTCAATCTGCACCACTCGGTTCTATTTTGGGCTGTCTGGATCCAGTTTGTTCCCATCACTTTCATTATGTCACCCTTCCATCTCATTTGCGGCCACCCAACTTATCTTTTTCACTCCCAGGATCTCTACTCCAAAAGAATTTTGCTCCATGAATCGGACTTGCGAGCAATGTGACCAGCCTACAGCCACTAAGTTTCACCAGACTCTTGATAATGTCAGCAACTTTGCTTTGTCTCCGAAACCACTTATTTGCTTTGCGATCTTTAAGGAGATTCCTACCTTTCTTTCCATGGCTATTTGAGCAACAATAAGTTTTTGCAGGATCGCTTTTGGTGTTACCCACGTTTCGACTCCATAAGTGAGAACTGGTAGAACACACTGACTAAATTTGGGTGCTTTTAGGTGGTTCTTTATGTCCATTTCAACTTTTACTCGAGTTTGAAGAAGGCTGCCTAGAAATAGATAATATACAACAATTATAAGAGTAAATTTCTTTTAATTTTCAAGCGACCGTTTCAGCTATATGTCTCGTTATTAAACATCTTAAGACATCGTAACGCGCAGATCATATACTAAATTTCCGTAACGTCAGCAAAATGAAACCGGCAAATGTCCATTTAGTGGTGTAACAAGTTCAAAGATGACACTATTTCATAGATTAAATGAAAAAAGTAAGCCCGTTTTATATTTATTTCAATCGTCAGTTTTTATTTTTCAAATGTTTGCTTTTTCTTGGTTATCAATGGGTGAATTATTTTTTTTAACGTTTAAAACTACGAGCTTTTTTAAAAAATAATATTCTATTTCTGTAACGCCAGGCCCGCTTTCATCGGTTTTATTTTTTAACAAACTTTTTTGGAAAAAATCGATCATTTATTTTCCAAGTACACTAAGTAAAATATATATCTAATAAAACAGTAGAGATTAAAATGTATATAGATTAAAGATAATAAAAACTGAAAAAATATAAGTAGTCAATTAGACAAATTGGGCATTTTTGGTTTTTTCATTCATTTTTGACACTGTATGCTAGAGCAACAGCTTATGTTAATTTTTATGATTGTTAAGTTGGACTAAATCGATTTCCACTATTTTATAGCTTAATTGTTTTTTATTTAATTTTCGTTAGAAAATTTACCAAACCGGAAATTGAAAGGCATATTTTTAAAAATTTACATTTACTGTTATGATAGCATTACTTAACATCAACTCTGTCTCCCCACAATAATGTGTAATGTCACGTAAAATTTCCGGAAAAATCTGAATGAAACTCCTGCTTCGTAGTATTGCATTATAGTTAATTCTCTAAAAACAAAAGATAAATTAAAAATATGTGATACAAAGCAGATTATTTAAACAAATAGGCTATATTTGTAGCCAGGAATAACAAAGAAAATACAAACTGGATGTGCATGGACAATGGCAATTTATTAGTTTCACTTTTTGACGGTGAGGGTGCACTATAGCTTGACAGACAAAATATCTAGTCATACTTGATAGTGCGGTGAAGGCAATCTGCCAATGACAGTTTGATTGCCACGACATCAACTATCACGCCATCTATCACCTTCAATTCATACCTTACGGTAAACAACTTTTTATAAAATTGACAATAACTGATAATCTTTATATTTTTACTGTACGATTAATAATTCCAAAATACCAACTATATATTATCATATTCAATTCAATTTTTACGCAAACGAAGTCGCTGGTAATATCTCATAGGAAAGAATAAAATGTCGTCCTGCTATCAGTTACTGTCTACTGAAAAAAAAATCATTGCAAAAAAACTAGTAGATAATATCATATAAATAAAACAAATATGAAAATGACACTAAAATTTTATTCAAATGTTTAATACTACTTATAATACCAATCGTTGCATATCGCTAACACGGTGTATTACGCGGTAGTAACTATAAAAGCACATAGTGTGACATTTAACCGCTGCAAGGTTTTACGTATTAAAAAGATTTTTTATATAATAATATTATATCCTGACGCATCGCGCGAGCATATAGCAAAAAAACTATTGTAATCATATCAACCGAAACTATTTGTTTTGTTGGCCCGCATTCCTCTGTATACGATATCAAAATAGTTGGCAACGAAAAATATAAAAATAATTGGCCTATCACGATAGACCGGCTACACATCATACGTAACTATAAGATATTATGACAACCATCTTAATCACGATTGTAAACATCGGGCTACTCCACACCATATCCGCTAGTTTAATGTAAATAACGTACTCGTGATGCGAATAATTCTCAATTATTTTGACAGCACGGCAGCAGTGGCCGAACGAGGTCCGGTTGCGCGCGTGCGATCCTCTTCCCGCCAAAACTCGCGTCTGTCAGTGTCAAACGAGCGCCCGGCGGCTGAGGACGGCCATTTTGTGTTTCGAGTGTTATTGTTGTTATTTATTACCAGTCGTTGATAACTATGTTTCACGTGACCGTTTATTAAAACTATTAAATTGCATAGTTTATAACGTTTATTAATTATTATTTTATGTCAACATTTATAGCAGACAGTGGTAAGTTTTATTATTTTGTTTTATTCGATTGATAATTGAATTTCCCTTGTTATGTTCATCGCACGTTAACAAACATAATTTAAATAATTATTAAATTGTTACATGAAATTAAAATTAATAGGTCAATATTTTATTACGTAAAGTTAAATGTTTACATTAAGATTTAAATTATCTAGTGTTTTGTTTTGATTTACATGTAAATATTTATTTTAACTTAATATTAAAAGAGAAAAGAATAATGTCGGATTAAATGTTTTAGTTTGAAAATAATATATTACATTTATTAAATTTTTTGATAATTTGTAAAAGGAATAATGATTTTCGTAATTGAAGATTTAGTATTCCCAATATCAAATTTAGAAGATTTAATTAATTAGTATTACTAATAATAATAATACCTGAAAAATTACTCAAAATACGATCGTTTTCAATTTCTGCACCTGTACGTTGGTTTTAAAGTAATATTATTTTTAATGCTACGTTTAAAATATGAATTGTCATTATTTAATTTTAATTATAAATGCGAAACGTAATTATGGCAATTCGTATTTTTTATTCCATTTCGAATAAATAACATTTCTATGGACTATTTGATTGATTTTAGTTTTAGATTACCTAATAGAGCTTATAAGCAAATAAAAATAGAATCCATTGAAATATTGTCTATATATTTAATTTTATTTTTCGATAATCTTGTGAAAATGTCATCTTTCACGTTTTATTCGCAAATATAGTGATACAAAACCTCTTTCGTTAATATTAAACACCATGTTAACCGTTGTAGAGACTGTAAAATTAACATTTGAGCGACACAGGGGAAGTATCGTTAGAAATGCGAGTAAAGTTTGTCTAAAAAGTTATTTCTCTTTTGACTCTATACTTTTAAAATATTTTGTAAGAATTGTTCATTACATAAAAGGTACGTTATATTTCGCAATATAAATTAGATCATCTAATACTCTAGATTTTTTGTAGACTAATAAAGCGTGAATGCAATAACCAGAAAATGATATCAGTAGAAAATTATGTATACAAAAAAAATTACGTTCATTAAACATTTCTAATTTACCTCTTGTTTAAACAAAATTGGTTACGTCAAATCGTGTCGCTTCAACTTCATGATGAAGCATCGTCATGTTCCAATTCAGAGGGCATTTCCCAACACATGATAATTTTTCATTTGTTTTTTTTTTAATTTCAACGATATTACATAGAAGAGTTCAATTACTAAGTCGTCAACTATTTCTTCCTCTCAGAATGTATGGTTCTTTGACTCTGTAGGCATCCCGACTTGTACAGTGGACCCTCATTATAAAATTACCTTCGTGCAAGGGAGCGTATATCGGGCAAAAAAATAATGACTCAAAACAAAAAACGATCGCAGGGTTTAGAATAAATGTGTGTGTGGAATATAAACCATTTATACCTTGAAAAATTCAGTAAGGGTTATGCAATGATGTTTTATTTAATAAACACATTATAATAGTATAAAATTAATAAAAGTTTGACCCCAAATAATGCCTTGCACAAAGTACGATGTAAAAGATAGAGACTCCACGAAATCACATATACAAAATCAAAAAACAAATGGATGAATTAAGAAAAGACGATAAACAGTTCAGTTTGTCAATGTTAGAGAAATCTTTTAATAATATACAAAATAAATAACAAGAATTTTGCTTATGTTAATGTGTTTGTCTATTTTACTTATTTTTTTGGGCACGACAATCTCGTACATTATTAAATTGATTAAATCCGATCAAATTTCCATACGGTTAATGCATGAGGGTACTTTTGAAAAAAGTTAGTTTGAGAAAAACATATGATTTTAGCATAACTTATTAGTTACTGTTTATTAGTTTGAGAAAATGTCAGATTTGAGCAGCGTTTAAGAAAAGCGACTTTTTCAACAGATGTTGTTGAAAAGAAAATAATAGACGATCATTTAAAATAAATTTTACTCATAGCGTACGTTTTAAAGATTCTAAAGAGATTTATAAAATATCTAAAAACTATTAAAGTTACTTGCTTAGAGGCCTTGACTTTATTGAAGCTTTTTGACATTGATTGTCCAAATTTGAAGAGTTTAATATTAGAATAATAATTTTGGAGATGCTATCGGACAAAACAAAGACAAGATTCTTTCTATGCTCAATGAGATATATTTTGAAAGACGTTATATGAATTAAAAGTAGAATGAAAATATTATGAATGTTGCTAATCTAAATTTCAATGTATATTAGTATTTTGAACTTTGAAATTTTGAATGCATTTCGATGTACAGAAAATAAAACTAACGTTAATAACTTAAATTTCAATATGTATTAGTCTTTTAAATTTCGAAATTTTAGATGCATTTCGATGTTTAAAAAATAAAAATAATGTTACTAATCTATATTTCAGTGTACATTAGTCATTTGAACTTCCAAATTATGAATACATTTCGATGTTAAAAAAATAAAACTAACGTTACTAATTTATATTTCAATATGTATTAGTATTTTGAATTTCTTAATTTTAGATGCCTTTCGATTTTTAAAAAATAAAAATAATGTTACTAATCTAAATTTCAATGTAAATTAGTCATTTGAACTTCCAAATTATGAATACATTTCGATGTTCAAAAAATAAAACTAACGTTACTAATTTAAATTTCAATATGTATTAGTATTTTTAATTTCGTAATTTTAGATGCCTTTCTATTTTTAAAAAATAAAAATAATGTTACTAATCTAAATTTCAATGTAAATTAGTCATTTGAACTTCCAAATTATGAATACATTTCGATGTTCAAAAAATAAAACTAACGTTACTAATTTAAATTTCAATATGTATTAGTATTTTTAATTTCGTAATTTTAGATGCCTTTCTATTTTTAAAAAATAAAAATAATGTTACTAATCTAAATTTCAATGTAAATTAGTCATTTGAACTTTCAAATTATGAATACATTTCGATGTTCAAAAAATAAAACTAACGTTACTAATTTAAATTTCAATATGTATTAGTATTTTGAATTTCGTAATTTTAGATGCCTTTCTATTTTTAAAAAATAAAAATAATGTTACTAATCTAAATTTCAATGTAAATTAGTCATTTGAACTTCCAAATTATGAATACATTTCGATGTTCAAAAAATAAAAGTAACGTTACTAATTTAAATTTCAGTGTGTATTAGCCTTTTGAATTTCGAAATTCTAGATGCATTTCGATATTCCAAAAATAAAAACAACGTTACTATGCGAAGTTTAAATCCACATTTGTCACATTCCAAGTAACGTTCTTACGTATTTGATACAAATACGTAAGAACATTACTTATTTGTATGAAATACGTAAGAACGTACGTCACGAATTTTTATCCAACTTTACCATGCGTATAACATACAACGTTTACGTAAAATTTCTCTTAATTTTGCTAAAAAGTCTTACGTAAAGTGGAACACAAAATATTAAAATTAATTCTAAATAAAAATCCAATATTTTCGATCAACTATTCTTTCTATAGTATAAATTGTATTAAAAACTGACGAATCAAACCACCAAGTGATCTATTTAAAATGAATTTAAGAAAGGAATCTCAAGACGAACTTTTGTATATTGCATTTATTTGAACTTTTGTACATAGTCTCCGGATGATTCAAGATGATTAACAAGAAATTAAAATTGAAAGTACGTGGCGCCATTAGCATTACATAATTTCGATTTTTTGTTTTAATACTTATATCCACTAAAATGTTAACGAAGCTCTTTATGTGTGATTCTTTGGGAAGATAAATGTTTGCGATATTCTTATTTTATTTTACAGCAGGGAGGAAGGGATCTAAAATCTATAAAATTATCCTTACGCAATACTTAAAGCTCCCTTTGATGAAAAAAAATTACTATCATACGTAATAACTCGTTAAATATTCATCCAATTGTACTATAGTTTATGGTTAGGCAAAGTAGATTTTAATTAAAAATGATTATTATTTCGGCATTGCTTTCTTAAAAATAAATAGGCGTGTTGTGGTATCACATGTCTATGAAAACAGTTTGAAAAATATGAAGTGATGGCAAATGTGAATATTTCCCAGAAATTATGCTTAGATAGGAAAATAGTCGTATTTTCCTCTATTTTCGAGGATATTCCTTAGAGACAAGAATACTTTATAGTAAACATAATTTTAAACATATGTTGGCGCCAAGATTTATCCTGGTACCTAAGGCAAGCGGAAAATTTAATTATTGTCTATGCGTCAATGTAGATCCCGCCGAGATGAAATATTTTTTCGCTTTTACAAAATATCTACTTTGAAAAAATGTACCTCCACCACCAACAAGTAGATTCCCTAACGGGCGTGTTGCAGAATTAATGCATGTATGTAATTGAAGTTCGTAACACTATTGTTTTGTACAATAGGTAGTGTTAGCTCCATCTACATGTCTTTTTGAAACCCTTAAAACATTGCTCGCTTTCGTGATAAGATCTAATAGTACTTTTTGTTGCTCTGGAGGCTGTAGCAAAATTCTTACAGGAAATCAGTTTTTTAAGAAGTATCTTTTTAGATGGAAACCATAAAACATTGACCTCTTTCGTGATAAGATCTAATAGTACTTTTTGTTGCTTTGGGGATTGTGGCAAAATTCTTACAGGAAATCAGCTTTTTAAGAAGTATCTGTTAATTTTACCATACGTTATTTCCCAAACGGGTAATAGGAAAATCTGCTAGTTGCCAATATAGATGCTTTATCAGTATCTCGTCGGAAAACAGACGGGGAAGCTGTTTATTAAAGATGCCCTTTTTCAGATTCATCATTAACAGACATAGTTGAAATATTGCTTTGTCACCTAATCATAATTTCAATATAAATGATTTATCAGTATCTCGTCGCAGAACAGACGGGGAAGCTGTTTATTAAAGATGCCCTTTTTCAGATTCATCATTAACAGACATAGTTGAAATATTGCTTTGTCACCTAATCATAATTTCAATATAAATGATTTATCAGTATCTCGTCGCAGAACAGACGGGGAAGCTGTTTATTAAAGATGCCCTTTTTCAGATTCATCATTAACAGACATAGTTGAAATATTGCTTTGTCACCTAATCGTAATTTCAATATAAATGATTTATCATTATCTCGTCGCAGAACAGACGGGGAAGCTGTTTATTAAAGATGCCCTTTTTCAGATTCATCATTAACAGACATAGTTGAAATATTGCTTTGTCACCTAATCGTAATTTCAATATAAATGATTTATCATTATCTCGTCGCAGAACAGACGGGGAAGCTGTTTATTAAAGATGCCCTTTTTCAGATTCATCATTAACAGACATAGATGAAATATTGCTTTGTCACCTAATCGTAATTTCAATATAAATTATTTATCAGTATCTCGTCGGCGAATAAACGGAGAGGCCGGTTATTCAAGATACCGTTCTTCAGCCCCATCATCTAAGAGTCATAGATGAAATACTGTTTTGTCACCTAAGAATAATATAATTTTGAACCATTGGTGATGCAAAAATTTTTATTATACGATCTTTCACTAAGGACGAGGCGGATGAATGTATGAAGAAATATCAGGGAACATTTAATATTAATCAAACAAAGGTTACGGAATTATCCTTTTTAGGGTTCTGTACAATACAATGAAAAGACGGGACTCTCATAAGATTACTTCATTGTATCTTTATTTGTCTACGTGTCAATATCATGTAGATTCATACCTCCATGGTCAAGACCTTTTTCTCAGGAACTGCCAGAGGTATAAGTTGAAACTACTATTAAATGCTGAAAAAATGGTAGATGCCATTTTATTTAATTTTAGGAAATTCTGTTTTTGAAATTATACATTCTAAAATTAAAATGAATTTTTGGTAATATTATAATTTTTATTTTGCTCTAAAATATATCTTTAATAAACTTTAATTTGGAGTTGTTATTGGTAAAATAGTGTCACATAACTATTATGTAAATAATACGGCAATTATACCAATGTTACGTTAACTTCAAAAAAATAATGTCCATCCGTCACTCATATCTTGTAGGAAATTTTAAAAAATAACGTAAACTAACAGGTTTAAAGTAGCTAATTGATATATAATATTTCGTAACATTATTTTAATATCGACCATTCGACGATATCATAACAAAACTAAAATAAAGTAGGAATTTATTTTCAAGATAAAAATACTAACGTTTCCGTAGACTTGATCTACATACTTGGCGCATCATGATAAAATTATACCTTTTCTCAGAATTTTCACGCAAATTACCATAAATACTATGATGCACAAGGTGTAACAGAATGGTGTAGTAATACTTCTGGGGGTTAATACGCTGATAACGCTGAATAACTTTCTCCAAAACAAATGTCAAAATATGAACAAAAAGTTACAACATGCCGTTCAAAATGGCTGGTACGGTTTGCGTATTCGTATGAGGTATCGAATGATAAGGGTTCTTTAAGAAAATTGTTTAATTTCATCAATACATCCATACCAAAAGGTATTGTTGTACCCTTCTGTTATACCCTGTGTATATTAGTCTACATGTATCATTTCATTAGACTACGCGACGAAATATCTAAGATCCATGTGGGGGAAGTCCCGAGTATGGCAAGTCTTAAATAACTTGTTAAATTATCGGTCAATAGATATAATAATCTCCGGAAAATCATTTTGGAAGACGCGTACTAAGAGCGAGTAAAAACGCGTAATGAGAGCGCTTCAATACAAACTTTTCATATCCGCTTTTCCACGAATGTTGCCATTGTTGAGTTAGGTTTCGTAAAACATTGACAAAACTGTAAACGGTAATAAATATTACTGTCCTTTTCTTATTTGATCTTGTTACTTTGAACCTTTCGCTTTTTCAATAATATTAACGAAGTAATGACCATGATAGCCATGACCATTACTTCGTTACCTAAAGAATAAAAATTAAACCATTTGTAGCAGATTTTCTCATATTCTCTCGACATGTTACGGATAAAGAAATCTCCAGACATCACTCATGGCAAATAAAATATAAAAAATATTTAAAAAAATACTTTAAAAATAACGCTTTTCCCTCATCTTGGGGCGTTCGCAAAATTGGGTTTATCATTCATCAAACCTTTTAACTTGGTACTCATATAAAGGAATTTGCGAAAAAAGATAATCCGCGATCTTGGGGCATCCGCCATATTGGGTTTAGAACTATATTGAATTATAGTCACCTGGCTTGCACACATGTCTATTACACTAACTCTAGTTTAATTATAGATAGCTGAAATGTTGATAGCAAGATTACGTGTGTATATATGGGAATTTTTGTTTTATGATATCCAGATGATTTTTATTTTATTCTATGAAAAATTATCGAGTGGTCGATATTAAATTAATGCTTGTAAATAGTATATAACAATTAGTTACCTTAAATGTATTGGTTCGCATGTATTATAGTTTCCATTTTTGGCTAGTTGGATATAACTCTCTATAAGCAAGAAGAGAGCTGCATCTATCCCTGTTTTTATTTAAAATGTTAATAGGTAATATTTATAATACGTATATGCTATGCGCGAACCGACTTCCAACTTCCGTTTGCATTTTCCACGCGCTTAATTTGCTTAATTCGATTTTGGATACATTTCCCCCATCTCGACCCATTTTCCTAAATCAAGTTCGTTTAAATATTTGGGAAAATTTCGATCAGCACATAATTTTTAACACATCAAATTTATGTATGTATTCACCATGGAGTTTTCAAAAAAAATTTCTTCGCGATCTTCTTCACATTGATGGGTTAGAACGTTGAGAACGTTGATGACTTTAAACGTTCACAATGATGACTTTCTTCACATTGATGACTTTGAATGTTCACATTGATGACTTCGAACGAACGAAAAGGAAGTAAAACGAAAATTAAGTAGAGCAGACATGATTATCAATCATAATCATTATTGTTAACTTCATCATTTTAAACGTAATACCTTGTAAGACGACATTAAAAAAGGAAATCTAAACATTTTCAAATAATAACGAAACACCGTATAATTTCTGACAATATCGGTGTTCGGTCATGTCTGATGTCCTAATTATGGATATCTGGTTATGTCTGATGTCATGAAAAATAATTATTGAACGTAAGTTTTGTTATATATAAATATAGTCCATTTATAAGTTTGTACTTAGAATTGTTCAAAAATATTATAGCGAGCTTTCTAAAGCTCGCAGTGCAATTTGGCTCTTATAACTTAACCTCGATATCATTACCTCGAATACAGAGATATGTGATATCTAGATCACGCGGAACAGCCACCAGGCACGCCTTCAAAATTTGTGTTCATTACATGTTCGACCTCAGAAAGTACAGCCACATTCCTCAGTTTAGGTCGACTCAATTACGTGGAGATTCGTGACCGTTACAATCTTCACACTCAATCGCCATTATAACATAACGTAACCTTCTTTATTTCGTTTCCCGATTTAGATCTTCATGCCCAAAATGGACAGTAGCTGTAAATTACATAAAATTCAGAGGTATAAAACATTTTGGAAAATATTACATATTCCGATACATCGAATATGTAATATTTTCCAAAATAAATGTCGATATACGCTATTCATTACACGTGATTTATTTTAATAACGTGTTGATCTGAAATATCGACAATAAATCAATTTCAATTTGACATATACGATATTCGATAGTCTTTCTAGCGTAACCCTTCAGCGAGGCAACAGTAAACAAGACAGAATATTGCAGATATGTAATAAATATAATTATACGTATTCAGGATATTTGGCGTAAGGATGGTAAAAAAGAATTGACATTTTATTTTCAAATAAGTTTTAATACCAGTTTGCAATGTAGAATACATGTTTAGGGCATTGTTTTTTTTTTATAATAGTTAAGCTTTTGCTCTTATTGGCTGTATATTATCGATGATTATTTTTGATGATTGATCTATATACTATTTATTTAAAAAAAATGACATTACAAAAAAATTTATGTCAATGTTCGGCATTACGAAATTTATATGCAGTTTGGCGTTATAGTTATAAGACTTAAATGTGTATATCGATACAAAAATACAATCCAATTTTTTTAATCATAGATACCAAATATATCCATATTATGTTATTAACGTGGCTAAAAGAAAAAGGTTTATAATATCTGAACTCTCATTTTGTTTTGTTTACAAACATTGTTTTGGAATGGAATGAAGTATATTTATTTACAGGTAAGGAATAAATAAAACTATCATCATTATTATGAGTCTGTACCTAAGCTATATACTCACCAAATTTCCTCCTTTTTCTAGTAGTTGTGATAAACGAGTCATGCAATTTAACAAAAGGACAGTCATGACTTAGTCTATCCTTACATTATATTAAGCCATGAATACATAATGCTTAGTAATGAATTAAATAATTAAAAATCACTTTATCCTCATTGCTATCCTGGTTAACATCTTTACAAAATTTTCGCAATAACTTCTCAGAAGCCTATTTTACCTCAATATAGCATATCTATCTGACATTTCCTTCCGCTCTTTTCCTTCATTCCTCTTACAGGCCCCGGTATATTCCGCACTTAGCATCTCCATTCGCAATTAAATGAAACTATGTGATGTAGTATTATTTCTACTTTCTTTAAGTTCTTTACCACGACCTAGGTTTCGTTGTATTATAACATCTTCAGGTGGACTGTTAGCAAAGATTAACTCTTAGAAACATCCAACAGCATTTATATGTTTGAACAAACACAATGGCGGAAGCCGAGTTTGTGTGGGTTTTCCTACTACTTATGTTAGTAAGTTTATTGTAGGGGAGCGGTGTAGGTTTTATTATACTTTCGAGAGTTATACGATATACAAGTATTTGGTTTTAGAGTATTCTTTACATATTAGTGAGGGTAATAAATTCAAAGTCAGTTTTACAAAAAATGCGCTTCGGTAAACGTTCATATTATTTAACCTCGAATTCATTATCTAGTGAGATACGCGATATCTATATGCGATATCTATCTCACAAAGCAGCCACTAGGAAAACCTTCAAAATTTATGCTCGCCAAATTTCATCCATTTTATTGTGATATGATATGATGAAAGCAATAAAACAACTTAATAATATACGACGACAAAGTTACGATATATTAAAGTATTGTACTGTAAATACAGAACTATTGCGTACTAAAGTATAATACCGTAAATATGCAACTACTGCATATTAAAGTATAATACTGTAAATATACAACTACTGCATATTAAAGTTTGGTACTGTAAATTTACAACTAATGCGTATTAAAGTATAATAACGTAAATATACAACTATTGCGTATTAAAGTATAACACTATAAATATACAATTACTGCGTATTAAAGCATAATACTGTAAATATACAACTACTGCATATTAAAGTATAGTACTGTAAGTATACAACTAATGCGTATTAAAGTATAATACCGTAAATATACAACTATTGCGTATTAAAGTATAACACTATAAATATAAAATTACTGCGTATTAAAGTATAATACTGTAAATATGCAACTGCTGCGTATTAAAGTACAATACGCAGTAATCGTATGTCCAATATATATGTTACTATTATACTATTACGTATTAAGACGTACACGTTACAAAAGTGTATTTTTTTTAAATTATGATATTTTTGTTTTTTTTGTTTTAAGACTAAAATTCATTTTTCTCTCATGAAATTATTAAATAATTCGGACGTTAGAAAGTGGGTGACAATTTAATTGAAAGATTCCATTATATTATTACATACAATAAGTGAAATTAATAAAAGCTTGTCAAAAATGAACAGAGTGACGTTACATTATATATATATATATATATATATATATATATATATATATATATATATATATATATATATATATATATATATATATATAATTTATTTATTCCGAAGGATTCATATTGGATAATGTTAGAGACTTCCGATTTGTTCCTTCAATTCACTTGCTACATACGTTTTTCCGATGATTGCACGTGTTCAAAAAATGTCCCTTCGATGCCGATGCCATGACGGTACTGTTATTTCCATTTTCTATATCAAATCGTATATTTCCTGAGTTTTTAAGGTTTTGTATCTCAAACTGAAAAACGGAACGCTTATAAGATTACACATATTTAAATTTGTTAGTCCGTCCGTCATAGCCGATTTTCTCAGAAATTATGTTACGTAGAAACTTCACATAGTAAAACATCTTATTATGCCACATACTATATTTTTTATTACTTAACTTTTTAAAAACATTCACATAAAAATTAAATAGTGGTTAAATAAAGTAGTCTAAAATATTTATTCTTTTATTTTATATTTCACGTGGGGTATCATTTCACAGGGGTTGTTATGAGGAATATAAAAATATTTTTTCATAATATGTAACTGCAAAAATAGAGTATACCACACACCCACTTATTTCCGAAACTACTTTAATCAAAATAATGAAGAAAACGTAATAAAGTTTGACTAAATTACAGGAAAATTATGAGGATTAACTTAGATCTCATTTTAGCGGTTAATGTGAAAATTAATATTTGTATATAGTATAATGGAAGGCTATCTATCTTTGAATGTTTATAAGTACCTAAATGTTGTTGTACGAGTCCTCCTTGTGCTTGACAAGCTTTTTCATATCACCGTTTTACATCCTTTGTAGCTAATAAGAGATTTCACTTATGAGTTTTATTTTTTGTATTGTTAAATGAAGATATTTTGTGTCTCGTATCGTTAGGATGACTGTCCATCTTACCTAATAATTTCCTATATTTTTATACAACAAATAATAATATAAATGTTTTACTCTCCCGTGCTGTTTAATTGCTATATTATCTGATTGCGATTGTACCAAGGAATGAAAATAAATTTCGCGAAATCTGCCTTCATTATTAATTCACGGAATTCACGTAACGTTAAATTAGCCCTCTTATTGTTGCTCAAATTTATATCTTTGCGTAACATAACTAAGAAAATAAGCAAATAAAGGGTTGAATATAAAATCATGGAAACGATACGACATTATTCGAATAAAACAACAAGATAATTTGTTTAATATTCGTATTTTTCAAAGTCAACTTTTTTGACACCGGAACAACCTGGCCAAATTCGCATGCATTTATTTAAATTTCTGTTTTTTTCTCTCCACCAAATACGAGTAATTAAACAAAGAAGACATTCGGTGCAGGCCGTTAATGCCGCGCCGTATCTCATTGCACGCCATCTCGTGTGTCATAAATAATGTCGAAAAAAAAGTGAGACACAATAAAGACACGCAAAGATCGCCGCTAATTTTTTGTGAGACTAACAAAAGCGTACGGGTGATGGGTGTGAGAATATTTAATGTAATTGAATCGTGTGCATTGTCGTTCCCGCGGGCAGGCCGATTACATTTGGACGGGCGTTAATGTTATTTAGATATTATCGCGGCCGCAGAGCGCAAGATTGGGCGGTGGAGTCTGACCGATCAGGATATGATATACTCCTCCTATATCAGCGCAAAGTTTATCAATCTTTTCGTTTGCCGCAGAGATGCACGATAATTTATTTTGTATCGATATCTTAGATCGATCTCAACCGTAACTATATGTTAAAATACTGGGATCGAATAGTCAAGATCCGATCCTCCTAATATTACATAGGTCGTTTGACTAACGAATAAGAGACTTTTTGAATTGTTCGTACGCGGTAGGGATGCACGATAATTTCTTTTGTATCGATATCTTAGCTCGATTCAAATCGTAACTATATGTTACAATACTGGAATCGTATCAAATAGTCGCATATTATATCGGTCAATTGACTATAAAATAAGAGACTTTGAATATATAATTTATGATTTAGGTAAAATAAACACAATATATAAAAAAGTATATGATACGAATGTAGTAAGTAAACAGTGAAATATATAACAATATTTTATTTTTAAAAAAATTAGTTATTACTTTTTGTACAAATCAATCAAAAATTACTTCAAATTCGAATCTTCCTATTTTAGCCTTTTTAAAAATAATAGTCTTGTGAAACTGTCATAATCTGATCTATTTCGAGTCTCGGTATGTCCCGCAGAAGACAATAAACGTTCTGGTGGAACTCCATAGACATTAATTAATCAACAAAAGTATAACCGGCAGAGTGTACTACGGTCAACAGCTAAAAAATAATTGACGAATCCATAATATTGTGCGAATATTACCTTCAAATTTTATTACATAATTACCCATCATCTACAGTTCTCAGTTTCTACACAAAACAAATCTGCTGGCGCCCGCCGCCTATCTCCAAGTAAACATATCGTATACTTCTTTATAAAAAACTTTGTTAATTTAGTTCCACTGACCGTGCAATTTGATTATTGATGCGATCCACCAGAATCGAATTATCCGATCCGTACGTTTGTATCAATCAAAGCTCGTGTTGCATTTGTTTGTATTAAAAGCTTATTACGTACGTATCACAGCTATGCTTCAACCTATTATACTTCACTTAATTTTTTTCGAATTATCCAATCCGTACGTTTGTATCGATAAAAGCTCGTGTTGCATTTGTTTGTATTAAAAGCTTATATCACAGCTATGCTTCAACCTATTATACTTCACTTAATTTTTTTCGAATTATTCAATTCGTACCTTTGTATCAATCAAAGCTCGTGTTGCATTTGTTTGTATTAAAAGCTTATATCACAGCTATGCTTCAACCTATTATACTTCACTTAATGTTTTTCGAATTATCCGATCCGTACGTTTGTATCGATAAAAGGTCGTGTTGCATTTGTTTATATTAAAAGCTTATTCACAGCTATGCTTCAACCTATTATACTTCACTTAATTTTTTTCGAATTATCCGTTACGTACGTTTGTATCGACAAAAGCTCGTGTTGCATTTGTTTGTATCGATCTAAATATCGAATCGTATGATATTTTGTCGTTACTTAAATGTATCGGATCGGATTGTAATACCCTAGTTCGCAGGCGACGTCTAGCGTTCGAAATGGTTAACCGTTATCGACTCGCTGCCTCCACAAAGACGGTCGGTGAAGTGCTTTGTGGGCGCTGATGGAATTTGTCTAGTCATAGATGTCGATGACATTCGGCGGAATATTTATTATCTGAATACAATGTTTTAATGAATATCGATAAAGAGAATCGTTAGTATAAATGTATTTTACGTTATACTAACGATTACGTTATACTAACGATTATGTTTAGAACGCTTCGAATTTGCAGCGAAAGACAAAGATTCTTAGAGTATGTATCATTTCTATTCACCTGCGTTGTGTTTTTTCCATTTTTTTTAATAATTTAGGTTCAGTACATTAAAGGAGGAAATTGAAAAAAGGATTAAAGAAAGACTATTCTTGAAGCATTGAGTTTTTTTAAGTTTTTGAAGAAAACGTTAAAAAAACCAAAAGCTTACGTACTTTATAAGCGACAACTTAAGTAGTTAATAAAAAATATGTAAATCAATTAACTCGTGAACATTTTTAGAATATAACACAACAAACGATATGCATTTTGACCCTAAAAATTGGATTTATTTCTTTTTAATTATTTTCTATCACTTTTTCTTTTTTTTCAAAATCAAGGCGAGCGAAGCGGCGTATTAAAGCTGGAAATATAATTAATAAAAACACTAAAACATAGGTAAAGAAGTCCAAACATCTGGAAATTTATTTTTGACATATTATTTAAACTATAAATGTCTAACTCATTTTAAAATGTAAAAATAATTTTCCCTTTCATTTTGGTAAAAATCGCTTTCGAAAATTTAACAAATAATATTACAGAAAAAGTAGTTATTTCACCACACTTTTAATTTTATTTAATAACCCGTCGAGCGATTTGTCTAAAAAACGAAATCAATGTAAAATGATATTATATTGACATTTTGAAGAATTTAAAAAAATATTTACCATTAAGTTTTGTGAAAAATTGCTCTCAAAAATTGTACAATTAATGCCACAGGAAAAGTACTAATTTCAACACACTTAATTTTTTTTTAAAAAAGCGGCGAGACATTTGTTTTAAAAGGCAAATCAATGTAAAACGATATTATATTAAAATATAAAAAAAAAAATTATTTACCCTTTAGTTTTGGTAAAAACGGTTTTCAAAAATTGTACAATTAACATTACGGGAAGAGTAGGTATTTCACCAGACTTCATTTTATTTAAAAAAACAACGTAACAAAAGACGCGATAATTATTTTTTAAACTGTTTAAATTATGTTACATTAACAGTTTGGAAAACAAAAAACAATAATTTTCAATAAAAAATTCTATAATAATTTTTGTATTTTATTGTCACACGATATGCAGTAAGACTACCTTAAACAGTGTGGTAACTGATAAACACCTATAATTCTTTCAAGATCTCTTGATTCTCGTACGACCTGAATTATGAAATTTACAGAAAATTTAATGAATATATTTTCCCTTGAATTTCACTGTGAATATGTTTAAGCTTTCATACATAAATTTCCCCAAATTAGAATTATTTGGAAACAATACAATGCTTAAAATCAACGCATGGTAATATCATAAACAAATATGATTACCTGACGAACGGTTTTAATCTTTTGACAATTATTTAGATAAGCGAGGTCAAATGTGATTTTTCTGGAAAAAAAATAAAATCAAGTAAAATACGTTAAAGCATAGCTATGATACAAATTTTTAAAACCGCTAATTCACAGCTTTCAAATATTTTTATCCAGCTTTCACAGATATGACCTTTTCCAAAACTTTGCATCTCCTCTCTCCCTTTGCTTTCCTGCTACTCCTATCCTCTCTTTCTTGACGCATTTAGGCGGTAGCGTTCGTGTTTAGTTTCATATTCCTTAATTATTTTTCGTTCTGAAATGTTCGCTGATACAATCACAAAAAACGAGTTCCGTAAATCTCACAACTCACACATTAATACTATCATTCAACACTTATAGCATTATATTTAAGCTACAAAACAACATACGCTTGTTTCCGTATCTAAATTGACTCTCGTAATCGGTGCTAAATCATACCGCAGCGATGCTTGATGTCGCTGAAGGTCATTTTCATCGCCCTTTTACTCGCATATTATTAGAAATTGTTAGAAAGCGATATTTGTCCTTTAATTAACTGTATATTATTAAATAAACTAGCGTGACCCGTACGAAGTCTTCGTATTATTATTTATTCCATTATGAAGCTCAGATGACAGATCAAACAAATATTTTACTAAAATTGACATATAGAGGCGCAAGTATCAAAAGCATTGAGCTAAAGCGCCACTTTATTTATACGTGAGTGGATTTGAAATTAAACAAAAATTTTACCGACCGCCAATCATATTGACGTTGAGCCGTTAGATGGCAGCATTGCTGTTTTGTGTATATAATTTTAATAATTAATTAATTTGCAAAAACAATAGCGATAATAAATTTTTTAGTTGTGGATGCCGGTAGAGCAAGCAATTATCTATAAAATGATATATAATTTATGTGGATTAGTTGTGAGGTTTTTTCTAAAAAGGGAGAGTAACATCTTAACCTTAGCGTATTAATATATATGATATGATGATGATGATGATATAACATTTTTGTATGGATGTGATTCTGTATTCAATATAATATAACGAGACACATTCTATTCTTTTTTGGGTTTACTCCTTAAGAATCTATTTTCATATACAGCGCAAGGTATGAAGTTTAATGAGGAGAAAATTAGAAGTTCAGAGCGTCAAAAAAAATGTAACCTTTAGGTGACCTCTCTGCGCAATATTTACGCATCTTTAGAGTGAGATATCAATATGTTTATTTGGCATTTACTTATGGCGTAATCGCAACGACGTACTGTGACACACATAGTTTACTATTGTTCGCTTATATCGAGATGTAATCATTAAATATCATTATACGTGAATATTTGATGTCTTTTATGGTACAAAATTAAATAATCTGTTTTAATTTTAACTTCATAGTCTGACGTTACTAAATGTTTTTAGTTTTGTTGTAAAAAATCTTATTCATTTCTGTTTTACTTGAAAATAATTATATTGTCAGTATTTTTTGTTAAAGAATTTTCCATTTACATTATAACATATTTTATACATTCCAAGATAATCGTACTTAAGGTGCTGATACGCACAAATTGTTTTCCATCTTGTTTTTTTTTTCAAAGATTTCCGCAGAAATAGTATTTACAAAAATAACCTGACTTTTCATTAAAAAATATAAGACTTTTTTCTTTCGTTTGATTGACGATTTAAATAAAACTTTAAGTGGTGTATCTTTTTAATTTCTATATAATGGTGTCGTTTTTCCTATAACACCTGGGTCCAACGCTATATGAACATTTGCCGGTTTCTTTTTTCACTTTTTGGGACATCCTAATCTCTTTACCTAGATTCGAGTGATCTAAGTTAGTTAAACATAAAGAATTCGAAAGATAGCTATGAAATTCTTGATTTCTGTAGCCATGATCTTAGAAACTGCAAACAGCTTCTTAATATTAAATAGAATAAGTAGTTTCATAAAGTCGGGCATCGATATGTCGCTTCTCAAATAATAAACTAACTCAAAAAACATGAAAACAATTCTGAAAATTCAAGAAAAACTTAGACTGTGCTAAACATATTTGTGTATATTTGATATTTCAGAATAAATTTACGATACTAAAAAGTCATTACATTTTTAAAATACTTAAATTACTAAAAAAACATAAATATTAAAAATGGTTATAAAATATGAAAAAACTTAGCGGAAATGAAAAATTTTTTTTTCTATACTTTTAAAAAATTTGTTTACTTTCGTTATATTATACCTTAAATTTTCTATATTTTTTTATTTCATATATTTCTTAAATATAAAATATACTCTATAAATACTATATAAAATATACTATATAAAATACACTCTATACTACATATACATGTCATTTTGTTTTAATCTTTCTATTTTCTTGTAATATAAATGTAAATGGAAAATTCTTTAATATTAGTTATATGCATTAAATTTCAATGTAATTGACAATATTTTTCATGGCCATGCTGAGACTAGATGAATGGACCACTGGTCCGTCCATCCAGTGGTCAGTCATATTTTCTCCTATGTTATTTTCGTTTCACACATTAACACTTAGACGAATACAAATATTTAAGGGATGTAGTATTGCTAATAAACTATTCACAAATATTCACTATTCACAAATATTATATATTCGCCATTAAATGAAACTGAATATATATTTGCTAACAGCCCACCTGAAGGTGTTGTAATACATAATATATTCGCCATTAAATGAAACTGAATATATCTTTGCTAACAGCCCACCTGAAGATGTTGTAATACATAATATATTCGCCATTAAATTAAACTGAATATATCTTTGCTAACAGCCCACCTGAAGATGTTGTAATACATAATATATTCGCCATTAAATGAAACTGAATATATCTTTGCTAACAGCCCACCTGAAGATGTTGTAATACATAATATATTCGCCATTAAATGAAACTGAATATATCTTTGCTAACAGCCCACCTGAAGATGTTGTAATACATAATATATTCGCCATTAAATGAAACTGAATATATCTTTGCTAACAGCCCACCTGAAGATGTTGTAATACATAATGTATTCGCCATTAAATGAAACTGAATATATCTTTACTAACAGCCCACCTGAAGATGTTGTAATACATAATATATTCGCCATTAAATGAAACTGAATATATCTTTGCTAACAGCCCACCTGAAGATGTTGTAATACATAATATATTCGCCATTAAATGAAACTGAATATATCTTTGCTAACAGCCCACCTGAAGATGTTGTAACACAACGAAACCTAGGTCGTTGTAAAGAACTTAAAGAAAGTAGAAATAATATTACATCACGTAGTTCCATTTAATTGTGGATTATTCACCATCTAAATATAGCATATCTGGCATACACCTATAAGTATAAATATCGCAGATCTCTAAAAAGCTATGATGTTAAGGGTATAGATTTTATCCCCGATACCGTTGAAGTACACGTTTCCGGTAAGCTTTATTTAACTTCTTATATTTCCATAATTTTGACTTTAACGAACTTCAGAAGTAAAGCTTCTTTTCATAATTTCGGACTTTAGCATTTTCGAAGAGGTTTTTTTTATATTTTCAGCAATATCTCTAGAATCAACTTAGGTAAAATTCTGAAAAATATTGTTTCGGAATTCTTACAACTTATTCTTCCAAATGACACTCCATGCAACACGCGAAATTGAAAAAAAAAAAATCGAGTTGTTTATGGCCGTGTCTCTTATAAAATTACCGTATAAATAATTTTATGTGTCAACAAGGTATACGTTATATTTGCGGGTTTATAAGACTTGTTGTTATGTCAAAATTCGAGTCTCTACGTTGGTTTTGGTTTTGACGACAGACGGATACGTAATCTTATATGGCTGTCGTTTTTCTTCTTTTTGAGGTACAGAACGTTGAAAAACGAGAAAAGCGAAAAAATATAAAGCACATATAAGGATATTAAAAATACGACTCATAAAAACACTACGAATTAAACATAAGCAATATCTATTATAGAAAGAACGCAGACAAACTCTAAAATAATGAACCTACATTTTTTTCAAGTTTTCAAATGCACGGTTCAAAAATGAGATAGAAATGATACCCACTTGATGAAATAAGTGAAAAAAAAATTCGCCTCCGTTTTATGGACATAGAAGTAAATTATCTTTTTTTTTTTAATTTTGCTTTGTGAATTGTCTTTAGCTGGCACTTGACTGAAGGCCACATCGAACCCAGTATGCTTCTTTAGTTGACGCTGGATCAAAAGCTCTCTCCATTTGGTGAGTAGCCGTGATTTTTACTTCATGTAAATTTAAGTCGCTTGTTTCTCAGATTTATCTTGATTTATTTCAACCACGTTTTGTTTGGTGTATCTTATTGGACTTTCCACGAATTAAGATGAATTCTCTAAGGAAAGAAAACCTAGACTGCCTCATACGGCACAAGTGTCCAAACCATCTTAGACAATGTTTTTGGATTTGATACTCAGCGATCGGTTAATTATGACAGCGAGATTGTATGGTGTCATTGGTGATATGGACACCGATTTTACTACATATCAATGAGATATCCAAATAAATTGCAATTTTATTCACATGGTTCTAAAACTGAACTGAAGTTATGATGAAACTATTTAGATTCCTTGTTTAAAGACTGTGCACAAGAAAAAAATAAACGTAGTTAGCTAGGGACAAACAAATATTGCAAACAATATTTCTTATAGTAATTACCTTTCCAATTTTTGTAAAATATCTGTTTGTCAATCCTTAAGCTGCACTCACACCTGCCATACAAACCGATACGGGATGGGAGCCAGAAAAAGACGTTTATACGATATAAATAGTGTATATTTGCACGATCGCTGCCAAGATAGCAACTACGACATGGCACCGTTTATTAACGATCTCTTTTCGCTTCTGGCGCTCACACTGGAGGATGTCTTTTAGAGTTTGGCAACATATTGTATAACAGTGCGGAAATGCAAACGGTAATAACTACGGAAAAATACAAAAATATATCTTATATTTATATTTTTAGTTTGTAAGCCTGAAAATTAAACGAGTGCGAATGTAAAGGCATCAAATAACAATATATTTGAATTATTAAAATAAAATATTTGTCTCAAAAATGCTGGAGAAATTTATATGCCACTCACTAAGGTTATCTGACACTATAAGACAAAAACTCAATAAAGCTCAATCAAAATCTACGTCTTGCAAATTCTTGTATTTTAAACCACAATATAAGTTAAACCTCTCTGATGTTAAGTCTTCCACATGTGTGCTTAAAAAGGCTAAAAAATTAGAAAACACTTATTCGATATTTTTATGACCAATAAAAATCGTAAAATAAAAAGAAAATATTCACGAAGAGTAAGTACACCGTAGAAAATTCACCGACTGTCCTATTGAACAACAATAAAAAAATGGACCAACTATTGAAATGTTTCCCTATGTATCGAATTTTAGTTAGTATACCTAGGATACAATTTTTAAATAAATTTGTTAAACAGAAAGATCGTTATGAACAAAGTCAATATAAATATAAAGTTCGTCCATTTTCAAAGTAACAAGAATCAATTCGTGTAAAAGTGCATATTTCATACTAAAAAAGGTTTGAATAATGTATAGTCGATATGATGGATTGGGTTTCTAACACTCCCCGAACTCATTGAAATCAGCAGACTTGGAAATGAAAATTCATAACTTTAACGTATAAAAAATTGCACTTAAAAATAATTTTTAAAAAATTAAAAAAAACAGTCAAAATGTACTAAACAAGTTAAAGGCCCTATCATTTTAAAAAATATGTGCATTCTTTGTCATTCATTAATATCGCTTAGTTAAAAGGTTTTCTATTTTACCGACGCGCTTCGTTTTTTTTTTAAATCTCGTATCTCATAAATTTAAAGATCTTATGTGATAACGCATCACACGCAAAAAAATTTGTCTCCTTTTTAAAATAAAATGTTTTTAACTTTTTTAGTATTTCAATTTCGATCAAAAATTTGTTTGCCAACTTGGCATCTCTACTTCGAATTTCTAAATTGTGATAAAAAATCGAATACTTTCAAAATTAGGATAATTCAAAATATTCATCTCTTCCCTTTAGAGTTTTGAAAGTTTCACACTGTAAATGATTACCTATACGTGGAAAAATTTATATATTAACTGAATACACACATTAAATAAAACAGTAGAAGTAAATTTGTTATAAAGGTAAAGGGATATACCGTACATTTTTTTTAATTTTCAAACAATCGATAGAAATATGAATGGCTAAAATAGGTCAACAATTGCGACCTGTAGCGTGTCTTCATACATATATACGTACAGACCAACGAATCGAGACGCGAGTAATTGTTAAAACGTAAATATAGATTATAATAATCATTTAAAAAATTAATAAATAGCAACATTTTTTACAGAAAATACTTCTTTTTGCGAAAAGCTATATAAAAATATTGTTTACTTGGAAAATTACCCGAATTATAATTACTTCTAATTGAAAAATATAGAATAAAATCGGCCTGTTTGGTATCAGGTTAACCATCGACCACTGTCGTTAACAACTTGGTAAACAAAAAAGTTCACGCTCGCCAAACTGCGGTTAAAAAGCTTACTTTAACTACGGATAAACTTTGCGTATTTCGCTCTGCTAATTAATAAACATCGTATATGCGGCAACGAAAAAAAAATACTAATGTACGTGTAATCATCTCTGCATTAAACAAAATCCCACGCCAATTAGGTTTATATATTTGCCGTTCGCATAAGACATGAATAATTGCAGAAAAATGAAAACATTATTTCTCACGACTGCACATCAAGACGGCAGTGCATTTGAGCAACTGTGATGTGACGGCGATATGACGAATATATTACCATAATTTGGACGTGACCTTCAATCAATCTTTTCCATTCCGCTGAAGGTAGTTTATTCTTCTCGTAGGAGTAGTTCATTCTTCTCGTTCAGTAGCAGGAACCCCTGTTACTAACAAAGAGGTCGCTTGAAAACGACAATAATAAGAATTTTTGGTTACATATGACAGATTTAATGGAAACAAAATTGTAAACGTCACTGAGTATAAAGAGGTTATATTACGAGCGAATATGAGATTTGACTTTTGAAAATCAAAATTACGTCTTTTTATTAATTTTACTAGCTGCGCCGACGCGACTTCGCTCGCGCAGAATTCGGTAAAATAAAAGTTAGTAGGACTTTTTTGTGCTTTTTTCCTTCAGAACATTACGAGCATAAAATTTATTAAAACGCTAATAGACGGCTTTGGAATTACCATATCTATGAGCATAAAGTTTATGAAAAATGCTACTAGATGGCGTTGGCAGTACCAATATCGTAATATACTCTAAGTCAGGGTGTTTTTTTATATCTTTAATATCCAGATAAAAAGTATTCTGGATGTCGATCGAGGATATAAGCTATTATTATACCCTCATCCATTAAAATCCGTACAGTAGATTTCACATGATTGAAGAACAAATTCACACACAGACGAAACTTCTAAAATCTCGTTTTCTGGCGCCTATCATTCTTCACGCTAAATCAACCACTCTTTTTAAAATATTTAGTACCAAATTCACTCTGTTTCAATTTATTACATGTATAGATTACACACATAACACTACAGACACAGCACACTACACTATACTCAGGTGTTATAAATAATTTTGATTGATCACAATACGCACGCTACTAAATCTTCGAATGAAGAAATGGCAGCCATGTAACTAAAAATGTATTAATTTCTCGCCAAATGGCTCTGATGGCATCTTGCCCTTTAAGGTGTTGCCGTTAAACTGAAGAGAATCATTGTTTCAATCCTGTGTAATCCTATATAAATATGGACCACAAGTTTTTGACGTAAAACCACATCTTTACAGGAATTTGCATAGAGTCATTTCTATTATAAGGAAATGACAATTATTTAGTGACAAAAAATATGTCGTTATATAAATTGAATAGTTTAATTTATAATAATGTACGTTTATAATAAAGGCAGTCCGTTTGCATTTCAATTAAGAGACTAAATTTTAAGGTTTCTAACTTACTAGTAATTTTTCTCATCTGTACTAATATATAAAGGGGAAAAGTTTGTTTGATTGTTTGTTGATGCTATTCTCTGGAGTAATATGTCCGATTTAAAAAATGATGCTTGTGTTAAGAAACCCATACTTTAAGGAGACTATGTACAATATAAGTGAACTGTTATTCATAGGAACAGAGCCTTGATAAAAATGTAACAGATAAAAAATGTGTAATGACAGAAAACTTATATTGATGGCAGTTCATTAATCGTTGAAAAGTGGTAGAGTTTTTAAATCTTATTGGATCTACCGACATTCTAACGCAGGTAGTTGTTATTATAATCGATTAGGTAATTAATTAAATGGTGTTTTGTCAAAAGTTATGATAAAATTAGTATTAACTAATATTAAGTTCTAGTGGTACGCCAGAACTTTTTTTAGAAGAAATGTACGATCTCAAATTGGCGATTAGGAATTTTGTTACTTCTTTAGAAATTTCTTTAGAAATTGTTATTTGGTAACGTAAATGGATCCGCGATAGCCCTCAATTCTCGAATAGTAATAATTTTATTAGCCTTTCTTCAAATACAAAATTTATTTATTTATTTATCTACTCTAATTTATCTAATTGATACATATGACGGACTTATGGACTTATTGCTACGAAAGTTATCTCTTACAGTCAACCATAATATTAGTTAAGACCTGCTCGACGAACGGCCAAGAATCAAAACTGGGTCCCCGTGGGGTTTAATTTATCTAATTGATACATATGACGGACTTATTGCTACGAAAGTAATCTCTTACAGCCAACCAAACACCAGTTAAGTTCTACTCGACGAACGGCCAAGAATCGAACTCGAGTCCCCGCGGCGCGCAGCGCCGTCAAAGGTCTTATGCCTTGTGATCAACCCAACAAATTGCATCGAACAAATAGTGGTTAAAATGCTTTTTATGAGAGAAAATACATAACGATATTTGCCGGCGTCTAATTTAATACATAAAATATTTTTTATAAGGTAACTGTAAAAATTAGTGGCCTTATTTTTCAGTTTATTCAATTCATTCCACTAGAAAGGCTAAATTTAATAAATTGTCGAGAGACACATTTAAATACCCTATAAAGTCCGCCGTGAAGTCCATTGTTAGCTTCCTTTACGTAAAGTGTAATTAGACGTTACTTTAACGTACGTAGCTGTTAAAACAAAGATTTGGTTATGATACAACATGCGGACGTCAGCTTAAACTAATAATTCCGTAACGTTTATTTATGAAGTGACATGATACAACATATGCCTCAATATATTTTATTACAAAATTATAATTATCAAGGTAGATAGAGACTAGCTTATTTAATTTTTTATTTATTGTAAAAAATTTATGTAATGAAGATTTATTTAATGTCTGGTCCAATTGATATACCCCCGACCCTGAAAAGCGGTATCGTTTAGCAAACAAAGAGATGGTATTTCGTGAGCAGCTCAGAGACGTAAAATGCCGTAACTTCCCGTAATTTTTTTAAGTTAAATCCAGGACCACTATTATATTATTACGCTATTTTTGGTCATCTATCTATGTAACGGGACAAAACTTTTGGTGAAGTCCCTTCGCAATAATGTAATAATTACAATACGGTTGACTATAAACCGTCGGAACGATAAACCATCTTTATATCTTGGATCCATCTGAAATCCATTGAGCTTTCAAAAGAATCCAATTCCCTATCAAAATATAGTTTAACATCACCATAAGGATTTAATCCTTCAATTATTTTTCTCACGGTTTTCATGTTGCTTTAACTATATCAGGCGCCAGTGAAAACTTTGTACTTAAACTTTTGCCCAAAGGAAATTAAACGCAGAATGTGGTATATTGCCAAGAACTATAAGGGAGAGATTTTGCACAGATTTTAGATTCCTTGATGTAAAAATAATTAGAACCATAATTAAGGTAATTCTTCAGGCACAGCTGGTAATTTTACATAAGTTAGACCTATAGATCATGTTGAAAATGTACACGTCGTGTTTCTCAACAAATTTTGACGTAAAAGAGATTTAACATAGTTACTAACATAGTGATTAAACATTTAACCCATATATACTAAATAGTCAACACAGTGATTAAGCACTTAACCCATATATATTTAATAGTCAACACAGTCATTAAGCATTTAACCCGTATATACTTAATAGTATATATACATACACAAATATACGAATATATGAAAACACGAAAATATTTGTAAATGTTTTAGAGACGTAAACTTATTAATTTACTTTTCATCGATATTAACCCATCCATGGTAAATTCAAAACGCAAATCGATAAGTTTATATCGACATCTATCAATGAGTTACTGTACAGCCAATGGCCACACAGAGATTTATTATTCGTTAAAAAAAGATGTAGTCTCCCGCATGGGAGTCGTTTGTACTATAATTGCGCAAGTTTAAAATTTTTCAATGTTACTTACATGTCTTGATGATGGACTTGAAAGAAATACAGGTAATACAGTGTTTAAACTGTGAATAAATTTTTAAGGAACTATTTAAAAATTTTCAGCAGTTTATAAAAATAACCGCTATCAAAATTGCGATTTCAACTTAAAAAAAAATTAAATGTTTCCACAGAAATTCCCTTCAAATATGTTCAGTATAATGCATAGAAACACCTGTATAAGAAATAGATACGTTCTTTGCTGTTATATTGTTTTCCAAATGACGTTATCGTGATTTTTTTTACATTTTTCATATGTATGGTTAAAAGGTTAAAGGAGAGACATACTATTTGGTTCTTTAGAGATTCATATGTTACGAAGGACACGCCGTTTCAAAAAAATGTACCTAACATTGTCGATATTATTTTGAAAGACCTTTTCTGTAATACACCATTCGAAAGGGTCCCCAAAAAAATAATCTTTTATCTTTCCAAACTTGGTCGTACGTCTTGTGATCAACCCAGTACACCATGGTGTATTGGTCGATCACAAGACGTACGACCGTTGACTTCCTAGCCGCTTATCGAGCGGGGCTGGACTGGTATTCTGGTTGGCTGTAAAAGATTGCTCTTGTACCAATAAGTCCGCTATATGTAATAATTGTATACAAAAAAATATATATATGTTAAAGTATATAAAATAAGTAAATAAATAAAATAAATATAACGATATAATTAACAAGTGACTACACATCTAATTATCAACAACAACTGAGTAAACGAAGTAGCCTACGTGAATTAAGTCAAAGACAAAAAACTAATATATATATAAATATATATATATATATATATATATATGTATATATATATATACATGTATATACACACACACACACATATATATATATATATATATATATATATATATATATATATATATATAACTTGTATTTTCAATTTCTTTACTCCATGCCGGTATTATTTCTGACGCATCCTGTTAGACACATAATGTCACGCAACGGTCTAGAAACAATTCAACTACCCACTTGGTAATTTTCTGCCCACGTACTGATTAATAATATCGTCATCTCAGCGACACATCAGCTGATCTGGCTCTGTGAAGCGGCAGGCGATACCGGAACCGGCCACTCTGCCTCATCAAGGTTCACTTTTTCCCCACTAGACGATAAATGCCCGCCATTCTTAAAATTCAGGGGTGTCAAAAATATTTTTTATGAATTTCTTTTTTTTCGTATCTCAAAAAGCAGCAAAATTTGAAATTTTATTATGTGAAAAATGTAAAAAAAATCACGATAACGACATTTGGAAAACAATATAACACCAAAGAACGTATCTATTTCTCATACAGGTGTTTCTATGCATTATACTGAACATACATGAAGGGAATTTCTGTTGAAACTTTTAATATTTTTTATTGAAATCGTAGTTTTGATAACGAGTTTTTTATAAACGGCTGAAAATATTTTTCTTCTCAGTTTGGACTCTGAATTACCTGTATCACTTTCAAGTCCATCAAGACAAGTAAGATTATATAAAAAAAATGAAAAATTTTAAACCTGTGCAATTAGAGAACAAGCGTCTCCCATGCGGGAGACTGTACATCTTTTTTTATCGAATAATAAATATTTGAGTGACCATTGGCTCTACAGCTATAACACTTATTCATTTGCGTTTTGACTTTACGATGGATGGGTTTATATCAATGAAAAGTAAATTAATAAGTTTACGTCTCTAAAACCTTAATTAATATTTTTTGTGTTTTCATATATTTGTGTATGTAAATATACTATTAAGTATATATGGGTTAAATGCTTCATCACTGTGTTAAGTCTCAAGTTTTCACGTCAAAAATTACCAAGAAAAACGGCGTGGAACTTTTTGACAATATCTTTAGGTCTAGCTCATGTGACATTAAGAGCTCTACCTGAAGAATTACCTTAATTATCGGTCTAATTACTTTTATATCAAGTAATCCAAAATCTGTGCAAAATGTCTCCCTTATAGTACTTGGCAATATACTACATTCTGCATTTTATTTCCTTTAGGCAAAGGTTTAAATAAAAGGTTTTGACCGGCGCCAGATCTAAGGGGGATATATCGGGGGAGCGCGTGCACGCGCATGCGCACACGCACACATGTGTGTGTATATATATATATATATATATATATATATATATATATATATATATATAACAAAACTGACCCAATTTGAATGGAGATTTAATATATATTTATTTTATGGCGATCGGTTCATTCAATCAAAAGACATATGAATTTATTATATTCAAAAATTCATTTACACTTCCTTAGTACAACGAAAGTGTCTTGCTACTCGACGCGTAGTAATTACACTAATTTATAGTGTAATTACGTACATCGAAAGATGAGGCTATGTGCATTTTAATATTTTCATGTATTTTGATTATTATATTTCAATGTCAATTAATATCGTATGATATTCTAGATCAATTATCCCCGTTCTTCTCGTACGAAATCGCGATCACAGTGTACTAGGAAATCACTTAGTTATCAAACACTAATATTTATACTCTAATAAATACCCGAGGTATCACATGATAATTATCACACACCATAATTTCAAAGCAGAAAATGAAATTTCTTAAAATTTATGTCTTATGATGAACCTGTCTTAATAATATAGTACCAGGAGACCGAGCGATGCTCGGTTTATTTCGAGTTTCCCATAGGAACGTGAAATTGCTTGGTTCATGGTATTAGATTTAGTATTACATTTTCTTCTTTTTCCCCGTCCCTTTCCCTTCCCCTTTGCCTTTGCTTTCTTTTTCGGTCTCGCCTTCCTCCTCGTCTTCCCGTTCGCCTTCGCGTCCTCTCTCGCGTTCACCTTACACTTCCTCCTCGCCTTCCACTACATCTTCTTATTCCCCTTCCCCACTTCTCATCTTCACCTCCCCTTCTCCATCCCTTTTCACATACCCCGTCTTCCCCTCACTCACTCTTTCGCCTCCTCCTTCACACTCTCACCACACCCTTCCCCATTCCTTCTTCCCCTTCCCCTTCCCCGTCCCATCCCATTCCCTTCACCTTCCCCTCTCCCCCATCTCACCCTCCCCTTCCCCGTCCCCTTCCCTTCCGCTCCCCCTTCCCCTTCCCTTCCACTACCTTCCCCGTCTCCTTCCCTTCCGCTCCCCTTCCCCTTCCCTTCCACTCCCCTTCCTCTTCCCTTCCGCTCCCCCTTCCCCTTCCTTTCCACTCCCCTTCCTCTTCCCTTCCGCACCCCCTTCACCTTCCCTTTCGCTCCCCCTCCTCGTCCCTCCTGACCCCTTTCCTTCCAGTCCCCCTTCCCCTTCCCTTCCGCTTCCCCTTCCGTTCTGCTACCCCTTCCCTTCCGGTTCCCCTTCCCCTACCATTCCCTTCCGCTTCCCCTTCCCCTTCCTTTCTGCTGCCCCTTCTCCTTCCCTTCCGCTCCCCCTTCCCCTTCCCTTCTGCTGCCCCTTCCCCTTTCCTTTCCCTTATCTTCCAATTCCTCTTCACATCCCCCTTACCCACCCCAATCACCACCCCCTTCCCCTTCCCCTCTACTCCCCTTCCCCAACCCCTCCCCTTCTCCCTTCCCTCCCCAAATAATAAATATACCAAATTTCATCGAAATCGTTAGAGCCGTTTCCGAGAAACCATTTACATATATATATACATACAAGAATTGCTCGTTTAATAGTATAAGATTTATGAAAATTTTATTTCCCTCATTGTTTTCTAAATAACTATTCTATAATAAATGCCGTCAAACGATTTAAACTATTAAATACGAAGATTCTAGTGAAGCTAAAAAGTAATTATCCGTAAATCTATAAATATCTTATTAAATTTGTATAGCAAGGCGGTGTATACGGATTCTCGAGTACAAACTAAGATTTTTATAATCAATTATTATAAAAATCTTATTTTGTACTCGAGTAATAATAAAAAAGTACAAAATAAGATTTTTATAATCAAGGGTTAAGCATTAATGGTCCTACAGTACATGCACAATGGGCGCGGCGCAGCATCATCAAAGCGGTATACGACGTGACGCACCCGACACCTTATTCAGCCGTGAATTTAATTGTAATTGAGAACATTTTTTAAATAAAAAATATTTTATAATCAAAAAATAAATTATTTCTCCTGTAATAAATGCCCTAATCAAATGTTTTTATAGATAATTTTCGTATTATATTTTTGATAGAAATATATGTAAAAAACCTTTAATAAAAATTAACCCTCCAATACACTAGGTTACATTTTGATGAGTGACCAAATTTTAAGGAGCGATCAAGAAACAATAACTAAATCATGTAATGAAAAAAAAACATATTTTTTCCTAACATTATTAAAGCGGGAATGTTCGGAAAAGTTTAAATTTCTGCTTATATATTTTTCCACTCCTTGAAATTTGGTCACTCATCAAAAGTTCACCCAATATCGGAATTGGATTTGAAATTATTTGAGATTTCTCTAAATTTTTCTGTCGTATGACATTTTTACAGAAACTTACTCAGCTTTATGCACAGAATCATTTTATAAATAATAGACACGTTCTTTATTATATACAATACAGTATAGATAGTACAAGTATTATTACTTACAACAAATTTTACAACAAATTTTACAGAAACTTAATCAGCTTCATGCACAGAATAATTTTATGAATAATAGACACGTTCTTTATTATATACAATACAGTATAGATAGTACAAGTATTATTACTTACAACAAATTTTACAACAAATTTCACAGAAACTTAATCAGCTTCATGCACAGAATCATTTTATTAATAATAGACACGTTCTTTATTATATACAATACAATATAGATAGTACAAGTATTATTACTTACAACAAATTTTACAGAAACTTAATCAGCTTCATGCACAGAATCATTTTATTAATAATAGACACGTTCTTTATTATATACAATACAGTATAGATAGTACAAGTATTATTACTTACAACAAATTTTACAACAAATTTTACAGAAACTTAATCAGCTTCATGCACAGAATCATTTTATTAATAATAGACACGTTCTTTATTATATACAATACAGTATAGATAGTACAAGTATTATTACTTACAACAAATTTTACAACAAATTTTACAGAAACTTAATCAGCTTCATGCACAGAATCATTTTATGAATAATAGACACATTATTTATTATATACAATTCAGTATAGATAGTACAAGTATTATTACTTACAACAAATTTCACATTATCCTGATAATAAAAAAAAAACAAAATTAACTATTAAATATATTTGGCGTTAATTATGTAGAAATTCATTATTCACAATTAAATGAAACTACGTGATGTAGAATTATTTCTACTTTCTTTAAGTTCTTTACCACGACCTAGGTTTCGTTGTATTACAACATCTTTAGGTGGGCTATTAGCCTGAAGATGTAATACAACGAAACCTAGGTCGTGGTAAAGACCTTAAAGAAAGTAGAAATACTACTACATCACATAGTTTCATTTAATTGTGAACAAAATTAACTATTTGAAAAAAATTAATACACTCACTTTTTAGTTTTTCCTACTCTGAATAATGTGACGAATTACAACTCTAATAAAATTTATGCTAAAAATATCACGTCAACAAGGAGAATAGTGAGTTAATAATATTAATCATAGTTCATTTTGAAAAAGGGTCCGATAGTTTTTAAAATTTAATTTTTCTTAGGAGTATTGTAGTGGAGTTGATGTAATAAATGTATTGTAGTGATTCTGTAATAATAAATTGCAATTTTTATTATTTTCGAAACGGTTGGGTTTTTTCAAATTGACCAAAAACATTTTATGTTCAGACTAAATCAGAGGTTTGAGCCCTGTGAGTATATATGTCGTAAATACAGCTGTACGTAAACGTATACTTATGTGTTACTCTAAACTTTAAACTAACAATCAGCCCTATGTTTTCTCATGTTACTTTATTAATAACGTAAACGGTGCGGAGTTATTAGCCCTTAAGCTGACGTCCGCGTGTTGTATTATCATACTTATGTGTTACTCTAAACTTTAAACTAACAATCAGCCCTATGTTGTATCATGTTACTTTATGAATAACGTAAACTTAACAGTCATTAGCCCTTAAGCTGACTTCCGCATGTTGTATTATCGTATTTATGGGTTACTCTAAACTTTAAACTAACAATTAGCCCTATGTTGTATCATGTTACTTTATGAATAACGTAAACGTAAGAGTTATTAGCCCTTAAGCTGACGTCCGCTTGTTATATTATCGTATTTATGGGTTACTCTAAACTTTAAACTAACAATTAGCCCTATGTTGTATCATGTTACTTTATGAATAACGTAAAAGTAAGAATTATTAGCCCTTAAGCTGACGTCCGCTTGTTATATTATCGTACTAATGTGTTATTCTAAACTTTCAACTAACAATCAGCCCTATGTTCTATCATGTTACTTTATCATAACATAAACGTTAAGGAGTTATTAACCCACATCACACCACATCGTGAAACCTTTATATGGACGACTACGCTCTTTAAAATGCCTATTTCACTTTACGTAAAGATAGGCAAAAGAGTGGACGCTGCGGTTAACTTTATAGGATTATTTGAATATTTGTTTGGTAATTTATTAAATTTAGCCTTACTAGTAGGATCAATTGAGTAACTTGAAAGGTAAAACGACTAATTTTTATAATTACCTTGTAAAAATTATGTGACGTATTAAATTAGATACCAACAACCGTCATTTCATCTTATAAAAAGTGTTTTGCATTTGCAGAAACACTTATGAAATACTTTCGACTATCTAAAAAGAGACTAAATTTTGACAATTTGCTGTCGATGTTGAAAGTGACACGACGAATAAAGCTTACTTGACGTAAAACAAAACAAAATAACCTATAAAAATACATCTCCTTTTATACATAGATAAAGTACACAACGTCATCATCGACGAAGAAGCTTCGTCCTTTTCGTTCCGCTCCTAAAATTATATGATGCTATTCTTTTTTCTCAAGCCGTCGAATTTTAACGAAAAATAAATGCAAGGATAACGCCAATGCGATACAACATGCCGATTTTTAAAGCAAACATTTTGGCAACCGCTAATGTCATGCGTTAGCCAAGGTACACATTATGTAAATGATACAAAATATGGCTGAATAAGAAAACATTCATTAAACATTAAAATGCAATTTATAATTGTATCATAATTTAATGTGCATACATCGTTCTTTGATAATTTTATACATTAATTTATTCTTTAATTATACTTAGTTTATTTATATAATCATCCGCCAATTGTGGCAGCCCTGATCCACATGATTAACTATTATTTACATTATGACCCAATACAGCAGAGCATATTATTAATGGCGTCTAATTGTTTTCGATATTTATCTTTCATTGACGAATAAGATATTCACATAAAGACGCGCGCTTCGACCGACCATTAGTATGGCGGCAATTAAATCTGTCAAAATATTTTATACATGAGCCAATTTGTCCGTTATGGAAAATGTCGATGATCACGAACCATAGATAAATAATATTCTATGATCTTTGATAATTACTTATGCTCATACCGAATTACCAACCGGAACTTGAATATGATTAGTCGCATTTAATGGTTGTAACCATTTCTGTTTATAATTAAATTTTGTTAAATAAATAAATCTTAATATTTTATTACTGCGATATTGGAAATCGGTAATATTAAAACGCTATTGAACACCACTGCAGTATGGAATGTTTATTTTATTACATTATTTTCTTTCAAGTTTCCAATTTCGTGGTTTTTACGGTTCCCTAATGAAAGAAGTAGCCCTTATAACAATAGCATATCCATCTGTCTCGCCTTACAGTTTCTCCACTCTGTTAAATATAAATATATGATATTTTGCAAGTAGGTGCTTTAAATAGGGATCTCAATAAATGTCTGGAAAGTATAAATGAATGTTTTAATGTATGTCGAATATTGTGTCATTATCTAATGATCTGTCAAAATGTTGTGTCATTATCTAATGATATGTCAAAATGTTGTATCATTAATGATATGTCATTATCTAATGATCTGATAAAATTAAAGTATGGTTTACCCCTTTTAGTTTTAAACGCCGTATGTAAAGTTCAAATTATGCTCAGTGCGTCTCGCTCCTCTGATTTTCCAACAATGGATTTGAAAAAAAATCTGATAAAAATATCTAACCACTCGAATTTTATTAGAACTTTCAAAGCAATATTATATAGGTTAACTTCCAAACCAACGTTTCAGAAGATTTAGGTAACAGTACCAGTCTAATTTGTGCGTGTTGTTAAACGCATTTTAATCCAGTAGCCAACGACTTTTTCGATGATATATTTCATTATTGACGAAAACCTGTTATTTAAACATAATCTATGCAACGTTATATTAAACAATTTCGAATCCCGCCAACTTGATAGTGGTACAAGACTAGGGGCGGAAACTAGAAGTTTATTTTATTATAAATGATATTTTAAGGCATGTTTATTCTAATTTTAACTACTTAAAAATTACTATTACTGTCAGTCAATAGATAAGGCAAACGGTTCCAGTCAGTCACATGGACTCGTAAAAATAACGAATATATAACTTATTTTATTATTAATCAAATGTTTATTGAATGAAAGCTTATTAATTTTCCTAAGTATGCTGACGCCTACTATTTTCTTGAAAGAAAATTAATTTTACACTTTAAAGGTTGCAGCGTGCATTCAACAACAAATATGTCTACTCTCAAATAAATAGATAAAATCGATTACCTATTTTACTGTTAATACATTTAGGGCAAGAGGGGGTGATTAAAGTTTAAGATATTTTATTTATAAAAACAAACATCGACGAAGAAGCTTCGTCCTTTTCGTTCCGCTCCTAAAATTATATGATCTTTTTTCTCAAACCGTCGAATTTTAACGAAAAATAAATGCAAGGATAACGCCAATGCGATACAACATGCCGATTTTTAAAGTAAACATTTTGGCAACCGACTGTTTAGCGGTTCGGAAGTGCGAGATCAAATATCAAACTCGTCCTAAACGAGAAAATACTTTTTTATTTTGACTATAAAGTTTGAAATACGATAGTTGACTCATTCTAAATTTCGATATTTTTCGTAAAATATTGTGAAATATAAGTTAAAAACCAGTCTTGAAAAAACTTCAAAAATTGATTGAAAAATAAGCTAGTTATAGGCTTCTAAATTTGAAGATATGGATAGATTTGGGTATATCCCTGTCTTTTTTCCTCTTGAAGAATATAATGTGCAATATTAAAAATGCCCTCACAACACAGTATTGCCGTCCTTGTCTAAAGGTTAAATTGAAACTTTTATAACTCGGTCAATTTTTAAGATTATTTAAAAAAATGTTCACTCTTCATCAGTTTGTACCTTGAAATTATGATTACTGAAATAAAAATAATTAGTCAAATACCCAATTGTTGTACATTATTACTTATGATAATTTCATCAATAAGTATCATAGAAATAATATAAATTGTGAATTTTATATTATTTCTATGATACTTATTGATGAAATTATGTTCAGAATTTCTGTATATTTTTAATCTTGCTGAAATGGCAATATATAGCAAGATTCAATATGTAACATGACAGCAAGGATATTTTATATATCTTGTGATTACTCTCACAAAATACACAAAATATCCTTGTAGCCATGTTACACTTTGCATCTTCATACAGGCACTCTTGAAATTTGATTGTTTTGTCTTTAAGTATTCCTTTTTTTCTACCCCCAAACCCCTTCCTTTCAAAAGTGGTTTTCCAAAATGTTATTTATTACACACGTACCAATATAATTTTCTTGGAATTAGAATTTTCCTATATTACAAATGAATTTTTTCGTATTCTTATCCATGTTACAAAAATCTCTACCGAGGGTGTTTTTCAGAAGGTGAAAATTGGAAACTACTTTTTATAATGTATATGGTCATTTTATTCAAAATAGGGACATTAGAAACGTCAAATTCTTAAATATTTCATATTCTGGAATAATTATGCCTCGAAAGACGTCAAAAGAATGAAACGGGGCCTTTCCAAAATCACTCATATTACCGCTCTTTTATGCGTCGGTCACAGCTGACTTTCTCGAAAACCATTTGGCGATGAAGCATATTAACCCGCATATCCTCTACTATATTTTCGTTAAAGAAAATTTTAATGGAAATTGTATAAGGGGCAAATGAAGTACTCGAATTTTTCTTTTAATTCTCTCATAATATCAATTGAAAGCGAGTTATGACGCTTCAAAAGTAATTTTTAGGTTTTATATATATATATACTATTGAAAATATTTACAAAAAACTGCAGCACATCTTCCTTTACACATTTACTGAAACTGCTTAAGTCAGAGTTACTAGAAGTTTATGGAAAACTATAGCGTTGATTCCAAATCTTTCAGATATTTGAGGAAACAATTTTTCACGTTTTTCCGCAAATGGGACCGGTAAAAGTCCATACAGTGTCGGGCCCAGGTGTTACAAGAATAAAAATCGGTTAATTACAAGCTGTACTTGCACAATTAGTGTTCCGTGAACTTTAGCATACTAATTTTAGATAATACACTCCGCCCATCTGCCGAGCTACCGCTGCCTACACCACCAATGCCACTGCTTCTGAGCAATTCTTTTGGTGATAACGGTAGGGACAGGAATTTTTAAGCATTTCACGAAAAATATGTAAGCAAATCCATAAAAAATACGTATATATAGTGATATTTGTGCCTCGATAAATTTTAATTTTGACACCCTATATGACACCCTTGCATTTTTTTTATTTCCCAATTTATCCTCTAAAATTAACCCCTAGTATCAAAATTAAACTATTTTTATTTCACATCTGTATTTAGACCACCTATTTTTGTGCTACGTTTAAAAATTTTTACGTCTAATAGTTTCCGAGAAAATCGCTTATGACAGACCGACGGACGGACACCAAAGTGATTACATCCAAAGTTGTCGAAAAAACCCACGTAAAACTCGTTGAGTGAAAAAGATGTTAATTTCGACGACAAAGAATAGGGTATTTGACTGACGTCGATATTTTTTGTAAAAATATTTTAAAACTGCAGAGTAGGTTTAAAAAAACCTTGTAATGAAAAAATAACGCATGTAACAAAACGAAATTAATCGAAACTTCTAAATAGGAAAAAAGTGTAAATTTTTTTGTTCATTAAATTGAAAAAGTTATTATGAATTTAGTTTCCATACAACAAAATGAGAAAATTATAATATGCAATATATAACTTAAACGCAATATTTAACGAGATATTTTTCAAATAAACAACCACCTTGTAATCATCTGAATCCGGATACCAGGAACTCGCCCTCTGTAAATGTGTCCAAAAGTATTTCCCGTCCCGTCGCCGAGGTGTGTTGGGTTGATCACAAGGCATACGGCCTTTGACGATGCGACGCACCGCGGCGACCCGGGTTCGATTCCCGGCCGTTCGTCGAACGGGGCAGGACTGGTGTTATGGTTGGCTGTAAGAGATTACTCTTGTAGCAATAAGTCCGCCATATGTATCAATTAGATACATTAAAGTAGATAAATAAATAAATAAATGATAGATTAGTCTAACCCTTCCTTAAATCCATCTTGCTACCCTTTTCTCAACCATGCCAAGTAAAGATTTAGAATAATTTTTTTTGTATTCCTTGTCTTATTTTATACTTATTTTTTTATAAATAATTTTAATTTATGAAAGAGTAGATTTTTGCATATTGTTTCCAGCCTTCCACATTACTAAATTCTGATATTTTATCATTGTGGTAGACGGAAAGAGATTGCAATAAGTTCACCAAATATGTTTATAATGTGTACTTTACGCGAGTAAAGTTGCATTTAATTTTTGTAAACAAACATGAAACCTTTATTGAACAGAACCAACACAGATACATACAATAAATTGGTCAAATAAATGACATTGGAGTATACTTTACCAGTTTATTTATCGCCATAAATCAGTAGCAACTTTAAAAAAAACTGTTGGAAAAGAAAGTGAGATACTATTCAAAGGCAAGTGAGTCTCCTTCGCTATTCAATTAACGGCGCTACGCAATCGGAATCTCAACGATCGTTCTGACGCCTGGCCTTCGTCCGTAACGATCGTATTATTATTAAATAATATCCGACGGTCACGTTTTCCTGGTCAATTAATGTCCGGTACATCTATCTCGCCATTCAGACGTTATCATTCATTATACACTAACCGTAAGTTATGCGTTTAATTAATGTTTGTGCTCAATATAATACATCCTTGTCCGTTAGAGCCCTTCGCTCGAGTACGGCAAAAGTCACGTCGCCCGTATTATATAGACAAGTTAATGACACCAACACTTATAGTTAATAGTCTAGAATTTTTTTACATCTTCTATATGCATAAACAAACAAACAACGTTACATAGCGTTCTTGAGTAATGTAGTCTTACAAAAAGTCACCTTATGGATCTTATTTGATAATCGAAAAAAATAATATTTATACGTCTAATTTAAATGCCAACATTTATGGTTACAAATCTAGGACTTCTTTACATCTTCTATACGCATAAATAGACAAGAAATACTACATAGTGATGTTCAGTAGGATGATCTTACAAAAAGTCACCTTATGGATCTGATTTTATAATATTTAAACGTCTTATTTAAATGCAATATTTATTGTTACAAATGCAGAATTTCTTTATAACTTCTATATGCGTAAATAGACAAGCAACGTTAAATAGTGTTCTTCAATTCTTCAGTCGGGTGGTCTTACAAAAAGTAAGTGTATGGGTCTCATTTTATAATCGATAAAATTAATATTTAGACGTCTGGTTTAAATGCAATATTGATTGTTACAAATTCAGAATTTCTTTACATTTTCTATATGCGTAAATAGACAAGCAACGTTAAATAGTGTTCTTCAATTCTTCAGTCGGGTGGTCTTACAAAAAGTAAGTGTATGGGTCTCATTTTATAATCGATAAAATTAATATTTAGACGTCTGGTTTAAATGCAATATTGATTGTTACAAATTCAGAATTTCTTTACATTTTCTATATGCGTAAATAGACAAGCAACGTTAAATAGTGTTCTTCAATTCTTCAGACGGGTGGTCTTACAAAAAGTAAGTGTATGGGTCTCATTTTATAATCGATAAAATTAATATTTAGACGTCTGGTTTAAATGCAATATTTATTGTTACAAATTCAGAATTTCTTTACATTTTCTATATGCGTAAATAGACAAGCAACGTTAAATAGTGTTCTTCAATTCTTCAGTCGGGTGGTCTTACAAAAAGTAAGTGTATGGGTCTCATTTTATAATCGATAAAATTAATATTTATACGTCTGATTTAAATGCAATATTTATTGTTACAAATTCAGAATTTCTTTACATTTTCTATATGCGTAAATAGACAAGCAACGTTAAATAGTGTTCTCCAATTCTTCAGTCGAGTGGTATTACAAAAAGTAAATGTATGGGTCTCATTTTATAATCTATAAAATTAATATTTAGACGTCTGGTTTAAATGCAATATTTATTGTTACAAATTCAAAACTTCTTTACATCTTCTATATGCGTAAATAGACAAGCAACGTTAAATAGTGTTCTTCAATTCTTCAGTCGGGTGGTCTTACAAAAAGTAAGTGTATGGGTCTCATTTTATAATCGATAAAATTAATATTTAGACGTCTGGTTTAAATGCAATATTGATTCTTACAAATTCAGAATTTCTTTACATTTTCTATATACGTAAATAGACAAGCAACGTTAAATAGTGTTCTTCCATTATTCAGTCGGGTGGTCTTGCAAAAAATAAGTGTATGGGTCTCATTTTATAATCGTTAAAATTAATATTTAGACGTCTGGTTTAAATGCAATATTTATTGTTACAAATTCAGAATTTCTTTACATTTTCTATATGCGTAAATAGACAAGCAACGTTAAATAGTGTTCTTCAATTGTTCAGTCGGGTGGTCTTACAAAAAATAAGTGTATGGGTCTCATTTTATAATCATTAAAATTAATATTTAGACGTCTGGTTTAAATGCAATATTTATTGTTACAAATTCAGAATTTCTTTACATCTTCTATATGCGTAAATAGACAAGCAACGTTAAATAGTGTTTTTCAGTAGGGTGGTCTTACAAAAATTCACCGTATGGATCTCATTTTATAATTGAGAAAGTTTATATTTAGAATTCTAATTTTACATATAGAAGTACTCTTGATGTGACGCAGTACCACTGGTATTGCATACCACTAATATTGTATTTGCGAGAGTTTGAATGTTTTAATCTAATAAATCTGGAACCAAGGAATGAATCACTACCAAGTTTGGCGTGTGTTTATTTCATGTAGTGGGATAATACATTGCCTTTTGCTTATTAATGGCATAAAAAAACTATGTTTGCATGTCTGTTATTAACTTAAACAGCGCGGGAGAATTTCATAAAACTTGGCACAACATATTAACATATACGTATGAAGCTAGGAATTTTTGTTCAGTATTAAAATTTTAGTACTACCATATGACAATAGATGGCGTAAAATGTAAATATAAAGGATTTAACATTTTTATATACATATATCTTGCGATGGTGTCATTAGATTATAGACAAATCCCATCGAAAATCCAAGCGAACGATGTCGTGAGTAAAAAGCTAGAAATACGTATTTTTAAGCTAGATCACATCATAGGTATCTCTAAATATTAAATCAGACCAAAAATTAGTTTTCACTTAAGTTATAGCTGACGATAGCTGTTACCCGTTGCTTCGCTGCTATCGACTCAAATTCATGGATGTATGTTGAATATTTGGGTTAAAAAATAAATACTTTACTTGAAGATAAAAAAAAATTTTAATTCCTGAACTAATATATGGACTGAATGTATTTGTATTAGTGTTGTGAACACGATGGCTTTGAATAATCAATATATAGAGCGTGTTACGAATTATATATAATATGACGAAAAACGAGCTGTTTATTAAGGGATACGTATATGGTGTTGTTATTTCTGTCTTAATATCTTATTATTTGTATTTTCAACGTCTACCGATTGGAAAGACTCATTGCAATCTTTGTTCCCTAAAATCTCAATTTAAAATTAAGTGCACGTGACACTGAAATTTTTTTGGACACTATTTGATAAGAGACGAATTAAATAAAGATAATCATTAAAAATAAGGTACTAATTATTTAACATTAAAATATACACAAATATACTTTTCCTTTTATTCGTCATAAGGATATTTTTATATTTCATCATCCTGACTGTAAAATATTTTAAACGAATGTGAACAAACCCAGCCGGTTCCAAAGTAATCCTCTTCAAAAAACATTTCTTTTTAAAATGTTTTGAATATCTAATCACAAAATCTCAAACGTACGTTTATTACATCAAATCCTGCTACTTATAGGAAAATAAAATGTTGAAAACTATCAGAAGACACTGTTTCAAAATGAACCATCTCTAATAAGGTCAGTCGAGGTTTTTTTGGTAATATTCTTTATTGATGTGGTTCGTTATATTATTCTGAATAGGAAAAAATAAAAAAATATCTATAATAAAAAAAATATTCAAAACATTTAACAGAATAATGGGCCGAAAGATATAGTCAGGACAGTACACTTGTATAATTATGTCATTCAAAATGAAGTATGTTGTATCTTATATAATAATTATCTTTATTTAATTCGTCTCTTATCAAATAGTGTTGAAAAAGTTTTTAGTAACTTCTCAATTAACATCACGTACACTTAATTTTAAATTGAGATTTTAGGGGACTTTGATTGCAAGGAGGCTTTCCAATTGGTAGACGCCGAAAATACAAATAATTAAATATTATGATAGAAGTAACAACACCATATACGTATCCCTTTATAAACTGCTCGTTTTCCGTCATATTATATATTAATTCGTAACACGCTCTATATACTGATCATTCAAAGAACATGACAGATGTTCACAATACTAATACAAATACATTTTTAGTATACAATACTATACTAAAAATGTATTTGACATTTTTAGTATACAAATTGTTGATAAAAATGAAGTTAAATATTTATTAACGCTTACCATGCTGGGTCATAACAACATGGAATACATAACAACATGGAATACAGTGACGTCTTGCCTATTTTTGTCGATTTTTGAAAATATTTTACCGAAATATACCTTCTTGTTTTAAAAAAATCAATGTATTAAATTAATTTTCAGTAAACATTTTTCCACTTCTGATTTTACCAATAATTCCCTTAAAATTATTAATTTCTCTAAAATTACGAAAAAAACGGTTTTTCAAAGCCCAAAAATCAATGTATTAAATTAGTTTCCAGTAAACATTTTTCATTGATTTTACCAATAATTCCTTTAAAATTATTAATTTCTCTAAAATTGGCCCAAACGAAAGTTATAGAAAAACTTAACGATTATTCTAAAATTCATAGGTTTTTTAAAGATATTCATGATAATATATCTGTCTCCCCACCCCCCTGCTAATTAAAATAGGGATTCCTAAATAGTAAATGCGCTAGCATGATTAGTAATGACTTATGATAAACAAAGTAATTTCACTTTAAACGAGGTTAGGAACCCTCGATGCGCGAGACTCGCACTTGATCGGTTTTTTTTAAATCTTGAAAATACAAAGTTAAATAAAAGTTTAAGCGATGTTGTATGTACTTCTCTTCTAAATAAGTCCTAAGAGATTCAATGCGATATTGTTCGCACTATTTTCCTTTAAGAAAAGAATAAAAAAATTGTTAAAACATAACGTCATCTATGCCTAATTGAAATAAATGGAGTAATAAACTTTATTGCATTTATTTAAATTCGCTTAAAAATTATATCTGGAAAAATCGTAGAGATAATATAGTGGCGTATTGCTATATTGGAAGTTGCGACACAATTACTGTAACCTTTATTTAGTTTTTTTTTAAACTGGCTGGTGAAACTGCCTCCCCTTCCAATCAATTAGGGAAAAATTAAACGATGATTCTAGAATTCGTAACTTTTGAGATATTCACGATAATATATATATACATATATACATATATATATATATATATATATATATATATATATATATATATATATATATATATATATATATATATATATATGTCCTCCCTTCCCCTGCTTAATTAAAATACGTGTTAATAAATATCAATTACGCTAGCATGATTAGTAATGACATGATAAATAAAGTATTTCATTTTAAACGAAGTACGGAACCCTCGATGCGCGAGCCAGACTCGCACTTGACCGGTTTTTTATATCTTGAAAATACGAACTTCAATAAGAGTTTAAACGATATTATATATACTTCTCTTCTAAATAAGTTCTAAAAGATTATCTGCAATGTCCTTCGCACTATTTTTAAAAAAATAAAAGGTTAGTAAAAAAAATAACATCATCTATTCCCAATTGAAATAAAAGTTATAATAAACTTATTGCATTCGTTTCAATTCACTAAAAAAATTATATCTGGAAAAATCTAAAAAATACTGTTGGGGCGTATTCCATATTGAAAGTTGCGACACTATAATATTTTTTAGACTTTTTTAAACTTTCTGATGAAATGGGCTATCTTTTCAATCAGTCAGTGGAAAGAAACAACTACGAAATTCAATATATAAGCGTGCGAGATCACGAACGTAAACAAGTAAATATAGCAAACCTGCAGAAAAAAAATCTGAAACAGCAAAGTTAGCACTACGCGTATTTCTTTAAATTATAAAAAAAAACTTACAAAATTTGTTACTATCTCTTTTATATATTCCCCCTTTGATCTTGGTATGGCTAAAAAAGAGTGAAAGGGAAACATATTAACTGCTATTTAAACCATTCATCATCAGGTCTCACTGCACGATGTGTCTGTAATGATTACACATAAAAGTAATGAGTCAATAGCATACGTCGTAAACCTTCAACAATCGTAGGGGAATAACTCATCAAAATTTGAATGCAACTAATTCCAATAAACCATTTATTGTCGGCATATCTTCAGCTATTGAGACATGTGGTACTTGTAAACAACGTCGATAGACACGTGTCGTTTCCTGGTACAATTAGTCATTTTAACTCGCGATTGCTTATTCTGAGTAAACAGCAGCAACTGTATGAATCTCGAGTGGGGACAACTATTCGTATGTGTTCGTATGTTCTAATCCAATTGGTTACACATGATACGCAGAACGTGTTAAAAAATTAATCGTTTGCAACTCAGTACACGTGACAGAAGTGAAACTTCTTTAGCGATCTAAACTTTGACAGAAGTAAGTATAAAATGTTAAAACGGCACTGACTGTGAGAAAGAACATATAAAGTGTAAATCCAGATTGTACTAAATTCTCATTAGACGGTTTTAATACTATACATTTAGGAAAATTAATAAAACGTCATTATAAATCAATGTGAACATCTAATTTTCATATAAATTTACATAGCCTATTGTCAATTGTATTGTAAAAATGTAAGTACCAGAACACTTTTAAATGCCGCTCGCGTAAATATAATTATATTTATGACTATATGTGCGGGTTCATTGTAGATTTATATATAAATTAAATACAATGTGTAATATGTTGTTAATCTTGTAATGGAAGAAGTACATGCAGAATTAGTAATAAATCAAACATAAATATATAAATAAGTCGACAAAATTTTGATAGTCTTCTTTCGACACATAAATAATACAACGTACGCGTGGTACCTCATTTGTTCATATGTAATATCTGAGGCGTACATCTACAACGCGTATATGCGCGACACTAGCTTATTCAATCGCTTTGAATCGTTGTGTATACGTGGCTCTCTTTTGCTCCACTTCTATGGCATCGGAATATATAGCTCTCATTCTCTCTATATCATATCTTTCTTTTCTCTCGTTTAACGAAATGTGCCTAAACGTGACGCGACTTTAAAATTTTACTCTCAATTCTCGTCCACTTATCGATTCTCAAATCGCCACCTAAGAAGTTTCACTTCAAAAATCTACATTTTTTTCACTCATCATTACAGATATCTCGGAGGGCGGAAATCTGCTATGGCTTAGTTATAAAATTAAATTAGCCTTTGCTCGCGACTCGGCCGCATGATGTTAGGAAAATGTGAATTGTGTTTTTCGCAACCAAATAGGTGTAGGATTTCAATCAATCCAGTTATGTAATTATAAAGTGAGTATTATTTTGAACAAAATGTGCTAGACGTGAGTTTAAACATTTATTCGCGTAATTCGCGCGACCCGCCCCATGAGTTACGCGATGGTAGTCTGGACTAAAATGCCCCATGAATTTGGTATATCAAACAAAATATGTTCCGCTACTTTTAAAAATTAAGTTCGGTTTTAGGGTGTGATCATAATTTATTTTTAGCATTTATATTCACCGCTCTGATCCTGTAAATGATATAATTATGCTAATTATACAAGATGTATCTTTTACTCTATGATGTACATTATTTACATGCAAAATTTCATTAATAATCTGTTGGACCGTTTAAGCATAAAATAAAGACAAACAAATAAATAAATAACTAGATAATGTTTTAGTTTTATTATATTAGTAGGGATATATATATATATATATATATATATATATATATATATATATATATATATATAATATGTAGCACCATGGCAATAATTACGTTAAAAGTTCAATGTAACTTTTTGGCTGAAATTCGAAAGTCTTCTAATTATTTGACGCACACTCCTTTTGATAAAGAAAGGCAGAGAAGTAATCCCATAGCATCGACATCAATACATGATGTCATCCGGAAGCCATGTATTGGTCCGTTCCTATATATTTTTTTTTCTGCAATGCTGTGTGTAATGTTTATGGAAGTAAATGTTGGAATTCGAATTACATACATAATAGTGTATTTTACTGTTGTCGATATTTTTTTGTAAAAATGTTTTAAAACTTTAGAATAAGTTTAAAAAAACCTTGTGACGAAGAAATAAACAAACAAACAAACAAACAATTAAAAATAAACAATTAATTGAAACTTCTCAGTAGGAAAGAGTATCAATTTTTTTTCATTAAATAGAAAAAGTTATTATGAATTTAGTTTCCGCATAAAAAATGAGAAAATGATAATATGCAACATATAACTTAAATGCAATATTTAACGAGATACTAAAGATATTTAATAAACTCCCTTATAAAGAATGCCAAATACGGGCCAGTGATGTCATAATCCAATTGTGTTTTTTATGGGGCGTTTTCGCGCGAATCGCAGTTCGTCAATTTTTAAATGGTTAAATGAAAAGCTCTAGGTAAGATAACATCTTATTTAAACGTTTTTAATATTATTACTTATTCTATTTTAGTAATAAAAAAAATATAGTCAAATACCCTGTTACATACAAACGTAAGTATTTTTACATAATTCCAAAATAAATTATCCAATCACCTTAATAGCCTGAAGTAATGTTGATTTAAATATTTCCGTAACATAAAATGAAAAAAACAGAAACCTTATATGATTACTTTGTTGTTCGTCTATACACTATAACTATATACTATAACTATACTATATACTATAACATAGACATGTAGATATATCAATCAAGAACTTCTCGTCTCGGAAATGGCTAGAGGTATCCAGGTGAAATTAATATCGAAAGCTAAGGTCCATATCGGTCCATAAGGTCCACATCCTCAGTTCCTAATAGCCTTGTAGCCAAGCTACTAACTCAACACAATAAAGAGACACTGTCTTAAATAGCACGTTCTTTGACACCATCATTGATTTAGAATCTTGAAATTTCGTCAGAAGGTATTATAGGACGAGTAAATAAAAAAATTTGGAAAATCATTTTTTAATAATTCTATATGGAAGTTTTAAGTAACAAACACAATTTTTCGATTTTTGTGTACATGTGGTAATACTTACTTATTAAACTGTGTGATAATATGATATAGTGGTACGGAATCTTCGGGCCCCGAGTTCTATTCGCACTTGACGGCTTTTTTATATTCGTTAGAAATAATCGTCATATAATTAAAAGAGCATATGAGTGAAACAGGTATATTCTTGTCTGTTATATCATAACATGATATAACAGACAAGAATATCGAATTCACGACTATTATATATACGTATATTTGTTACAAATAAATCATCCACAAAAAAGAAGATTAAAAGAAAGAAGCATTCATACGCATTCACTCATACATTGTTTGTGAGTTTCATAGCGGGAAAGGAAAAATGGAACCATTATTAGATCACTTACATGTTGTCTGCCACAGGCACTTTTCTCAGAAACCCCGTGACTTGGAAACTTTAATTCGGCGTTGGTCCGCACATAGCTCTGTAGCTAATACTCAGAAACATTTACATGTAAATTTAAGGAGACGGAGGTGTGGAGAGAGGATAAATTAAGTACTCAAAACATTTTTAAAATGCCAAATATTGTGTGGGATATCGTTTGCAAGGGCTATTTAAAGGGTTTCAAAAATATTTCATCATTTTAGGTAGCGCCTCGTCAGAAACATTCGTATAATGAGAAATAAACAAAAAAATATGCCAAAAAATATCCGAAAGTACTAGACCTAAAATTATAAAAAACAGGATATATGATATGCAAAGGTTGTAGAAGAACTATAACCATGATGCTAGATGTCATAGTTTTTGAGATATTTACGGTAATACGCCACTGGAAAGGATCCGCGAAAAGATCATCTTTCATCTTGTCAAACTTGGTCGTACGCCTTATGACCAAAACAATACACCGTGGTATATTGGATTGACTACAAAGCGTCCAACCTTTCACGGCGCATCGTATTGCGGGAACCCGGGTCCGATTCTTGGCCGCTCATCGAGAGGAGCTGGACTGGTGTTCTGTCTTTTGCTACCATGAAAAAATCTAAAGTTACATAGCTACCATGAAACAACCTAAAGTTACATATCTAGGGTTCAGGCATGACAGATGCGAGTTCTTGCAGCTAATTTGCTTAGGCAGGACAGACATGAGCCCTTCCAACTAATAATGAGGGGAAAAATTGCTGGAAGAAAAAAAGACGGTCGTAGAAGAAAGTCGTGTTTGCGTAACATCCGAGAATGGGAAGGCATTACGAGTGCCGCAGAACTCGTTCACCTTGCCGAGGCCAAGACCAAGTACACAGAGCTGGTTGCCTACCTTCACTACTAGGAGAGACACCATTAGAAAAAGATCCACGTACATATGGGGCTGATGGCTAGAATATTTTAAATGTACCAAGATTTTTATTGTTATACCAAGGTTGTTATATTCTAGATATTTATGTTCATAGCAACAACTCTCAGCTCACAGCGATTATTGCAGTTTATCACATCACTGCGTATTTTTATTTGTATTATTTTTGGTTATTTAAAAGGATTTGTCCTTAAACCAAAATTCTACTTACACGTTTATGGACTTCTAAATTTGGGAAAAACAAATGAAGAAAGTTGATGCATAAAAGGGGCGTTTATCGCCAGATATCAGGTTGTAAGAGACTGCTATCGTAACAATAAGTCTCATACTTAAATAAGCAATTACTTCGCTAAATCATCAATTACATATAATTTTCACATTTCCACTACAAAACAATTTAACAAACTTCCTTAAATATGTCTGATACAATGCAGATAAATTGAATGAATGAACAGTTTTAATTTCAATGTTGAGTTTGAAACCAAATCATATTAAGTACTTTATAATTATTCCATTGAGATTGTTTTATTTTGTTTAATGAAAAAATGGGATATTTTAACAATATCTTCGAGAGCACATAATTTTAATTTGGCCCTTACAAACCAAATTAAAATATCGTCGTGTAACAGTAAAATCCAAAAAGTATTATAAATGTTTTTATTGATAATGGTTTTTTTGTGTTTCAAACTATTAATATGTAAGAAATAAAAAATTAGTTTCACGTTTTTAATTCTGTTTTTTTAATAAAATGAATGATGTGATACGATACCTATATTTCCTGTAACGTTAATTGTACAATTTTTGAGAGCGATTTTTAACAAAACTAAACGGTCTATATTTTTCGTTTTTTTTTTCAAATGTTAGTATGACATTATTTTACAATGACATACTTTTTTAAATAAATCGCTCGGCGCGTTATTAAAAAAAAATTAAGTGTGGTGAAATTATTACTTTTCCTGTAATGTTAATTGTACAATTTTTGAACTCGATTTTTACCAAAACGAAACGGTAAACGGTTTTTTTTTAAATGTTCATATAACATCATTTTAAATTGAGTTTATTGATTTTAAATAAAATGGAAAGTGTGGTGAAATTAATACTTTTGGACGTACCCATAATGTTGATTTTTTTTTATTTTTTGAGAGCGATTTTTCCCGAAACTAAAAGATAAACAATTTTATAATATAATTTTACACTGAATTAGTTTTTCAGACAAATTGCTTGACGGGTTTTTTAAATAAAATTAAGAATATGGTGAAATAACTACTTTTTCTACAATGTTAATTGTACAATTTTTGAGAGCGTTTTATACCAAAATTAAATGGTAGATAGTTTTTAAACTTTAAAATAAGTTAGACATCTATAGTTTGAATAATAAATAAAAAAATCAGTGAATTTTGTTCACAACGCGTTTTACATGACAACTACCTTAATAATACACTTTAGGAACAAGATTATTCATTACACTACTTATATTTCGTGTATAAAGTTTCTTTACTTTTTAGGATATTTATACACGAATACCAATACCAATGAATCTCCTGGTTGTATGTAGATCATTGGTGAAAACCAGAATTTGTTATCTCAAGGGATTTAGAAATTAAATCAATATATATTTCAAGAAACACTGTCTGCACGAATCCTTACATATTTCATTACGTGCACCTTACCGTTGCCGCTGACACACTCTTCTCGTATGCCAGAGCGCATTCTTAGTCAAAGTCAATTATTAATTTAGTCGATTGCGAAATCTCTTTGTGTTCAGTTTTGTTGCGTCGCCGCACTCCATTGTCGAAGTTCGTGACAAGTTAAACAAAATGTTTGGCATCCAGTGGATAGGTCGACTTGGATCTATACGTTAGCCTCGAAATTTACCAGACATCACCCCATTGGACTTCTACGTGTGAGGATTTATTAAAGCCTCAGTGTTTGAGAAAGATTGTGACAGTGAAATAGAGATGCGCGCGCGTATTATCGCTGCTTTTGACAAACTTAAAAGTACCGTTAACCAAAACATTGCTTTATTAGACGATTTTTGATTGGTTCGCGGACTCTATTAGAGTCCACGAACAAACAATAAAAAAACGAGTGCAAAAATGTGTCGAAAACGGGGGCGACATGTTCAAATTACTAATGTCATTTAATTTGTTCTTTAATTTTCATTAACTTATGATTTGACAAGTAATTTTTACTTCATTTTAACTTATTTTTACTTCGATTGAAACATCAGTGCAATCATAATTTGATCCATCCGCACACGCCCGTGCCAATCAGAGGCGAATGATTGCTGATTTCATTCTTAGGTAACTACAAAATATGTACTTACCTACAAGCGGCGAGCACTCATACACATATTACCACAGTAAATATATTAATACTATTATATTACAAAATACTACTATTAAATATAATGTTATGTATACTGCGGTATTTAAAATCACGCCCCTCTTTTGATCTTGTTCAAAAAACCGCCATCGATACAAGCGTCGCTAGTCACGTGACGAATGGCGAGCGCTCCACAACGCGAAGCGGCACAAGCGTTAAAATCTTAGGCTATGTTCACGATAGACTTTTTATTAATATTTTTTCAATATTTTTCTGAAATATATCATGTTTTGCAACCTCTTGTTAGAGCATAGCTCAAGGGTTTTTTCGCAGCCTGTATAACTAAAGTAAACTATTCGACCAAATAACCCGACTGGTGGTTCATTATCAACGAGTGCAATAACAACAATCAGCACATCAATATCTCGATGTAAATAAATGAAAAATAAAATTAAGGTCCAAAATATTACAAACGGTAATATATTAATTTACCATCATCATATTTGGCACGACAGCCCAGGGTGGGCCAAGGCCTTCTGTTGGAGATTCTCCCAGGAAGTTCTACTCTTCGCCTGGGTTTTCCAGTTCTTTATCCTGAGAATGTTAAAATCTTCTTCCACTGAATCGATCCATCGTAATTTTGGACTACCTCTTCTACGAGTTGTTAGAGGTTTTGCGATGAAAACTTTCTTTACTGGGTTTTCATCTTTCATTCTAGATACGTGGGCAGCCCAGTTCATTCTTTTGATATTGATGGTTTTTATGACATCAGGCTCACCAAATAACCTAGAGATTTCTAAGTTCAAATTCCATTTTCCTTGACACCCCCAAAAATTCTCCTCAGAACCTTTCTTTCAAAGACTGCTATTTTATTTTCTCCAGTTCTAATTGAAGGCCAGGTTTCTGAACCATATATTAGAACTGGCCTAATAAAAGTTTTATATACTAATAATTTTGTTTTTCTTGTAAGAAAAGAAAATTTAAGGATGGAGCTTAGTCCAAAAAATGCTTTATTGGCCGATGATATGCAATTCTGAATTTCAGAGATAGTGTCATTCTTATTGTTAACACAAGATCCAAGTTAAGTAAAGCAGTCAACCGTTTCAAATGTATGTGAGCCAATCTCCAAACGATTATGTGCATTATTTGGTGGAGATTTTTGTATAGCCATATACTTAGTCTTGGAGTCGTTTATTGCCAGACCCATTTGATTTGCAGCTATCTCCAAAGACAGAAAGTCCTCTCTCAAGGCTGGTAGGTTTCTAGCAATTATATCAATATCATCAGCATACGCTAGGATCTGAATTGATTTGTAAAATATGGTAACCCTAGTGTTAATATCTGAATTTCGAATAGCTTTTTCTAGTGCAATATTAAAAAGCAGACACGAGAGTGAGTCGCCTTGTCGAAGATCATTATTGACACTGAGATCTTCAGAGAGGGCACCGATGAATATTAATTTATACCTTTAACGTTTATGGGGACAACAGTCAAGAACGTTTTCGGCGAACAATATGTAAATTTATATATTTCAAAGGATATCACTAATTGCCCATTACAAAGACAAATTTGGATCAAGCTTTTAGTGTCCCATTTACCGTTAATAAAGAAATAATACGGAACTTTTACAAGATCGTTCACGTGTCCGCCCTTCACAGCCATTTTTATTCTCGGTTTGCACAAGAAATTAAAAGTTTGACAAGTAATTAAATATATTACGGATACGCCTTCATAGCTCAAAAGCTAATTCATACTCAAAAATGTATATATGCAAATATTAGGAGGGGAAAAATAAGAATTAAAAAAAAATTCAGTTCCATATTCAGTGTGGATATTCTTTGAAAGCATTAGTTATAAGGGTCTCAGAAATATTTTTTTTATAATGTAAGGTTTAGGAATATCTGCAAAGATATACTGAAAAACGTACAAAAATTATGTTCTCCCACCATATTTATAAAAACTACTCAACCAAAAATTATAAAAAACAAGTTTTTTATTTATCTATGCAAAGATTATAAGAAAGATATAAAATTGATTCTAAATGTTCATAACGTAACTCCCACTCAATTATAATTATTATTAAATATAATCTTAGAGTTATTAGTAAAAAGTCTTTACGCTAGAAAGTCTATATTAGTAATGACTTATGATAAATAACTTCAATATCCTCGATGGAAGTGAAATTCTTATGATAAGTATTTCACTTCTAACGAGGTAACGAACCTTCGATTCGCGAATCTGACTTGCATTTGGACGGTTTTTAAAGATCCGTTCCTCCAAATGAAAAAATTGGAACCCTCATAGGTTGTTCGTCAGTCCTTCTGTCTGTCAAAGCCCTTTTTCTCAGAAACGGCTTGAAATTTCAAGTTGAATATCTTTTAATATCATATACTGATGCCTACAGTCTTACAATGCTCTAAAAGTTTCAAGTTGTTTGGTTCACGCAACAAGAAGATATGGAAATTTAAAGCGTTTCTTCTTTATTCATACAATATTCATTCAAACTGATCATCAAAACCTGTGGGGTATTTCCTGTTGACATACAATATTGAAACTTAGCGTAATGAAAGTAATTATACATTTTTATGCCTGTATGTAATGTAGTAGACTACATATTTATTTTGTAAAAAATTAATATTTCTTAATAGTTTAATTATAATAATAAATATAATAATACCATGTATCCTTAAATATTTTTAAATGACTAAAAGTATACGTAATCCTCGCAGTGCGAGCTTTACTCGTGCTTGACAGGTTTTTTGTAATTATCTTACTTCTTTTTTCATCTAAATCAGCAGTGATAACATTAAACTCTGTACGTCGAGAAGTGACTGTACACAATTCTGACTTGAGAGAATAACGGATAATGAATGCGTCGTTCTTTTATTAGCTCGTACATATTTCGCTATTATTACCAATTTATCAAGATGGCTGATTGCGCAGCACAATGCGACCGCGCAACTGATGACTAACGCGTTCTTGTATCGATTGTTGTTCTTCCGCTCCGCGCGCGCCCGTACGTACGTACGTACGTAGTACGTCTAACAGGCAATCTCTCAAATGCCAGGTCGACTCAGTGGGCAGAGCATCGACCCGGATAGCCGAAAGGTCGCACATCCGAGTCCCGATACAGCCAGTCACGGTCGCCGATCGTTTCGTTAAATATTTAAATGACATTTGCCCGCGTGCTGTTGCCGTCCGCGTAACAGTTTGCTCACAAGTGGACGCTGCCAAATAGTAGGCCAGTGTTTGCCGAGCTGGCGGTGGAGTGCGCGAGATGAGTGAGTGATGATACTCGAGAGCGATCCGTTGTAGCGAAGGTTACGCACGCGAGGCCTAGCAGTCATGTGACCAGAGGACCGCAGCATATTTGATAAGCATTTGATTAGATCAATAGAAGCGAGATCGGGCTCTTCAGAGCAGATCTATGTCAAGAGACAAATTGAAACGACCCTACTTTGATTATGAACAACATTTTTGAGTATAGGTTTCGAAGTTAATTGTTGAGGAATCTTCCAATTGCCCAGACTATCTATGGTCAAAAACCTCTCATAGCTATTTCCACTCTTTCTGTTCTTTTACCGTTCTTGACCGACGAGGATCCACAAATTCTACCATCTCGTCTCTACAGTGTATTGTAGGTCTTTTTTCCGGCGTTTTGTTGTACTTGGGGCACCACTTAGTCGTTGTCCTGGTCCATCGGCTGTCTTCACTCTTTTTATGCAGCTGCTCAATCCCATTTTTTTCAATTCAGCTTTTAATGAGCATCTAGTTTTTTGTTATTCTTCTATTTCTTTTTTTTAATAATGGCCGATAAATCTGATATTTAAAACCCCACCTTCTATTTTTCTTTGGATAACTTTTAATTTCTTATGTAGTTTTTTTATTAAGGAACCATATTTGGGATCGATGGTTTAAGATTAGTACTATCTGAACATTTTATCTTTTCATTAGCCAGTAATGTATTTTTGTTTTTGAATATACGTTCAACTGTTTGTGCTTCTCCTGTTAATCTTTTATTCCATATTGTTTTCCATTGATAATGGTATCTACTTTACTGTTTTACTTTTTGTTTTTCTCAGATAGAGTTGAAATCTTCATTCATATTTGACATTACTTTGATTTTTTAGTCGTTGAGCTGTAGTTCGCGCCTCTGATCTAGGAGTTTAGATTATTTGTCATATGTTCAGGGAAAATAATTTTCCTATAAAATTGTTATTATGTAGAAAAATACATTAATTCGGATCTAATAAATAGGAACGCTTTTCAATCTTTTTAATACTCAAAGGTTGCAACAGAACTTTTTTGTGACAATACAGTCAGTCCGACTTCGATCACAGATTTTTAGCTTCTTAATTAAATAAGTTATGTACCCAAATTTTACACATTTTATGTAATTCTGTGATTCAAACCCGAATATTGTGTTTAAAATTATATACAATTTCATTTTGGTGGGGAGCTTTGGACAGAGATATTTTTTCGACATAATGACTCCTTTTCTGTATTTATTCTAAATAATGGTATAACTTACCTCATATGAAGATCAAATGATCGAGTTCGATTCGAATTTGCTAGAAATAAGAGCATTTAACAAACTATTAATGTTATCATTAAATTTTCGGTACAAAATCAGTGACACGACAAATCCGAATATCATGAATGAAATCTTAGAAGAATCAGTGATACGATATTAAAATAGGAAGTAGTCATCTGTGATCATCACATTGGTACTGTACATGACCGACCTTAATAATGTAATACAAAGCAACAATATAAATAATATTTGGGAAGGAATAAATAATTGGGAAAATTATTTCGGGGGCGTAATTTTACAAATAAACTCAGGTTTCCCTTCAGATTCTGTGAAATAATAGCGCGGTAATAACTTTCTCTAAATAAATACTAAGTTAAAAATGTTGAGTTTCAATTGGATACTATTCTGATACTAGGTGAAGGAAGCAATAAAGGAACTGATTACACAGTAGAGTAGAAATTACACTACAAAGATTACCTAAACACTCATTTAGGTGCACTTAAGTGTATTTCGTTTAAGCTATTTACGAATACCAATATTACTTTTTCTCATGTAAATATTGTTATAGCCTGGTATATCCTTCACGGGCGTAAAAACTTCATAGCGAATTTCTCAAAAACTATTAAGTTTAGAATCATGACTATAATTTTCTTATGAACGCTAGGTAAACTTCAAGTAAGTTCGTTTTAGTTATAATTTCAACTTTCACAATTTTGGAGATTTTTCTTTCAACAATATTTTTAAAAGTATCTTAAATGAAATTCTAAACAACAGTTTTTGATTCCTTGTAACTCGTTCAAAAACAGTTTTCGATTCCTTATAACTTCGGTATAAAAAAGTTATCACTTCCGGTTGCGTGGAGGATCACTTCCACCGGCAAGTGATCCTCCGCGCAATCAGAAGTGAAAACTTTTTATTCCGAATTTACTTCCTGCGTAATTTTCAGACAAACGTTTTTAGATTCTTATTGTTTGCAAAACCTGCATATTCGCTCCATTAATACGCAAAAATTGAGTAAGTTCCTTAACATGCCAAATATCAATTTTCTACGTCAAATGTTTTCTGAATAAAACTTTTATACTCAGATATAGGGACGCGTGAGAGATCCTACACAGGTTCAGCATGTTTTTTTTGTTTTTAAGACACATAATACTTATAAAATTTCAATATATGGATACAACACACATCACATCTCATCATATTTGTAAATGCATTGTTATATTAAACATGGTTAATATACTAAAGGATAAGAATATATGATTAACTTCAATCTCTATATGCAAACTGAATATAAATACTTATCTATACTGATATACAACAATAGGAAAAATTTGTTTATTTGTTTATTCGTGCTAATTTCTGGAAATAATGCCTATTTCCAGATTCAAAAATATTATGTTAAAAAGCCTTTACGGAAGATTACAGGTTATATCTCATTTTGCAACGATTCAATGGGGCAGTGCATTGATAAAATGGAAAATTCACTTATTTGCTTTGTTTGTTTGCGTTGTTCTTTGGAACTACGCGTTCAAATGTAAACGTTCTTTTTGTATCAGAAAACTTAAACTTCGCAAACATCGACAGAGCTATATATGCTATGATTTACAGGACAGGGGAAAAAATGTAACAGAAGTCGGAGAACGGCGCAAAGGCATCGCAGCGGAAGAGACCACGTGGAACAGCTACTTATACTGATAACTGCTCACTATTATGAAATGAATGCTCCTCTTCTTCAAAATATGTGTTTAATATGGATCTCTTAAAAATATAACCTATTTATGTGGACACCGGCATCACTCGCAATCCCCTCACATGGAATTACCCATTGCATTCCACAGGAAACTACGACAAAAATTTTTTTTTTTTGAATATAAAGGTATTCCGACGACTAAGCGACGATTACTAGTAACAAACATGATAAACAAGACAATTTTCAACATACTAACTACGTAATAACAAGTAAATACAAAAAAAAATCGATAACATTTTAATTATATTCAAGCGGAGACCCAGTAAAGAACTCCTTAATCTTACGCCAAAATTATAATAAAATTTTCAGTAACATGTATTTTACATATCCCCTACTAAACATACATTTTCATGAGTACATTGGGTTTTAAAAGCTCGGCAACTGTATCAGTCGGCTTTAAACAGAAAAAGCTTATAAACCATTCATATAATATATTAAGCTTGCCTGCGATGATACTTAAGTCAAAAGCTATCCTAGACAATACAACCTTCGCAGTCGTTTTCGTGGAAAGATCAATTGTGTATAGTATATGCACGATTGATGTTTTTACTCTACGCATTTGTGTCCGATTTTTTACACCTGACATTTCAAGGAATCTGGAAATTTTCATACTTTTCCAAATTCACAGTCATGCACCTATTTTTTATGTGTTATAGTGAGATACATATTTGGTACCTATATTTGTCTTCAAAATGATCGTTTCACGCAGATAACATCATTAGTCCTTGAAATGCGATTTTATTTATTCATTTTCCACGTGCGCAGTACGCGACGTCCGTCCATCGTGAATATAATGAAAGGACTACAGATACAAACTTGCATTCTTCCTCTTTCAAACAAGACCAAGTTGGTGGTACCGTGTTTAGCTTTTACCGAGTCATTGAGGTTTGAAATAACTTCGTTAAAGACAGTCACTCATTTGGGAAAGATATTTGTGCGTCGATTGCCTCCCCATACTCCAACATTGATTTTAAAGATGTCATTACGTAAAGAAATGGCAACGAAAGCAGAGAAAAGGTGTCCTTGTTGGAAAGTGAATATACTAAAGTTGTATGATGTAAAGTACTATGCCCTAAGTAACCTCGGGAGTGCACTTTCGCAACTTAGATACTTTAAGCAACTTTTGTAATTTTCTGAAGATTCTGTTGATACGGTTTTAAAAAGGTTACATGAAAAATATTATCAAGAACAGGATGCGTTATAAATGTCGTCTCTTAAATACATTAATGCAAGTACATATTTACGAAGGCGTTCAGTTCAGAACCATAACGAGCACAACAGTGATTTAATTAAACATAGAATGATTGGCATGTGGACGCATTCACGTGCCCCGCTGCATTCATCGTCCATTGTGCACGGAGCGACGGTCATAGAGAACGGATTAACATTGAATGCAGATCGATCAGTCATAATTACATAGCTCGGCGCGGCGCTGCGCGCACGTCTTGCTAGCAATTACCAACTTGTTACAGCGCGATGTCGTAAACAAGGATATGTTTATCGGGACTTTGTTTTGATTTCTTTGTTGAATAGTTTGAATAGATTTTGCTCCAAGATCTACTTTGGAAGTGGGTTAGATAAGATTGCTAGGATGAGCAACGTATGTCCTTATTTACTAGCTCATATAGGAGTAAGCTATATAGGAGAAAGAGATGAAAAGTCAAAGAAAGCAAAGAGATAGTGTTATTGAAGTCAAGGCAATTAATTTGCCTTTTAAGGATCACTTTTATCATGCCAACAACAAATCTATTTAACATAACGTTATTGAATAAGATCCAATAACGTTATGTTGTTGACCACAAATGGGTTCACAATAGCTTATTTGGTTCCACCAATGATATTAATATCATCAATATATGCTGAAATTTACACAGGTTGCCGGAAAACGGTGCTCCTAATTATCCAACCTGATTTTCATATGGCCTTTTAAATTGCATCGTTAAAATGCTTATAAGAGACTTGATCTAACCAGGCTTATGCCTCCTGGATGAATCTGATCTTACCAGGTATATTTTTTAATTCAAATACTTTAATTACCGCAAATGGAAGAGGCCTACATCATTGTTACTGGTTTTAAATATAAAAACTATCTGGTTATGGCAGATTTAACTAATTTCTAACTAATTTAATTCTAAATCACTGACGACAATATCGCTCTAGAAACGGCGCATCAAATACTAAAGTTAAAAGCTGAAATATCTGGTAAATCCTTTTTAAGTCATTTGTAACTTGTGAAAATGTTTATTAAGAGCAATAATGACAACGTGAACATTATTCGGAAAAACTTGACTTTAGTTTCCAAGTGCAGTAAACATGGTGCGTGTTGGCCACTTTCATCTTTAAAATTGCATTTTCCATTATTTCTCAAAATAGGGATAGTTTACTTGTGATGAAAAATATAATTGTTTTAAATAACAATTAAGGCGCGATGGAATGTGGAAAATTAATATTCTATAGTTGTTTCATAAAATAAACGCGTTAATGCACTTCGTATAACAAGTTTTTCTTTATAATTTTAATTGAACGCGAAATCGTTAAGCAATAATTTCAAGATATTTTTCAAATTTTTTTGCATGAATTTTAACCACAGGAATTATAAATTAAGAGAATTAAAATTTCCCGGGGATTTATATTTTAACGCACAACGGCGACGACCAACAATAAATGTAAAAAATACGATATTTTAGATTTGACCCACACTTCTCATAAAATTGGTCCTAAAGATATCGCAGCAATCAGGGCCGTCTCTTGTCGGTTCAAACTTTATGAGTTAAACGGGCTAACGGAAAAAGAACAACCTGACGGAGATAGGAAATATTGCGGAAAACGCGGTATATACATTCAATCGATTGAAAGTTAGCCACCGATCTTGTCCCAAAATTCGGCAATAGACGGCCACCAACTCACCATTTACAAATGTCGTTCGTCTTCGTTTCATCTTAAGTTTAATATTTTATAAACAAGACTTCAAAATAAAATAAAACGATCAAAGTAATTAATGTGTACGGAATTTCAAAATAAAATAAAATGGTCGAAGGAATTAATATTTACGGGGCTTCAAAATAGAATAAAAGAGTGGAAGAAATTAATGTTTACGGAACTTCAAAATAAAATAAACTGCTCGAAGGAATTAGTATTTACGGGGCTTCAACATAAAATAAAAGAGTGGAAGGAATTAATGTTTACGGAACTTCAAAATAAAATAAAATGGTCGAAGAAATTAATGTTTACGGAACTTCAAAATAAAATAAAATGGTCGAAGAAATTAATGTTTACGGAACTTCAAAATAAAATAAAATGGTCGAAGAAATTAATGTTTACGGAACTTCAAAATAAAATAAAATGGTCGAAGAAATTAATGTTCACGGAACTTCAAAATAAAATAAAATGGTCGAAGGAATTAATATTTACGGGGCTTCAAAATAAAACAAAACGATGGACAAAACCTCAATTTAATTTCTAAAGACCTGGAAACACACCTGAATTCCAGGTCTTTTAATAGAATGCATTGAAAAAAATTACTTTTACTTTACAGATGCAGTACCTGAAATATCTACCTGAAAATTTCATGTAGATCCAGCCATTGCATGAAATTTGCAAATTGTGAGATTGTTATAGATAAATGGTTGAACGTAACTTAACTATGTCCTTTTTTAAACTTATTTCCCTAAAAATATATATTTAAAAACTATCCTTATGTCATTAAAGTGTGCAGTGAAAAACTAGTTTTTTTTTCATTTATCGTAGTTTAATACTAGACCGTCTTATGGATTAATTTAACAACAGAAATATTAATATTTTTGGTCTAATTTTATATTTAGAGTTACTTTTGATGAGACACAGTTTAAAAATATGTTTTACCATCGTTTTGCTCGCGGCATCGTCTCGTGCATTTTCGATTAAGACAATAAGATTTGTGTCTAAGTGCTAATTGACATTGATCCAGTGTTCTTGGATTCCAGGGCTGGATAGTCATTCTGCCAATGTAAACAGTTTAGAATCTAGACCAGCGTCCAGTATCCAGCGCTGGAAGGGAATAGAGCGGACGCTTATTTTTCAATCCAGTGTCCGCTGTCCGCACGCCGCGTGTTCTGTGCCAGCGTAACTGGATCCGTGTGAACGCAAAGGTACAGTCGCTGGCACATCATCGTGTGGTGACTACGTTTCTTGTACGTGCACTCAATACGCATATAAAAATGTCCTCAAGAAAGTGATCTGATGAGGAACTTTTAAAATTTTCACAAATATAAAGAATGTCTATGAAATTTACAATCACCAAGTTGCCGCAACAAGCAAATGTGATTTACAAGCTATACATAACTTTTGTATTAGTATAAATATTGAGCATATAGATATAACTGGTCACAAAGTCGTGAACCACCAAGCAACTTCATAAACCCATTCATGAAACGGTCATATTACAGTGTTGAACAATGTTAGTGTAAGAAGACAGGAGAACGCTTCAGGATATCCGTGAGCAATCTATGCAGGCGAAATAAATTAAGACATGATCCTCTCCGGTAGATAAAGCCAAGAGTATAGAGCACTATAAAACTCTATATAGATGGATTATCAACGAAAGGATTTAATAAATTAAAAAAGTTCATGATGGAAAACAATCCCCAAAAATAAGTAAGGATAATATCCCTATATTTTGTATACAAGAACCTAATACATTTTTTAATATTTTTTCCAGTGTAAGAGCATAAGTTGTTTCATACGCAGACCAGATGAATGCAAGCCTTTCATGAATGTTAACGACTAAAGGGTTGATATATTCGGATCACGAAAATTGTGGGAATGCCATATGACAAATCCTAGTAATTTTCTGACAGGTTTCGATGATATGACTTTCTGACCGATTTTGATGGCAGACCAGATGAACGCATGCCTTTCATGAATGTTACCGACTAAAGGGTTGAATAAAATCACCATATATTCGGATCACGAAAATTGTGGGAATGCCGTATGACAAATCCTAGTAACTTTCTGACAAGTTTCGATGATATGACTTTGAAATTTGAGAGGATTACCCATAATTACATTCAGATCTCGAACGGATGAAACTCTTTCGAGCCAGCATATAAAAGCCAGTTCACTCACTCACTGACTTCCTTTTCTACTCGGGAAATTTCTAGAACTATGAAGTTTACATAATTTGGGACGTCTCCTTCTGTTACTTTCTAGATGATTACTAGAAATATTTAAAATAAAACTCTACAGGAGTGAAAAGTAGTGTGGAAAACTGTATTAAATGTGTTAAAATTAGCGTGGAAGATTGCATTAAATTTGTGTAAATTAGCGTGGAAGATTGTATAAAACGTGTGAAAATTAGCGTGGAAGATTGTATTAAACGTCTGAAAATTAAGGTAGAAGATTGTATTAAACGTGTGTAAATTAGGGTGGAAGATTGTATGAAATTAGCGTGGAAAATTGTAATAAATGTGTGAAAATTAGCGTGAGGATTATATTAAATGTATGAAAATTGGCGTGGAAAATTATATTAAATGTGTGAAAGTTAGCATGGAAGATTGTATAGGAGTTTCTAGTAATTAAACTGCGAGATATAAAAACATGTCTACACTTTTAGATATGATCCTTTTTACCGGGCAAAGCTGCATGGGATAACTGTATTGTTACATTACCTTAAGCTGTATTGTTACATGTTAGAAGCAATATATTGCATATTGCTTCTAACATGTGTCTCAAAACATAATAACCAGTTTGGAGAAAAAAATACGATCCGGAATAATTTCTATTCCAAATAATATATTTTGAATATTTTCAAATCAGCTACTAAAAATGCTTCTTACAAATCTTCTTTTCCCAACAATTTTGTCTTCCTTACCCATTAGTGCCCTGTTTCTGGAGCACATTTTATAACTGCTCCAATGGATGCTTTAAATTACAACGCTACCTGTCGTCTCCCGGCATTCTGGCATACCGATAAACACTTTGTCGAAATTAAACATTCATACAATTGCTAAAACACATAATATATTAATAAATTGCAAAACAAATGTGTTGTATTTTAAATGCTATGACAATATTTTTATTCTGAAAGAGCGTAACAATATTTACACTAAAATATATACTAGCAAAAAATATTAAGGTAAAGGGTTTTACGTACAATAAATTGTTTTAATGGATTATTTAAATACGCCTGAAAAAAATAAACGTCTCAAGTGTTCTATACTTAAGGCCTTCTGAACTCCAATAAGTTCATTTGTTATTTATTTACAAATTTTAGCCATAACTGTTTATAGTGATGGAAAAAAACTTAATTTCAGCCACTTGTGCACTACCTATAACATTAAAAGATATGTTACTGATAGTCACCGTGTGCATTAAAAGTCACCGCCGCGCGCCACTTGTAAAATCTAATGAATGCAACGCAACAAATATAGTTTTTAGAATACATAACCTTTCCTTGCGCTTAAATTCCAGAAATAATGAGATATGTTTAAAACGGCTGACGTATTGCGTGGTTAATTTAACATTACGTTAATCTTTTTACACTGTTATTTGTCGCGAGTTTAGATACAGGCCTAAGTATTTGTACCGACTATTAATTAAGTATTGTACGATAATTAAGTAACCAATATTTTAAATTTGGCTAAATTAATATTACTCAAAGTACTTTAATCTAATAAGAAATATTAATAAACTACGACCCGAATTCTATATATCTATGGATTAAATATGGAATATATTACAAGTAGTGAGAATATCAATTATCATGAACTTTCCAGTGTAAAAATAATTCATGATACCTAATAAAGTTAAAGTAGTCCCCCTACGTCTTTATTATATAATATTCACAATTAAATGAAACTACGTGATGTAGTATTATTCCTACTTTATTTATATTCTTTACCAGGACCTAGGTTTCTTTGTATTGCAACATCTTCAGGTGGACAATTAGCAAAGATTCTTGTTAATTGACCACCTGAAGATGTTGTAATACAACGAAACCTAGATCGTGGTAAAGAATTTAAATAAAGTAGAAATAATACTACATCACGTAGTTTCATTTAATTGTGGATAATGAATTTCCACTAAATTAACGCCAAATATATTCAATGTTATATATTATAGTGAATATTTAAAAAAATATGACATCTAAAATGATCGTTATAATTTTCCTACAATTTGGCGTAGATTTCTAAATTACCTTATTTTATTATAAATTTTGATTAAATAGTTCCGGAAATATGGAATGGGGCGACAAATTTTCCGGAAATAAGGAATGGGGCATATCTTTCCCTCTATGCTTCTGAAGCTATGATCTGGTATACCTAAAATTATAAAAGAACTATTTTTAAAACCCTTGTAACTAGAAGTGATATCCCAGCCTATATACAGAACTTTGCTAATTATTTTTTGAATATTGAATTTGCCTATCTCAAATTTCTAAATAAATATTTTTGCGTGTTAGCTGTTCAGAAATGTGCGGTTAATATGCTTTATAACTATACCAAATTGTTTGTTTCTGCGTCAAGGATTCTGAGAAAATTGACTATGACAAAAGGAAAGACGGAAAAACGAGTATTGCTACAAGGGCTCCGTTGTTCCTTTTGAGGTACAGAATGCTAAAAATTAAGACATAATTAAATATACGAAATTAATTAGTACAACGAAATGTGTAGATCGTTTGTTAGAAATGGAAACAAGAAAAACCTTTCCGAAAGTTTTCAATATCAACCCGTTTCATAATAGATGAAAAGATGGACGGAAAGAAGGTGAAAAGATAGGATAAACAAAATTTTTTAAATCATCCAAATCGAAAATGGAAAATCCTTAACCGGGAGAAGAAAAGTCTAGAAAAACGTCTAAAGACCAAGATGCAAAATGAAATTTCATGTCAGTGCTGATAACGTTGATAATAGCTTGACATTCATTTTGTACTCGTGATTATAAAAAAATATATTTGTTGTTTAAAACGTGTTGAGACAAAATGAGTACCAAAAAGACATCAATAAATAGTAAACAGTTGCTGTTTCAGTTCAATCCCAATAATACAATATTTTAAACCTTCGTGTTCTGAATTTTAATTGTGTATTTACTCTATTCGGATCGCTTGCTGACTGAGTTGCGAAAAGGCGAAGACGCAGAATAAACATTCGAATATACAGATTTGATAAAAACAAGTTTATTAAAAATTATTAAAAATAATAAACAATTTCAAAATAGATAATCTTTTCTTTCTTTTTATTATACAATCTGTGAAATTATTTTTTTTTAAGCAGATCTATCCAAAAAAATTGCTTACTTTAGAAATCGCCAGTGCCCACTGGCAGTCCAAGTAGACCATCCCCAAATCCAAGGGAGAAACTATTAGGTTGTTTTTCACCGGTGCTTCTAATCGATTGCGTAAAAAGTGGCTTAATAGTGATTATCGAAGGGGGAAACTACTAGGTTGCTACTTGTTTTTTACCGGTGTTTCTGATCGATTACGTTGAAAGTTGCTTAATAGCGATTATTATACTTCGCAGTTTTTAACGGGATATAGAGTCTTCCGCGCGAGTTTACGTCGATTTGTATTAAGAGATACCCGGCGTGTGCGAGTTTACGTCGATTTGTATTAAGAGATACCCGGCGTGTGCGAGTTTACGTCGATTTGTATTAAGAGATACCCGGCGTGTGCGAGTTTACGTCGATTTGTATTAAGAGATACCCGGCGTGTGCGAGTTTACGTCGATTTGTATTAAGAGAAACCCGGCGTGTGCGAGTTTACGTCGATTTGTATTAAGAGATACCCGGCGTGTGCGAGTTTACGTCGATTTGTATTAAGAGATACCCGGCGTGTGCGAGTTTACGTCGATTTGTATTAAGAGAGACCCGGCGTGTTCTTCGAGATGCTCGACGTGAAACACGTTTCTTTCGATTGTAGTGAGCACAACGAAGCGCATGAGATAGTGTTTTTTATTGAGAACATGCGCCAACATAATAGTAGAGTCATGCGAAACTTTAGGATGATTTTGGTTGAGTGTGAACCGACTTTTAATACATTTAGAGCCTCCGCAAAAAAGTTCTAGAAAATGTGGAGACTGTACGGTTCATTGACTAGAGAGTTACTTAACCATGTTGTGAAGAAACGCTCGATACTTGATACGGGGCACTTTGGGGGGGGAGGGGGGAGGGGACCTTTCGAGTTTTCCCTCTTTTGTATATGACCGAATGTTACGGGCCCCTGCAGAGACTTTCGGTAGTGGCTTGGGAATAGTGTCTTCACGATATTAATTCGGATATATGTAAAAAAAAGCTAACTGAATTGTGCGTGCGTGTGTGTGTGTGTGTGTATATATATATATATATATATATATATATATATATATATATATATATATATATAATACAATTTCTAGTAACCGGAGCTTAATATATAAATGCAATCACGCTAGAGCGATATCATATCTCGTCGGAACCAGTTTTTTTTTTGGTGGCGCATAATTTTTGTGTCACAAAAAGTACGACGTAGACTCTATCGTAGTACCGTGTCGGAACAAATTTTATTTAATTAACATCTCTTTGCGGGAATTTTAACTCTTATGAGTTTCTTTGTTTACACAAATTTTAGCTACAACGGTTAACCATTAGGGTGGAGTACAAAACATATTTTTTTTCATTATTTTGCTGGAGTATTTGAAAAAAGCCTCATTTTATAAGAGAAAAATATATAGTATTATCGCAATATTTGTCAATAATGTTAAATCATTTATAGTCACACGTTACGTCATCTGTCGACATGTTGCTGTACTAAAATTTTATTATTAAACAAAAACTCAGAGTTTCGTCCTACAGGAATAATGTCATTTTTTGGATTAAATATAAATATAGGTTAGTTTGTATAACCAATAGGTTAGTTTAAATCATGAAATATGTACGAGCTAAGTTCAATGAAAATTTGTTATATCTGTTAAGTGTGATTAACGTAACGAACATCCAAACATACTTTCGGTGGTATTATTTTAAAATTGTTTTTGTGGTATTCTTTTAAATGTATTTTTTTTATTTATGTATCTAAGTAATGCGATAAATTTACAATAGTTAATTGTAACTAAAAATCAGGTGAAATTCAATTAAAACATGGCCATCGACCGCTCTCTGGTTATATTTATGTTAAAAAAAGTTAAAACTACAAAACGGAGACCGAGAACAACCGCCGAGCAAGGAAAAGGGGGTTTTTGTAGAAAATTGTTTATAAAAATTAAAATATTTGACAAATTATTGCTAAAATCAATATGCTTATATTTTGGTGGTTAACTAATTGAAACAATGTTATCACTAAGTGTTAGAAAAAGAAATTGCCAAAATCTATCAAGAATCGAGACCTTCTTCGCAATTCTTGATAGATTTTGAGAACCTCATAACCTGTTTCCATAGGTACGTAGGTATAGGCCAGCGGACGGAGACCAATGCCTTTGATAACAGCAAATTTAAATTATAACAAATATTTAAAAAAAAATTAAAAATGATTTTTAGAGATCATTTTTAGAGGAAACTTTCTTTTTTTTAAATAGTTGTATGGAAAAATTTAATTACTTGTAAAATTACTTCTATCGTCAAAACTCGCTGGCGCACTAGTCGGTAATAAAACAGACACTCGCGAGATATCCAATACCTAGATACCCGTCACGTTATAACTACGAAAAATATATATTTAATTAATATACTTCTATACAAAAATTAAAGGATCAAACGAATATTTTGAAAAAAAATTGGCTCATTTTTATACGCGGTTACGCGTAAAATAACCATAGACTTATTATACTAGATAGACGAACAAAGGTGAGAGAGAGTGCAGTGATGCAGTAGCAATGTTATGTATTAGAAAGGGATAGTGAAATAAAAATCGTTTAAACTGTTAAACTGTTTTTTGCAACGCATATCACACTTAGTGTTACGCGGAGAATTACGTTCGCTGTTATTTTCGCTGTTATTTATTTGATTTTGATTTTTACCGTTATTATGTTGCTAAAATAAGTGTGCTTAAAATAATAATGACTTGTTCTGTTATATATTGTGGCGCTACACATCGAAATAATCCAGATAAGTGCACATTGCCCTATATGTTTTTAAAAACGATTAAAACATAATTTCAAATTATTTATTCTTACTATATTAACTAAATTAATTAATATACTCTTTTAAATTTGAGGTATTTATTTTTAAAATATTTATTTATTAAACACTTATACACAAAATAGAATAAATTAAATTTACTTTAAATAAAATAACTCTTTAAATCATGTTCAGTTTCTTATACTTTGCTAATTAGCTTTAATTTTATAATTATTTGTTTTTAAAATATTTTGAACATTAATTTTAAAATTATACTTATTGTAATAAAATTAATCATTATTTTCAACTTATTTGATTTAACAAACTCTTTTTAATAAAAATAAAATAGTTAAAAACAGCTTTAATTTTTCTCTGGTCTGATTTAACTTATTTAAATTTTGAAATATTTGTTAAGCTGATTGAAAATTATTTTGGTTTAGCTATAGTGAAAAATCAAAAGTCTAAAAATAGAATATATTAAAACTATATAAAGGTTATCGACATCCTTATCGATATTATTGAACATCACTAAACTTACACTATCGTACATTTTTTCACACATAAACAATTCAATTTAGGTTACGCCGAATTTGAAATTAAGGCAGTCTATGTAATAGGTCATAACTTGGGAAAACATGTAATCTAGTATTTTATTAGTCTAAGATTGATCATATTCTGTTTCATAAATTGTAAAATTTAAAAAAATGCATTAAAGGGTTGCAACTTTAAAATGGCAGTTTTTTATTTAAATCGGATAACTTTGCGCGAAGTTGTGACTATTTAAATTTTTTATTTTATTATTTATTAATAATGTTACTAAGTTGCAGTAATGTAAAAAAATTAATTAACAGATTATTTTCAAGTTTTTAAAACTTAATGTGTAAGTGGTAAACAAATATGCGCGCACGCGACAGAAAGAAGGTAATTGTATTGCCATGATAAAATTGTATTCTGACAGTTCGAACCTGATTTTTGTCTTACTAGAAATTTGGTCTTACTTTTTTAAAGAATTTAATTTAAATGTATTATTAAAAAGTGCCAGCGTTACTTTTAAAAAGCACATAATAATTATTATCGACGGTGGTAAAATGCAAAGCAGAGTAATGTTTTTGACTACTGATTATGCATGTATATATATCCGTTTCTTTGTATGTCCACTCATTTGTCTTAACATTGCCACTAACACTGGCTACATAGAATTTAGAAGAAAGTCTAATTTATGAACACAAAATTCAAATTTTCAAAACTTTCTGAGTGTCAAGTCAAATTAAAGAGTTGAAAGATATGTTGAGACCAATTCAATATCTTCCAAATAAATGTTTTATAAAACTGGTCCAAAACAGCTTTAAAAGATTGAAGTGATATGTTTTGTTTTTTTGACTGAGAGTAATTAAACTGTTTAATAAATACGAGTATAATTAATTAATAAAAGAGACGTTATCAAATAAATAACTGTCCATTATTGTAATGATAATATCTTTCTAATATGAAGAGCGCAAAGATTTTCCTTGTTTTGTTCTTTTGAAGTAATAAAGACTCTCGCAGTCGGGTTTTTTGTTTTTTTTTTTAAATTATTTGTTTCTGTGTACTTTTTTCATTATTTATGTTGAATAGTGTTTACATATTGTATTCATTATCTTAATTTATTTGAAAACAATTAGGTACAAAAATTAACAAAAGCCTTAAATTTTCAATAATTCTTACTAATAACAAAAAATAATATGTATTTTTCTGTTTTTTTTTGTTAGTTACGCGGAAGCTGCTTTACAAATAATTACTAACCTTTTGACAAATGTAGACTTTACTCATAGAATAACCAAAAACATTTTTTTCTTCTCGATAGGTTGCACGAATACGCATCTATATAATTAATTTTAATATTGTTCAGTTTGCTCCCAATGTAAAACTTTTGCTAAGATTTTCTTACAAGTAATACTCGCTAAAACTCGATAAAAACGATTTTGTTCTTCCCGATATATGACACCGATGCACATCTGTGAAATTAATTTTAATATTGTTCATTTCATACTCAATGTTCAACATTTGCAAAGACTTTCTTAAGAGCAATGCTCGCTAAATTCTCAATTTAAAAATCAAGCGCATGTATACATCTCGTGATTGAAATTTAAATATAACATATTTTATCTCAAAAATTTGAGTGTCCCCTCATAGTATAACCAAAAACTATTTTTTTCTTCCCGATCTATGATACTGATACACGTCCGTGAAATAAATTTTAATATTGTTCATTTCATACTCAATGTTCAACATTTGCAAAGACTTTCTTAAGAGCAATGCTCGCTAAATTCTCAGTTTAAAAATGAAGTGCACGTGTACATCTCGTGATTGAAATTCAAAAATTTAAATGTAACATATTTTATAGCATTGATGCACGTCTCGTTTTATATTTATGTTCAACATTTGCCAAGGCTTTCTTAAGAGCAATGCTCGTGATCAAGATTTAAAAATTCTAGTCTTTAATTACATAATATTGGTGTATTACTAAGTATAACAAAATCTTTTTTTTCGGATTCAATTCGATATTATAAGACGAAAATAATCTATAACATTTTTGAATTTGGACCTTTATTACGGTCAAATAATTAATTTTACAATAACAAAATATTTTTTTATTTTCAACATTTTCTCATATTTATGAAAAAAGGTAAACGTTTCATTATCACAAAAGGAACTTTCATGTAAAAGAAATGAGAATTGAGGAAAACACCGAATTACCAATATAATCGATTTTCCTTTCTACGTAATGATACACGCGCCGCTCACTATTCAAGACCAAATAAGCTATTAGGTGCGTCTGCTCGTACATCGCATGCCACGTGACGTTCGGCGTATATTGCAGGAATTTTAACCCTTACGATAACGTTATAATAGTGTTTCCCGTGAACGGGATAATATAATAAAAATATTAACTGTAATCATCTTATTTAATAGAAGCAGGCTTGCTACACCTTTAACCTTTAACCTGTGTAATGATCTAACTGACATTCAAATCCTAGTACTCCTTGATTTACTGACATTCGAGTGTTTACAAATGTACAGTACAGTTACTAAAAAAAATTAAATTTGTATATAAAGAATCTAGCATAATATAGTTTAATTAGTAAATTACCTTCGTATTCTCAGTGCTAGTGATGCGAATGCGAAAAAATAAATATTGACCGCGTGGCATTGTCGATATAATTTATCCCAGCCGATAAACACCAGACAAGGGATCCTAACGTAACGTCTTACGTCCCTGGATTTTATACACGTCATTGTGGAAACTTCAGAATTTGTATTTATTCATATTTCGCTTAGTTATAAAAAAACTAACGTTAACTTGCAGCTTTTCTAGTGTTAATTTTAAAAGAGAGAAAAAAATAAAAAATGTAAAAGGGAATCGATTTTATAATGATACAGATAATTTCCTACTTTAAATAAGTAATAAAGTTACTAACTAAATAAGTTCCTACGTTAAATAAGCTTTCAAGACGTATATTCCATGCTAACTTTTGCCTTTTCGTGAACCATTAATAAGTGGATTAATTTCGATTAAGCGAGTTAATTTACGCCCGCGCCATCTACCGGGGCCATTCGGAAACGTTTTTAATGATATCGTTACACTGACATTTGTTATTATTTTAAAATTATTTCGTTTAGCGACAAGAAGCCTATAAATAATATTATAAGGACATACCGTTTTAACCGGTTTTTTCCGAAAAGTAGGAAATTCTCAATTCGCCTGTATGTTTTTTATACATGTTAACGCATAACTCAAAACATTCTTCAATTGATTGCATGATTATTTTTTTTTTTTAGGAAGGATGTAACTCACGGGTTAATGACAATTGTGTATAATATATTATCGATATTTATAGTCATTATTGAGTATCGGAAGTTAGTATCGATACTGTTTAAATACTTGCACGAAAGTGTCGAATATAAATCTAATGGATATTTTAAAGAATTGTCAGGAACTGTGGAAGATATTGTTTATACATACACATATGATGATTTGATAATATGTATATAGATATCCCTACTTATTACCAGACAATAACCTCACAGTTACTGTGACATGCAAGTAGATTTGTAAGTATTGATAAATATAACAATAGTAATTTTTATCTTATAAACCATTAATAAAAAAATTCAATGAAATAAGAATTGATAAATTAATATAATTAAGGTCAATTAAAAGTATTTATTTTTCCATTATTGATGTCTCACTCACTTTATATTGCTTAAAAAATTCAGGTTTTATATTGCTTAAATTCAGTTTTTATATTGCTTAAAATTCAGGTTGTATGTTGCTTAAAAAACGTTTGGAATGAAATCAATACAAAAGAGACTCTTTTGGATTGAAATTTTGACATATAATACTGAAAATCAATTTAAATATTGACAATATTACTTCAATATTTCTCGTGATAAGAGTTGTCAACTAATTATAACCTCAAAATCATATATATTTACGCCTTCACTAAAGACCTGAGTTGTGCTACTGCGTCAAAACTAATATATTTTGGTTTGTATATGCATACTCTAAAATATGATATATCAATCATCCATGTTCATAACTAGGCCAAATACTCCACAGAAACTGGGCATTTTCTTTTGGTCAAGATATGATTATGCACTCCAAAGATGAACAATTAGACTTCTGAATTGATGATAGTATGGCCTTGATTGAAAAGATTTGTTTCCTTACGCCCTTTTTCTTATTGACAAAATAATCACAGCGCCAGCTGCACCAAGTTTCGATGATGATGTATGGGCTTTTGTCGATGATATACATTACTCTAAAGGACTACTGACCTTATTCGTGACTAAGACATTTTTTTAAAGACTAGACAAAACTCTATAGGACGACTGACTTCATTCATGAATAAGGCATTTTTTAAAGACTAGACAAAACTCTAAAGGACGCCTGACCTCATTCGTGAATAAGGCATTCTTTTAAAGACTAGACAAACATTCACATCTTAAGCTGAGAAGGTGAACACAATCTCAATCCCTACGCTTTCGTAACTTGACATCTTGTTTGTATAAACTTATTGTGAATACCTTTGTTCACGCTACTCAGCGGACTCCATTTTTTCCTTATTTCTTTATAACTAGCGTAACCCGTGCGAAGTCTTCGCATTATTTATTCCATTATGAAGCTCAGATGACAGATCAAACAAATATTTTACTAAAATTGACATATAGAGGCGCAAGTATCAAAAGCATAGAGCTAAAGCGCCACTTTATTTATACGTGAGTGGATTTGAAATTAAACAAAAATTTTACCGACCGTCAATCATATTGACGTTGAGCCGTTAGATGGCAGCATTGCTGTTTTGTGTATATAATTTTAATAATTAATTAATTTGCAAAAACAATAGCAATAATAAATTTTTTAGTTGTGGATGCCGGTAGAGCAAGCAATTATCTATAAAATGATATATAATTTATGTGGATTAGTTGTGAGGTTTTTTCTAAAAAGGGAGTGTAACATCTTAACCTTAGCGTATTAATATATATGATGATAACTAAGCATTTAATAGGCCTATACATAAGTTTATGTAAATCCCTGACAAACTACTAAAAACAGACTTCGGAAACGAATTTTGGTTTGAAACACTAAAAAGTTAAATTAAAATATTATTTACCCTAATTAAGTATTGTAATAACAGTAAACGCTCATTCTTTTTAAGTACGTATTAATAATTATATTTTTTTTCAAGTCGGTACCAAGAATAAACAGAACAAAAAAAAACAAATCAAATGAATCTTACGTTGGATTTTGTTATGTACTTGTTAATTTTTGTTTGGATTCACATAATTTCTTCAATAATTCTTTTTTTTATATTCGTACCAAGAAATAAAAAATTAGAAAAACTATATCTTCTCTATAGTTTACAGCTGCGAATTTACTTTTTAAAAATATCTTCTGCCTTTTTCACTTTTGGTCTTTTATGCTCATATTTTACAAACGATCTAAAGATATATAAATCTAAAGAATATAAAGTACTTTAGAAGTTATTATTAAGGTAACGATTTGCAAATTTAAAAACAAATGTATTAAAAAACGATTTAAAATTATTAATCATGGATTTAATATTACGTGATGACCCTTATCAAATAATTTTCCACAAAAAAAACATAACATAATCTGAAATATAGATACCTACCTAACTAGATAATTTAATTATTTATCGTTTTAATTGTGGCTGTTTGCACAATAAACATATTTTAAAATGTCAAGTTAACAAGATATATTTCTAAAATTTTTTGTTTTTAATAAAAAAAAAAAAGCTACTTTAAAAAATACTTCTATACACAAATATTGCACGTGATTATTCCATTAATTCCTCACCATTAATTTGTGATTAATCAGTAATCGCTGACCGCAAAACGACATCATCGACATATTAATTTCGTGAAATCAGAAATCGAATCGGACAATTATCAAAACTCATTATTTCAAACATTCAAAATAAAATCTTGTTAAAAATAATCGGTTACATAAGATGACGTTTTCCTTTACTGCGGTACCTTTTAGGATTTAGTAGCCAAACAAGGAACATCTATCCGTCGGCTTATCCCACAGTATCTATAATTTTGCAATATTTTGCGTGTAAATGATTTAAATAGGAATCTCAATTAAAACATAGATGAAAATATTTTAAAAAAATTTAATGCACCTCCTCGTACAGTTAATGCGGGGATGAAAACTAGATATATTTTTTCCTCACCCATCCAGTTTAATGTTATTGGATAGATCTTTTAACATGCAATTGAGATCTTTAACATGCAATCAAGGTTTTTAACATGCCATTAAGGTCTTTTAACATGTAATTGAGATCTTTTGACATGCAACTGAGATCTTTTAACAAGCAATTGAGATTTTTAACATGCAATTGAGATCTTTTAACGTGCAATTGAGGACTTTTAACATGTAATTAAGATCTTTTAACATACAATTGAGATTTTTTAACATGCAATTGAGATCTTTTAACATGCAATCGAGGACTTTTAACATGCAATTGAGATCTTTTCATATGCAATTCAGGTTTATTCACCATTCCTGCTGTTTTAAATCCCGTTTGTGAAATATTAAGCTTTAATTGTAAACCCCCTCTCCATCTCCCTATTATGTTTCGAGCAGATCCTGGAAAAAATTTAAAAAATTCTTGATATTAGTACTTAATTTTTATATTTTTATAATTATCTACAAAACTTATTTTGATTACTTCAGGGCAAGGGGCAAGGTATGTAGGGTAGAGAAGTTTCTAAGGATTCCAAAACTTTTCTCGTAAAATAGTTCTATTTTCGTAACTGCCAAAGTCAAAATTATGAAAAGACTTGTTTTATTAGAAATTTACCAGTTAACTTACTGGAAAACTATGGGGATGATTTCAAATATCATAACATTTAAGAAATTCACAAAATGTTTACCCCTGTGAAAGATATAATAGTCTATTCATTTATATGGTGAACAATAATATTAATATTTGTAAACTGTTTATCCAGATATACCCTTAAATGTTTATATTTGCCTAAGTAAGCACGTAACCATTGTGATGTGAGTTCTACTAGTACTTAGTCAGTTTTGTTACTATTACTAAGACTAAGCGACATTCGCAAAAATATTCTTAACTTATTTTTGCAAACGCGAACGCAGGTGGTAACGTCACTAGTGGATATTAAATCTTTTACGTTTTTGTATTTAAAAAAAACACGTTTGCATTATCAAATTTCCACAGGTGCTAAATACGAACCGGATATGTCGGCGTTGCTCTTAGCTCAAAACCGCACAAGCGGAGCTAACCACCTGTTTTATTGTTAATTATTTGATTTTGTTTTTTTTCCCTATCTCACATAAATCTTAAATTTGCATCCGCAAATAAATCATTTTGATTAATTTTATATATTGCCTAGATGCTTATAATATTTATGGTACTAATTTCATTTTCTGTGGTAACGTAGAACGAACTAAAATTACCAATCTGGTCCCAGGCCGCATTACCGGACATTGTACTGTTTACCCGAAGTGCTTCCCATAATCCAGCTCCAGTAAATGCTGTAAGCCTAATCTTTAACATCTAGAAAGTGGAATACTTAATTACAACGTGTTACTAAAAAAAATATTATGGTTTTACAGATCCTATCATGTAGCAAGCGATAGAAAAATAAAAATTTAATGCGACCGATTTCAATGTGGTTACAGCTATATTCTATACATATAATAAAACTGTAGAATTAGCCTGTCTATCAACCTGTATATACATTGAAGATATTTACGAAAAAAATTATTTAGAGGACAATGAAATTAATAGAAAAAACTATTGTTTTGCGATTTTTTAACTGTTTGTGTGTTTTTATGTACGTGTATCACGTACAAACTGCTAACAAATTCGTATGGAGCTTTTCAAAAATTTGGAATCATTTAGGGTCATTGACTTAAAGCTATATTTAGTTTCTATTTCATTGCTATCGAATTTTTCAATCACAAAATACACAAATTTAACATTCTGAAATTAATTTACGTTGCATTAATACAATAATAACAAACAAGTACGGAGATATTTGACTCGTTGTAATTACACAAATATATACTGTACCTTTGTACATTAATAGATGGCGCTACGTCTTTATTATATGGCGCAATGAAGTTTTTCACCCGTGTGTGGAGTAGTACGGAAGGAGCAAATGACTGAGTAAGCAACCCAACTGGGGTAGACGCATGAGGACAGAGGTCGTTGTCTGTCGCCTTCCGCACGTTGTAAATTGTATTCGTTTTAAGCTTACTTTGTTTCCTCAATTAGATTGAAGTTTTATAAATTTGTAGAATCAACCTGCCTGTACATTGAAGGTATTAACGAAATAATGGAAATGAAATAGAACAAAAGTAATGGAACAAAAAAATATTGATCCTAGAATTTTTGTCTGTTTATGTGTGAATTTGCTTATTTTACTGTGTAGATGTTTTATTTAGTTGTAAAGATTTTAACAAAGTTTTCACTAATAAATTCTGTTAGCCCTGAGGTAACATATAGGTTATATTCCATTGATATCGATCAACTAAAAAGAAGATATGGTCATTTGACGTTTCAATATAAATGCGCACTTACTAATAAAAATTAATTTTATAATTATTACAATAGATAGCGTTACGTATATTAATCTTAAAGTTAATAATATTTTCTAAATATGTCAGTAGGCACAGCTAGTGTTCAATAAATCACAGCTAGTATTCAATAAATCTTAACGCAAACTCTTAACTCATTCGACTGTACTTCTGTAGCCGAGTTCTGCAACAGCTTAGCTGCTTTTGTTCCATTATTTTACGGCTTTTTTATATTAATGATCGTAATGTTATTTTATATTAATGATCGTAATGTTATTTTATAATAATGATCGTAATGTTATTTTATATTAATGATCGTAATGTTATTTTATATTAATGATCGTAATGTTATTTTATATTAATGATCGTAATGTTATTTTATATTAATGATCGTAATGTTATTTTATATTAATGATCGTAATGTTATTTTATAATAATAATCGTCACGATGAAAAATATATATCAATATATTCTTTATTTAATATGCGCATGAAATATGGCATATTAGATAAAGAATACTCGCTATTACCAGTTTACCTTCACCTTCATTCTGTAAGAACGCTAATTAAAATGAAGCGGCTTTTTACCCGACTCGACTACGTGAAGTTAATAAGATTTTAGAGTGTATGCATGTATGTTTGGGTCTTCACTTCCTTCTGTAATCTGAACGGCTTGACAGATTTTCATCTGCGAGGTGTTCTTGGATTCGTTTTAGTTTAACGAGGCGCGAGTGCGATAGGCCATACTGCGCTTACATCGGTGGAGTGGCGCGCTTATAAGAATACACCGCTTATAATATAGAGAATATTATTTTTTATCATATATTTATTAATATTTTACAGCTTCCTAGTGCGGAATAATAAAGAAAAACACACAACAATAAAATACAAAAAAATGAATATCCGAATGACAAGAATTGAATGTACTCACATTCGCTACAAATAAATAGTCTACACATTCAGATATGCTTGTGAAGAGATGGTATAAATTATGTTATACTAAGGCATAATGGGGTATCTCAATATAGGTCGGTTTGGAACGGAAGCACAAAGAAAATTTTGCGTATGCAAGCTCTCCTATGTTTATCTGGCGCAAAAAAGAATATCTGATATAATGGTACGGGGCAGAATTTTTCTTTCACCACAACATATGCTTAAGAGAATGGAAGTTTTTGAACCCTTTCGAACATAAAACGGTACTTACCTTATTAAGGATTTTACACAATGCATGAAGATTCCACCTTATTTTGAACTAATATCTTGTACAGAAGAGGTATAGATGGTAAGGTGATGAGATTGGGAGCATTTCGCAGAATAAATACGAGAATACGGCAAGAACAAGAAATATTAGTGACGAGATCATAAATTTTACACTCACCTCCGTAATTTCCACCAACGCCAAGTACGAAAAGAAGAAAGTTAGTAATATCAATTAGAAACCTGCTTCTACAAGCCGTTTTCGAAGAACTTAATTGTTGACAAGATTGACCGATCAATCCAACTAGTTCTTTTGAGGAATACTTAGGGGGTATATACCCCTTCCAGAGTATGTATAAGTATTCCTCAAAAGAACGTGTTTTAAACTCAAAGGGGAATTAAGTAAATAGCAAAGTTATACATAAATTCGAATCTTATTCTCCCTATATCATATAAGTATATCCTATCATAATTGTAACTTACGTTAGATTCCAATTTATGGCTTTTACTTAATATTTAGTACCATTACACAGATTTTGATGTTGCAGATTTCGAAGCAATATTATTCATACATTATTTTACAGCCTACAAACAAGGTTGTTATTAAACGAGGTTGTTTAAGTATCTTAAAAATTTGATTAAAATTTTATACAAATTTTTTTCTAGTTTTAAAAAATAATAAAATCAACATACTAGAATTTAACGTAGAAATGCAGTCAAATCTGTAACCATAAATATTATATGTATATGTAAAATTGCAAAAATATTTTTAAAATCATATATAAACAAAAAAAAATAATATTTTTACTATATGTATTATATTTATAGTAATTACACTTCCAGCAAATGAAACTAAGTTGCCTCGAATCATTAAAGACTTAATACATTTTCAAGTAAGGAAGTATCCTCCTGGTTGTTTAAGTATCTTAAAGACTACCACTGGATAGCGAATAACGTTGCCTGTGTTTATCAAAAAGTCAGTTGAACAGTATATCATTTCCGCCATTTCAAAGAGTTTAGCAGCATTTCATTAATCGTGCAGTTTCATTATTATTGACGGTCAAAATTATTTGTTGGTGCAACTATTCCATTAACTTATATTGGATGCTGGCAATATTTAGACTTCCGCCATTAACTTCTCGATAGACTTTACTAAAACATTCGAATGTCCGTATTATATGTTTTCGGAGCTTTTTTTATGTAGATATTTTATGGGGTATACCCACTCACCCCGATGAAGGTAAAATAAAATTTAAATATTTTTCTACAATTTATAATGCAGTCACAAAAACTGTAAAATCAAATGGAGTCATTTCCGGTGAGCGGCGGATTAATCAATTATTTCCGTTAGGGAACAGATGATGTGCCTGTGAGCTGCCATCAGAGCCTCTTATCTATCATGAGAGAATCTTCGTTGACCTACACTATTCCTTAGGTACTTCTTCTATGAAAAATTCGTGTGAGCGTTGCAGAGTTAGGTGCTGGATTTACGGCAAAAAATCCAAGTTATTTCTTAAAATCCAAATAATTAGAAAGGGAAGCCAAACTTTCCTGACTGGTAAAAGTAGTGCATGTGCTGCAGCTATTATGGCCAACAATTTTTTTTTTATTTAACAGATTTAATACTGATTTTTGTATAGTAAACCAAACAGTGCAGAACTTATGAGGTAAAATAAACACAATAATGGCAATGACGCAGCGAGCACTTCCTTTTTAAGTAACACGAACCATTCTGGAAATGTTTCATTGTTAGCTGATTTCGATGCGCAGTGAGAACAGCACATCAGTGATGACCGGCAACGTCCCAGATTGATTTACTACTCCATTTACTTGTAGATACTAATGGACCGAGCTACCCTAGACAACAGCTAATATAACATTTTTGTTATTTTCTAACTACAGCGAGACCATGTACTCGTAGATAATTATGAACCGAGCTACCCCTTGACAACAGCTACTATACAATTTTCGTTTTTTTCATATACAACGAGGCCATGTCTTTACAGTGAGACCATATACTCGAAGATAGAATTAAACCGAGCTATCCCTAGGCAACAGCTACTATACAATTTTCGTTTTTTTCATGTACAGTGAGACCATATACTCGAAGATAGAATTAAAAAGAGCTATCCCTAGGTAACAGCTACTATACAATTTTCGTTTTTTTCATGTACAGTGAAACCATATACTCGAAGATTACTATACTATTTTCAGTTACAATTTTTTTCATGTTTTTTTCATGTACAGTGAGACCATATACTCGCAAATAGAATTAAACCGAGCTATCCCTAGGCAACAGCTACTATAAAATTTTCGTTTTTTTCATGTACAGTGAGACCACATACTCGTAGATAGAATTAAACCGAGCTATCCCTAGGCAACAGCTACTATAAAATTTTCATTTTTTTCATGTACAGTGAGACCACATACTCGTAGATAGAATTAAACCGAGCTATCCCTAGGCAACAGCTACTATAAAATTTTCGTTTTTTTCATGTACAGTGAGACCACATACTCGTAGATAGAATTAAACCGAGCTATCCCTAGGCGACAGCTACTATACAATTTTCGTTTTTTTCATGTACAGTGAGACCACATACTCGTAGATAGAATTAAACCGAGCTATCCCTAGGCAACAGCTACCATAAAATTTTCATTTTTTTCATGTACAGTGAGACCACATACTCGTAGATAGAATTAAACCGAGCTATCCCTAGGCAACAGCTACTATAAAATTTTCGTTTTTTTCATGTACAGTGAGACCACATACTCGTAGATAGAATTAAACCGAGCTATCCCTAGGCGACAGCTACTATACAATTTTCGTTTTTTTCATGTACAGTGAGACCACATACTCGTAGATAGAATTAAACCGAGCTATCCCTAGGCAACAGCTACTATAAAATTTTCATTTTTTTCATGTACAGTGAGACCACATACTCGTAGATAGAATTAAACCGAGCTATCCCTAGGCAACAGCTACTATAAAATTTTCGTTTTTTTCATGTACAGTGAGACCACATACTCGTAGATAGAATTAAACCGAGCTATCCCTAGGCGACAGCTGCTATACAATTTTCGTTTTTTTCATGTACAGTGAGACCACATACTCGTAGATAGAATTAAACCGAGCTTTCCCTAGGCAACAGCTACTATAAAATTTTCATTTTTTTCATGTACAGTGAGACCACATACTCGTAGATAGAATTAAACCGAGCTGTCCCTAGGCAACAGCCACTATAAAATTTTCGTTTTTTTCATGTACAGTGAGACCACATACTCGTAGATAGAATTAAACCGAGCTATCCCTAGGCGACAGCTACTATACAATTTTCGTTTTTTTCATGTACAGTGAGACCATATACTCGTAGATAGAATTAAACCGAGCTAACCCTAGGCAACAACTACTATACAATTTTCGTTTTTTTCATGTACAGTGAGACCATATACTCATGGATAGAATTAAGCCGAGCTATCCCTAGGCAACAGCTACTATACAATTTTCGTTTTTTTCATGTACAGTGAGACCATATACTCATGGATAGAATTAAACCGAGCTATCACTAGGCAACAGCTACTATACAATTTTCGTTTTTTTCATGTACAGTGAGACCATATACTCGTAGATAGAATTAAACCGAGCTATCCCTAGGCAAAAACTACTATACAATTTTCGTTTTTTTCATGTACAGTGAGACCATATACTCAAAGATTACTATACTATTTTCAGTTACAATTTTTTTCATGTTTTTTTCATGTACAGTGAGACCATATACTCGCAAATAGAATTAAACCGAGCTATCCCTAGGCAACAACTACTATACAATTTTCGTTTTTTTCATGTACAGTGAAACCATATACTCAAAGATTACTATACTATTTTCAGTTACAATTTTTTTCATGTTTTTTTCATGTACAGTGAGACCATATACTCGCAAATAGAATTAAACCGAGCTATCCCTAGGCAACAGCTACTATAAAATTTTCGTTTTTTTCCGTGCGCAGAGAGGCCATGTACTCGTAGATAGTAATAGACCGAGCTACCCCTTCACAACAGCTACTATAAAATTTTCGTTTTTTTCCATCTACACCGAAGCCATGTACTCGTAGATAGTAATGAAAAGAGCTACCCCTAAAAACCAGCTACTATGAAATTTTCACTTTTTTTTTCATTTTTCATATAGAGCTATACCATGTTTATTTTGACGGGTTTATTTCTCCGGATATTAGTAAAATATATTTTACTAGCTTTTGCTCACAGGATTTCCCCTTATGGGTACATAATCAGTCCTTGAACTGTTTAGATAGTCTAAACAGCTCCCTATTTAATATAAGCGCCGCGCCACCATTTGACATGTTGATGTACTATTTCCTGAGCTAGAAAGTAATCTATATATTAGTTATTTAGACGTGATTGAGTAACAAACATACAAACACATTTCACGTTATCGGCGTTCCACGCAAGGGAATCCGCTAATAATAGTCAATATACCACTCCACCTCACGAATTAGACGCATACTAAATTTAAAAAAAAAGATGGCCAAATGTGGTACAAATGCAAGTACGAGAAACACCCTAAGAGTCGCCTGCCCTTATATCATATCATCGTAAAGCTTAACAAGATTTTAAAACTTAAAAAAAACTGAAAATTAGAAAACCACATAATTTACTTCATCACGTAATAATTCAATGTCCAACTACATGATATTTGAAGGGCCGTTTGTTTTTATTACACTGAGTAAAAACCTTGACCGACAGACAGACATTCGTACAGACGGCCAACAAAATGATCCTAGAAAGGCTCCATTTCTTTATTCTAAATTACGAAACCTTAATTAAAATTTCGAGAAAAGTAAATTATATTTAAAATAATTTCAATGTAAAGAATGTGTTTTTTATTACACTATACAATGTTGGAAATATATAGGATTGTAATAACACTTTAAAACAGATTATATAAAAAAAACGAGTGTGCTTTAGACCACACGACTTAAGTAAAACTTCAAATTTACAAAATATAAACTTTAAAATGAATTTACTTTAAAAGGTAGAATATTTAATGTATTGAACAAAATAATAATTTATAAAATTGTTCAAGAACGAAATGAAATTACAAAATAATCAAAAAATTACCGTTCGCGTAACGCTTGCAAACTCGCATATATATATATATATATATATATATATATATATATATATATATATATATATATTTCATGCACTGGCTATAAGAGGAAGAGAGAAAGAAAATGTGCGCGCGCACTGCACTCTCTTGCTCCTACAGTGTGATACAGACAATAGGCGTGTACTGTGTCTTAGATATACGAAACATAACTGGCTATGAGAGAAAGAGAGAAAGAAAATGTTTACTCGCACCTCTCTCCCTACATATACGAAACGTAACTCTCTCTCTTTCTGTCTTCACTAACTTATATCTCCCTCTCAACTTCCGTTCACCTCGCCCGATCACACTTTTCGTAACGCTCTCGTCACGCATTCACCAGCTTACTCCCCAAGTCAAGCGTGCGTAAAGAAGTTTTACTTCAATAATTACAACTACGAATTATTTTGCAGAATATTCAATTATAAAACTTTTTCTTTTTGATTTTTTTTTGAACCAATAAATGACAATCAAACCAACAAAATTACTATATACACATAGTGATTCTTTGCTCGGCTGTAGAGTTACTAAGTAACAAAAAACAAACAAACAAAAACGTTTTTACATTTAGAATATTATTACGATTATACAAAATTACCGTATATGTATTTTAAACGGGGATGTACCAGCAACCGAAATTACGCGATAAAAAATATAAAAACAATCGCTGAAGTGACATGCGTAGGAGTGTTTAAATGGCGGTATTTTTACAAATAAGACGTTAATTTAAATCGCCGGATCTACGTTGTGGCTATATTTACCAAAATATTCGCCATAATTGTGATTGTCGACATTCCTACACGGCAGTATAACACAATAAAAGTTTTTTTATGGCTCGCGACGGTCATTAATATACCTTATTTGACGCAAACAATGTGCAACATGCCGGCGCGGATCGCTATCAGGGATCCAATTACAAGGCGCGTCCCGCGCTAGAATGTCACGCTACGCGAATATTATTAATCGATAGATTACAAATTATAATTTTTTATCATCAATATCGTATTTGCCATTGGCCATTATGTGAATTCCGCGTAAAAACCAAGCGCCCGTATTGTCTCGAGTCCGGGGAGATCGATTTCACTGTGAATATTAATGTTTATTTATTAAAACTCTTTTTTTTTATGTTGTTGACAGACGCAACGACGCCGGCATGGCTGCCAACGCGCGCTCCGAATCTGCCGTCCTGTTGCTACTATTGTTCGGTAAGTTGACGGACGTGTTATTTTTAAAACAACTCCGTTCCAAGAATTGGCGTAAGGTTGGTCACCTCAAATAGCTATTTGTTTGATGCGCGTTTCATAGGAGCTAGTGTCGTTATTTATGTTTGAAAGTCCCGTACTGTAATAGTGGTGTCGATAGAATGGATATAGTTAGGGATGTTTATTAAAAATTTAAGAATATTATGTAGAGAAAAGAGTAAAGAGGTCTATTTAATTCGAATGGATTAGTTTAAATAACATGCATTTTATCCTAATATAAATTCAAAGTAATCTATTAACGAAATATACAACAACCAAGATTGCAATGATCTTATGTAAAGCCTTTAAATCCAATTCGTAAATAATTACACAATTTAAAGAGGTTGGTTTGTTACAGTAAAATTCATTAAATTCATTCAATATTTCTGCCAAATATTTTCCTCCTATATTAAATTTATGGGAAAAATGTTTATTTCTAGAGTTAAGTAATGCATTCTTTTTTATAATCTAAATTTGTATATTGTTTTTCATATATTCATTATCCCAAATTTTGTACCTTAACGAAATTGTGGACAAAGTTGTTATATGGTTTAAATATATTGAGAAGATTTGTCAGCTAAAATTCTTAAAAATTAAATTATGAACGAAACAGTGAAAGTGGATATTATTATGACATAAGAAGAATCATCATAAATGGATATTATTATGACATAAGAAACACTGTCACGAAAAATATATGGCAAAGTATGACATTTCCAGAAAACGATAACAAAAAGCTTTGTAAAAGCTGCATGAAAATTATGAACACATATAGAATACAAGAAAACTTTTAAGAAAATTGTACCAAAGAAAGTGGAAGGAAATGCAAATGGCGAAAATACAAGAGTAACATTTTTGAAATAAGATTAAGATGTTTAAGATATTCCACTAATTATTTAAAATACTCTTACGAGTTAAATCGAAAGAAAAAGAACATTAAATGCTATCAATTAATCAGTTTCTAACACATTTTTTCTTGAAGACAACAACAAATGTCAAATCATTTCTTTGTTCTTCTTTTAACAAATGTCAAATCTCCACATTCTAATTTTGGCGTTGCCAGTTTGAAACAAAATTTTAAAAATACTATAAGAATATAAACACAATGCCATCACAACATTGCTCCCCTGCCAGTAACTATGTTACATAACAGGAGGATTGTCATGTTCCACATGACAATTATATATGAAATATTATAAATGATAAAATTATTTACACATTATACAATATTATTCTTTGAATTTAACGGGCATTCTTATTGGTCGTCCTGAACGAGTTTGTTTAGCAAAAGTTATTTTTGATTCAGGTATAGTTTGTTTAGTTTCATTACATTAGTGTAAAGTCGATGGATTAAAAAAAAAACTTACTTGTGTCCGGAACATTTTCTTGCAGAATATAAGCAGGTTTTAATCTATTGATTGAGACTGTAACCTGTTTTCCTTTAATTTGTAGCATAAAATATTTTTCACTTCTGGCAGTTACCGGAAATGGACCTCATACGGGGGTTCAAGTTGTTTCTTCATTCTGTCTTTTCGCATAAAAACATGAGTAGTTGTCTTTAAGTCCTACGGAACGAATATCTTTTGAGTATATTTCTTATAAATAGAAATTGGTGAGCGATGGCCAGTAATCAAATCAACCTGTGACATTTTATTTCATTTTAATTTTCATTCTCCTTTTCCGTCTGGGTACATCTTGATTTCATATTATATGAAATCAAGATGTACCCAGACGGAAAAGGAGATAATAATGGATACATCTTGATTTCATAAGATAGTCTTCGATGAAACATGTATCGTAATAATTTCATCGTTTTTAGGTTATTACCAGAAAAAAAATAGTATAATATATGTAGTAGTAGTGGCAATCGTCGGAATTTAAACATAGAATATAAGCCACATTATTTATAAAAAAAAAATATAAAATAGATATTTTTCGAATGACTTATACTTGGATAAATTATGTATAAAATAACAGCAAATGTAGGTGCGTCTTTTTACTGCCCAGCTACCTCTCATTCGGCATATTTCCGCCTCCCAAAGGAATGTTCGGTATTCTCTGAGGAATGCCGTGCTAAGGGAAACTCCGGCGATATCTCGTATGCGTTTGTGACGTTCTAATCCTACTCATTTGGGTAGCCTGCCTGTCGAAGAATCTCCAATCTACTATTGTAGGGTTCCCTACCCTACAATAGTAGATTGGAGATTGGAGGCTTCTTGGAGGAGATTGAGGGATTGATGTTTTAATACAACGAAACCTAGGTCGTGGTAAAGAACTTAAAGAAAGTAGAAATAATACTACATCACATAGTTTCATTTAATTGTGAGTAATGAATTTCTACAAAATTAACGCCAAATATATTCACAAAATATTGCTCATTACTTCAAAAAATTATAGCAAATCTGCAAAGTATGGTTCATCTACAAAGTATGGTTCGAAAGTTTCATTGAAGAAGAAAGAGCACATCTTTATAGCAAATATTCTTTCAAGATCATTGCTTTCTTCTTATGATTTTTAAAGTTTCAAATACAATGTTTTTCAAGTGGACAGTATTTATGAGGAATTTATTCACAGAAAAATGAAAAATTGTTTATGTGTATCTTCTGAAACCTGTGAAGATGTAAAGTTAGAAACTGAAAAAGATCTAACCCTGATTAAAATATAAAGATTGATTCAGGAGGGATGACAATTGGTGAAGGAGTACTTAGTAGTTGGACTTTAAATTTACATGAAGATATTTTTTTTTACATAAAAAGGCTGTTAGGTAATTATCAAAAATAACAATACAGTTTGTATAGTTGTGGTGGCAAATTTAAACCTGGAACACTAGCCATATTACTTGTAAAAAAATAATATAAAATAAAGAGATATTTCTCGAATGACTTAAGTTTGGTTATTATGTACAAAACAACAGCAAAGTCTTAAAAACGCTTCATCAAATAATCACATAAAACGTCATCGTCATCATCACTTCTCTCAGAAACCCTTCTCAACACTTTTCTCTTTCTTGCAGCATGTTTCATTCCAGTTACTTTCTCTGATCGACTAGAATCAGCCTGATTTTGTTATCCTATTGGCAATTTTGTTTGGTCTATCAATATCTTCAACTCCCTTTTACATTTTATGGAAATGAAGTGAAGTAAGTGAAGAAAGTGAAGTGCTCGGTATCATCTCAGAAACCCCGAAGGTGTGCTGATTAAGTTCAGATTTCTTAGAAATATGTTAAACTCAAATTTAAAATTCTGGTTAGCTCTTTGGAAAGTCTTTGGGAGCCTTGTATATCTGTGTCTTCCACAACAGCTATGAATGTACGTTCGTTTGAAAAATTGGATAGGAATTCTGCAAATTATTTACGAGATAATAATAGTCATACGGATTTTTCAATTGCATGTTCATCTGGAGGATTAGATGATAATTTTGCAAATTCTTGCATAGAAGCGTATTCTTACACTGCACCTGGATTAAAAGAATACATTCGTGTCGCTTTAAAATTTGAAATTGTATCCTATGTCAAAGCTACTTACCGTTAGCCTTTTTTAGTCTTATAATATGGCCACTAGAATTGTATTTCAACTTGAATCAACATTGTTCATAGAAATAAGTCTTTATTAATTTATGTATCAAGTATTGAGATATATGCCTTAGTATTGATAATGAAATAATATTATTCTAATTTATTGACAGTATAGTTAACAGTATTTCCACTGAATTGCAGAGTTGAGTTGTTTTCTAACAAAAGAACAAATTTTCCCCGCTGGTTTTCTCAGCACAAAGTATGTTTTCAAACATTGTAGAAATATATTTGGACTTATAAAACTTTTTCAGACAGTCTTTATGTCCGAAAAATCTAACCGGATTGATTGAAGGGGCATTTCATTCTCAAATTTGTTTTGTTTTTATTTTTACCTTTTATGATACAGGCAAATGGTGTAAACACACTTTTAGCATTGTTGCAGGTTATAATTGTTATCGACTGTCCTTTTTCATTTGATGTCACTCTGGGTACCACTTTAGAATTGGTATAATAATGACGCTTATAGAATTTCGTAGCAAATATTTAAAACTAATAAGTAACAGTGTAATAAATGATGTATTCATTTATTAACAATAAATAATATTTAAAAGAAATCTACACGTACTACATGGGTTAAATTCATTAGAATCGTGTCATATTAACGAATAACTTGTAGTCCGACGTTTGTAGATAAAGGACAGCCAATTTCTGCTGACTTGTACCCTAGTAATGTGCACGAATGTAAAATGGACACGAAAAAATTAAAAATAAATTAATGAATTATGGGGATTTTTTTACATCCCAAGACTAATTATTTATGTGAAATAAAAAAGTAATTGTTTTGACATTTATTTTTCTCCACTATTTTAACATTCCATTGTATGTATAGAAAGTAAGCCAAATATTTTAATGTTATCTAGTTTCACACTGAAATAATGTAACTTTTTTAAGTTAAAAAAAACAACAATTATAATATAAATATTATCTGAACTACGGAATAAAATACGAAAACAGTATTATTTCAAAATCATAACGCATTAGATAGAAGTATTTTACAGTTGTCAACACTGACAAATGACAGCAAACGTCCGTTTACTTGTATCTTTGTTTTCTCTTCGTGACACTTTCGTTCATTGGGTGCCGTCAACACCTACGGCTAGGCAGTACGTGTTGACGGTACACAATGAGCATGTTCCACTTGGCGCCCGCAACGCTCGCGCTCGCGACCGCGATCATACCCATAGATAATATACTAAATCATACCCATTCCACTAGCTTGTCAGCGTCACAACTGTCAGTCCAAGTGTTGAGCTGTCATTTATTAGTAATTAGCGGGTGTCGAAGAAACTGAAGAGATTACAGTATTGTATATTTATATTAATCAGTAGTTAATAATTTACAGTAAAAGTATAATTTAATTTCTGTGGGAATTTGATAATATTTAAAATACAAAATGTTCACATTAGCTGGCGCAGCCAGATTTCTTTTTTTGCGTCGTGAAAATTTTACTGAGACAAGTTCATCTAGTTCTGACGAAGAATGGGAAGCAGCCATCCAAGAAAGGGGAAAACGAAAATGTCGTCCACGAATTTATAATTATGGGGAAGTTATTAGCCGTTACTCGGATAATGAATTTAAAAGCCATTTTAGGTAGGTAGATCGTTTGTCATTCCATGTTATTCAAGAGTTTTTATTATTGACATTTATATCATTTGTTTTTGCTCACAGGATTTCAAGAAATACATTCATTTATTTACACGATTTAATGCGTAATGATTTAACTAGAAACGTACCAGGATGTCCAACAATACCTTCTCACCAACAGTTAATGATCGCTCTTTGGAAAATGGGTACCTCAGATTCATACAGGTATGTAGAAAAGTAACAGAGATTGAGTGTTTAAATGGAACATGTTACATTAAACTTAAAAATTAAATAATTGCATTTTATCAGTATGCAATATGAATAATATTTATTTTGCTTTTATTTTAGATCACTTTGTGACAGATTTAATGTGGGAAGAGCTACTGCCGTAAGAGCTGTGCGACGAGTTACCCATGCATTATTTGTAAGGGCTCCAAAATTTATACAGTGGCCCACTGGAGATCGTTCTCTTGATGTTATGCAAGGATTTCATATAGCCAGTGGGTTTCCAAAAACTATTGGAGCTATTGATAGCACTCATATATGTATAAATGCCCCTAAACATAACCCAGCAGATTATATCAATCGCAAAGGATTTCATTCAATTCAACTGCAGGTATTTAATAATTACTCTAATATATTTCGTAAAATTAGTTAATGTTATTTAGAAGATAATCAAAGTTTACTATTTCTTTACAGCTGGTGTGCGATCACAGGACTTTAATTACGCACTGTTATGTTGGACAGCCAGGTTCTGTCCATGATCAAAGAGTTTTTCGGTTATCGGAAGTCGCAGGCTATGTCAACGATGATGATATGTTTCCCAACGACAGCCATATTTTAGGTGATGCAGCGTATGAAATTCATCAACATTTACTGACATCATTTCGAGATGATAGACATTTAAGAGAATTAGAAAAAAAATATAATTATCATTCAGCAGCTAGAGTAACAATAGAAAGATGTTTTGGTCTGTTAAAAGGACGCATGAGAAGTTTGTTACATTGTTTACCAATGACGAGAGTAGATTTGATGGCTGAATATGTTGTTGCTTGCTGCGTAATTCATAATATTTGTACATTACGAAAAGATGAAATAGTTGTTATCACCATATGTGATGAAATTATTATATAAATATATATTATGATGCTTGAAAGGGAATCATCCACACTGGATCTTGGTGCAATTGTGGGTAATTATCTAAAATTTCATGATCATATCATTCAAACCTGTCAGAAAGCCTACAGGTGCTAGGATTTATCATGCCATTCCCACGATTTCCTTGACAGTGGCTGTATTGTGACCTTGTTTAATTCTTTAATCTGTAGTATCCTTGGAAAGTAATGCAGTCGTCTCCACATAAAGCAACTTTTATACTTATATTGGAGAAGGTATTAAAAAGTTTAATAGATTTTTATATAAAAAATATACGGGAACTATCCTCATTTATTTCATTAACGTTTTGTAATGGGCATGGTCGGTAACTGGTAACTTCAACTCCAATGGGAATCACTTATTAAATTTTTTTTAAATATTACCTAATTACGTTGATAACCCCGCGATCTTGAGTTCGGTAATATTTTACGCTCCCGTACATGGCATACATGAGAGGACAGAGTCCTCCCATGTAATAGCCTCATCATAGTTTATTTCTTCTGCCTAGAGTGCACATAAAAATCCTGCTGCATCCACCAGTTTTTAATGCACTTATATTATGGGGTATTGCGAGATGCCAAATCTTGATATTTTTTCTACTTCATTGACTGTTTTAAAAATGTGATTATGGAGTGCTTGGTGTTTCCACATTGATAATTAGTTTTATGTTCAACTTGAAGTAATGTGTATTTTCTGTTCTTTTTTTTTCATCATATGTTTTCATTATAATAATGTAAATTGCTGTATTTTAATGTTTGCATATGTATTATGGAGTGTTTGGTGTTTCACATTGATAATTAGTTTTATGTTCAACTTGAATTAATATGTATTTTCTGTTCATTTTTTTCATTATAATATATATTTTCATTATAATAATGTAAATTGCTGTATTTTAATGTTTGCACATGTATTATGGAGTGCTTGGTGTTTCACATGGATAATTAGTTTTATGTTCAATTTGAATTAATGTGTATTTTCTAATTTTTTTTTCATTATTATATACGTTATTATGTGTAACGTAAATTGTTGTACTTTTAATGTCTGCACATGTCCAGTGCTTTGGCGTTACCCGTAAGTTGGACATGGGGGTTTTTTAATATGTATATAAATAAATTGATTGATTATGGCACAATATGTAACATTTAAGTAACTTTTTTAATATGATAATAAAACCAGTAAATACAAATATAATAAATTTTTATTTAATCACAGTAAATGTTTTTATTATTTAATCACAGGTATATATCACAGATCAGATTAATTGGAAGTCTTATTTTTACTTATATACAATATCTTAAAAACATTTTTTTTAAATTATTAAGTATAAAAATATTTTTTTGCATCCGACTAAGTAAACTTGGCAAACAATTTAAAATGTAGGTAATTATTTAGTTTCAAGTATTTGTCTCTTATACTTACTCACATCCACTTTTTCTGAAAGTAAAATTTTTTATATTTATACAATTTCTTAAAAACATTTGAATATATTTCTTTGGATTTTTAAATATAAATAAAATATTTTTTCCCATTAATTTAGTTTAAGTATTTGTCTCTTATATTTACTCCTGTATACTTTTTCTGAAAGTTAAATTTTTTATATTTGTATACAATTTCTTAAAAACATATGAGTATATTTTCTTTGTATTTTGAAATATAAATAAAATTTTTCCACATTCAACTAAATTTGGAAAACAATTTTAGTCTTTGTCTCTTATATGTACTCGTGTACATTTTTTCTGAAATCTCCATTTAACAAAGTAAATTTGAAATTTAACATTAAAAATCAGTAAATTTTTGACATATTACAATGTAAAGTACAGATTAATTGCATATTGTATATTTACAGGTTATACTTCGTTTTTCAGTAATTAAAATTTTTAAATATTAAACAATTTTTTTCATTTTACAAAGTAAAATAGGAAGAAAAAAATTATAAACCTAGTAAAAGAAATTTGTAAATATTAATACTAAAAAAGATTAAAAAGGTTTATTTGGAATTAATATTACTTCTCCACCAATTTTTCCAGTAGCTCTATAAATTGTTTATCTATTTCCATTCTTTCTTTGTGCCTTTTCGCTTTATTTTCTTCGTGCTCTTCTTTCTGTTTTATTCTTTTCCCAAGCAAAGATATTACACTGGTCTTAGATTTTACTGACTCTAAAATAAATTTAAATGTGTTTTAGGCTTAATAACTGTGTGTTTGTTATAACATTGTGAATATTAGTTTTACTGAATGTAGCTTACTTGACGAACATCCACTGTCAGAATCCCCAACAATGTTTGCATCTTTATTTTTGTCAGAAAAACATGTTGAGGATGCAACTGCAACAGGGTTGCACCATGTCTTTTTCGAAAAAATTTCATCCATTATCTGCAATAAAATATTTGTTATCAAATAAAAGTACTTATACCTAATAAAATCGTGTAAATTTCACACTTTACATGCCTCAAAAAACTGCCAATTCCGTCGGTCATTTCCTGATTTGATATTGTGATCTTTCGTAACTTTGTAGGTCTTTTTAATGCTTCTCATTTTAGAAGCGCACTGTGGTCCAGTAACATTATAACCTTTTTCCACTAATTTGTCTGCAACTTCGGACCACAGATTTTTTAGCGAAGACTTTCCTTTGTAGAATCTTGTCTCCATTGATTTATAGGTTTCCAATAAGAGTAGCACGCAACGCGTACTCCATCTATATAAAGAAGCTGAAATATAGAAATAAACATTTTTATAAATTTATTCAGTTTTAACTGTAAAAATAATTTATACAATGAAATAATTGAAATACTTTCACTTTCTTGACAATCAGCCTCAGTGTTAGTTATTTCTTCATTGGAATATGTTACATCTAATGAAGCTGATGAGCAAGGTTTTGATTGACTTCTCAAAGCAACTTCCATCAATTCTGTGGCAAAAAGTAAATCTGAAAGCACAAAATATTGTGTAAATGCACTTGAGTGAAAGCAAATTTTTCAGTATTTGTCTTTTTATTAGTTATTTAAGTCAAATAAAACTTGTACTACATAAACCTGACTAGCCATTTATTTCATAAAAAAAATTCATTTGATAAAATTTTACCCCTACAAACAGCATTTATGGAATAAATTATTTGTTATACTTTTTTTTAACTTGTTTTGTTGCTAAACACTTAACTTGATGGTCGTTAGACATGTACCAAAAAGACCCAGCCTTCAGTGTTTTAGTTCATAACTTTTATAATTATTCGGTTTACATGCTATCCTACTCGGTACGATCATACAACTATGCGAGGTATCTGCACATCCAGCCTTACTTACTTCACGCATCACGCTTGAGTAGCATGGAGATATAAAGTGAACAACAAATTAAAATCTTCATTACTAGTATTTTAAAAATTTAACTTGTTCCAGTAACGGAGAAAATGTTTAATACAATAGGTATATAAATTAGAATGTATATTATCATTTATGTTATTTAAGTATCCATTGTTAAAAGAATGAACATAGCTAGGTGTACATTGCAGAATTTTACCTGTCTATTACTAGTAACGAAATTAACTTTCATCGTATTAGTGACTCAATATTAATATGTAATAAGGCATTTTTCAGAACTAAATATGTATGTTATTACTCTTTTACAACTGAAATTACTACATCAACATACTAATTTAAAGTCTGGTTTTTAATAAAAACAATTGTCAAAACCAACGTAATAAGGTTCATAACTGATGTCATTACTTATTAAAATCATTTCAATCTTTATCTGAAACATAAAGAAACGCTGGAAATTCATTAATAAATATAGTTTCTGGGTATATAAAATTATTATAATCGATAATTTGTCTATATCGTTCCATTCTTGATAACGTCAGCGCCATCGTTTCCCAATAATGTTGTCATATAGTGCTGCGAGATAGTTAGTGCCGCGCCACATCATTGTCCTACAACGCGGTGATTTAATTACAAATATTAATACAAAACCCCTGATTGGGATTAGCAACATTATTTCACAGAACGAAATATTGGTCATGTTTTTGATTCAGTATATTCCTTAATTTTTTCTGTTTTCTTTTTTTATTTTATTAGACAGGCCTTTTTAATGTTTTTGTTTTTTATATTCTATTAGATGGCTTTTTGATTTTCGTCGCAAACAAAAATTTATTGTTCAGTTTCGACTTAACCTATTTACAAAATATGTTGTTTACAAAATATATAGAAAAATTTCTTCCAAGTCAGTATATTATCGGATCACAGAAGTTGAGAAGAAAGCAGTTACTTTTTTTTATTTGAAGTAAAATAATATTTTAAAATTTACTTCCACTTAAATTTCTGGCATCTTATGATGTTATTTTTTTATTTACTGATTTAAATGTTTCATTAGTCTAAATTAATTTTAAAAAATTAACTAAAACTCTAAAAAACGTTTCGTAATATTTCACGAAATTACTTGTATTTAATTCCTTTATTTAATACATGGGCGATACAATATTATAATCAATTTATCATGCCGTTCCTTACTATTTTCTTAAATTTAAAAGATTAAAAGAACAAAAACAAAAGATCACATATATTTTTAAGTTTTGTACCCACCACACAGTCAGAAGTTTCTTCAAAATATATTCAAAGGGGTTTTGGGTTATTGTGCGATATATAACTTTAAAATAAAATATTGTTTATGAAAAATAAAAAATAATTATTTCATTTACAGTTGTTTTGGTTTATTTGATGATCCTATCTCTTTTTCTCCAATAGAGCGGTAAATTACAAAATTTAACCTGTCTATTAACGGTAACTACACAAGCGGAACTTTTTTTGTTATGTGAAAGTTGTATACAGTATTGCATATTTTTCAAGTCAAATTTATAGATTTTTTTTATAATCTTGATGACTACAGAAACGTATTAATTAACAATTATATTTTAAACAAATAAGTAAAAGACAATTTTAACAAATAAGTAGGTTTTATAAAATAATTATTAGTAATTCACGGTCCTCAAATTTCAAACGTTTGAAATTTGACAGCTGTCTTCAGTGAAAACATTAATCGTGAGTGGCTTTTAGTTAAACACGTTTTTTATACATCCTTTCCAATTCTTTCATTTAAAATAAGTCCATTTTCACTGCCCTAAGAGCCATTCGACTTCAAACTTTTTATTTGAAATTATTTTGAATTGAGGTTGTTTAAAACAGTTCTATAAACAATAGTATAGTATAGACTAAATATAAAGTATAGACTAAATATATATGACTAAAAGAAAGTAAGAACCTATTAATATAATTACAAACCCAAGAAAATCCGTCGGGGCTGCCATGCCCCTGCTTATGCCTAAAATTTAGCAGTTTTATTAATTCGTGACTAATTGAAATTCTCTTAGATGTGTACTTTTTATATGTTGCTACGATGTAATTGATATTGGGAACGGAAATTACAAAACAAAAACAATTTTTGATGCACTTTGTAATTAGCCAACTAGGTAGAGACCAATACGATAATTGATCATGTTCTTTGGTTGAACATAAAAACACTACCCGACTTAAACCTGGACAAAAGTGAAATGTGGAAGATTAGATAGACAGAAACTGGAAGATGTAATTTTAACTTGGTGCCTATTTCATCCTTTAAATATGAGTAGACATTATCTCTTGGGACTTTCCATGCTTTCCGGTGGACCCGCCCCATCTACCAAGATATCATGCAGACGACCATTTTTATTTCATTACATAAATTGAAAGAGATAAGATAAACATAGTTTTAATCTTTAACTACATGAGTTTTAATGTCGTTTCAGAGAGAGTTGGATTCATTCTGTTAGGCCATTAGAACCAGGATAGGGGTTGACGGAGCAAGCTTTCTTATATCTATTATTTGTCATATATGACTACAAAAGTGAAATTTTCAATAAATCGCTGAGTTCACCTTTTAGTATAGCCGCCTTCCGGTCTATGAGTAGCCAGCTTCTCTTCTTTTCTTCCAACAAAAGATAGTGGTCTCATAGATCCCTTTTTATCATTACTCATCCTACACGTCCTTTTTAAGCTCTGTGTTGAAATTTGATAGGTCGCGGTAGCCAAATGAACCGACAATCCACCATTTTTCATAGCCGGTTGCCGCACGTAGCAATTGCATTTCTTAACTATTTATTAGGCACATGAATTAGACAAAGAGCAGATGAAGAGCAGCTGAATACATCCCAAGCAATAATATGGCCATCATATATCGACTGTGCGTAGTCATCTCTGGGAGAGACAGTCACACATAAAACGTAAACAAATTAAAATAACCATGCACAATTTTGAGTTTATAACAAAGTAGGTCTAATGACAAATTTTCGTTAACATCTGTTGTCGGGAAAAAAGAATAACACCCAGGCATGGAATAGAGAATAGTTTATTTTATAAATACATTTGCGGACGATCTCTACTCATTTATTTTATTTATTGTTATACGAGTAATAGCTATTGTTTGCTAACCAACTCTCGACATCATCTTAAGCTACTCGAATATACAGCACGGTTCGCGGCTACTATTAAAACTGTTGCATTGTTAATTGTCTAAGATTGTATGAGAAAACAAGATTCCCATCTAATTGAATTAGGAAAGAATTTAAAATACCTAATAGTTTTGTCATTTGACTTAAACTAATTTAAACAATTAACATTACAAATGTTTATATTTATAAGTACTTTTTAATATTTTTAAGTACCTTCAATCAAGATTCATCATTGTATATAATTCTTCAAATAAGCTGGTGGTCGACGTAAACTTTGTTGAGGGATAACTTCCTGCTTAGGACTTGACAGTAGCTAATTCACTAAGTGTTTCATGTTCTGGTGTAGCTAAAGCTGGTTCCTCATATGCAGAAAGACGCTGGAACCCCGGGATGGTTACTAGTTTAGCTGGCTGAGTGTTTTTGAAATGAGTGTGTTCTCAACTAATTTGTTACTTCTCCCTGGCGGGTCTGAAACCGAAAACCCGACGCAGAATCTCCAAGCAACGTAATTGTTTATGAACATAGCCATCATATAGCCCCACCTTATAATGCAGTAATTCTCTATTCGAAAAAAAAAGTGGTCTCCATGTTTACAATCGTGGAGAATTTTGCAGCATCTTTCGACAAAAGTTAAGAACTGGACGGAAAATTACCACAGAATTATAATTTCTGTCACTACAGTAGAATCCAGTATAATGATTAAAATACAATGTAACAAAAGCCGTCCTGCAAAAGCTTATTGTATCTCAAAAGGCAATGGAATTGAAGCTGGCAAGCATCTCTTTAAAGAACCGCAAAACAAGTAAGTGACTTCGGAGACAAAGCCAAGTTGACATTGCCAAAAGAGAGAGGAAACTTAGTGGCAGGGGGCTGGTTAAATCGTTCGTATTTCGGACTCGTGGTGCAAACTTTCTTCGAATGGAGATCCTAAGAGTGCAAAAGACAATTTGCCAGCAGATGGCATAAAGAGAGTGGCGGGCGCATACTGGATCCAGACAGCCCAAAATATAACGGTGTGGTGCCGATCGAAGGAGGCCTACCCCAAAATGGTTGAGGATGGCTTATGATGATGATAATACAATAAATCCAATATATTGCTTACTGTTGAGTTAACGGAAAACTAACTGGTCTATCATTAGTATAATTATATGGTATCGTTGTGTTACGTAACCGTTATTACCCAATTTAATTATAGTTATAACAACACGAATAAAAATAACTGGCACAGTGCATCTAGAACTTGTAACGAAACTTCGTATACTTATGTAGACATGATAAAAATATCTAAGATTAGTGAAGGCTGTACTATATCCATGCAGGAGGAACCTTCGGATCTATAGCCTTTGTATAAGTAGTATATTATATTAATGTTTTAACTCGATAAATAATACAAATCATAAAAAAATTGGTAATTTTTTTCAAGTTTTTTAATACGAGGTATTCATATTAACCGTAATTTTTTGACTGCCATTAGTACTTTGGTAAATAATTAAATAAAACAAAAAAATAAAAGTGATGCTTGTAAATTTTGGTCAATATAGACCCCATTACCCCGATCTTTTCTCACATTTTTTTAATCAATAATTTTCGCGAGTGCCGCAATTTTCGAGAAAATATTTCATTAAAATGACACAAATTAGATACATATTTTTGGACCAGCATTCTAATAGGCTTTCGTTTGAAACACAGAGCGATTTTTTCGCAAAAAAATACGCTTCAGTCGCTTCTTTTACCGAGGTATATTCTAACCGATATTTTAAATGCGAAACGTCATTAAAATATCAGTTAGAATATACGTAAAGCGTATATTCGGCTTACTGATAACAATGGCCCGAAACTTAACTGAACTAACAGACTTTTTTTGAGCCAACAGACCATTAAATTCTTTAAGGTATTTTTTGAAAGCTCTTCTATTTTACTGCTTTTTTATATTGCCGTCTTGAAAATATTCTTCAATTTACATCCGTCATCTCTTTTTTAGGTCGTCCATATTTTCTTTTCCCACGAACTTCTTTAAATGATCTAACAGACTTTTTTAGCGAACAGACTATTAAAATTTAAAGTATTCTTTTGAAAGCTCTTCTATTTTACAACTTTTTATACCGTCTTTAAAATATTCTTCAATTTACATCCCCCATTCTATTTTACAGCTTTTTATACTGTCTTTAAAATATTCTACAATTTACATCCCCCATTCTATTTTACAGCTTTTTATACCGTCTTTAAAATATTTTTCAATTTACATCTCCCATTCTATTTTATAGCTTTTTATACTGTCTTTAAAATATTATTCAATTTACGTCCCCTTTCTGTTTTACAGCTTTTTATACCGTCTTTAAAATATTCTTCAATTTACATCCCCCATTCATTTTACAGCTTTTTATACCGTCTTTAAAATATTTTTCAATTTACATCTCCCATTCTATTTTATAGCTTTTTATACTGTCTTTAAAATATTATTCAATTTACATCCCCTTTCTATTTTACAGCTTTTTATACTGTCTTTAAAATATTCTTCAATTTACATCCCCCATTCTATTTTACAGCTTTTTATACAGTCTTTAAAATATTCTTCAATTTACATCCCCCATTCTATTTTATAGCTTTTTATACTGTCTTTAAAATATTATTCAATTTACATCCCTCATTCTATTTTACAGCTTTTTATACTGTCTTTAAAATATTCTTCTAAAATACTCTACATTTCTTTTTAGATCGTTCATATTTTCTTTTCCCGCCGGCCTCTTGTATACATACCTGCTTTATAAATCTTTCTATTATTATACCTATGCCTATCGTAGCATACTATACCTATTATATCTGCGCCACGTAATGAGGAACATCAAGTACGATTTGCTTCAGCTCATCATAACTGGCGCCGACGCAGAATCTCGTAGTTAGGAAGCTAAAATTGTTCAATATGAGCACCAGGCCTTGTTTCGAGCAGCCATTGACAAAATGAAGACAGCCCTGAGGATCGCCCATCGACGACGCCCGAAAAAACAGATCAATCTTTCCCTGTCCACATTTCTTCATTATCTAAATGGTTTAGTTACTAAATATATTGGAAACTTGAGTTGTTTGAACTTTTTCAAGTTTTTTGCCCATCCTTTGCGCCTTGATACTTGAAAAATACAAGAGTACATGTGTTAAAAAGGAAAAAAAAGAACATATAGGAAGACAAATATAGGAGTGAAATACATAAAAACAAAAATGTACAGTTTAATAATGATTTTTTTATACGAATTATGGCAACATTAAAAGAGTTCCATGGGATAAATATCTTGAGTGACAAACTGAAGAAGCACCGGAAATAGCTAAATGCACAATTATGTATGAAAATAAGATAATTTTATGTCTTCTTAAATATATTTAAATATGGATTCTAGCTTTAATCTTGTCTTTATACGATTTTAATTCCAAATCCTTTTTTCATAAATTGTTGGAGTTCTCCATTGGGGTTCTTGCTTGATGTACTTACCTTCTGTTTCTTTTTTTTTTTTTCAAGAAAGATAATTAAGTCTGTAAGCCCAAAATTGTGGGGCTGAGAACAATACTAAGGCTAGCGACATCCGCATGATTGTATACAAACGAAACATTTCAAATATTTCACTATTTACAGACAGATGACACTGTTTACATAAAATATTCACTTGTTTGAATGTTGCCCTAAGTAAAACATAGTTTGATTTTAGTTTTAGAATGTGAAACATATTGAAACATATTTTCTTTTCATATTAAAATTTCATTTTCAGTCAATGCATTTGTACAAATAATAATAGCAGTTATTTATTATATAATAGTTATTTATTTAATATTATATATATATATATATATATATTAATAATATTTATATAATAGTTATTTATATTATATATTATTAAATATTACAAATAAAGTAAGGGTGAAAAGGTCGTGGATTAATATGACATAACGTTTGGATTAAAGATACTTGCCATTGTTAGTAGTACAAAATATGAAAATAAAGTCATCAGAACTTTTATTTATTAAAATAATCCTGGTTATACATACGCAGGTTTATATATAATTTTCAATAACAAAAAGCCTTTTTCGAGTATATGTTACAAAGCTTGTGCAAGAAATGACTGTGATTGTTATCAAATAAGTTTTCTTGTCTGTATAGAAAAAGCTTGTGTCTTTCTTCTCTTAATAATTTCAGTATATTATTGTATATTTGGTTTCTGTTTCCACTGTTTACCAATGCAATGACTAAACTGATTGCAGTGAGAAAGAAGCCTTACAAAGGTTTCTTGTCAGGGTAGAAAAACCTTTTACATCTTTCTTCTCTTTACTTAATAATTTCAGTATATTATTGTATATTTGGTTTCTGTTTCCACTGTTTACCAATGCAATGACTAAACTGATTGCAGTGAGAAAGAAGCCTTACAAAGGTTTCTTGTCAGGGTAGAAAAACCTTTTACATCTTTCTTCTCTTTACTTAATAATTTCTATATATTATTGTATATTTGGTTTCTGTTTCCACTGTTTACCAATGCAATGACTAAACTGATTGCAGTGAGAAAGAAGCCTTACAAAGGTTTCTTGTCAGGGTAGGAAAAGCTTTTATGTCTTTCTTCTCTTTACTTAATAATTTCAGTATATTATTGTATATTTGGTTTCTGTTTCCACTGTTCACCAATGCAATGACTAAACTGATTGCAGTGAGGACGGCAGTGCTCTGCGCCGACGACATATGCGAAAGCGACGGACTGCAGCCGGACTACGAGACGGAGTGTCGCGAGTACATGCGGTGCGAGCGCGGCGTCGTGCAGGCACGCTACTCGTGCGTCCCCGGACGCACCTTCAGCGCAGGCGCGCAAGCGTGCGTCTTGCGTGAGCCGTGCGTGCGGCATCGCTGCGCGCCTGGTGACGCACTCGCCTATGCCGCGCCCGGATCGCGCTGCCTCCGCTACTACCGCTGCGAGGGCGGAATAGCGCGACACCACACGTGCGCGCCCGGCACCTGGTTCGACTTCGAGCAACAAGCGTGCGCGCGCGGTGCTGGTACTTGCTACGAACCAGTCTGCGCCGGGCTCGTCGACGGTCCGCACGCCGACGTCTCGCACGACTGTCGCCGTGAGCTCGAGTGTCGCGGAGGAGCCCTGCGTGCAGTCGAGTCGCGCGAGCCGGCCGGTCGGCCATGCCCGCCGCCCCGCACCGCCGCCGTCGCGCTACCCGTCGGCGTCGCCGAGCCCTGCTCCGATGCCGTCTGCTCGACCAGCTGCCGCAGCGCGGAAGACGGCGCGTACGCGGATCCGGCGACCGGCTGCCGCGAGTACTTCGTGTGCCGCGACGGACGCGTCGCGCGCCGAGGCGTCTGCGACGGCGGCCTGCTCTTTGACGGCGAACGGTGTGCGGCAGTGACGGAGCGACCGTGTCCGCGCGAAGCCCGCGGCCCGTGCTTCGGGCGCGCCGACGGCGACTATCGCGACTTCCGTTCGTGTCGCGCGTGGCTGCGTTGCCGGCGAGAGCGCGTCGTGCGCCGCGGCTCGTGCGAAGAGGGCCGCGTGTGGGACGGCGAGGTGTGCTCGCCCGAGACGGACTTCCGGTGCGCTGGCCCCGAACGCTCTGAATCGTGCGAGGGGCGACCGCACGGCATGTACCAAGACCTGTCGCGCGAGAGCAACTGCACACGATACTACCACTGCGCGGGCGGCATGCGCACCGAGTTCGCGTGCCCGGCGGGCCGCATCTACGACGGCGAGACGTGCGTGCCGGCCGCAGCGTACACTTGCCCCAGTCTCGAGCCGGACTCGTGCGCGCTGAAGACGGACGGACGGTACGCGCAGGTGAGCGGTTGCGGCGCGTACTACGCGTGCGCGGCCGGCTCCAAGGCGGTCTACGAGTGCGAGCCGGGCTTCGCGTTCGACGGCAACGAGTGCGTCAGCGCGGCCACCTACCGCTGTCCGCGCGCCGACGACGACTGCGCCGAACTTCCCGACGGCTACCATCCGGATTACGCGTCCGGCTGCCGGCGGTTCTTCTACTGCCGGCAGGGCGAGAAGATCACGACGCTGGCGTGCTTCGCGAGCCGCGTCTTCGACGGTCGCTCGTGCGTCGGGCGCGGCGAATTCGCCTGCGCGCGCGACGCGAGCCCCGCCTCGAACGCGCTCGGCGAGACGGACGAGCCGTGCGCGCGCGACGGCTTCTACGCGAACCCGCGCTCCGGCTGCCGCTCGTACCACTTCTGCATCGCGGGTGCGCGCACCACGCTCCACTGTCCGGCGGGGCGCGTCTTCAACGGGCACCTCTGCGTGCCGGCCGACGGCTACGCGTGCCCGGCCGGCTGAGCGCGCGCGCCACCCGGCGCGCCGCGGTACGGACCTTTTGTGACTATTATTGATTTCGACCAGTGTCGAGTGACGCGGCGGGAGCCCGCGGGCCGACGGGCCGCCGCTAAGTGAATGCGGATGAGCAAAATAAAAGACCTTTTTACATCTTTTCCATTGTATTTTGCATATAAATACAGAAAGCAAGCATTAACTATTCCAACATATCTTACAAATATAATTTTATTTATTATCCACATAGTTTAATAGAAATTGTTACTTTCACAAATGTATAATTTTGCTCTAATATAATAATTTGTTTATCAACTTTTTTACAATAAAACAATTATTCCCTACGATCAAAGTCTCACTGTTTTGATTTAATTTTAACAAATTATCATATCTAAATTATGGTATTCTACATGAATGGCCATTTTTCAACAACTTCGTTTTCCAAAAAAAGTATTGAATAAAACAAATTTGACATTTAAATAATTCCCATTGTCCCCGATTACAAAAAAAAAAACAACTTTGGCCCACAAAGTCGGGTGTCAGATATGAGAAGCATAGTGAATGCATGCAGGTGCTACGAGATACGATGAGTTACAAAATGGAAGATGAGCCCGTTAGATGTAACAACAATATTAAATTTAGTTATAAAAAACATAATAAAAATATAGAAATTTGCTTTAATAATTATAACAAACGTGAGTTGTGTATCAAAATTCGTACACAAATATTAACCTAAAAATAAGTAAAATGAATTTAAATAATGAGCGCTTAAACTCTTACATATAATTACATTTACTCAAAGAATTAATTAAGCCTTAGAATTAGTCACCTAAACATTATTTTTAGAATTACATATATTTCTGAATATTTTTTTTAAATTTCTTTTCTTTTTTATTTTGCTTATAAATATTTTGAATTTTCCTTGTACAACTTTCCATTCTTATTCGTAAAAACATTTTCCAAATATCAATTTATAACGAAGAAATATAAATCTAAATTCTGGCAAGATTCAAAATGCAATTGCCACTTTGGATATTTGAATGAAAAATAAATTAGTTTTAATTTTTTTTTTTTTAATTTTGTTTCAACAAGCCAGAACTCACAATAATTCAGTCACTATTGACTAGACAACCCGCTTTTCAAAAATCATGAACTTTATATAATATAAACTGAAAAAAACAAATACAAATTTGGTACAGATATTGAGCAAATTGTGGATTAAAAAAATTATTGTCCCTAGCAAAAAAAATGCATGTTAAAAAATAACATTAACCACAGCTCTGATTCAAATATTGTGCAATGTAAACTTTTTCGTTATGGCATTAAAAACAAAATAAAATTCATTCTGAATGGCCAGTTTGAACCTTAACTTTCACCTCCTGCTGCATCTGCAAGTAATAAGCAGAAATAATCTACGCCCATACAGTTAGTTCCTTTTTACCCGTATTAAAAATTGTTTTATTGAAAACTACATTTATATGAGAGGCAAATTTTGGATGTAGGTGGCAATCTTAGATGGAGGTTTCTCTAAAATAATAACTTGTATATATAAAACTGTGACTCCAGTCAATGCTAAAATTTAAAATAAAGAAAAATCACCAGTGATTACGAAAATATTCATGGATACAAAAAAATAACCTCAAAAATGTTTAATATCTATTACCAAATGATGCAATGGGGTATTTGACAGTGGATAAAATAAAATTTGAACTGTATTAAAATTAAGAGTATACAACATAGTGTTATTAATGTATTGTCAATTTTATGAAATAAATTAATATAATTTAGTTATTTCAATAAATAAAACACAGAATTTTCACCTGTGCACGAAATGACCACAAATGCCAATCACAACACACAATGTCATTTTTATGTAACATTATTTAATATTTAGAGTTATGAGGCTATTTGAGTTTATTCATTAGTTTTCTATTAATTTCACGTTCAGACTTCATTCTGATTTAGGTAACAAAAATAGAACAAGACGATGCATTAACAAACCTTTTAATCATAATATACTTTTCAATAATAGGTACCACTTTTCGCATGTACTTTTCACATACCGGTATTAATCAATGATTACACCCGCAAGCATTATATAATATTGTTATGAATATTTACTGTCTATTAATATTATTACTCCTTTATTATTAATATTATATACTCATAGTTTAGATCGAACTTTTCTATGGTTATTAGGTATGTTAGATAAGTATAGTCATCTCACTCACACTCAGAACATATTGTATCGTTTCCATCTCTTAGTATCAATGCCATTTTGTAACAGACATGCTTTGTGTTTAGACAAAATTTATTAAATAACCTTTGTTTACATAGAAATAACGTCACACATGACATGTGATTATGATTGAGCATTTTCATGACGACATATTTTTATATACGTAAACACTATTATTTTTACCAGTAATCATAATTTTTACCTGAATACTTCAATATATTATTTAAAGCAAATTGTCAAATACCCTTAAATTTTAGAATTGGTATTATTTGAAGAATTATTTGGTAGATTTGATATGGAACCCAGGGGAACAGTCAGAATTCCAAAGACAAATTTAAAGGTAAAATCTAAAATAATCTTATTGATGGGCACTAAAGTATGTCCATATACAAGAAGCGACATTGCTTGTAAAGGAGATGATGGTACAGTAAAAGTTACAAGAAGCTTTTAACAACTGTGGTGTGACTAGGTAGGTATGATTCCTCAGAGAATAAATTTGTGTTTAAATAGTTATAACATTGCCGAAGTGAATAAAAAACAATTCCTAACCGCAGGCAAAGTACGAAATAGACAAATATCAACAGATTAGATAAATTAGACAGATATACGACAGATAGACGCTGACCTGTAGATATGAGTACAATTACAAGCGTGAATTTACTGTTACCTAAATAATAAGATTTCGTAAATAATTTTATCAATTTCCAATCTTAATTCAAGAGATTGCCGGGACGGTGGGTTGAAAAAATTCCATGATTTCAAACATAGGTCATTTAAATGGCAGCTGTACGCCGTGCTTTAATTATGTGTGGACACTTGTATATTTAGCTAGATTTATTAACCAAGAAATGGCCATGAAATCACTGCAAACAGTATTTGGTTTCAATAATTAAACTAATTCAAAGGTGTGATGGTACCATACAGAATCCATGTCAAAGATAATATTAGGTCTAAACCTGACAATACGCTTATCTTCAGATGACGTAAAAAATGTGACTTCTGAGTATTTTTTAAAAGTTACCATTTCAATAATTAAAGATAGAATATATTTTGAAAAATATAATTTAAAAAGAATATAATTTGCTTTAACGGTTTTTTTATAATTTTATTTTCAAGGTGATAGACCCCTGCAGTCAGATTGACCCAAAAGACTGCATGATTTTGCTTTATGAAATGAATAAATATGTAAAATTATGAAAAATTATTATTATGTCTTAATAATATCTACAAATCGTAATATCTACAATCGTAAAAAAATTATGAAACTGTAAAATAAACTGAATTTATATTATAACAAATTTCATCTTTTTAATAATTTTCAAAAATTTTATTTCAAAAAGTTCCCCAAAAATCTACAGTGGAAGTCATTTTAAATGATAATGTCATTTTTAATGAAAAACTAAGTAACAATTTTTAATAACTTTCCAGTCCACGTGGAGAAATTTTTTTTCATATTTTGAAAATTCTGTACGTGCTAGAAAATTACAATGATAAAAAAATTTACTTTTCTAAAAATTTTGCAGCCCGTAGCTTGTTCTTATTCTGTGGTTGAAACTAAACTATTGTTAATTAAATAAATCAAATAAAAATTATATCATAAACCAAACCTTTAATATAACTTTATATAACGCATCATTTTCAGCAATATGCATTAATACCACATTTATTGCAAATTATTTCGATCAAGTTCCAAATACTTTACAAAAGATATGGATAATATAATTTCTATTTACCTTGGCTTCTTTTGTTCAATAGAATCCGACTTAAACCCTACATTCATTTTAAACTTAAAATGAAATATAAAAAGAATTCAAAGGACGATTTAAAACATTTACTTGGCCAAGTTATTTCCGGAAAGAGATAATAAAACTATTGGCTGTAACCACAAAACAAATTAAAATTGCACATTTCACATATTAAAAGTGCACATTTTAAAATTATTTTTAAATTGTTAATGAAGTATATTACTTAATTCTCACCGAGATAAAGTTGCAATATAGTTACCATAATAATTTAAATGATGCCATAGACTAAAAAGTCTAAAATAATAACCTTTAAACTAGGAATGAATTCTTGAAAAATCTGAGGGAAATCAATTCTCACTCACTTTAGAATCGATAGATTTAAGTAATCGAAATAAGTTAAATGTTTTCTTAAAAATTTAAATATGCTAACTACACACAAGAAGATAAAACAAAACGTTTGGTCTCAATCATGATAGCCTCAAATGTTAAAAAGATTGAATTTCTTTGCATAGGGACAAAAAAAAACAAAATAAAAGTTTTACGAAATATATTATCAAATATCATTCAGCAAACATTATGATGCGCATTCCATCCTAAACTTTTCAAATTTTCAAAGATTAAATTCCATTTGACACTTATCTAACATAGACATTACTTGTCTACTCTAGACATCAAAAGTAATAAAAATATGGTCACTATTTTTGACATTCCTAAAATGGCATTCAAATTTGCTGATTATTTTAATTTTGGATAACAAAATCTAAATTAACGTAAACAGATTCAAACGAGATGTCTATGCCTACAATAATATTTACGATTAGGAGATCAAGATGAACACTCTTTATAAATCAATCACATCTGCCAGCACTTCATATTTGCTTCATTTCACAATTATTTTATATAAGATAAAATAAATATGTAAGCAAAAGAAAATACAAGATGCCAACATGCAGGTGAATACAATATTGTCTAAAATTTTAATATTATTCACATAAATTTCCAAAAATGAAACATCTTTCAATTTAAAGAAAAAAATTTCCATTCACTTCACCAGCTTCTTCGTTCAAGATTTCATAATACCATTATTGTCGATGTTATTTATAATTTTATCTCTTAAATGGCCCCAACATTTGTGAATACCGCTCAGCCGCGTAAAAGAGAAATAAAAGAAAACATATAATGTACACAACATTACATTAATGATTTTTAAAACAATACTTTTAATGATGGACAAAGCCATAGACAATTTCATAAAGCGTTATTACCCTAAATTCAGAATAAATAAAATATTTATGGTAAAAACTGACAACCTACATTCTCCATATTGAATATATTATACAATACATTTTATTAAATTCTTACATTTAATAATCAATATCTAATGCCATTTTAAATCAAAACATATAGCCCATTTAAAAGTTCAGCTGTTTACTTGCAAATTGCAAACATTCGATGTTGAAGCTGCCGTATATGTCTATCTAAACTATCTAATTATTCACAAAATCAAGATAAGAGTTTCAACAATTTCATACAGAGAAACATAAATTTGTAAACGAGTGGCAGATTTGGGAACAAAACTAAGGTACATAAGGCAAGAAGTAAGCGCTTGATCGTTATAAATATTTAATATATTTTATTTTTTTTCAAATTGAGGCCAAATATAATTTTTATTGTACCATCTGAAAAAGCAAAGGGACAGTACGGAACACATTCATACAAAAATTCCCTATGTCAGAAAAAATCGCTAGCCATTTTGGAAGTGTACAACTACTACTGTACTAGCTGAAAAATGCTACTCCAATAATATTCATACTGAAATAAAATAAACAAAATTAATCCAATAACAATTACAAATTAACCACTCCAAGAACACGTGGTGGGAAAATTTTAATTACATTTAGGCAAATTGTCAAAATGTGTATCTGAAATGTTTACACTAGGGCAACTTTGGTTTTTCTAACCTAAGCTTTGCCCACCATTATTTGTCAAACGATTGACAATTTCTACAATAGCTTTACACTCCAACCAAATCTGCCACCGCACATCACAAACATACCGACAACATCACGGAGGAGGGGGCTCATAGCTGTGGCTATTGATCGCTGGGACCTGGAGCGGGAGGGGGTGCGAGCAGTGGACTCACATCCCACACCTTGATGACGCGGTCCTTGCCAGCAGTGCAGAGGCGTCCAGTCGCCTCGTCCAGGTGCAGCGATGCGACCGCGTGTTTCACATCATGGAAGGAAGCTAGCGATTCCCGTCTGTAAAACAATAACATTAAATATTTTAATAAATTAACACTCCATGTCACTACAGTGTCTGGATATTTTGAGATGAAACATCTAAAGGTGCATTATGGTGGCAGTTAAAATGTTCACATAGCGAGACGCGATTTGACATTTGACTCTTTGTGTATTGTCGGCTTTTTCCAACTTAATTCCCTATTCAGTCCACTTCGTTGTATTGTCGGCTCTTTCCAAGTTGATTCGGCCAGCTTGGTGTCTTTTCTGCCATTCGGCTAGCTTTGCGCCTTGTCGGCTCTTGCTGACTTAATTCAGCTAGCTCGTTTATATTGGTATATTGCATTAAACTGTCTTAAAACGTTAAGACAGTAAAAGAATTACATAATTATAGATGGGGTTATATCTTAAAACGTTAAAAATATAATTGGGTTTATTCGGGATTTGAACCCAGGACCTCTCGCACCCTAAGTGAAAAACATAACTCTAGACCAACAGGCTGTTGTTGTGGCTCTGATAATTTTTAATATACATGGCTAAGCTTATTTTTTCAAACAAAATTATTTTTTTAAGTATAAAATATTTGCGGCATTTTTCGATAGATGGCACTACACTGATTGTATGGTCCAAATCTATGTTTGCGTTTCTTTTTATCAGGTTTATTTGAGTCTGGTGAATATTTATAAAATTTAGATTTTTCACATCTGCTAGGCGCCCCATGACAGCTTGATTTTTTTATTTTTCAATTTCTTATTAAACAAAACTGTGCAAAATATTACTGTAATTCTTTTACTATGCTGTAAGATTTCCTATTGTACGAGTTATTGAATATATTTGAAAAGTAGAAATATATTAAAGAAAGTAGAAATAATACTACATCACGTAGTTTCATTTAATTGTGTACGAGTTATATTGTAAAACGTGGAACAGTGATTATATATATTTAATGAAAGTATAATACATTAAATTATTTGCAAATAACAATTTTTTACATCTCCATATGATATTTCTGAAAGTACTCAGGCAAGCATGTTACAGTCTGGGCTATAAATACACAACACTAATCTATACAACCCACTGTAATCAATTAGCAGGGTGTGCTGACTAATGTCACTCCAGTTATAAAAACATCATCAAATAGCTATAAAAGTCAACATGCCTTCGTAAAAATCTACAGATTATTATCCAATCATGAGTTTAACACGTTATTTAGACATAAACAACGTAAAAAGCCATTATGTGTGAAGGTTATGATTGGTGCTATACGAACATCTGACTCGTCGCAAGTAACAGATGCAATCAGCGCAGAATATTTTAAACAAGTTATGAGTCATAGAAAAGAACAAATGAAAAATATAAAGATAATTTAATATCACATTGAAGTATATTTTCCCAACATGTACTTAATTTGTACTAAATTTTTAGCATTTTATAATATAATTTGGTACAGGTATAACGAAGGAAAATTTATTCTGTGCCTTATGTTGAGTATATTTAAAGACTAATTTTTGAAAAATTTAGTTCCTTATTTCATTTTATTCACAACTTTAACAGTGGTTTTTGCAGAAATAGTTTAAAGATACAGTTAAAATACTTTCAGAAGTGAGAAACATTGAATGACAATGATTGCGGAGATGATGCTTGAACATGCACCTCTCAAGCGAATGAAATTAAGAAAAAAGGTCCCTCCCTGGCTCAATCACTCTATAAAGTGTTTCATGCCGAAATGGGATATTATATCAGTAAAAAGATTAATGAGTGTACATTGCCAAATATTTAAAAATTCCCAGGGACTCTGGCTATCGATAAACACCATGAGACAAAACAATATTCTGTCCACATTGCAACCACAACTCTTGTCTTGGACGCTGTCCTAGGTTGGAAACTCTGTACACCATAGTGCCTGCCCCGCTTAGTGACAATTCATTTGTTATTCCAGAAATTACAGTATCCAAAGTAAAATAGTCTTCTCAGAATTAAATCGGAATCCGCTGCCAGTGAAGGTCTAAGTATCGACGCTCTTGCCCCCACTATTGGCAATGTATCACCCGCCACCATGGACATTATAACACCCACCATATTTAATTCTCCTAGATTAACCTCTAGATTCCCTCGTGAACGGAAGAAGGCCCATATCATTCCTTACCCAAAACATCTACCCCAAACCAGTCCAAAAAATTTTCAACCTGTACCTATACTACCACTACTATCAAACTTCTTCTTCTGAATTATGTATTCTACATAACTTGTTAATTTTTTTTAAATACTCAAAATTTAATACTGCCTGCAATCTGGCTACGATTTGCGCCATGGGCATGAAGAACATCCAAATATCTATATTACCAGAGTTCCATAATGCATTCAACTCTGTGGACTTTGACGTTTTGGTACATCGGTTTTGGCCATCATTCAGTCTATCACAACTCCTATCTTCGTGGTCATAAATAGGGAATCAAAATTTCTGAAAAATTTTCTTTTTTAGTAGTAGGACATTTTTTATCTTTATTGATGCCGTAGTTAAACAGCTGCCCTCCAACTATCATTTATATGCTGATGATCTTCAAGTATACTCTAGCCGCAGATTCAATGAAACTTCTTCCAGAATTGATATTCTGATTGCAGACCAATATTTGTCTAGTCAATGGGTTAGTAAACAGTGTTTGCCGATTAATCCAATTAAATCACAGGCTATCATTACTTTATTATGATAATCAGAAACTTCTGCCGAAAGTATATAGCTATTTTACCATAGCTATTTATTAATGGCTATGTTAGCCCTTTTACTTCAATTGTAAAAGACTTTGGCCTACTAATTGACCAACATCTCATGTGTCAATAAATTATTTCGTAAGATTTTCTTCAAAATATTCTCTCAAAGAGATTCAAAATTTTCATCCACTTCAAACCAAAGTACACATTTATCAAACTTTAATTCTGCCTATTCTTGATTATAAAGGCATGTGGTATTCTAATATAAATGAACATTCAAAAACAATTTGATACATTTCTGGCCTTAAAAAAGTTTAACCATATTTACAAGCAAAGATTACAATTTAAGATGATTAAAGATTTGTGAAGAACGTAACCTCCATCTTCTATGTTTTGTATATAATGTCCTCAATAATCCCGTTACACTTCCATACATCAGATTTAGATTCCAAAACCTGTCAGCCTCGAAGTCAAATTACGTTCTAAAAACAAGTAGGTTCTAAAAACAATTAGGAGGAGCCTAATCCCTCTAGTATACCTCCTAATCCTTCAGCATAGAATTGAATTCTATGGAGAATCTTTAACCGTATGTGCTCAGTTTGATAAATAAAGAAACAAAATAAATATCATTCTGAAGATATTTTTCATCTGAATTTATTCTACAACTAGCTACCTCCCCACCCGTAGCCTAGTTTCATCAGTGTCTTCGCCATTCATAGTGTTTCCAATTTGCCTGTGCTCTAGGACACATCATAAATAATCCATAACCTCAACAGAATAGACAATTGTCTTCAATTTGAACTATTCTAGACACACAATTGTCTGTGTTCCTTGATAACCTACCTCTATGCAAAATATCAAATTTTTAACACAATTACAAGAGACCTAAGTTTTTGGTAAGTGAGTCAGCGAATGAGTCTGCGTTATAAGGAGAGGTTATTATATAAAAACCTCAAAAGGCCTTGACAAACATAGTAGACAGCAAAATACAAGTGTTCTGCGCACACAAATAGATTTTGAGTTAAAGGAGGGTGGAAATACGATCGAAATTGTATGTATAAATATACACATGGCTATTTTCTCTTTTCCCAACTTGGCTGACACACAATTTTTTTTTACATATTTAACAAAATTAATAATCATAAATGTTTTAGATTAATAACTAAAATTAATGAATTGAAAAGAAAGGTGATGCTCAAATTTGAACCTGAGTCTCCAGCATGGTAGTTATACGTTTTAAATGCTGCATTACATCGCTATGTATTGGTTTCTTTTAATTTTTATTATATTTAATAAAAATTACATTTACAAGATACTCAAAGCGGAAAGTTTAATAAACTTTCCGCTTTGAGTATCTTGAAAAGTAATTACTTTACTTTTCAATTCCATTGTGTCAAATCAGAACAGATTTTTACCACGATTGATAACCTTCTTGGTAGATACAACACATTCAATACTATAAGGACATGTGGTATTCTAATACCAGATGTCTTTATAATATTGAGAGACAGAAAGAGAAAAGAAACTTACGGCTCATGTCTGAGTGTTTCGTAGCATGCGGTGCAGACACGCTGGGGGAACTCAAAGCCCATGACAGGCAGAGGCAAACGGTGCGGAGAGCAATTGCCACAGACTGCCGCTCCACACCACCGGCAATGATGCTGACGGAGACCTGTAAAAACAATATAATGAATACATTTACCTGTGCATACTATGTGGCATACTCATAAATTCATATTGTCTCCTCTGTATCATTATCACCTTGAAAAAATAATGTAAGAAACTTTGGCTTAAAATCGACACTGTAATACCGGCTCTAAGTGATTGCTCCTGTAGCAATAAGTTCAACAGATGGATTATTCATAAAAGAAGTAAATAAATAAATAAATAAAATGAATTATAAAATAAGCTAAAAGATGAATTAGATTTATAAATCGATTTGTTAATAACCGTGGAGTACTATTTTATATTAAATTGTTTTAAAAAAAATTAATGAAAAAGTACATCCTTTTTTTTCAGGTACTATAAAACTGCTAGGGAAGAAAATAAAATGGATAAATATGTATAGATTTCAGAAATGTCTAATTTTTCTTTTTAAAACACAGAAAATAGAAAAATACGTCTAATTTTTCTTTTTAAAACAGAAAAAACCATTTCCCCTTCATTCAGAGCTATAATTAAATATGTATAGTCACACAATTGAGTGTGACCTTGACTACTGCATAACCAAATTTATATTGGAAAATTTTTTTTTGAGTGAAGAACATAACTGATCTGACACTGATCCATGTATTTATCTTATCTGGCAATATTTAAATATTACTCCCTTATATAAACTAATGAGCTAATGAAACTTAATCAAAAAAATTACCCCAAAATGACCATAAAAAATTACTTTTACTTTAGCGACACAAATAATGAGTGGCTAATAAAATTACCTAACCACATAATATCTTTTGTAAAGTCGTCGCTTATTAAAATATTTTTATTTCTCCACAAACTTTTATTTTATTTCTCCACATTCTTTTATTTCTCCACAAAATTGCTCGCAATATATTTTTCACATTTTTCCATTATAATAGTCTTTTTATAGACTATATAAAATTAAAAACAAAGCGACCAAGTGCTTGTCTGACACATAGGGTAACTAAAATAATTAAAATTGAAAGTTCCAATGAAAAGCAGCTTAAAATTTTTGAGATAATTAAAATCACGTTACTGATCAATTTCTTCATATTAACATAAACAAAATAGTAACCCCAATAAAATTTTAATTGAATATAGTATTCGTCTTTTCTATAGGTAAATGTTAAATAACATTTCCGTACTATCTACATGTCAATCATCATCATCATCATCATATATATTAATACGCTAAGGTTAAGATGTTACTCTCCCTTTTTAGAAAAAACCTCACTACTAATCCACATAAATTATATATCATTTTATAGATAATTGCTTGCTCTACCGGCATCCACAACTAAAAAATTTATTATTGCTATTGTTTTTGCAAATTAATTAATTATTAAAATTATATACACAAAACAGCAATGCTGCCATCTAACGACTCAATGTCAATATGATTGACGGTCGGTAAAATTTTTGTTTAATTTCAAATCCACTCACGTATAAATAAAGTGGCGCTTTAGCTCAATGCTTTTGATACTTGCGCCTCTATATGTCAATTTTAGTAAAATATTTGTTTGATCTGTCATCTGAGCTTCATAATGGAATAAATAATGCGAAGACTTCGCACGGGTCACGCTAGTTTTATATATTTTAATAAGTTTTGAAGTGGAGTTTGAATTAGAAAACAAGATTTTGAAAAGAAGTCATGGTGTTTCTTTAAAAAATGTAATGCTATAACCATCACTTTGAGTGCTTTCGCAATTTAGGTACTGAAAATGCAAACTATAACAGCGTATATAATGGCAAGAATTACAGTGACTAAGTTTAGTTGCACAGATTTTTGTTAGAGAGGGAGCATGAATGTTTTATAAAAACTACAAATGCTTAATAATAAATATATACTTAGCACCGATTCAGAAATGATTATTCAAAATTGATTTAAAACAAATGTAAGCAGATAAAAAATGACTAAGTATTATGTTTTTTTAAATTTTGAATCTGTGATGAACATTTTTACTCACGCAGCATCCCATAATATACATGCTTAGGCAAAATAGAAAAAAACTTTTCCTAAAAATACTTTGTTCGCTTGTGCAATCTTTTAACTATATTCACTAATATGGTAATATCTCAATTTTGACGAGAAGTTACTATGTTTAATAAAATTGACGAAACTACAGTACATTAACCGTTTGAGTACCGACGAGCGCCATCGCGCTCGTTTGCGTACTAAATAAATTTGCCACGAGCGCGATGACGTTCGCGAAATCAGTTGCTGTTTAGCACGCGGTAGGGGAGGTCGCTCGCATGCATCGCTAAATTTTTATCTTTCTATGTGTTACGTAAAGTTCAAATTACAATATTATTTGTAATTACAATATAAAAAGGATCCAGGAAAAGAAAATTTTTAACCCATAATGTCAGAATACGAAAATAATTCGAGTGAAAATGATCATTTTGCAAGTTGTGAAGAAAGTGATAGTGGGAGTGGAATTGTGGTGCGCTCACAAATTGTAATCGTAATGCAAAGTTTGAGTGATAGTGATAATAGTGACGATAACAATTATGTTGCTGATACGGAGGATGTACCGGACTGCGAAAATGTGGATGTGACCTTGATTTCAGTTATTGTTATAATTTTTGCTCACAATATATATTTCCATAATTTTATTTGTATTTTATTATCCTTGTACAAGTTTTTATTAAGAAACACCGAAAAAATTATTAAAATTGGATAATTTTTGGAAGAGATACAGTTTTTTTTTCAAGACAAGGGTAAATGACATCAAAAACAAAAGATTTCTTTGGCATTTTTAATTATATATGAGTAAAAAAATGGCACTAAAACGGTTAAACAAATGTGCACGTGGGACTATTGCACACAACATTTATGTCGATCAAGCAAGAATACAAATATTTTTATGTATTCAGCCATATTTTGCATAGTTTAAATTGACTTAAATATTTTGAGGTGTCATAAGAAATTTGATATGTCAAAGTTGTCAACAATAAATGATATATCACACAACTCTTTAAAAATTTAATTGCAATGTGCAAGCTAAGATCGGGAAATTAATGCGCGATCTGAAGAGGTATTTTCTTCAATATTTCAAGCTCATTCAACTTTGCTATTATAAAATATAATCTAAGTGCATTAAAAGAAAATTTTTTAAAATATTAATTTAATTTTTAGTTAAAGATACTAAAAACAATTATAAAGTTGGATATTAAAAATACCTATTAAATAATAGATTATTTAGGTGCAAGATTTGTATTCTGCCCTTCACATTGCATGCTCACTTTTTGGTCAAAGTATCCATAAGTATGTGAAGATAATTATTAAAACCTATTGAAATTTAAACTCCGAACCAAAATCTGGCTTTAACATAAAGTTGCAACCGATGTAAAATTGTCCCTTGTTCTTTTGTCAAAACTGATATGAAGTTTAAAATTGTTTTGAGGATACTAATTGATGTGTATATTTATCGAGTTGCTTTATTTGATAATTTTTTGGATACACAACAGTACAGACAACAATGGTTGATCCCCCAAACAGTTGACTTAGAGTCACCATTAAATATGTGTTTTTTAAGGTGTAGCGTTTGACCACAGGTGTAATATATCTTATTTTTGCCATAATCAATTTTTCTCCTATCTTTCATGACTAACATCTATGCATTCAAAATAAACTGCAATTAAAAAAAAACATATTTAACCACAAAATTAATTTAACAGCTTACCCAATTGTTTCATATCCATCATGGCACGTACATTCCAAAAGAATGGGGCATTGCAGATCTGACAAATGTCAGATTCTTTCCAGGCCGGAGTCTCCCGTCTCCGTACAGCCATCTCCCAGCAGCCGAGTGCACCATCCTCACCCGCCGACAGTAGACGTTGACAACTGCCTGCGTACCACAGGCCTGTTACTTTATTACTGAAGAGAAAAACATACAATACTTATATAAATATTTATTTAGTAATAACACACGCAATAAATCAGCGGCTTTTACAACAAATCTGGTTCACTATTCACATTCTAATATTTTTTCTAAATCCTGCATTATTTATAAAACTACCCCAAAAATTATCGCGTACGAAGGGTTCCGTAGCTCTAAACAATATTAAACTTATAAGTTTGTATTTCTGACACTGAAAAAAAAGTTATTGCTGCTGTCGGTACTGGAAATATCCCATATCTCAAAAAATACTCAAGATATCTTATTCAAACCAATTTTCATTAAAACTTTGTTTTAAATTCTACTATCTTAATTTTTTTCAGAATTTTACACACGTACACACTCCAAGATTTTAGAAGTGCATATCTCCGCAACCATTAACTTAAATAAAAAAGTTATTTTGAAACCTTTATATCATTTTTCAAGACCTATCTAACGATACCCCACACGCCTATGTGTACTGGATTTTTTTTCATCCCTCAGTTATATGTATGGAATGCCACCTCCAATATTATATGTTTTCATAATTCCGCTATTTCATTGTATATTCATAGAAGACACCTACCATCAACATTTCATCTATTAGTGCCAATGGTCTCCAAGTAAAATGGTTGTGACGCACACAGATGGACAGACAGACAGACGAACAGACAGGCATGATGAAATTATAAGGGTTCCATTTTTGCCATTTGGCTATAAAAACCTAACTGATCTTTGAATGCTTTAGCGAAATTAGTGGACTTGCACACAGGGAGAAACCCTGTGATTTTTTCTTTTTCTACACTTGAAAAAATAGTTCACAGGACAAAAGTTTCTTTCATATAGGAAAACTATAGAAAATAAATATATATATACCTATTTATCAGTCTTCTTAAAAAAATGTTTTTTGTAGAGGTTAATGAAGCTAGAAGATTGTTGATTGAAGTGTACTGTGTTGAAAGGAGATTATTTTGAAAAATGAAATAAATTTGGTTGAAATAAGTTTTTTATTTGAAAATACAGACTTATCACACAACCCCCAACACACAGGATAAAGCTGATGTCAATTAATCAAGCAGAAGAGTTTAATGACAAAAAAATAGATATTGTAAAAAATTTGAAAGCAAAAAATATCTCAGAAAAACTAAAAAAAAATAAAACAATCCAAAAAAAATTACAAATATGAACGTAATAAAAATATTTTCGCTTTCCATTTTAGATGAAACAAAATGGTGTTTCTTTACAGAGACTAATAAATTGCATTATGTATATATATAAAATACATAATGCAACTTGGGAAAATAAATTGCATTATGTTATAACAATGTATTTAAAAAATTTGAAGAAATACATAATTTTTAAGCAATTGTTCAATTCTAGTTTTTATCAGTAGGTGAACAATCTATATTTTAATTGTTACAGGTAGTAAAATATAAGCTACAACTCTGTTAAACTAAATATTAATTGTTTTTTTAGAGTATCGTAATGAAATTTTATTATTTTATTAGTACTATTGGACTTGCTAAATATTTATTTGGCCTCACAAAATACTCATTATTGCAACACCATGCTATGACCTCGCACTATAATATGGGGCAATTTAGTTCCATTTCCTAATGAAGGAAACCCTGCACTGTTGAGCTAATAAAGCAGTAATCATTTAGGAGATTTATAGAAAACACTTTGGGCCCTTTTGTGGGAAAATTGATTTTTATTATTTTTTCTTTATTACAAAAATATAAAACTTAAAACTTAGAAAATGTTTTTAAAAAGTGTGAAGGTTTTTTTACACAAAACTCCCAAATATTGTTTGGTTTGAAATTAGTCTAAGAATTTGGGCATTAGAAAGTACAATGGACACATGCACATAGACATACACACTTACAGATGTTTTTATTTTCGTTTTTGGATTTCGGTAGTCAAATTATAGTTATAATTGTTGGTACGCGTGTATCCGTTTGTCTGTCAAATAATTTATAGCAAAAAATTGTTTCCTATTTTAAGGCACTTCCCCTTATTAAGAAATGAGGATGAAAACATTTTTAGCGTACCCCATTATCTTTTTTTTTTCAGAAAAACAATGGGGTACGCCAAAAAATAGGATACCCTAAACTTCATTTTAAAAGACCTTTCTAATGATACCCCAAAAAGAAACCCTTTGTTTGAGGTGTCATTAGAAAGGTCTTTTGAAGGTTAGGTTTCATTTCCCACTTTTTATTTTTTTGCAAAATATGTAGCTTCAAATGACATCCAACATTCCGCCTCCGTCTTATTTTTCAACAACGGATTTGAAAAGTCTGAAAAGATTCTAAACATCAGCATTTGATCACAGCTTTCAAGTGAAATTATTTTGGCTAACTCGCATAGACAATTTTAGATGTGGACTGCTGTTTAACCTTACTTTGTGCGTGTCCCTGCCCGCATTTGGCCAGTATTTTATATTCTTATCATTGCTTCAGAATTATTTTCTTTAAAATCTCATTTGTTTACTAATTTCAATACTTCTTTCACTTCTATTCTGACTCAGAAGTAATTACTATTTTTCTCACTCAAAATTTATTACTACCATATAAATGATGAATAAATTCTACATATTACAAGGATAAAAAATATTAATACTATTCTCTAATCAGGAAAACAATTTGAAAATCCAAATAGTAATAAAAAAAAATCATTTCTGCTTCTTAGTGTTGATATCATATTACACCTACCTAGCTATTAAGAATAATAATTGAAAATGAACAATCAGCTAACAACCATATAAACAAACAAAAAATATTAAATAATAAAAGTAGTTATTCAGATATATTCACCTATGCCCTTGAAGCTCGTAGGCGGTACCTCTTTGTCCTCCGATGTCCCAAACTATAATTGATTGGTCGAATGAACCACTGAAGAGCAACTGGGGCAGGGGTGCCCAGTTTAGAACCCTTACTGACCTGTTTGCAAAGAAAATTTTTTTTTATTTATCCATTTTGTAGATTAACATATTCCATCTTTCAGTTTGATACCAACTCAGTGAGAATATTGATAAAAATTTACTAGACAAAACATTTATTAATACAAAATTAAAGAAACGTGAAAACAAATACAAATCGAAACGTAATTATACTTAGCGAATTATATTTTATGAAAACAATCAATAATTATGAATTCACGAAGTTTTCAATGCTACCAAATAGCCACGAATGAATTAAGCTACACAAATACAAATATATTAAGCTACAGGTGTTCTCATGAAAACAATCACCAGCAAGACGTTCTCTCTTGCTGATTTACAGCATAAATGTGGCATTTTGTTGATTATATAAAACATGACAAGTATATTTACAACACTTGTGGTATTTTATGAAGTTGTTAAGAAAACCACACTTACATATACATGACGTGCGGAAATATCTTGGTGGCAATCGCCCAAGATAAAATATCTATATTTTTCTGTACTGAATAGCGAGAAAAAAATTATCAAATAGGATCCTAAATTATAAGTTAAATAATTTAAAAATATTATTTTATTCTAGGTTTCCCCAGTTATTGCTCATTTGCTCACATTAAAATGTAGCTTATTGCTCAGACTCCACTGGAATACATCATGTTAAAACTATCAACTTGGTTGTCCATACTCAAAAAGAGTTTCAAAACACCGGTAAACAGAAAGCAACAGACGTAGATTAATATAGACGTAATTTTGGTTCTATTGTAAGATACAAAAAATTAACGTAAATTCTTTTGTAAGATACAAAAAATTAACGTAAATTACTAAGTTAACTGATGCCAGCTTGAATAATGTAAATATTGCAAAATTAAGTCTGTTTGCCTTGTTTTGCACCCTACCAAATTTACATCTGCAACAAAAAAAAAACTTACGCATTAATAATGTGTTTGAATTATATTATAGGGTCACTTCCATGCATATTTAATATGCTCAGTGTAGTTCTATTATCCCCTAGCTACTAATATTGTTGAAGGGGAAGTGAGAAATAAGATTCTTTTAACATGCTCCTAATGTTATTGGGAGTGGAAACTGGAAAGTACGAACTTTGCGCTTTCACACAACCAATACTTATTTTATGTAACACACACATTTGCACGAGTGTACTATGCATCTTATAAAGCCCACTTTTTATCAATACATTCTGATAACATTTTTATATTTTTATCTTGTTATAATGTGCTGAAAATATTAAACATCAAAGAATAGTTTAATTTTTCAAAAGTAATTGTTAAGAGGGGCGAGCAAAAAGTCGCAGAACGGGGTAGGAAGAAAAAAAAAACTTGATGCTATTTTTCCTTTTCGATATATTCTCCCATAACCCAATTTATTTATATTCTTAAAAAAAATTCTCTTTATCTTGAAAACAAGTTGAAATTGTAGACTTGACCTCTTCATCATTGCTGAATTTATTTCTACAAAGCTTCTTTTTCATTTATGGAAGAAAATAACAGTCGCAGGGAAGAAGGTCTGGGTTATGATGTGGATATTGTAATATTTAAAAGACGCATTTGTGAAGGGCAGCAATAGCAACATGACTCTTGTGTACCAGTGCATTTTCCCCGCACAAAAGCAGCACACCTTTCGCCAATTTCTCTTGCTTTTTCTCCTTCAATGCTTATTTCAAACTGCTTCAATACCAATGTAATATTCTCCCATTATGAAAACACCCTTATCTTTGAAGTCAATGAGCAGGACACACTCTCAAGTCCCAGAAAACCGTTGCCATTTTCCAGTCAATTGCGACATTTTGTAATTCTCAGGTGTGGAGTACCCTTTTTATGCCACTGCATGAATTCCTACCTGGATTCAGGCTCATAATAATGAACCCAATTTTCATCACCTGTAACAATTAGGCTCAAAATTTCATCATTATTCTATGTAAAGAGATCTAAAAAGTTGTGTGAACACTCGTCACGTTGCTTCTGCGTTGGCTCGAGCAATCTCAGCACCTATTTTGCGCTGACTATTAACATGCCAAGATGGTCATGAAGAATATTTAAAATGGTTGTAGAAGATGCTCCAGCCATTTCTCCCAACTGCTTCATCTTTAATCAGGCACCGTACAATACAAGTTTTTCAACAACATCAGAGGAGATGGCCTCAATTGGCCGTCCTGAGCGCAGGTTATCTTTGATCGAATCTCTGCCTTATCTAAATTACACTAATTGTAAATCATTGTTTTACTAGGGCAACTATCTCCGTAAAACAATGACATCTCATTCAATATGACTTGTGATGTTTTTCCTTGCTTTGTCAGGAACATGATGACAGCTCGAAATTCGATTTTTTTCATAGTTGATAATTTCTTCCAGAACGAGTTGCTTGATCGATAATAGCTCAAAGGTTAATGACACAACTGAATTGAAATTTGGTATATATACTCATAATGAGTTCGAGTATAGCTGTTTGAGTTCACATTTTATTAAATTGATTAACACGTGTTAAAAAGTGAGCTTCTATATATAATTATTATAATGAAGATATTTAAAGTTAGAAGAATGTTTGTATCATTAGATTGTAACAAAAAAATAACAGCTTACCCAGTATGACCTTTCAGTGTCGTCACAAGTGTAGCACCATTGTTATCTAATTTCAACATAGTAATTTGGCCACCGTAGTCACCAATGAAAGCATATTTTGACTGAGAATCAAATCTTAATGTTATGTTAAGGAAGGTATTTTACACTTTCGGCTTTTCTCATTTTCATTGTCAAATCTTAAAATATATTTTTCACTCATTATAATATGTGGAATTTTATAATTTTACATATAGTCCTATTCCCAATGATAACAAGATAATCGAATCATTAGTTAATCATAATTAAACTTCTGTCCATATTTGAACCGTTTGAGTGCTGACGAGCACTATCGCGCTCGTGCGCATACTAACTAAATTTGCCGCGATGGTGCTCGCGAAATCAGTTGCTGTTTAGTGAGCGGTAGGGGAGGTTGCTCGCACGCATCGCTAATTTTTTATCTTTCTACGTGTTACATAAAGTTTAAATTATAATATTATTAGTAATTACAATATAAAAAGGATCCAGGAAAAAAAATTTTTAACCCATAATGTCGGAATACGAAAATGATTCGAGTGAAAATTATCGTTTTTCAAATTGTGAAGAAAGTGATATTGGGTGCGCACACAATTTGGCGTAATACAAATTTTGAGTGATAGTGATATTAGTGAGGATAACAATTATTTTGCTGATACGGATGATGTACCGGACTGTGAAAATACGATGTGACCTTGATTTCAGTTTTTGTTATAATTTTTGTTCACAATATATATTTCCATAATTTTCTTTGTACTTTATTATCCTTGTGCAAGTTTTCATTAAGAAAACACCGAAAAAATTATTAAAATTGGATAATTTTTGGAAAAGATAGTTTTTTTTTCGAGACAAGGGTAAATGACATCAAAAACAAAAGATTTCTTTGGCATTTTTAAGTATATATGAGTAAAAAACCATGGCACTAAAACGGTTAAAGAACAAGAGGAATAATGAGGACTTATCCACTGGACTGAATAATGAGGACTTATCACTTTATGATGAAAATTTTAAAACAAAACTAAAATCTTTGAACATATACATATAAATCGATAAATTACTAAAAAATCACATAGTTAATTTTTGAGCTGTTAGAATATTTTTAGGGTTTTGTACGAGGAATACTCGATAAGTTTTTCAATAGGGACATTTTAGTGGAGTCACTTAAAATTTGAGTACTCCTTTAAAAAGTTTGACAGTATATTTTCTTAAAGTTTTTTGCCATACGAGGGCCATTTTGTGTTGTTTAAGTGACTAGAAAACTTTGTCTCAGCCGAAAAATGATTTGTTATCATTTTCGACATGGATTGTCTCAACATTAAGATTCAGAGATCAATTGAAACATTGGCCATATGCGCCAAATAATAATGGAAGAACTTCATGTGACTTATCGTGAGATTCAATCGATCTTGGACATTAGTATGACTCTCAAATGTTCATTCAATGTTGAATAAATTCACCATGGAATGAACATTTTGAAGCTGCGTTCGCATTGGATTCCACATAATTAAAAAAAAACTTCAATTGAGGTTGCTCAAAAATGCTTTCAATATCGTTCTAGGTGATAAAAGCTTAATCTATGCATACAACCACAAAATTAAAAAGTAATCAACTATATGGGTGTCTTAAAGTCAGGAAAACTCAACAAAAGTAGTTAGCGCATATTACCCAAAACTGGTTGTTGTGGCGATGCTTGGAAAGTATTCTGAGTGGTGTACGACCATTAATTTACCAAAAGTTTTCCATGAGATGAAGAAAAACAACAACAAATGCCAAAAAACATTAACCATTACAATGAAAATTTACACACGTCAGCCAAAACAAAAAAATGTTTAGCCGACAAAAAGATCGAATTAATGGTTCATCAATCACAAAGTCATGATTTGATACCCAATGATTTCTTTCTATTTCTAACCGTCAAGAATAAATAGTCTGAGGGATAAAGATTTTTATCCACCAAACAGGTTTGAGCGTATGGAAAAACTAAAAATCTTAAAGGACTGTATTTAGAAAAACAATAAATCCATTACACACCCATAGAAAATGTGTTTTTCATACTTATTGAAAAAAATTATCGAGTGCCCTTCGTTTATGGCAACAAAACAAAATGTCATTAACACTTTATTTTCACAGACAACAGCTCGACCCAGGAAAATAATGTTTTTGGTTCATTTGCATAAGTTTAAAAAAAGCTTTTTTATTCATTTTTATTATATTATGTTTATTTTTATTATTTATATACCAATACAAAAATATACTGAAAAATCCGGAATAAAAAATACCTGTCATAGATGTAAGGAAATGTTCTCCATTATTTGACCCTTTGCATAGGTAATCATATTTTCTATTAATTAATGAATAAATATTTCTCTAATCCCCCAAAGTATTTTCTATCAAACCATTTATTGTTGTTGAAAATATCCCAAAAATTGAATACAGCATATATTCCAGGTTTTTTAAGCGTTTTGTAGGTAGAGATATAGAATTGCAGATGCCAGTTTTTGCTTAAATAAATTAAAAATACTATAAAATTCTACCGATTTTATCAATTAACAAAATAATTTACATTTAATTCTCAATGTAAATAACCAAGAAATTTCAACCAAAAGGATACTGTAATGCTGTGCACCAAGCTTCGAACGTGTAGCCGCCAAGTCTGCGACCAGTTTCGCTGCAGTGGTATGAGAAGAGCTTGTCTCTGCCCACAGAGAGTACCCACTCGCAGCTCAATGAAAATATTACAGCAGTCACCCGTGCGGTGTGCGCTAAATATTCCCTGACCTAAAAATAATTCCATCAAATTATTTGGTATTTACAAGACGAAAATAGGCAGGTATAAAAATTACATTTTTAATTTCAAAAGAACAGAGGTCAGAGTTAGCATCATGCATTAAGTAAGTTGACTATGTTCACATCAAAAACCACATCATTAATCATTAATCAATAATGGTTTCTTCGTACAAAATGTATAAAATTATATGTAACAGGTGAATGACTTTTTATAAATATTATAAAAGACGCTTATACAAACTCCATAAACCAAAATCCCATAAATGACATTAATTACTTACAAAATTAATATTGAAAAGCTTACAAAACCAATTCCCTGTGTATATGTCCAGTTGAGTTATTAAAAATAAAAACAATTTTAAATATATATATATAAACAATTTTATATATTGTATTGTTACAACAATAATGAAATTTACGTATTATATTATTTTTTGCAATCTCTAACATACTCTCTATGATATATAAAATGCAAAAGAGGAAGCATGGCATCAGAATCCGACTTAGCAGAGACTGTGCTGGCATAAATAAAAACATCATCAAGATTTGAAGTGAAACGAAATCAACTGACATAGCGAAACACTGTGCATTGATATACTGACATTGTACTTTTGTTGTTGATGGATTCTGTTCTTTCAACCTTTTGAAGACGGAATGGAAAGATTTTTTAAAACTTCCGACTATTATTTCTGACAGAGAGAGAGAGGTGTTTACGTTCTTGAATAGTTTTTTATTTTGTATTTGGGTTATATATAATAAATTACTAACTGGCCTAGTACTCGCCTGGGCCCCGCGAATAAAGGGTTCCATAGCGCAAAACAATATTAAAGTTATTTCTTATGCAATAAGATATATTTTGACTTTTGTAGGTATAGTTTGACAGTTAGAGCGGTTGGGGGATGATGAGTTTAGAAGTACATATCAACACCGGTTGATTTAAATAAATGTAATAATAATTAAAGTTATAAAAAGATAAACTTATTACTGCAATTGGTGTCAAAAATATCTCGTATCTCAAAAACTACACAACATATCTTATCGAAACTAATTTTCATTGAAAGTTTATTTTAAGTCCTACTACCTTAATTTTTTTCAGAATTATACACACGTTAGTTGAAAAGTCTCTATAACTGAACACGCTTTCAAGTCTTTAGAAGCACGTATCTCACCAACTATTGACTCGAATGAAATTTGGAACCCCTTTAACATTTTATAAGACCTATTTAACGATACCCCACAGTCCTATGTACACTGGATTTTTTTCCATCCCTCAGTTACACGTAGGGAGGGCCACCCCTAATATAATTTTTTTTATCATTCCACTCATTCATTATTGAATTATAACAGTTCACAGAAGACACCTACCATCCAAATTTCATCTATATAGTGCCAATAGTCTCCAAGTAAAATGGCTGTGACATACAGACAGAAATTATAAGGGTTTAGTTTTTGCCATTTCACTACGGAACCTTAAAAAAAAAAGGGTTTTTCTTTTCTATTCTGATAATGATTTAATCATAACACAATTCAATTTGTAACACAATCCAATTATAATTCAATATTCAAATATTATAAGGTCGGTCTTTTGAATATAGAGTTCTCACCTTTTCAGGTTCAGGAATTTTACAGAACACTAAAATATAAATATTAGCATAATGTATGTCAGGACCTGTATAAAGTTGGATACTGTATTTATTATATATAACCCTTAAAATTATTAATGTAAGTCTACTAAAATAAATTAAATTGAAAGTATTTATCAAACGTTACTACCTAGCATTTTTTACATATCTCAATTCCATGGTTCAACAATTGAGAAGAGCATTGTGTCGCCCTGTAAAATGACATGAGCTATTTTGTATTTGAATATTCCATAAATGTGTTATGGGAAATGGTAAATGGTAAATGGGATCTTTACTTCATTTTACAAGACCTGTCCGATTAATTCCCACTCGGCAAAATGTGCAAAAAAATTTTTTTCACCCTCTCTCTTTAAATGTTTAGGAAAGTAAATTAAAAATATCTTTTTAATATTCTGTTGCATCTTAATAAAGATTCCCACCCGATACATCTAATTGCAAAATTTCAAGTACATTGATCTAATATTATAAAAACTGTAAGTGTGACAGATAGACATGACAGAGTCACAGGATATTTTGTTTCACTACGGAACCCTAAAAACTAAGAAAAGTTAAATAAATGAAAAAATAAGTAAATTTATTCATTCGCAATGTTTTAAAAAACATTAGGCAGCTGTATAACTTAGAAAAAAACCATACAACATTTACGCTTTCTAGATAAAAACTAAATTGATATTACCATGAACAAACCCTATTAAAATACACAATTAAACCCTATTAAAATATACATCTTCAGATGGGATATTAGCAAAGAACTTTGCTAATATCCCACCTGAAGATGTTGTAATACAACGAAACCTAGGTCGTGGTAAAGAACTTAAAGAAAGTAGAAATAATACTACATCACATAGTTTCATTTAATTGTGAATAATGAATTTCTACAAAATTAACGCCAAATATATTCAATATTCCTATTAAAATAGTAAAGTCAATCTCACTTAATACTAAATATAATCATAAAATACTGATATACTACTGAATGCACATATAAAACTGAAATGCTAAACACATTTTATAGGGTATACTACCACACAGCTTGACCTTGTGAATTAATCTTGACAGTGCAATAAATAGTGTACTCATACAAATCATACATCTTTACATAATTGCCTTTGAAGACGCAATGTTCAACTAATGTTGAAAGTGAGAAGGCATAATTTTTTTTGCAATAAAAATATTAACAAACTATCACTTTATTGGGAGTTTTTCGTGAGATATCGAAACTCGTGACAAACTAAATACTGTAGATATAATCCACTTAAGTAAAAGGAAGTAGATAGTTTATAGAGTCCAAGGCGAAGACCACAAAAACCAACGGCCTGTTTTTAAGTGAATGGTTTGCCGTGGAAAACATATTACCTTCATTACTTACTTTGGCTAACAACTATACTAAACATAATTAAATATAACAAGGTATAATCAATTGCAAAATAGGTAAAACATATTTAATAGATATATTACCTATATTAATAGGTCTTTGATGATTATGTAATCTTTCTAAAAAATGTATCGGAAACAAATGATCACAGAAGAAACAAATCATTCATTTTATACATTACAATATAACATGCTTTAACATAGAAAGTAATTATAGGCCATAATAATAGAGGATATATTAACCTTCAATAGCTACTTGCAATGTAAAGTCAAAATATTATCAAGATAGATTAAAAGAATTTTCCGACTTGTATAATATTGTTTCCATTGCTTCACACAGCATTCAGGCTACTTTCACTGGTCACTAACTAGACGCACTTAAATAAACTTAGCTGTAAGACTACTTCTTTCTTATCTTACTCTCCCTGTATAAAAAAAATTGTAAAAACTCTATAAAATCCTCTATAAGACCACCTCCATAAAATCAATAGGTTTTCATTTAGACCGGGAAAAGTGACTTTACAGAAAGAAATAATATAAAATTGCTGAAACATAAGACAATTTGTAAATAACTATAGTTTCGCTTTAAAATATTAGATAATTTGCAGGCTGTCTGGTAGCAACAGTATTTCAAAATCTCATTTATACATCATAACATTAACAATGACTAGACACATTACCGACATTGATAGCAACATAAAGATAACAAAAATACAAGTTAACTGATGATTACCGGATTAATTCTGTTACAATCTGTGGCCAAAGTGAATTCTGATACAGTTCCATTCTCCTGCCCTATAAATAGTTGGCGGGTCTCCGGTGTATAGAACATAGAAGTGCATCCTGAAGGCATATACTGACATATACTCGGCCAGTACTGTCCTGAATCTCTCTTTAGCCATACTCGAACAGTCCTGTAAACAAAACAAAATAAAAATATATAATTTAAAATATAGAATTTATGCTAACATATTTTCATATATAAAAAATCACTATATAAAAAATCTTTATAATATAATCCAAGACACTTTAAGAAACTACCGATAACAAAAATTTATTGAATAATGCAACATAATACATACATAATATTGTTGTTGTACAGTAGTTTTTGTATATCTTTTGCATTAATGAGATATACCACATTTTCATGAATATATGTTATTTTCACAAGCAGAAGAAAAACCTGCCCAAAATAGATGTTTTCCTACCATATTCTAATATTATCAGTTGCGGTCATAATCTTGTTAACAAAATAAAGTTATACTGAATGATAAGCATTGATAGAAGAAAAGTGTAATCATTATGCTCTGTGTCTACCAACATAATCCATTCCAGCATCATTATAATATTCAGTTACAAGAAATGGCTAAACAATAGCCGTTCAGCATCCAGCAGCATAGTGTATTTCTGTTCCTCATAAGAAAGGTTACACAGAAAGGCAAATCGCGGAATGGTTCAGTATGACCTGCTGAAGGATGCACTACAAACTTGCTCAAAATTAAAAAGACAAAAAATAGCAAAATGAAAGCATAAAAAGAAGTTGTAGTTCAAAAGAAATTTCAAGTCACAAAACAATTCTATTAAGATTTTATAAAAACGAAACCAATGTTTCACAACATCACAGATTGTCACCTGCCGCACCAGAAGCCAGTCCCAACACTAACTGTTAGAAGGACTTTTTATTCTTACAATTGATTTTAGTAGGTCTCAAGGAATATGTGGTTGTTAAAAACAACATCATTAACCATTAAACACAAATGTAATAGACTGAATTGAGTTATCAAACACAGACGCTGGACCATTGAACAACGTAATATATTATTTTAGAGGAATGAATCAAATTTTTAAATGTTCATTACATTCAATTCAATTTCTGAAAATGTTCATTCATTCAATTCAAAAATGTTCATTCATTCAATTCACATTCAATTTCTCTAGTAGAATATTTTTTGCACATTACCCAAAAGAAGAAAGGATACTGCGGGCTTACACCATGCCAACAATTAAATATAACAAAGAGAATGAAATAGTCTATAGCTACTTTGACAGAAATAAACCCAAAAAGTTTATAAAAATAAACGACACATTAAATAAAGATGTTTAAAAACTTTGGAATTCGCCTATTCCTTCTTGATTGAATATTATTGAGCATAACTTTATTTTGTTAACAAGATATTGACCCAAGTATATTTCTAAGTTAAGCAAAAAATATTTATTAATAATGATCAACAAACAATAAAACCTGTTAAGTGTACAATTTACAGAACAAAGGGTTCTGTACATAGGCACGTATAAACATTTAACAGTCTGTAGTGCTTTTATAAAACTATTAATAACACTTTTCACTGTCAACATAAATTGCCTAGTATATCTTTCACCAAGTGTAAAAATATAACTATAAAATTTAGAATCACTATTATAGTTTTCCTATAAACTTTAGGGAAACTTCTAGTAATACCACTTGTTTTCAAAACGTGACATAAGCAGCTTTGTTGAAAGAGGGGAAACCTATTTTTTGTCTATACTTTCAACGACATCTCTAGAACTGTCTTACATAAAATTCTGTAAAAAAGAGTTTAATCTGTGTGACTGGCTCTCTCAATTCATACCTACACGACATTTGAAACTAAACATTTTTTTCCACTTCTATGTAAATATATTTAAGTCTTAACTATTACGAAATATAAATGTATTAATATGCTTTATCACTATAAATTTCAAATTGCTATGTTAAATGGTTTCTGAGAAAAATGGCTGGGGCTCAAAGACAGATATTTATCTTGATGGTGACTCATCTTAAGAGGGTTCTGTTTTCTCCTTTTGAGGTACAAAACCATAAGAAGCATTTATCTTGATGGCGACTCATCTTAAGAGGGTGCCGTTTTCTCCTTTTGAAGTACAAAACCATAAGAAGCATAAAGAATATTTAAGCCATAAATTTCAACAATATATTGAGAAAGACTGTAGAAATATAAACTAATAGGTTACCTAAAATCCGTTTAGAATTTAAAGAATTAAGGTGATCACAATGACGATCCTAGAATCTCATTCGGGTAAGACGCTTAATTGTTTTGTTATAATAAAATTCTGTTATTACAATAAAAAATATTGGCTATCACTATTTTTAATATGTATTCAATAATTTCAACCCGCTTTGAAAATCGTGTTTCTCTTATTTTAGAGAAATGAGATTTTTAATAACTATATCTTACAATACAAAATCTAACCAATTAAAATTAACCCAGTATTAAAATTACCCCAAATCAATTTTCAGAAAATATTTCCGATTTTTTATTAGTAACTAGATTTCTAGACACTAGGAACAATTGCAATGTAACAGCAACGACAATTTCACTGTTTATTAGTTATTAAACGAAATAATAAGAATATATTAAAAATAACCTATTCAACAAAACAATTTCCGCTTGATTGTTGTATTATACAAAACATATTTCAAAAGTATTCCCTGTACAAAATTAATTTTTGCAATGAACTGAAGATTCCTAAATTCTTTCATCTGAATTTCCATAATTAATTTATGACTAACACTAAATATGAAAATTCAAAAATGTATAATTTAAAAAAAACTGTGAGGTTTTTTTAGGAAGTGAAGAAAGAAATATGAAGTTGACAGCCCTATGTTAAAAGTAACAGCAATTTTCAAGTAAATTTTTTTGGTCAAGTAATTACAAATGATAATTTTTTTTAATAAATGCTGTTTTTTGGTATAATAAAGTAAAAAGTTAAATTTTTATCGTTGCTAAACTGCATTTAGATACTATAACATAACGTCTATTACCGTAAAGGAAATTACAAATTTTATTGAATGATAAGAAAAATAGATAGATCTTCAGACTTTCGGTCTATAACAGTGTAAAATTAATATAGATTAGAAACGAGTTAAATTGTGAGTTGCAGAACATTTTAGTTAAATCGTGAGTTGCTAACAAGAGCTGCAATTGATTAAGCATACAAATTACATTGATCAGACATATTCTTTAAATATGCGAAACCTAGAAACAACGGAGCAACGAGGATCAATTTTAGATGCAAAATAGACTTAGCTTTATTTTCTATTATTTAGACTCTATGGTTTTGATGAAAAAAAACTTTGTTATTAATTAGCATTTAATACCAAAAACATAAAACATTAAAGTTGTATTCCCCAAAAAAATACGTGTAAATTTTGAAAATATCACGAATCAGAAACCGTCACGTTTATGTAAACATAAAGTATTCCGTTAAACATTACCGTAATGTCTCAAATACCGATCGAATAAACAGTAAAAATTCTCATACTCTAAAGATTTTTTAAAGATTTAATGGCCAAAAAGGTTTTTTGATTAATTTTGATATTTATTTTGAGGGTAGAAGCATAAAAATCAGAAATGTCATACTTATCATCGCAAACACTTATTACGCCATCCTCACTCGGAATGATAGCCGCGGCATTAACATCGTCGTTACATCCTTCTAATTTGTTTAGCAACGCCGGCTTTTTTGTGGACGAAAAACGATCATTAAGCGTTCTGGGCGCTGGCTTAATTTCAGCAGCCATGGTCTCAGCACTACAATTTAAAAGCTTTCTTATAATCAACACCTCAGCACGTAACGAAACGTCATAATAATTTTGACATAAGAAAGAATGAAACCAATGAAACAATCTGGATGTGGGCGTATTCTGATATTAGGTGTTAGTATAGAGTCATATATTTCAAGGTGTTAAGAAAAAAAATAAAAGAAGACGTATTGAAGAGAGATCATGTGTAAAATAATGAAAAAGTAAATTAATTAGTCATTATTTTTGGGGATAACTTAAGAACGCAATATGGGAGATAAAAATAATCACATTTTCTTCTAATACCGTAATTTTAAAATATGCCTGGTTTTTCAATAGACATTTATTTTTAATCAAAGGATTGCGTGTAGATAATAAATATTCAAAACAAAATTCGAGTATTGAAGTTTTTTAGATAAATAAAAAAATATTCAATCTAGTATCAAATGTAAATATTATGACGTTAAAAAATCAAATAATCTAAATTTATTTTTGTTACCGATCAATAATAAATGAATTATACAATGTGAACAACGTCACAAAATTTTTTATAAGGCACAAATCAACTCAGCTGCCGGCATAATATTTAATTATTCGTATGTAACGTTAATTAAGCACAATGAGCCATAGATTATGCATAGGCAAGCCAACACCGGTTTTCTTACAGCTATGTTCAAATAATTGCAACATTTAAACAGTTATGACGTAAAAAGCGGGAATTTTACTTTATAAATATATATATTTAGTATATTATCTATGATAAATATATATTTACAAATTGAAAAAGTTAATTAGATGACTAAAAATATACTTAATTCCTATTTTTCGGTAAAATTGTACTTTAGAATATTGGAAAGTTTACGCTTTTTTTAAATGAAGGCAAATACAGAAAAATAAAATTTTTTCTGTAAATAATATTTTTAACGATTGTTTTAATGCTTTTAAAAATACTTTTATTACTAACTATTGACAAATAAATAGCTGTCAAAAAACACACTTAAAACGTCTTTTTACCCACAGAATAGATACGATATTTTTACCCTTTTTTATGTTATTCGTGTTTGTATATTAAGTATTTCGTGACATGACAAATGGTAGTTGATTCGACAAAATTATAACAAAACCTCATTGCAAGACGTAATTTTGATGCCAAATACCTTATTAGTTTTTTTCACAAAATACAAAAAGTACAATTATACCTAAGCTTTTCTTTATTTGTATAGCATATTTTTAATTAGATACTCATTTTGTGTGCAAACTAATGCAAATTAATACATTGCTAAATTATTATACACTTATATTAATTATTAAATTATCTAAAGTGATGAAATCATTTATATATAATTGTGATATACAAACCATAAATATTCCCTACCTATCTTAGCAATTTTGTCGCTAGAATACCAAATGTTTTAGCCCTTCAACGATTTATTGTTAAATATTAATATTATATGCTACATAAGTGCGATCTGGTTTCTTGCCATCCACTCTCCGTACCCTATATTGAGACAATGTGCCTACCCATTCAGTGCGTTTGTGTATCAGTTGACACAAACATGTTGTGATTATATTTTGTTGTATATATGTAATATAATTATATTTTCATTATTTTTGAACCACTACAATTCATTGATATATAATCGGGGAACAATAAGGACGAATAGGTATGGGAAACATCATTCACAGAATTTTCAATATATCCACCTGCTAACCCAATATATTTTTCCAATCTTTCAATTAGCTTATGTATACCTTCATAAAAAAATGTTTTATCTTTGTTTGAAAAATAAGCTGACACTGCATCCTTCACTTCTTCATCGCTTGAAAATTTTTTCCCACAGAGTTCTTTTTTAACTTTATAGATAATAATTGCTGGGTCAGTGATTGAAAATATCGAAGCCCACCTTATGCACGGCAGCCAACGCAACACGACTCTTGTGAATAGACGCGTTGTTGTGCCGAAGGTTGGTTCATTTTCACCTTCTTCTGTCTTTGATGGATTCATTCAACTGCTCTAGGATTCAAGCATAGTGTTTCCAGTTATAGAGACACCTTTATCTTTATAATCTATCAACAGGATTCTTTCTGTGTTCCAAAAGACTGTCACCATGATTTTTCCACCCGATTGTGACATCTTAAAGTTCTTGGTGGTAGTGTGCCTTTTTTGTGCCACTGCATGGAATCCTATTTTGACTCAGGTACATAATGATGAACCCAACTTTCATCCCCAGTAACCGTGATTTTGGGAGTAGTCACTTCGATTGGCCATCAGGCCATGGGTCATATTGAAGTGAGTCCCTTCTTTGTTTAAAGACACTTATAAAGCATGATTTTACGTGGCCAAGAATCGCCGTAAACGGATGCAATTTTATCCAGTATGGTTAGAACCGACTTTCCTTGGTTTGTAAGGAACTTTATAACAGCATGGTACTCAAATTTCTTCATATTTCTCACTTTCTTCCCTATTAAGTTCCTTGGTGAACAATGGTCCAAAGATTAATGGCCCGATTAAGATAAAACTTGCTATTTATATTAACAATGAGTCACTGAACTCATTACGGCTCACTAAAGTACCCTCACTAATGATCTAATTACCAACTCCATGAATTAAAAAACCCACCCTCATAGTACCACCTCAATATTGACTGTCTAGGTCTATGTTTTGACAGTTTTTATAAAAAGAAACATATTCTAGGATGCCATTTACTGGTGAATCCTTTGGTGAAAATATATGTAATATTATGCCAACATTACATTCCATAAATTATTGCGATACTACGAACAGATTGGACAGTAAAAAACTATGTTTGAAGGTGGCATCAAAGGATTTTGTACAAACAGCCCCAGTATCTATGGGAAACATATATCTAAGGGCTGAACAATTAAGTTAGGAGTTAGAAACAGTTTGACATATTTATTAAAAACAAAAACATTAACTCCATTATAAACTGATTTCTCAAAACATAAGGCTTCAGTTTCAATTTAATGAAAATTATGTTTATGTCAAATGCTTTGTATTTGCATTTGTTAAGGGTTACAGCACAAACATATGTTTGGGTAATGCTTAAACACAATTGGAACTCATTATTAAAGATAACTCATTATCAAAGAGAGCACATTATTAAACTCAAACTGATTACGCTTTATTTTATTATGAAGCACACAATAGTGACTTACATCCACAAGAAATAACAAAGCAGCCTTTGAAGGAGTCTTTAATTCAGCCTTGTAAACGTGTGTCCACCTGTCGAACAATGTCTTTAAAAAAAATCTGAATTATCTTTTATTTCATTGTGCAAATGTATAAATAAAAATGATGAATTATTTCTGTTTCCTTCATATATTTGTATTTAATTTAATGTTTGCTACTGTTTATTTTTTTGAAGTGAAACTTCTTAAGTGGTGATTAAGGACATAGAGAGAAAGAGTGCTATATATTCCGATGCCATGGAAGTGTAGCAAAAGAGAGCGACATATTCACAACACAAAGGGATTGAATAAGATAGTGTAGATGTATGCCTCAAAGGCTACATATGAGGTACAGCTGAGGTACCACGCATATGTTGTGTTATTTATGTTACATATGTCAAAAGAAGGCTATCAAAATTTTGTCGATTTATTTATATATTTATTACCAATTCTGCATGTACTTCATCCATTACAAGAATAACAACATATTAGATATACATTATATTTTAATTTATTTATAAATCTGCTATGAACCCGCACATATAGTCATAAATATAATTTACAATGCGAGCAGTATTTAAGTTTTCTGGTACTTACATTGCAGCTATTTTTTTTAATTGACAATAGGTTATGTAAATTTATATGAAGATTAGATGTTTACGAAAAAGTAAAAAAGTGAAAAATTTTAAATGTAGTTAAAACCTATGTTGAATCACAAAAGTATAGTATTTTACAAAACAAGTCCACCGATCTTAATTATCCAAATTTTTGGGAGTGGTAATAAAATCTTGTGAAAGAAATGGAACTACCAACCAGCAGAGGCTACCAATTTTTCTACTTTGGAAAAAATGTCACAATTAAGTATTGAAAACGCTCTTCATCAAACTATAGGCAATACAGAACTGTCAACACAGAAAATTAGGCTTGATACTAAAAAAATTGACAAACTTACAGCATGGCATAATATCAACTTTGTAAAGTAATGTTAAAGTTAACATGGAAATTATATCAAAATAAAAATGCAGCTGGAATAAATATGTTCAAAGAATTAGCTAATTTTACTATATCAGTGCTTTTAACACATCATTTAAATGCCACAGTAGAACAAGATGTTACTGCTGAAATTTAAAAATTTGAGTGTACATGTACAACATTAAAAACAAGTAGAGATGGTATGACCGTGCCTTCCACATCCAAAAGAGAATCAGACTGCGATTATTGCATTTGCGCTTTGCTAGTCACTCTTTCCAATATAGTCTACCTGCCCTAATATCTATACATTACATCCTGTAAGTCGATGTTCGAGAAATATCATACATAAATAATTTAATCTTTTAATATGATAAATCATTTTTTATTTACATTACAAAATATGGAATAACAAATTTATTGCAAAATATTACTGTTCTAATTAAAATATATGATTTGCAAATCATAATAATTATTAAATAGCTGCTGAAGTAAAATAATAGTTCAGCTGTTTATGGTAATCGAAGTTTACCTTTCCTTTCATTTTTATTGCTGTTATTTTTTCTTTCATTAACCAAAACTTGAAACTCATTTCGATAAGTAAAAACATATCAATTTTGATATTATATTAAGCAGGGAAAATCTTAAATATTTTCCTCAAGTCAAGAAGCCTAAAATTCCAACTACCACTTTGGTTTTGACAATTCTTGACCACCTGTCGTTAGTTCTTAATGGTACCCACTTTTTACCACCAAAACTTTCAGACCATGACATCAGAATGAAAAGTTTATTTTATTATCGGAGTTATGGCTATCTTTATTATTACAGAACTTTGCAATGTCGTCGCTGCGGTTTGTCAGGTTGGTGTCAAGGTATGACCTTTGACAGAATGGTGCATCGGAAGAACCTGGGTACAATTACTGGCTGCTTATCGAGTGGTCTTGGACTGATGTTCTGGGTTGCTGTAAGAGATACTTAAATAATTGTGTCTATAGTTTTCATGGATTTTTCCTTAGGATATACGCAATTGAGTCTTAAATTGCTATAAAAATTAATTATGCCAAACGTCTGGCGAAACTTTAAAAACCGGAAAGTTTTCATTTAGCAGAAATTACTATCACTTGTTTTTGCATTCATTTACCATTTCCTAAAAATAATTACTTTTAAATTTTGCTTTTGCTATAAGTGCTTTTGCTTTAAATTTGTCTGCGAGATATAAAACACAATTATATTCAAATTAACATTTGTTACAGTGGTCACCGCTCATCGATAGGAATGCGGAAATAAATTCTCAAAATTTTAATTTCAATTATTTATACGCTTTTTGAAGAAGGCGATACATTTGGAATTAGTCAGCAATCTCATGTTAAATGCATTTATATTGTGTTTACATAGATTTACATCACTTACAGGTAAATCTCACATTACTCATTGTTACATAGACTTACATCACTTACAGGTAAATCTCACATTACTCATAACGGACGTTATTTCGTAGGGGCAAATAACAAATTAGGTAAAATCCTCAAGTTCTCTAGTTCAGTCCTAAACACTTTCATATTGAAAAAAGACATAAAATTATTCTTTTATTTCCTCTTATTCCCCTGCAACAAAATATAAAATGAATATAATATGAATTACATTATGGGTAATGCTAACTTAACATATTTTTTTAAAAATGTTTATATATATATATAATTACAATCAGTCCCTTTGGACTATTATTAGTTTGTTTGATGAGAAATTTGGCATTTAGAATGCAGAGGCCAATGCCACTGCTACTCAATTAGAATACTTGGCTTCTTTTGAGCCTGTTAATCAATTTGGTATTGTCCAGCAATTCAGTAGCTAGAGGGTTTGGATGGGTATTCTGCGTATCTTTTTCTGAATCTGTTAATCTCCTCTAGAATGGTGGGACTGTTGAGGTATTCGTGAATTTCACAATTTTGTGTGAACCAAGGTGCACAGATTAAGTTTCTTAGAATTGCGTTTTTAGCTCTTTGGAGACACATTATGTTGCTATTACTGGCCACACCCCACAGCTGAATGCCATATGTCCATATCGGCTTGAGGAGTGATCTGTATAATACTAGTTTATTGTCCACCAATAGCACAGAGTTACGACCCAACAGCCATTGCAGGTTTTTGTACCTGATATTTAATTGGCCACGTTTCTGCTTGATGTGAGTTTTCCAGGTAAGCCTTCTATCTAGGTGGAAGCCCAAATATTTAACACAATCAGTGTGTGGTAATTTGTCGGTTCCTAGTTTCACTTCGGGACAATTGCCTCTCCTCATTGTAAACGTGACGTGGGTAGATTTTTGTGAGCTGACACGGATACGCCATTTAACTTGGATAGCAATACTTGGAGCTTGTTGCTGGCAGAATTTGGATCTTTGGATTTACCCAGATAAGCAACGTCATCAGCATAAGTTGCGATGGTTACATCTGCTGAGGTAGGGAGATCGGAAGTGAAGAAGACTGGTCCCGGGACTGAACCTTGTGGGACTCCAGCTTCGATTTTGTGTAAACTAGGTCTTGCATATCAGAAATGAAGGGCGCTCAACAAGGTGTGATTCCACCCCACTACTGTGCTGAGCACAGAAAATATTCGCAGATGGCACAGGCATGTGGAGAGAGGGAACGAATTATTGCATTTGTGCAATGGTTACTTGGTAACTAAATAATGTATTTTAACCACTTCATTTCATAATTTGAGCTTGTACTTGAAACAACGTCCATTACGATGCAAATTTTTGAATCTTGGAAGACCTGTACGTATATTATAAATTTATATCAACCTTAAATAATTTGTTTTCCTTAATTACATCAACGAGATAATCAACATATTTGTGTAAACAACTTCTTTAATGGCACAACTTCTTTTATATACAGTGAAAACAATTAAATTTCCAGCATTACGGGAATTCAATATATTGTAGCTGTATAGCATTCAGTCTGCTAGAAGTTATGGACTGCAGAAATTATAGACTTCACTATATTTCTTTTACAATCTGATAGAGTTGTGCACAAAAATAAAGTTTTATACTTACTTTTATAAATATTACATACAATATTTATGAAAAGTTAGACTTTTTATTGAATGTTTTGATAGACAATTATTGTTGTCCCAATGTGTGGTATAAATGTAATTATAATTAAACATTTCTTTAAAACTACCTCTTATTATTATTTTTAATAAATAATATTGGGTTGAACTTTCAACCGACGATAAGTCAGTTACAGTTGGACACCAACCATCAGTTACAGTTGGTCACATGGTTTAGTTCAGTGCTATAACTTGTGAATTTTGCAAGTTAAATTATTATCATCGTTTGGACAGTAATTTACCAGTTAAGTAGTAAATGTATAGATGAAGTAACTTGCCAGATTTGAAACCAAAGTCGCTACTTAACTAAACCATATATAATACTGCATTTTAACTTGTGACGTTCAGATAAGGAAGTGTGCCCAGAGTTGCTTCACTTTTGTTTAGTACCGCTTTCATGAGATATATTCGTTAAAGTATTAAATAACGTATGTTTTATTTCTTCCAATTATTGTCGACATATTATTAGTGTTGCACATTATTCATAATTAACAGGTTCTTTTTGTGTTCATGTATGATTTCTAAAAGAAATTTTCTAGACTACTAAGTTTTGGTTATAATTGGTGTCAGTGCAATCGTCGTATCAATATAGATAGAGTACTGCCATTGATAAGTTGTTCATTATGTTGTGAATTAACCATCAGCGATAAGTTGTTCATTATGTTGTAATTTAATGGCGGTTGAATGAAGTCTGTAAGGTGAGACAATTTTCGGCATATTGCATTACATGTAAACTTCATGCTTAGTATCACGTGAAGAAGTACTTTAACTAATCGCATAAATGTGCAAAATCACCTCACGGGACTGAAAGCAGGTAGTAAAACGAAAAACAAAGTATTTCATCTGAAGAACAAGTACAATAGCAACTATGAATACAAAAGCGATATTTTGACTATCAGTACTTCATAAATATAGAAACAGAGTACTTTAACTAGTCATATAAAATACAAAATCACCTCACGGGACTGAAAGCGGGTAGTAAAATGAAAAACAAAGTATTTCATCTGAAGAACAAATACAATAGCAACTATGAATACAAAAGCAATATTTTGATTATCAGTACTTCATAAATATAGAAACAGAGTACTTTAACTAGTCATATAAAATACAAAATCACCTCACGGGACTGAAAGCAGGTAGTAAAATGAAACACAAAGTATTTTATCTGATGAACAAATACAATAACAACCATGAATGCAAAAACAATATCTTCACCCATCAGTACTTCATAAATATAGAAAGAACTAATGTACATATAGCTTAAAATGTGACCTGTATTTTTTTTGAGTTATGGTGACTAAATATTTACTTCTAAAAACTATATTTTTGCTTAAAACATTCTACATAATATAGTCCACCCATTCAAGATTTGGAATTTTTGTCAAACTGCTAGACCTCAGGCGTAGAAAAAAGGTTTCAAATGAAAATAGCTTATTTTTCTTTGTATAAAAACCTATTTTTAAACTTTTCACCTTAGATGGATTTTACCTCGGACACGTGAAAAACAAAATGAAATTAAGGACCTGCTGTTTTGTAAAATCAATTAAAAATCGGTTCATTACGAAAAACATAGTACTGAAATATATTTCATTAAATAAGAAATACGTTAATTATTAACCATTTCAATAAGTGAAATTATTTTTTTCTTTGGGTAATTTTTCTCATAATTTTTTTGTTGTGAGCCCAATCTGGGAAATTTAGTTTTAGATTTTCTTTTTATATTCAATGACATATTTTTGTTTTTTATCAAAAATGTAAATATGTATTTCATTATCAAAAATCGTTTCCAATCATTTATACTTCTATCAATCTCTTCTTCTTTATTGTTTTCCATTAATAATGTCGGTAAATTTTTTCACTGTTTCCACTTTATTATTTCCTATAGAGATGTTGAGATCATTCTTCATACTAGACTAATTTTGGCTTTTGATTGATTAAATTTCCTTTTAGTACTACGTTTCTGCAATGATATTCTAAATCATTTAAAATTTGTTTAAGTTTTTCTTCGAGCTGGCTAGAATATTTCTATCATCCGCAAATCTAAGATTAACTATGCGAAATGATATCGGAATAGTATAGAGACAAGTTTTTAATGTGTCGAGCTTTTCAAAAGTAATGAGCCCGAATAGAGCCTAATGTGAGAAATCATTTGAAGGGAAACTTAAGCGGCGATTCTATAATTGATAAGTAGAGAAAATTGAGAGTAAAATTTTAAGGTGTGATGCAAAAAAAAAATTTAGGCACATTTTGTTACATGAGAGAGAAGAAAAATATGACGTAGAGAGAAAGAGAAAGAGAGCTATATATTCCGACGCTATGGAAGTAGAGCAAATGAGAGCGACGTATACACAACGATACAAAGCGATTGAATAAGATAGTGTCGTGTATGCGCACGTTGTAGATGTACGCCTCAGCATACATCTACAGCAAGCATATGAATGGCTGAGCTATCATGCACACTTACATTATATATGTCAAAAGAAGTCTATCAAAGTTTTGTCTATTTAGGCTTGATTTTGCATATACTTCATCCATTACAAGAATAACAACATATTAGGTATACATTGTATTTAATTTATTTATAAATCTGCAATGAACCCGCATATGTAGTGTATAAAGATAATAAAACAGTAACAAAAAAAAATCTGTACATGAAATTTTTTTTCAAAAAAGTACTTGCAGCATGTCTTATACATGATACAGACCCCAAAACAAAAATTGTATATTCGTCAATCATGCAAAAACTAATGGATCGATTCTGATGAAATTCGGTATAGTGATAACTTATCATCAGGGTCAAAAATTCTTTTTATGGCGGAAAGATGTTTCAAAAAAAATATTTCGTGTTTTAAAAAAATAAAACCTACAGAATTTAAATTTAAAATAAATAGAACTTTGCACCATATTCAGCAAAACGAGCCGTCAACGGCTATCCTTTTGTTTTTTAAATGACATAAAAAAGTCTTATGTGCTGCATAAATCTATCCTCATTGAAAATATAATTGTAATTTAACGTATAATGCTTGGTGAATTTGAATTCTTTTTTAACAGAATTGAATTAATTTCACATATAATTGATTATTGAACAGAATATTACTTGGTTTCATTAATATATTTTGATACTGTTTTAATGTTTTGTTATAAAATTTGGATATTTATTTTATGAATAAAATGAGTAAAAATTCCTTGTTTTCGATAAATAATAAAAAAATTATAATAAACATATGTATGTTTAAGTAAATTACAGATAAAATATTGTATCCATTTTTTTGGTTTACTGCAGTTGGGAAAAAGATTAGCTGACACTATATGTTTATTGTTATTGATTTAATTAATAAAATTAACACGCTGCTCTCGAAAGCATTCTATTGATTGGATAAATCAAATTAAAATATATTTAATGATACATTAAATATATTTTAATTTGATTTATTAAATGGCAATTCTAATTTTTTTAAGAGTGCTTTTGTTTAGGTTAATATTATTTATTAATATAGATTAATTTGATTAATTAAATTGTGCCGCTGATTTCTCTCTCTCTCTCTCTCTCTCTCTCTCTCTCTTGGCTTATGATATTTTCGGATAACAGGACACACTTTCTCAGAACAGACGATAAGTTACGCGCCGTCTATACTGATCCATCCCGCCCTCAGCGACGTATATGGGGGAACCTGGGAACTTTAGGTACTTTACATGAAAGATCGCCGAAAGAGAAAGTCGTGATCATCTCCTCGTCGAGGTTGAACACCTTTTCAACTCGCGGTCCATGACACACGTCTCTGACATATGATCCGGCGACCGAGCTAGACCAGTTCAAGAAGAGGACATCGAGGAGTCTATCTCTCTTTACCAATCATAAGACTTGATCGATCGGACTTCCCCTCTTTCAGTTGAATCAAGTACACTGTCATTGTCTTCAGTAGTTAAATTGAATACAGGTGAAAAGCAATTAAGTAAGCATTGAGTACAGTGCAGTTGAGTTCAATTCATCAGTAGACAGATTCTATCGGGAAATCCCTGTCTCTTTTCTAGATCGCATCAACAACAGTCAGCCAATATAGTCCACAACATTTTTCTTTACAATTTAGTACGCGAATATTAGTACGGGACGCTCTTAAGTACATATCACCTTGCTCGTACATGGAGTTTTGAGAAAGCTTATACATACGCAGGTATATTAGGCTTGATATATTGCATTAACTTACTTATTCCACGTAACAGGAATTGGGAAGAATCACGCTGGTACTTGTAAGTGTATTTATTCCACTTCCGAGCGTAAAGGACACCCACCCCAGGGCAGCCACCCAGGGCACGGTGTGGTCAAAGGAGGAAAGTATTATTTTTAGGAAAAATATTAACTAAATTCGCCATCGCCGGTCCATGGAAATTCTGTCAACAAAATAAAATGTATCATGCCCAACTTCAATAAAAGATACAAAAAGTAATACTAAATTAATTTTTAGTACCAAAGCGAATAAACAACATACGCTAAAATGGTTCGGTTATGTATGCTTGGAATCCTGATATTGCTGTTGTTTAGGATATACGATATGGAGGACGCTTTCCATAGTCACCACATACAAAGCTACAACTACCCTAGATACAACTTTGCAGTTGGGTGCCCTTATACAAGTCTAGCACTCCTGCTTTTTATTTTAATTGTGCTTACGTAATTTGACATAGAATTAGCAATATTCGTGAGCTGCAATTATCATTTTAACTTCGTGTTTATTTATTCATAATTCGGATTTACCGGATTATGAATAAATAAACACGAAATTAATTAAATAAAACTGATAAGTCGATACACAAGTGTTTTAAGTTTACTAATTTCTATGATATTATAATTTTTCACCCTTTCTTGTTTGCGAATTTTTCTATAAGATTAATACTTGGTAAGATCATTTTCGATACCTAAAGTGACTAAATTACTGAGTCGTCTTTGGCCAGTTACACTCTCGGCTGCGTGTTTAAAGAAACAATCAACCCACTAAAGGACATTTCTCGGCTATGTGTTTAAAGAAACAATCAACCCACGAAACGACATTTCTCGGCTATTTATTTAAAGAAACAATCAACCCACTAAAGGACATTTCTCGGCTATGTATTTAAAGAAACAATCAACCCACTAAAAGACCTTTTCGCTGAAGAAACAGTAACAAGAACCAGGCAAAAAAATTGTAGAGTGGAACACAAATGATGGAAAATGCCTTCTAAATTTTTACCACAAATTGTGGGAACCTTTGATTTAACACTCAATAATAAAATACCGTGTCTTGTTCATGGTTATTTTTCCTCCCCAGTTCTTCTCTTCAGAAGTTAGAAGTTGTGTACACACATTAAGACCGGGATCCTGATTGAACCCCCTGAACCCGCCGACCACCCCCCCCCCCCCCCGCAGGGAGATCCGGAATGTGTATGACATTGACAATAAAGAATTTTACTTCAACAATCACACTTTTCACCCTCATGAAGGCCTTTTCAAGCTCCAGTATTTTGAACAGAAATCCTACTCAAAATCTATAGATCTTTTATAACTTCTTTTGATGTCTCTCTGTGGTGGTTGAGATGCTAGCCCTCAATTACGATGTCTTTCGAAAAGCAAAGCGCCCTAAAGTAAATGTGTGTTATATCGGCGAACAACTATGAATACGATATACGAAACAATATAAGTGAAATTGTTATTTGGAATATGAATGGCGTCAGATAAACTTATCAATGTATATCAATAAGTTGAAACGTTTACGTTTCATTACTCCAGTACCTATCTTTTAGTACCGGCGATCCGGTCTCGCGACGCTTTTAAGATTAAGCGAAATTTGTGTTATGACGTACATATGCACACGTCAGCATTCATAAAATATTTCCTAACATTGTTTATTATTTTCAATCTCATGATATAAACATTCTTTAACGGTCCAACCGTTGAGTTGATGAATTTACTCGTAGTGATGCCGTAAATCGAAATTGTTGTCCGATATTTTGAATATTATGCTACCAGAAATAGAAATATAAAAGATCGGATATGTTCTCCACGGGATATCATTAAATTGAAATATAAACGAAAAAAAAAGTTGTAATATAAACCACGTTCCAAATACTTTTTTCCCTGTGAAATTCTGTATCCAAGCTAGGATTTGATAAGTTTCTGAATAGGTTTTTGTAAAACTTTCGTTTAAATTATACTTTATTTTCATGCGTGGCTTAAGCCCAAAATTTAAATTACTTTTCAATTTTTAAATTGAGTTACTACATAGATATCTGTGGAAATAGTGTACGACGTATGTTCAACCATTTTCTTTGGTGATCTTGCCTTCGTCTTTGAGATTTCGTAAAACGCAGCCGATTTTTCGCAAACGCAGCCGGGGAAAGTAACACCAAAATAAAAGGAGGAAAAACAATTGAAATCATCGCTTCGATAAATCTCATATTGTTTCTTTAATTTGCGTAAATTCACTGAGAAACCAGTTATGACTACAGACAAGGAAAAGTATCGATACTTTTTAAAAACTCCTTTTGAATTACATCTGAATGGTAGGAATGTTATACCACCAAAATATTGTTATATTGGCAACACTTCATCTACTATTCGTAATTTGAGAAAAGATGTCGTTCATCAACATCAAAATACAGAATGTTTCATATTTATATGCTTGTTTATTTTTATTTTTATTTTTGTTTGTATATTTTTATATACTTATTTTGTACTCTATATATTTTAATCCCATTTTCTTTAATTGTAGCAGACTTCTTACTTAATTTTTGTTTAATAGTATAGTTTATTCTTTTGTTAACAAGCAAGAATGACAGATATCCAAAATATGATTTATTCAATGTTGCATAGCCTTTTTTCCACACTTGACATTGGCAAAAGTTCTCTGTGGAGAGAACGAACGCCATATAATCAAAGATAAAGATAAAAACGTCGTTCGTTTCTTGGTTTCCACATAAGACAACCAACTTAACGCACAAGCATATTTTAATGCCGAACTCCGGACAAAATTATTGGACGAAATATTATTTATTTTGTGATCATACAGAGGAAGAGGGGGAAGTTTAGATCTTTTTCACTTAACTCTCTTATGTAAATGTGTCGCTTATCTGTTTCTTGTTTTCCTTTTCTTAAATAGTTTTTATCTACCTTTAGATTAAACCGTTGTTTAACTAAATTCTTGTTTTATTTCTTTATAGCTAAAATCTTTTATACGATTTACATCACATTTCTTATTTACATGAACTTAATTTGTATTGTAGAGTGTTTATAAAATGTTAAAAAAATATGTGTGGGTTTGATAAATGAACTTGTAAAAAAATATATCTAACATAACATTCCAGAAAAGCAAGCAATACCTTGGAGAATCGATAGCTTTTTTCGGTACCACTCATAAGTATTGAAACTTTTGATTCGATACCGTGTCCTAATATGTGATTTCATTGCTTGTGATAATGACTTGTGACGTTACATTTCACCCCTATTGATCTTCTGAATACAGCTTCGTGGTGCAATTTTCAGTGGAAGATCTTTTACCAATTTTTTGATAGTACGAAATAACTTAACAATTCCTCCTATACAGGGTCCATTCCTGATTACAAAGGAGGTTAAAAGTGCAACTAGTAATCATAAACAAATTAAACAGAAGTTATCTACACAAAGTGGAGTACCTAAATAAAAGATAAAGACAAACTAATGTTGCAACTTATTACGTCAGTAATCAACTATTCTCTTACACTTATTTATTAACGATTTTTAACTGAAAATATAGACTTGTTTATGCTTTTTAGTTCTCCGTACCGAAGGCGAAAGTGCAAGGTGACCATTCGGCCGACTACCGATCCGACCGACAGTCTTCTAAAATCCAAACCGCAATTTGATAATCGCCATATTGGCGTTGATAGTGAACGTCCAGAGTAGTGAGTGTCCATGGATCTAAAGTTAAAGACAGGCAGCGTGACAAAATAAATCGATAAACACTTTGATAGACTAAAGTTATTCATAATCTATTAAGTTTTTATCGATTTATTTATAAAATTAACCTAATAACATACCAATAATCAGTGTCGGTAATGGTAGGAATAAAATGTATGATACATACATATGTCGCAGTCAACTTATTAATTATTATTAATTAATTAGCCTTTCAATTAACAGTCTAGCCTTTTTAGTAAAAGGCGCCGTTCAACCAGCCGCCTAAATGAGATTCGGCCATTCAATCAAACAGATAGGCAAATGACTCGGTTTGATAAAGTATAACGACTTGCCTAGCCGAGACATTTAAATGTAGTTCCATTTTCTGCCACCTGGCGCTGAAACCCCAACTGTCAATCTAGCGTCGACAAGCGGCAATATTTCTAGTGTTTCTCACAATTTACATAAGTTTACGTAAGAAAATAGTACTATAGAAGTGTGTAGTGACAAAAATAATTTAGATTTAGCTGTTACTATCTCAAGCGGTTTGAGTTTGAAAGCAAAATTTTGACGGAAAACGAACTGAATCTGACCAACAGCATCAAGGTAATTGTGTTTTGTCTTTTTCATAATATATTGTTTGTTCTGTGATTTGTGTAAACAATTTTATTGTTATAACTTTACAACAAAGGTGACATATGTATGTGTTTTGTGTTTTGTTTTCTTTCTAGGATCTCACTAAAAACCTTAAACATTAGAAAGGACCTTAGAGGTTATAAAAGAAATAACAAAAGCTCAGGTGACCGTGAATTCTGGACAGCGAAGCATGGCCATGGACTATTACCAGATGAGCAAATACGATATCATGACAACTGCAAATGAAGATTATTTCATTTTAAAAGAATCAAACCCATTGCTCCCAGCGTGCGTATTTTATATAGAGAACAGTATTTTATCTGCTAACAGGAATCCATCTGAATAACCTTGAAAACTGAAATTGTGTAAAATCATTCATGCGGTGTGGGGGGAGGGGCGAGATAAAATACTGTACGACACAAAAAATAGTTACTATATTCCAAAGAAGCTAAAGAAATTTTTGTGTCTCTTTGCCTTATATGTGAAACAAAAAGAAACGTCAAAAGAAAAGGCATTGGATCGGAACCAATTGTCTCATGTGATTATAATATAAGAGGACAACTCGACCTTATGGCTTTTCAGTCCTATTCCAATGGAGAGTTTAAGTAGCATTTAAATTATCAAGATAACGCAACCAAATTTCTTAAATCTGCGCCGGCTTAAAAAAAAAGCTATTGAAGTGGTTCAGAGCTAATGAAGATTTTTTTAATATCAGGGCACTCTACATTTTACAATCAGACAATAGCCTTGAGTTCAATGCCAATTTAATAAAAGAATTAATTATAATGTGGCCTGAGTGCAAAATTGTTCACTGAAGTCCTCGTCGTTCTCAAACCCAAGGCAGCGTCGAGAGAAGCGATCAAGATGTCGAAAACATGCTCCGAGCCTGGAAGAATAACTAAACAACAAATTGGCTGCTTTATCGAGCAATATTTTAAAAATGCTTCGTTCCATCGATTAATTGGAAGATCTTCAAATAAAGTTCTATTCGGAAATAAAACTAAAGCTAGTTTAAATGGATCTGAAATCTCGACGTCTAGACTTTCAACTATAGAAACCGAGGAATAATAAAACAATTTTACAGAGCAAGAGCCAGTTGAAGCTAAGTGCAGTGATAACTCTAATAAAAATGATAATAATTCGAAAACCGGAATGGAGAATATTGAAAATTTAGAATCCAACTTCACTTGTACAGTATACTACAATGGTGGTGTCATTGTGGTGTGCACAAGTGTAAGTTCTACAATAGTGTTGTGCGTACAATATGCGGAATGACATTGTGGGTGAAGAGAGTCACGGTTCCAAAGTTTTATGCTTCATATGCAAGGTTGAACAGGATATAAATATCGAAGGAAACAATGCACATAAAGGGCTTAAGCGTGCAGTGAACAACAAAGATGTCTAATTTATATTATTGTGAATAGTGTTTTTGGTAAATCTACCTAAAGTGGATTGTGGAAAAATATTGAAGAAACAATGAAAAACATTCAAGGGAAAATTGTTGCTATTAGAAACGGAGCTCATAAAGTTCGAACTAAAAATGATACAGTTAAAAATTGGTTTTCACGGCAAGAGTTGCAAAAATTTCGGAAACTCCAATTACTTTGAGAGAAGCTGTGGAAAGTCAGTCTCCTTTCCGTGGCCAGGTACTCCAAAGATGTATTTGTAAACCTGCTGTAAATAAGTGTTGCAATAATAGATGTGCTTATTTTAAAAATAAACTCCTTTGCGGAATCGAGTGTCATGGAATATTACCTTGCGTTAACAAATCATCATCATCATCATCATCATCGTCGTCGTCATATATATTAATACGCTAAGGTTAAGATGTTACACTCCCTTTTTAGAAAAAACCTCGCAACTAATCCACATAAATTATATATCATTTTATAGATAATTGCTTGCTCTACCGGCATCCACAACTAAAAAATTTATTATTGCTATTGTTTTTGCAAATTAATTAATTATTAAAATTATATACACAAAACAGCAATGCTGCCATCTAACGGCTCAACGTCAATATGATTGACGGTCGGTAAAATGTTTGTTTAATTTCAAATCCACTCACGTATAAATAAAGTGGCGCTTTAGCTCAATGCTTTTGATACTTGCGCCTCTATATGTCAATTTTAGTAAAATATTTGTTTGATCTGTCATCTGAACTTCATAATGGAATAAATAATGCGAAGACTTCGCACGGGTCACGCTAGTAATATTTTAATTATGTACTTTATAAAGTTAACTATTTGATCTCATGATTACCAAATAATAAATAAATAATTTAACTACTTTAATATTTTGTAATGGGTACTAAAAAACTTTTGAAGACTGCAAATGTTATTGTTGCAAATTTCTAGCTAAATTTTGATATATTATTAAATTGATTGTCAAAACATTATATTATGTTTTGAAATAGTTTACTTAAATAAATAATTGCACGTGTCAGAATTTTCAGCCTTTTTTTTCGTCACATGTTCACGCTATTCTATGAACGGTCTAAGCATCAACCAGTCCGTTCATAAATGTTGTATTTGACGCATTGAATGTCATTCGTACTGCTAGTTGAACAGCGTCGTTTAATAAAAGGACTAGGATGTTAATTGAAAGCCTAACTAAGCTAGTATATAACAAGATTAAGCTAGTATATAACATAATATGCAACATATATAAAAATGCATTCGGCGTTTGTTTTATCGGGCTATAATCCACTGTAATGTCTCAGAGGTAGCTAATAAAGTTTCATTAAACAAAATTTACATGCGACCGAATTTTTGTTATAAACGATTTAATTATTTAAATGAAAATTACAACTAAAGTATTTTTAATGGCCTAAAAAGTAATTATTGCTATAAATTTATTAAGAAACAAAAAAATTAATAACCCTCATTTCATCCCCTCTAGGATTAATTTAAAAAACTGTAAACAGTTATTTATTTTGGAAGTACTTTCACGCAGTTTCGAATTAATACGAACTTTTATGTTTTTTCTCCATATAAATTTTGAACTAACCGCTTAACTGTTTAGGGTTGAACTTTGAATCAAATTTTGAACCCCTATTTCAATTTGTATTCAATTTTTAACCCCTATTTCACCCCCTTAGGGATGATTTCCAAAAAAAATTTAAATATTTGATTATTAATTTATTTTCCAGGGTATTTTCACAAAGTATTAAGTTAACAGAATATAATTTCTTTGAATCTAATAAATTTTTGCAAAAAACCCCATTTTACCTATTTCTAGTCTAACTCCTAAAGAATCTGTGAAAGATGCACTTAATTATTTATTTTTTCGAATGCTTCTATGATGTTTTAAGTTAATAAGATAATCTAATTATTTCCCCAAAATTTTGAACCATCTTTTCACCCCCTTAAATATTTAATATCAAAAAACCCTTCCTCATCGGTCGCCTACGTTACGTAAGAAGACTGTTAATAATGTTAAGTTTTTAGAACCAGAAGTTTGCGCTGTGCACTGATAAGTAAGTTAGTAAAACAATCAGTTTCTTTTTTTATATGTATAGAAGTTGAATATAAAGGCAGATGTGCAGAAATCTCTATGCATTGCTTTAAAAACTACGTATTTCAAATTAGCCGGATGTTTTACGTCTGCGCGTATATGGGAAAACAATGTTAATGGTTGAACATTAATAGGATTTAAGCGGATCTGGACTCAAATACATAAACCCAAATGTTTCGATCCAAAAGAGACTAATTGTTATGTCTGCCTAAGATTTGTTTATACCAAATTCCGAATTACGCAAGTAAAATGCGGAAAAGACCATATATATTTAAGCGAATTAACCAAATGCGTAGCCAGACAACAGATGCCGAAAAAATTAAAACAATTAACACTTGTATTTAAAACAATATAGATAACAAGCAGTCTAAAAAGTAATAAGCGTATTCTTAATTTACTTTTTATTCTTAATTTAAAGGGAAATATTTATCTCGAAAATAATAATGACATTAATTACAACGGAAAATGCGTATTTTGTTATCCAGCAGTAATTTTTTAAAAAACGGTTGAGAATTGTCACGTTGATCTTTAACATCGTCTTCTTAGTTTTATGAATAATAAAAAACGTTATCTTACACGTATATTATATATGTGTATATATATATATATATATATATATATATGTATATATGTATATATATATATATATATATATGTATATATATATAGATATATATATATATATATATATATATATATGTGTGTGTGTGCGTGTGTGTGCGCGTGTGTTTGCTCGTGTATGTGTGCGCGTGTGTGTGTGTGTGCGTGTGTAAGTGTATGTGTACGTGCGTGTGTGTGTGCGTGTGTGTATGTGTGCGTGTGCGTGTGCATGTGTGTGTGTGTGTGTGTCATACAGGTGATATACAAACACACAAGTGTAACAAAAACGTGTATATTATTTATGCAAGTGATTCTACACATCAAACTGAATATTTTTAAGTGACCATTAAACACTCAATATTGTTAAAAGGATTGACAAAAGTTTGATCGTCTAAATGTAAAAATTTCTTCGATAATCAGTCAATCATTAAAATTAGATGATCAATCTTTCTTCAAACCGTCAATATTTTAATATGATTGAGCATCTAGTGATCGCCTAAAATCATTCAATAATCCGTAAATCAATGAAATTACAACGGGAAATGGGTGCTTTGTTATCCATCAGTAATTTAAAAAAAACGATTGTGAATTGTCATGCCGTTAATACCGAATTATAGATAACAATGCGTCAATCATTATAATCACACGATCAATCTTTCGTCAATCCGTCAGTATTTCTTTAATATGATTGAGTGTCCAATGGTCGTCTTAAAGCGTTTTTATGTAAAAAATATGACATTTTTTTCTCTGGGAACGGAACTTTGAGGTGATTTTTTTTCAGAAACGGATAATAATAGTCATGTAGTATTTTAATATTGACTGCTCGTTTTATGCACAAAATCATCTGAATTATGAATAATAGAAACGTGTTTAGACCTTGTCTAGAAAGGGTGAATTCGCGGCGAATATCTCGCGCGTATTACGCGCCTACGTTGCATCCAGAAGAAGCGTACCAACGTGCGAGCAATGTGCGAACAACAATGGGGCAAATTTAGTCAGCGGAAAACATGGAGTTAACGAAGCGGCCGCGTTGTGAATAGTTTACCGTCGCTGACGAAAACCTAGGGAAAATTAATTGTACAAAGTACATCCAATTCTTAACGAAAGAATGACACTAAATATGTTTGTAACTTTGTATCCAAAGTTAAGACAACTTGAGAACAAATTTTTTAACTATTTTCGTATGTCCACAAAATCATTTGATGATTTACTCTTATTAATTAAAGAAGATTTATCGTCATGTGAAAATTATGACGACTGCTGACCTCCCAGTCACAGAAGGTCTTGTTACGGGCACTTTTGCTGATAACACAGCAATTCTCGCAGCAGACCACCGACCAGACATAGCCTCACAAAAACTTCAAACAAGCCTTGACCAAATATCACAGTGGCTGCAAGATTGGCGAATCAAAGTTAACGAAATCAAATCAATACAAGTTATTTTTACTACCAAACGAGATACGTGTCCAGCAGTAAACCTAAATGGAGTACAGTTACCGCAAGCCGATTACGCGAAATACCTTGACGTGTATCTCGACAGACGTCTGACATGGTCCAAACACATCCTGACCAAACGATGTGCAGTGGGCCAAAAAGTGCGAAACATGTACTGGCTCCTTAACAAAAACTCTCAATTGTCGCTCGAAAATAAACTATTAATTTATAAATGCACGATCAAGCCTATATGGACTTATGGCCTACAACTGTGGGGAACCGCGGCAAAATCAAATATTGAAATACTACAAAGGTTTCAATCAAAAACGCTTAGAATGATAGCTGGTGCACCCTGGTATGTCACAAACAACAGACTCCATTTGGAGCTTGGCATAAAATTGGCCCAAGAAGAAATCTCAGAGATGATAAAGACATACAGAGATCGAATCGCTAATCATCCCAATCCACTGGCTATAAACCTGATGAACCCAATAACGGCACCCAGAAAGCTTAAGAAAAAACTTCCCCAAGACCTTATATAGGGGCAAAATGAAATGAGTTCAAAAGGACGAACTCAGTACAAGACATGCTAACATACGCACCAATTGCTGAATGTCTCAAATGACAGATTGCAATAATAATAAAAAAAATAAAAAAAAAAAAAAAATGTGAAAATTATGTCCCGCCCCAGGATCTTGTTTCAGCGGAAGAAAACCCATGATCTCTTTAAGGTAAGTAATGTTTTATTAATATATATCAACTAATACAACCTTTTTAACGATTAAACTTAGCAATCACGTTTAATACAATCAACAAAGTTTATATATATATATATATATATATATATATATATATTATATATATATATATATATATATATATATATATATATATATATATATATATATGTACATATGTGTGTGTGTGTAAATGTGAAAGTGTCTAATATTCATACAGGTATATACACATACACACAAGTGTAACAAAAACGTGTATATTATTTATACAGGTGATTCTACACATCAAACTGAATATTTTTAGGTGACCATTAAACACTCAATATTGTTAAGGAAATACTGACGGATTGACATAAGTTTGATCGTCTAAATGTAAAAATTTCTTCGATAATCAGTACAATTAGATGATCAATCTTTCTTCAAACCGTCAATATTTTAATATGATTGAGCGTCTAGTGATCGTCTAAAATCATTCAATAATCCGTAAATCAATGAAATTATTTACAACGGGAAATGGGTGCTTTGTAATTAAAAAAAAAGATTGACAATTGTCATGCCGTTAATACCGAATTATAGATAACAATGCGTCAATCATTATAATCACACGATCAATCTTTCGTCAATCCGTCAGTATTTCTTTAATATGATTGAGTGTCTAATGGTCGTCTTAAAGCGTTTTTATGTATAAAATAAGACATTTTTTTCATTGGGAACGGAACTTCGACGTGATTTTTTTCAGAAACGGATAATAATTGTCATGTAGTATTTTAATATTGACTGCTCGTTTTAATAATAGAAACGTGTTTTATGTGAATTATAGAAACGTGTATTATGTGAATAATAGAAACGTGTTTTAGACCTTGTCCAGAAAGGATGAATTCGCGGCGAATCTCTCGCGCGTATTACGCGCCTACGTTGCGTCCAGAAGGATCGTACCAACGTGCGAGCGATGTGCGAATGGGGACAAATTTAGTCAGCAGAAAACTTGGAGTTAACGAAGCGGCCGTTGTGAATAGTTTACCGTCGCTTACGAAAACGAGACGAAAACGTAGGGAAAGTAAATTGTACAAAGTACATCCAATTCTTAACGAAATAATGACACTAAGTACGTTTGTAACTTTGTATCCAAAGTTAAGACAACTTGAGAACAAATTTTTTAACTATTTGCGTATGCCCACAAAATCATTTGATGATTTACTCTTATTATAATTAAAGAAGATATAAATTAAAGAAGATTTATCGCATTTGAAAATTATATCCCGCCCCAGGATCTTGTTTCAGCGGAAGAAAACCCATGATATCTTTAAGGTAAGTAATGTTTTATTAATATATATCAACTAATACAACCTTTCACAACCTTTTTAACGATTAAACTTAGCAATCACATTTAACAATCACACTTTTTCTGGAGGGTATTACCTGAAATAAACAGTTTTTAATAAGTTTTTTGTTTTGTTTCAGGTATTTGGGTACTGGCTGTTATTTTGCTGACTTGCATTATACCTACAGATTAAGAAAATCAACTGAAATTGATATCGTTCAAAAACTGTAGACGTTATTTGGAAGAAGTTAATAGATAGAGTAATGAAAGAACCGTCGACAGAAGAGTGGGAGGAGATTGCAAGAGGGTTCGAAAAATATATCATTTTCCCTAATTGCAATGGAGTCATTGGTGGAAAACATATTAGGATCATAAAACCTTCAGATTCCGGCTCTATGTTTTACAACTATAAGCATTTTTTCTACTGTCCTGCTTGCCATGTGTGATGCAAATTATTGCTCTATTTATATAAATGTTGAAGCATGTGGAAAGAGCAACGACTCAACGGTTTTTAAAAACTCTACATTCTTCAACATTCCGAGACCAAAACCAATATCAGAAATAAGTACAAGTTTATCTCATGTTGTAGTTGGGGATGAGGTATTTAGCTTATCGGAAAACATTATAGGACCATATTGCGGAAAAAATTTGACCAAAGAAAAACGAATATTTAATTACCGCCTCTCTAGAGCAAAACGTTATATTGAGTGTTGTTTTGGAATCCTGGTAAACAAATGGCGAATATTTCACAAACCACTCAATGTACATATGGAATTTGCCCAAAACATAATAAAGCTTGTTGTGTTCTTCACGATTACGTGAGATTAAGAGATGGCTACAGATATGAAGATAGATTGTTCGAAACAGCCCTATATGGTTTGAATACTACTACAATTAGACCAAGCGTAAGGTCTCGAAATACAAAATATGAATTAGCTGATTATTTTATAAAAGAGAGTCGACTGCCTTGGCAGGAAAACATGCCTAATTTTGCATTTGCTACTAATAAACTAATATAGTTACTTGCCAATTTCTTCATTTTTTCCATCGGAGTCATTTCAGAATCAGAAAATATTAACACTAATTCTTCCCAAGCTCTGCGTCTTAACATTCTGTTGGCGTAATCAGATAATTCCGTATCCCATATCGCCGATCATTTTTTTTTATAAACAATTCCGTTTGATACGGAATTGTTTATAAAAAATGTTGCCGCTCCGTTTTCCTTGATACGAGCACTCGCTCCGAAGTTCGCGCGTAAACTGGACGCAACAAGGAGTCTCTAGCATCTCGACTTGTGCGAAGCACGTGCGTATCACGCGCGAGTCGAACGTCTGGCGAAGTACACGCGATTTACGCGCGTATTTAAATTCTCGCGATGCTTGTGGCCGCAATGTATTGGTGACCAGTACCTCAACAACGCGCGTATGAATTCGCGCGAAACGATTCGCAGCGAATTCGCCCTTTCTGGACGAAATCTTAACCAGTATGTATGAATTGGCATTGTGTATGTATGATATATAATTTTAATAGCGCATCAAATTTATTTGTACGCTTCAAAAAATGGCTCTTGCGAATCTTGCAAACGGGAATAATATAAAAATAACGAAAGACATCAACTGTCACTTAAATTATATGCAATAGGCTATTTGACTTGGTTTTTTAAGTTATTCTATTTTGCATTATAAGGACACTACATTTATATTTCCAGCATATGTGCTCTATTTTTTTATATAAATCACTTTTAAAGTTTGAATTTTTATATAATAGGATGACCCCGAATTGTGGTATATTTTCGATGTCGTCAAATAGCCTATTGTTTCCTTATACATATTGTGTTTCTAACTACATATCAATTACTTCTTTGTTATTTCTATCGAACAAAAGTAAGTATTATACATGTTTCGATAAAATTGCTTTGAGTTATATTAGATTGTTTATTTTGTTTTTTTATTGTAAAGTGGAAAAAATATCTAAATAAACGCTTTTTTTTCACGAAAAACCTTTTGTTTTCAGCTCAACGAAATGAGTACAACAATCCATGCATTACCCAATTAAAACCTTCAAATCACAAATAATATCAGAAGGAATGCATTTTACAGCAGCTATAATATGGAATGCATTTTGCAGCTGGATAGATATGGAATGCATTTTGCAGCAGTTATAAATGGATATTGGATATTTTTTAATCTAATTTCCAATTCGATGTAGGAAATTAATAAAATTTTAATTTGATATTTCTTGAAGTACAATAATTATCGTGTCACACTTCGAAAATTTTGGTTTTAGTGGCTAAATAGTACCTCACTCTTCGAATTCGGAACAGCAAAAGTGTTAATTTTATTGATTATTTTATGTTAAAGAATATTCATAAAAAATTATATATTTGGAAAAAAGCAGGCACGTTCGAGATTATTTGATTGGAAAAATTGGTATTAACATTTTTTTCTCACAATTAATGTCCTTATTTTTTTATTGCTGAAGTATATTTCACTACTTTCACTTTAAATTTTTAATTATATACTACACACTCAAAAAAATCTAAATAGAAATATTAATAATAAAAATTAAACAAGAGAAAAATAAAAAAAATATAAGTTATTAAAAAGATAAATATATTCCACGTTTCCAAATTTAGTTTATAATATATAAATTTTTTTAAGGATTTAAATTTCATATTTTACGAACAATGAACATTTTATTATTATTGATAATAAAATGTTCATTGTTCGTAAAATGCACTTGTTCCCAATTACATATTAATTTATAATTTAAAAAAATCATAAACTGAAGATTTGATAATAAATTTTGAAGGTTGGTAGAACTTAATATTTTGTTAATATTAAGTGAGATAGAAGTCACATTTTTTAAATTTTGCAAATTTTCATTGATATCTTGTTTAATATTTTGTCTTATTACCACCATTCATATTTATAAGTTTGTTAAATATGTAGTGTCTAATTATAGATTTAAAATAAAAACAGTAAAAAGAGTCACAATTTTTCAATTTTCATAATAAAATAATCGCGACTGGGACCTATTTTTTCTAAATACCTCGTTTTTATGTTTCCCCAACCTTCGTAAATTAAAAAAATCAGAGACATTCGCATTTTTGCTAAACTCGACTAATTCCAAAATTAAACATGACAATATACGTAAGTACATTATATTATTTATGGCAATATTTAACAGGAGCCTTTAGATATTTCCATTTCTGCTACAGCGTGCGCTGCGGTCGATTTCATTATCCCCACTCTATAAACCGCATCCGGCCAAGCAGGTGTAGTCAAAGTGTCTGTTAATCATACAGGTGAAATATATATACACAAGTGTAACAAAAACGTGTCTATTATTCTTACAAGTGATTCCACACATCAAATTGAATATATTTAAAGCGTCTTACTGTAAAAAAGATAACATTTTGTCCTATGGGTTTGCAACTTTGACAGTGATTTTTTTCTGAAACTGTTAAGAATTCTGCAACAGTAGGTAATAGGTACTGTTGGACAATTCTCAACCGTTTCTGAATTGTCTGCTCAGTTTTATTCACGGAATTACCTGTATGAATTATAGAAACGTTTTTGACACCTGCGTGTTTATATACAGGTGTAAAAATAGTGTCTATTATTCATAGAGGTGACATATATATACACAAGTGTAACAAAAATGTGTCTATTATTTATACAGGTGATTCCACGCATCAAACTAAATATATTTATGTGACCATTAGACGCTCAATCATATACAAATAAATACATATCCAATTTGGTATGTATTTATTTGTATTAGAAATTATAAATTATTACTATATCATTTACTAAATATTAAAAATTTATAAATTACAAAAAAATTTCGGCAAATTAATTTATTTTCATTACTATTTATGAAATATTTAAAATTAATAAAATTACAATAAATTGTCAGCATATTCATTCATTTTCATTAATTAATTAAACTTTATTTTATGCATAATTTGAATCTAGGTTGACAGTCCTAAATCCTAAACTTGCAAAGTATTAAGCTAAGTGGAAACTCTTGTAGAATTTATTTTTATTTACAAAGAATAGTGCGTAATGTTCAGTCGTTACTATTTATCACCATGTTATATGACCATTGTTCAACGGTTTAACGTATGGTGTTAATAATTTCGTGAATAACTCGGAGTACTAAGATACTGAGCTACTGAACTAGAGATGTAAATGAGTGATATATATCTTTCCAATCGAATTATATATATAACTCTTTTCTTTTCACTGATATATTTTGCGCATCTCTAATATTAACGAAGCCTGAAACACAATATTTTTTATTTTATTTATTCCTCAATAGATGGCGCAAGAAATCGTACTAGGATTTGTTAGTTGCTTAATGACAATTTGATATGCTTTCAAATATTTTGCAAGTTTAATTAATTTAAGGATTACGTTTTACTATCAATCGTGGAGTTATTTTAGCAAAGTGGCCACACAAAGAGGGTGTTCGGTCGCTATTGCCTGAGTTACTCATTATTAAGTATATAATTTGATACTGAAAATTCTGCGCGTACTTATTACTTTTGGAAATGTTGATAACAATTATAAACAATATGTGATTCATAAAAAAATGGCACACGTAAAAATTCCATGATAGTTTCGTTTGACTTTGTTCAACGTAATTAAAAGTGTTAATTAATAATTAAAGCGTAATTAACGCCAAATATGTTCAATATCTGCAAAAAAAGATTTGGCTACATTGGCGATATTGTAATTAAAAGCATTAGACGTAATAAAATAATTTGTTTATACAGTAATAATGATTATGTTCTTACGTCAACTTTTTAATGGTATTAAAATTATCAGCTTAAATATTTATATTGAAATATCAATAGCCTGTAATTTCATTAATTACAGATAGTTATTACAACATTACTTTTTATTAATTGTATAATATATTTCTTACTCGTAGGTTATTTCAAGACGTGCTACAAACCATTATTGTCATTTAGATTGTTCCAGCATAAAAACTAAAAGTCCATAGGACATTGAAATTTAGTTATGTAGAATTATGTCCGTTCTTTGGATATATATATATATATATATATATATATATATATATATATATATATATATATACTTATACAGGCAAGCTGATGGATAGATGGCGCAAAGATAGCGTTATAAGCCAGTGAAACATCACAGAAAATCACTCTTCAGCGTAAAAATGAAGAAATTTCACTTCCTCTCTAATGAGATAAAATAAAAAGCAAGTTACTTATTTCTAGAAGTCTATTTTAAACCTGTTAACAAAAAGCCAGAATGAATAAGTTGATTTGTAAAAGCATTCTAAACATACTGTCAGTCGTAAATTATTTTCAGACAGACAAACGTAAAAACTTCCCTAATTATCAAAATCATCTTAAAATATTTTATCCAATAAATTATTTTAACATATATGCCGTTTATATAATAAAAAAGACAACAAAAAGGAACAAATGACAATAAATGTACTCAGCAAAGTACACTTCTTTTTTTTAATAATCGTAAATACGTTTTTTTATTCATCGTATTAATTGGTAATATAGCATAACATGAAGAGATTATAAAAATAAAATAATATCAAGTTTAATGTAATTTTTAAATATGATAATCCCTTTTTATTCGAGATGCAAAATATAAATTTTTGTATTAATCCATTTGCTCTTCAAATGTTGTAAGCACCAAATAGGTATAGGCTTTAACCATTAATTTATGTGATTAATAATTATTATTTTAGTATTTACATAGAAAGGATATTTTGGTATGTGACTGTTTTTTATTTTAATACTTAATTAATCATTTTTTCATAACAATTTTTTTAATAAAATTTGTTAACGTTGGGCCTGCAAAACAACATGGTTTATATAGTGTGCGTTTTTTAATTTCATAGTTTTTTAAAACATTTGTCATGACAATTAAGAATGTTTAATTTAATGATATATTTAATTAAAATTTCTTGAACCATAGCAGTAGCTTTGGACTATTAGATCCTAGATTCTTTAATAAACTATATGGTTACCATTATACGTCTCATTTACGACGGCCAATGTGCAAGCAAAAAATCCGAAACCCTAATGTGCTCCAACATAATCAAATGTTCATTGTCTTAAATAAAATAAAATAATGCATCGATAATCGATATGAGACCCATGAATATTCTACAAACTGTTATTTATTTGCAGTACAAACATTTGTCTTGTAGCAACTATAAACCATGCTGTGGTGTCGTGCATGACCCCAGTGACATTGAGAACGATAGCGATAGTCGATAAGTCGAATGTAACACAGCTGACGTTTCTGAAATTATCAAGCGCCGTTCTCAGTTTGCACCGCGTTTAATCAGTGCGATAGTTCCGTACCTGGCTCAGGAAGGTTTACTTGTGAAAAATGGCTCAAGCTTTGAAGAAGCTCACCGCTCAGGCCCTGAAGCCAAACAACCTCGAGCATGTTGCGGGAATAACGGCGATTAGGGCTAAGAGGTAAATTAATATGTAATGGTACCGGCATCTTACATTCTTATTGGCATGTACATTTTACGTAATTTTCTGTTGAAAAAAATATTCTCATTTTTGTTTTTCTCAATTAATCAAGCAATTTTAAGACTTTATTTTTAACCTAAGTATATAAGTTAAAAATGAATTTTAAGGTTATGCGTAATATAGATAAGTATTCCAATTAGCCGACTTTTACATTAAAATACGCCTATATAGTAAATAAATTAAACTAGAACACAACAATCTTCATATTATAAATTTATAGCAAGTTCAGCTGTTTTATACTACGGTATTGTTAAGCAAATATTTCCGAATAAATACGGGCATTTACGGTTTTTCGCAATTTATTTTCATTTCCACGTATACATTTAAAAACGTAGAATAACATCTTTTACTCGTGTTCGGTGATTTGTTTTTTCTTGAAAACGTTATTTCCAGAAAATGTGCAAGAAGCATTTCGTAATGAAATCTTTATGCGTAAATAAACTTTAAAAATTATGAAGAGGACTGTTATAGTTTTCATTTATTTTCTATATTGAAGTCGGTGTTTATAAAATTGTTTTCTATAATATTTAGGCGTATGCAAGTATATAAATAAGACATTTATAAGTTTGTAATTAACTAATTCTATACTCAATACTACATATATATTAGTTAGTTGCAATAATTCCCATAAGTACTGAATCACTTATTGTCAATATATTATTTTTTCCTTGTCTGACATGTAATTCATTATAAGGAAGATTTTTTGACCTATAAGAAAAATATATAATTCAAGTCAAATTTAAAAAAGTATTAATTGAAAACTTACCTGTATTACATGACCTAATATTAACACGAAGATAAATAGAAAATTATAAGTGTGATACTTGAATATCAAATAGTGGACAATGTACATTGTTACCACAATGTATATTGTCCACTATTTGATATTTATGTATACAGTATATTGTAAATTTAGGTGAATTATCAATGAATGCCTTGCTTGTATCCTGGGTAAGATTCTGTATTGCATTGGAAATATTTTTTTAAAAATGTTCAAGAAGTATCTCTAAGAGATTCTTCCATTCCCACGCACTAACCATAAGAATGTGGATTTAGATTATACATTTTTTTCTGTGAAGCAAACTTTTTTGAAACAATTGAAAATAAATCATGAAAATACATATTCTTATCTGTTGCTTAGATAACTATCAATTTTTAATAATGTTGTGAAATGTGTAAGGCTACATTTATCAAATTGGCTGATAAACATTTGAGGACAATTACAATTGAAAATGGTCAGCTGCAGTCAATTGATGTTGATTGAACTATGCTTGTGATTGTTTATAAGTGATAGATTTGCTTATTGTTGAAATACGTTGTAGCTCATGGTGGGACAATGTTCCCATGGGACCACCCGATGTAATTCTAGGCATATCGGAAGCCTTCAAGCGTGACACTGATCCTAAGAAAGTCAATCTCGGTGTCGGAGCATACCGTGATGACAGCGGTAAACCCTTTGTCCTCCCTTCAGTTAGGAAGGTAATGAATTATTCATTTAGTGCTATTAGTATATTGTAATCATGATAATGAATTCAAAAACACGTTTTACGGAGTTAATTTTTTCCTCAATGTATCTTCTATATTTTAGGCTGAAGCAAAAGTTGCCCAGAAAAATTTGAACAAAGAGTACGCGCCTATCGGAGGAGAAGATTTATATTGTAAGGAAGTAGCGAAATTGGGATTTGGTGATAATAGTCCAGTTATTCAGAACGAGCAGAATGTTACAGTACAGGTGAGTGGAAATTTGTTTTAATCTTTATGGCAATATTAAAGAACTTAAATGCAAGATAGATAATGTAGATAATATCACAATTGTATGATATCTACCTGAAATATAATTGATAGTCATTTAATCAAATATAAATTCACAGCTTGCATCGTTATATCACACAAGTACTTTAGTAAATTGTAAACCCCATTCATAAATTACCAATGTGGTTTTCAATTACATTAGAAATAGAAATAATGACTAAATATAGAATATTGTTTAGTTACTGTGGTTATATTTACTTCAATATAAATGAAAATTAACTGTTAAATGTATGTTGATGCCAAGGTCTATTTGTGTTTGTTACCCAAATCTAGAACAAAGAGGTCCATGCATCCATATGGGAGGAAAAGACTAAGACTAACTAGCATAATAACCTATATAGTAACAAAATTGCTCAAGTAATTCTTTTGATTTATTGTAATTCTGAGAGACCAAATTGGGAAAATGCGAAATGAAAGTGAAAATTTATTAAAACCGAAAACACACAAGTCTCATTTTCTATATTGATGCAAAATCTGACCTTTATGAAAATGCACACAGGATGCATATAAATAAGACATTTCTTTATAAGTTTGTCATTAACAAATTCAATACCGCAATACTCAAATTCGAAGAATGTAAAATGAAAGTGAAAAGTTTATAAAACTGAAAAAACACAGGTCTCATTTTCTGTATTGATGCAAAATCTACAAATAGAATCGTGATATACAGGAGACCTTTATGAAAATGCACACAGGATGCATATAAATAAAACATTTCTTTATAAGTTTGTAATTAACAAATTCAATACCGCAATACTCAAATGCAAAATGAAAGTGGAAAGTTTATTAAAACCGAAAAAACACAAGTCTCATTTTCTATATTAATGCAAAATCTGACCTTTATTCTATCATATCTCTTTGTAGATTGCTAATTGCTCAAGTAGGATTATCATAATGAAGAATCTAATGAATGTCATAAAAGAAATGATTCAAATTTGGATGAAAATAGCCTATATGTTAATCATGGCTATAATTTGTCCATATTCCAAATTTTATATAGATCCGTTTAGAAATTACAGAGTTTTAAAATAACAAACATGCGTACATTCACTTGTCCATCTATCCAAACTTTCGCGTTTATAATATTAGGTAGGTATATTAAAACAATTCATAAAATTTGCAAAAATTGTTGAAAAACAGTATAATGGACAGCGAACAACTAACATAAGCAATATACATTTAAGCAGAAAGTAGCTGATAATATAATGTTTGGGAGACTCTTACTATCAGGTCCAGGAATTACTGAAAAATTTTAATTGCTAGCACTGTTAGTACTATTAAAATATTTATGGAAATTTAAATATTTACTATATATCACGAGATTATATTACGGCACATTATTGTTGCTGCATATTATCACAGTGGGGGAAGGCATGTTAATAAATGGTTAAAAGATAACATTTTTTTGTTGTAAAATGCAAAATCAAACAGCGTTGGTAACATATGTATGTATTTAGGTGAACTTGTTTGTTTTGTTTCTTCTTTCATAATAAGTATCCATCAATTGTAATAATGTTTTTTTTTTTCAATTCGGAACTCAATTTTCAAATCAAAGTCTGATACCTAACCTATAGTATGCATTAGTTTTAAAGTAACTTTTTCTTTTTAAATTGAAAATAAATGCTCCATTATTTTTTAAAAAGAAAATGAATTAGAAATTATAAAGAAATGTCTTATTTAGTTTTTCTAAATTATTATTTAATTATTTATTATATTTTAATGTATATCATTTCATTTTTCAGTCAATTTCTGGTACAGGTGCTTTGAGATTAGGTCTTGAGTTTATCAAGTCGCACTTTAAAGGACCCAAGGACATCTGGCTACCTATTCCAACATGGGGTAACCATCCGCAAATTTGTAATCATTTAGGACTACCAGTTAAGAAATATCGTTACTTTGACAGCAAAACCAATGGATTTGACTTAGCAGGAGCTATTGAGGACATTTCTGTGAGTAGAGAAATTTTTAAAATGTCTAGATATTAGCTTGTTATATTCAGTCCAGCTTACTTGTAGTATTTAATATGTACATAACAGAAATACTAATCAAACTTACAATTAATGTAAATCTTTCAAGAACCATAAAATTTTCTAGTTATGACTTTCCTCAAAATAATATATTGTTAAAACTATTTTTAGTAGCGTTTGGAAAGAAATAAATAAATATAATTTTTATTACATTATCGAGAGCTTTAACAGTTGCTTATCATGAAATTTAGCCTTGTTTTGCCTCTAATATAGCTCATTGAAATGTAATAATTTATTACATAAAAGCAAGTGAAGTATGATCTGTAATAGCATAATGTTTCATACTTGTTCTCTCAAATATTTTATCAATGTATTATACGCAAATATACTAAAATGTGGCATGAAATAACGGAATTAGATCCATTGCAACAAAACGACCAAGGCATGTGAAACATCAGAATATTCTATGACTTCCATAGAATTATAATATTCCTTTGTTTTGTTTGTAGTTACCACTTTTAGTTTTATGGAACAAGAAATAATAAAAACTTTCAAGTTGCAACATTTGTAGTTGTCCTAAAATATAACGATTACTCGAATACCACATAAAATTTTTTTGAAAAAAGTAAAAATATAAAAATATTTAACTTACTTTTACCCATGTAGAAATAGTATTATAATTTCCCCATTTAACTCCCAGTTAACTACTTCAAATAATTTATACATTTATCTGTGGGTCTAAATATTTCAGGGTTTAAGCAACCAATATTTTAAAAATTTGTGTAGCATTTTGAGTTAGACTAAATCTTAATCATAAACGTAAACATAGCACATATTCCTGAAATTTTCATATTTTAACTGTTTCATAACCATACATAATATATATTTATCTAAGTACATAATCTATATTTATCTAAGTACATTTGCATATAAAGTATTTATTTAGCTTCGCCTCAAAATACATTTAAAATTTTGTTTTAAAAGATTATATATCTATCGTATATATTCAAATGATTGAAAATTGAAATTATGTAAAATTAGAATCACATATTTATTTCAACTCATTTTTTGATCAAAGAAATATTATAAAATCATTAATCAACTTTTGAGATTTTTTTTTGGGTGTTCTAATTTTATAATATTTGTATGATCGTAAATTAGAATATTCTAAACTTGATGAAACATATTTGAAAAAATGACATAATGACAACAAATTAAAGTCTCTCTGGATGTAATTTCACATTTCTATAGTGGGTTGAACAATTAGTTTTTACCAGGTCTTCATCTAAAGATTTTGTTTTTGCCCAACGTCATTCAAAACCCAAAGAAGAAAGTTATACCGGAAAATCTGTTTAAAATGTTCACTATAATAATCATAATTATGAAATAAGTTAATATTTACTCTTCTTATTTGAATCATAATGCTACTTTGCCGCCGTGCAAATTGTGATAATATCCTAAACCTACCTTAACATGTAATGTATTGTAATGGGAAACTGTTAGAATAAATAAAGATTGACGTGTTTACTAGTTGTTTATATAAATTTTAATAAATAAAGTGTTTACTAGTTGTTTATATAAACTTTTTTGTAGAAAATACCTGCCGGTTCCATTATTTTGTTGCACGCCTGCGCACACAATCCCACTGGTGTCGACCCCAGACCCGAAGAATGGCAGAAGCTGTCACAGGTAATCAAAATTTGGTTACATTTTTTAAAAAAATATTTACCCAATGTAATTGGAAGCTGTACTAACATATGTATATATGTAAAAATGAGAATAGATAAAGCTTACCAGGTTTGTTCATTAGTAAATAAAATAATGTTCTTCAGTAAGACAGATCGTGGGCTTAGCGAACTGAAATATGTAGGTTTTATCAGTCACATATCTTCAGTATGCATTCTCTCCGATCACCTCTAATCTATTGTCATCCAAATGCTCTATGACTTATATTCAACAAAATGATAGAGAATACAAAATTTTAAAGCCATTGTAACTTATTTATTTGATCTTAATTAAGAATTGACAACACATATTATATATCACATTTATAATCAATTAAGGATCGTAAAAACATTTCTCTGCATTATAGTCCAATAAAGTTTCAATTGGGAAATATTGTTAAAACCATAGTAATCCTCCACTGTTCATCCGTCAAATGTAGTACCTCAATGGTCCTAACCATTGAGGTTTTGGAACGAGTAGTCAAATAGGGCTTAGAACTAAATTCAGTTTTAATGTGTGAAAATTTATTTTTATAGTATTTTTTGCACCTGCAATCACAAAATTGATAGTAACAAAAAAATACTGTAATATACTTGAAATGTCATCAATAAAATCTCATATATAAATAGCTGACCGAGGAATTTAGTTCATGAGGAATGGTAGAAACTAACATTGCTTATATATCAACAGGTCATTAAAGATAAAGGATTATTCCCATTCTTCGACATGGCATATCAAGGTTTTGCTACAGGCAACGTAGACAATGATGCCAATGCTGTGAGGATGTTCGTCAAGGATGGCCACCAAGTAATCCTGGCGCAGAGTTTCGCCAAGAATATGGGTGAGTTTGTACTTCACAATTGACAGTTCGACTTTGTTGTAAATTGTCAAGAAAATTATCCAAAATTGCTTACAAACCACTTAAATCCTTTTTTAATTGTAAACATTTATTAAACCCAACTTTTAAATGTTCTTACTTTGACTACATCCATAAAACTACGTCCATAACTTAGTAATACAGAGAGTTTAGATGAGAATTTGAGTGTTAAAATGTTTCTTGTCCATCCGTCAATTTATGTCCGCCTTCTTGAATCCTATTACTGAAGTTGAGATTGTAAAATTATGTAAGAACATTAAGTTAAAAAAGTTTCATCTTTATTTTAGTACATTATTTGCATGATTTAGCCTGCCACAGCCCGGGCAACAATTTTAATGCAAGTCTTTTATTATGCGGTATGATTCTGACATACAGTGAACATGGTAAATAAAATTTATTAGCGGTTAAATTTACTAGATTACAGGGGCAGATTTACTTGTGTTTTAGAACTATCTTAATCCCTAATTTAGAAAAATAAAACAATAAACTTAGACTATTGTTTTATTTTGTTAGTAGATTTTTTATTGTTTTATTTTAGTAGATATTTTTGAAGAAATGAGTTTAAAAAAATTAAACTCATTTCTTTTTTTAATTTTTTATTAACCTCTTTTATCTACCTCTTTATGGATTTATTTGTACATGAATTATGCAAAATCCCTCGATGGATTTCGATAGGGTTTCAAGGGGTAAAAAGGAAGTGTGTGTCATCGCAATATGACATTGAAAGGTTTCAGCTGTCTTTATGTTTGTAAGAACATCATATTAAAACCACTGGGCATATTATGATAGTGTTTTTAAATATTAATGTAGCTTAGAGTTCTGAGAGAGCTATGTCATGGAGACTGTCTCCGATGCATAGTGCTGAACATAAGTTAACTTGTATCAGAATTAATCTGTATGTTAATAGTCTATGTGAATAAAATTGCTGGCAGAAGCTAGTTGTTAAATAAGTTTTATTTAACTATAAGTTAGTTAAATAAAACTTACACTTAAATACTTAATTGACGAGATTGCTGATAAGCAATGTCTAGATTTGTCGGAATTTTTAAACTGAGCATAGGTTAAAAATTGAAAAAGACATGAAAATAATATTAAACATAAGCATTTCATTTCTGTGGATACATGGTACTATAAATTTTTTTCATGGCTAGTAGAAGTGGTGGGAATTTCTTTATCTCATAGGAATGGTTGTACGAGATTAGATATGAAATGTATTAAATTCTCAGTATGATAACAAACAATAACAACTGGCAAAATTGTTTTTTTATAGATACATAATGTATGTTTTATACATATATAGATAGCATTTATGTTTACGTAATATTTCTGAACGATAATGAACCGGTAAAGTCGTGTCTGTCAATTCAAAAATACATAATTATAACACAAATAATTGAAACATGTAACAAACACAACGAAAAAATACATTAATATTTGACAACAGATGTCAAACTAAAACCAAGATCATTGATTACTAACTAATGTATGGTTACTAATGTACATTGTTAATTTGCTAAAAATATATGTTGCTAGTAGAATTAAATAAAAATTACTTTTGTTTTAAATATTATTATTTCTTAGTCTATAAAAAAAAAGCCCAGTAGAAATAATTAATAAACTCATATAATCACAATTAGCAGTTATATTCCCTTTATGTTAAAAGTTTCATATCTTCAAAAAATTCAGTAACAAGTTTTTTCTGGTCTTATGTACTATAATTCTGAAGAACATTATTGTATTTGTCCCCATAAATTTATAACTACTGGTCATACTGCATAAATTTATAACTATCAACTAATGGTCTTAACTGTAAGGCTATTTAACTGTTAGAAATACCACTCACTCATAATTAAAAAAATTAATTTTATTACTCGCAAATGGCTGTCAAATGTGGAATGGTATATGTTCGTTATTTTTGTGTTTAATACTTGACAATATGTGTTTTTATTTGTTTATTAAATGTTTAGTAAGGAAAAATGTGAATAAAGTCGAAAAATTGTAAGAAATGTTTAAAAAAATATAATTTAAAGGCAATATTTTTTACATTAATTTTTTTATAAATCGTAAAGGGTCTTTGTAACTATTCCAGACAAGGTTTGTATTCAATTTAATAAGATTTTTTTTCAACTAAACGAAGTAAGTTATTTGTTTTTCCATTGATTTGATTGCCATATTGAGAGAGTCAATATGCCATATTGAGCCATATTGACAGTGTTAATTGGTGCATATGAAGTGATTTTAAAAAAATCACCAAATACAATTGAGCTTGTACGCTCGGGAACAATAAGCTAGATCTGCTTTTTAACAAATTATAGCATAAGAAAATTAATTGTGACGAAATTATCATTTTGTAAAGGCTTCAAAGGAGAATAATGCTGGATTAATTATTTTTGTATCGTATTAAAATCAAAAAGTTTTTCAGGTGTCTTAATTTCAGAAATTTCATAAATTGCAGTAAATTCCATAAAGCAAAGATTGGAAAAATATATAAATATATATAATATGAAAATAATGTCAATTTTTTTTAGATTCAGCATATTCTAAACGTCTAAACTATATCCAATTGTTTACATTGAGATGGCACGTTTTTCACATCTGTGTTGATATAAATAATTGCAATAAATTCCAGGATTATACGGAGAGCGTATCGGAGCTCTGACCTTTGTTTGTGACAACAAAGATATTGCCGCTAAGGTAATGAGCCAAGTCAAGATCTTGGTCAGGACCATGTACTCGAACCCGCCAATCAACGGTGCCAGGATCGTCACAGAAGTTCTCACCGATCCTGAGCTAAGAAAAGAATGGTGAGTTGAATTCAGTTTTATATTTTCGCAATATAAAAATTTATTTTTATAAAGATATTTTGGAAAGTTTTATCAATATTTCAATTCCGACATGCAAATCTCATTTTACGAAATGTCTCTTTTTTCAGTTATTAAAGTGACTTACTTAGAGCAACATATTAGCATACTTATCAAAGTTAATACGATTTACTATAGACCACTTAATATGATTTTCAAGAACCGCTCGATAATAACATGTTAAAAAGGGAAACGTCTGAAGCAAAAATTCACATGTTTACGTTAATGAAACTCGTTACAGCATAATTACTTACATAGATTATAGTAGAATTTTTTTCTTCTATTATCCATATTTTTATTCATATTTTCAGCCATTATGAAAAGAATAGTAAAAATAACAGTTTTGCAACTTACATGAAATTCATAAATATATAGATAAACATTGCTGTTTATATTTATGTGGAGTTTTAGTACATAACAATAAACAGCATCCTGTGTCAACGTTAATTGCAGTGAGAGAAAAACTCTGTGACGCAACGTTTAATGTTGTATAGGATAAAAATAGACGCAAATCGTTTTTAAAATACATAACGACCTTTAGCTTTGTTGCAAGGACATTTGAATTTGTACTGTTTCTATGCTACTTTGAGTTATACATAGATAAATTGTTTTGTATGCAACGCTGGTGAGAGTTGGCAAGGTAGATGGAAGGTTCGTTATCATTTAATTATGATAAGAGAATGTTCTCATTGTTATCAGTCATCTGGTACTGCTACATTTTTTTATCATTTTAGCAGTTTTAACAAAACAATACATGTAATTGAATAGTACAGAAAAAACAACAAATTTAACCATTTTAGTGCCATGGTTTTTTACTCATATATATACTTAAAAATGTCGAAGAAATCTTTTGTTTTTGATGTCATTTAACCTTGTCTCGAAAAAAAATTTATCTCTTGCAAAAATTATCCAATTTTAATAATTTTTTCCTTGTTTTCTTAATAAAAACTTGTACAAGGATAATAAAATACAAAGAAAATTATGGAAATATATATTGTGTTCAGATTATATATGAGTAAAAAACAATGCAACTAAAACGGTTAATAAAAATGTGTCGGTCCAACAAACAACATGAAGCTGTAACGTTTATATATCTCCCTGTTAGTAGATAAACCAAAAAGTCAAGGCGAGTAAAAACATACACAAAAAATTTGTAGCTGACATATTGTCAATGGAGATTTAAATCTGCGTAAGGAAGGTGCTGAAATGGGTTATATACATATACAGCCTTACTGAGCCTTTCAAGTTCTATCAATTATTACATTTAGACCTAAAGATATATCACTCCATCGAGCTTGGAAATATTTTATATTTTACTTTTTTTATTTCATATTTTACTTTTTTTATTTTATATTTTACTTTATTTTATTTTATATTTTACTTTTTTTATTTTATATTTTACTTTATTTTATTTTATATATTACTTTATTTTATTTTATATTTTACTTTTTTTATTTTATATTTGACTTTATTTTATTTTATATATTACTTTATTTTATTTTATATTTTACTTTTTTTATTTTATATTTTACTTTATTTTATTTTATATTTTACTTTTTTTATTTTATATTTTACTTTATTTTATTTTATGTATTACTTTATTTTATTTTATATTTTACTTTTTTTATTTTATATTTTACTTTATTTTATTTTATATATTACTTTATTTTATTTTATATTTTACTTTTTTTATTTTATATTTTACTTTATTTTATATATTACTTTATTTTATTTTATATTTTACTTTTTTTATTTTATATTTTACTTTATTTTATATATTACTTTATTTTATATATTACTTTATTTTATTTTATATTTTACTTTTATTATTTTATATATTACTTTATTTTATTTTATATTTTACTTTTTTTATTTTATATATTACTTTATTTTATTTTATATTTTACTTTTTTATTTTATATATTACTTTATTTTATTTTATATTTTACTTTGTTTTATTTTATATTTTACTTTTTTTATTTTAAATATTACTTTATTTTATTTTATATTTTACTTTTTTTATTTTATATTTTACTTTATTTTATTTTATGTTTTACTTTTTTTATTTTACTATAATTTAGCTCATTTTGATACTTTTATCCTTTAGTCCTTATAGAAGTTTTCATCGGTGATATTTCAGATTCGGCTTTTCTTTTCAATAATTTGTTGTAAAAAATGTTTAAATGGGTATTTCCATATCAAGAATTGTTGCAATATAGAAAAAAGCCTATTAACAATTAACCTTACCTCAATCAATGATCGCTTAAATATATTTTCCAAATGGAAATGAAGACCGCTGTAGTTTAAAATCGAAGTCAATGTTATTTTATAACAGACACATACGTAAGATTGTCTTTTGTCGATATAGATCTTTTTGTTTGTTTTTAAAGATGTAAAAAATAATTTTTAAATTTTCGTATGGTTTGTACTAGATGGGATGCAGTACTAGGAATTAGATAATAAAAATTGGGCATTGTGAGAGATAGAAATTTGATTGTTAGAATATTGACTATCTTAGGATAAGTTGGTTTTATGGAGATTTCTGTGAAATTATATAATAAAAGAACAATATAATGAAATAACAAAATATTAAAAAAACAATATAATAAATAACAATAGAATAAAAGAACAATATAAGAAAAGAACAATTAGGCATAACCAAAATGTTTTATATATTTACAGGCTCGTTGATGTCAAGCTGATGGCTGACAGAATTATTTCTATGCGAACGCAGCTGAGGTCCAACATAGAGAAGGCTGGGAACAAGAGGAGTTGGAAACACATCACTGATCAAATTGGCATGTTCTGCTTCACCGGCTTGAAGCCTGAGGAGGTTGGTTAATTCTAAAATGTATTGTTGGGAAAAATTCTTAATTGCAATTTCAGGAATCAAACCACAGTTGGGCAGACAAATGCACTTTAGCCAAAGGAACTTTTTTACTATTTTGTATATTTAATTGAAAGAATATAGGTTATTTTTTAAAAAGAATTGACTTAAGAAATTTAATATGAATTTTTGGTTCTTAATTATATAAAATACAAATAAAAACAAATTATTTGGTGCTGAACATAAAAAACTAAGAAATCATAAAACGGGGAATAAATTAAAAAGTTGCGTGAAAAATATTTGACAACCGTTTGTCAATAATAAAGAATTTTTGTGAGTTAATTTTTTTTACTTAATTGTTAGTACAGCTGTGCTGAACACAGATCCCGTAACTGACTTGTTGAAATTTTTAAACTTGACCTATATTGACATTTAACCTTCAAAATTTACATTTTATTAAGGCTGAGTAGCCCGTATAGTTGTGAAATCTATTATTCATGTTGATTTACATAATATAGGTAAGTCCCGAGCATATAAAACATATCAAACTATACATGTATACATGTTATGTACTTGTGTGTAATCGCCCACACTAAAACAGCAATTGATTAACAAAGCCAATTTAACTACACAAAAAACATAGTTATTTTGTATCAATTATTAAGGTATAAATTGGAAATTATCGGCATTGATGAATGTGTAATTACAAACTTTCCTTCAACAACAACCACTTTCCTTCAACAACAACCACTTTTTTTCAACAATAACTACTTTCCTTCAACAACAACCACTTTCCTTCAACAATAATTACTTTCCTTCAACAACAACCACTTTCCTTCAACAATAACTACTTTCCTTCAACAACAATCACTTTCCTTCAACAATAACAACTTTCCTTCAACAACAACCACTTTCCTTCAACAACAGCCACTTTCCTTCAACAATAACTATTTTCCTTCAACAACAACCACTTTCCTTCAACAATAACTACTTTCCTTCAACACCACTTTTCTTCAATAACTACCTTCCAATAGTATAAGTTTGTTAAACAGTTACCCATTTATTTGTGTATTCTTGAAAGTATAGTGCAGTCATACATCAACATGTTATCTACTATAGTTTTTATAAATAATTATTAAGATGTAAAAAAACAGCCTATTAAACATAAATAGTCCTACTGACTGTACTCCTTGCAAATAAATACAGTACTCTCTTGTTACAAAACAAAGTAATATCTCATGCTGATCATCTAGATTATGTTCTCAAAGATCTCTCACACTCCGTACGTGCTGTATTGTTTCCTTCACTTACTGTTGGTGCCGTTTTAGCTATGTGTGGATTTTACGCCTTTGTTGTTATTTGTGTTAATACAGGAGGCGTTTTTACATTTCTAGAAAAAGCGTAAAGGCATATTGGCTCCTAAAACTATTTGTCCTCAAAAAATCCTCTGTTCCTTAAAATACCACTCGTAAAAACAGCCTTATAGCCTTATAACTGATGCTAAGCCGAGTATAATCGTCAGTTTTATTAACAAGACTAATGGGCGAGGTCTATGTAATATTATTCAGGTCTTTGGTTGTTTATGAATAGAAATAAAAATAAATTTTTCACTTAAATGAAAGAAAATTTAGTTCTTGAATTTAGGTGAAAAATTAATTTTCACTAAAGTGCACTTATGCTCATTGAGGCATGTAAAGGTATGGGTCCTACACTGACTGTTAAACTAGAATAGTCAACAAGCAGAAGATATTAAATAAAATGTATTTCCAACAGTAGGGCAAGAGATGTTGAGTTGCTTGTAGATCAGATAGGGAACACATAAAATTATAATGTAACAAGGTATTAAAAATACATCTATTAGGATAAATTAGGTGATTGATCAGTATACTCCATAACATTTATCATATTACACAATATACCCCATATCATTTACCCTGGACGTCGTATATACAGGTGTAAAGTTGAATACAACAAAAGTCACAGAGGTAATTTTTTTCAATGTTATGAAAATAACAGTGGAAACCGTTTTCCAATGTTCATGAATGTTTTGGAGTTATTCAAGTTCAAAGTTGAAATTTTTTGCAAATGATTACCAATTTTCTACATTTTTCATCTCGTGTTATAAAATGTCATTCAATAATTCAATACTATCAATAAAAAAATCAAAATTGTTTCTATAAAACCAAAAATAATTCTAAATAATTAAGATTTAGCACGAAATGTGTGTTTTGGTCTATTTCAAAATTATCAGTTAACGATTATGTAACTAACTTTCAAGCGGACAACCGATTTTTTCTTGTATCGAATTTAAAAAAATTATTTTCTGTTCTGTGTGTTTTTCTGTTTTCTTCAGGCTATCGAAAAGAATTACCTCCCCGCGACTTTGTCGTGTTCCCGTATTCTTCGCATCCTTTATATAAACCAAATACCACTTAATCACTGACTAACTGAGTCATCATGAAATCTTCAGAACTTTAAAACCTACAAACTTTACTACGCAGGTTTCTTCTGGCTTCTCAGTTCTCACGAAGAAAGCAATTTCTGAAATTCAACCCCTAAAGTTGTGGAAATTTATGTGGAAAATTGTATGGAAAATTTGAAATAATTAAAAGTTAGACATAAAAATATTTATTTAGACTCTCAGATAAACATAAAAAACTTCTATTTCTGCATTTTTAGAAAATTGCTAACCCATAAAACATTATTATATGAAACAAAATATAGTCATGGTCCCTTTTTGCCTGGGCAAAACTTTTGGATGCACAGCTAATGCAATTATAATGTTTTAAACTGAAATTAAGTGCCCAAACCTTTTAAATTGGTTTTTTAACGGTTTACTGTTTCCATTTATAATTTAAACTTCAAAGCCTAACCATGAAATATGTTTGTAGGATCTCATTTTGAATGATTTAATTTTACAATAAATGAATTAATATAAAAAAACGAATTTCAGTGTTAATGAATATATTTATATAAAATTTTCAGGTTGAACGCCTCACCAAAGAGTACCATATCTACCTCACCAAAGACGGACGTATCTCTGTGGCTGGCATTTCGTCTGGAAATGTCGAATACGTTGCCGACGCAATCCACAAAGTTACATCTTAAGAACATTTATACAATTTCTAGTATTAATACAGTCAATGCAATCATCTTTGATTGCACTAAAATATCGAAACGATTCATCAAGTAAATTTTATATTTAGCAATAGGTATGCCTTAACTAAACCGAGCTTTTTATTTTTGCTTATAGGCTGCTGTTTAATACGTACGAATTAAGATCAGCACTGAGAGTTGATATAAAATATTAAATAAAAGTTTCTATTGACAGAGTGATATTTTGTAAAATGTGTATAATTGTCTTGAATTCACACCTTAAAGAAATGTAATATTCTAAATATGAATATATTATATATTCTAAATAAGATTACATTAATTGTATTAAATGTAATCTTCACTGTATAAGATGTTAATGTATAAAAATCATTTTATGCTATTTGTAAAGGTTTAAACTTTGAAAGTACATCGCATTTCAGATGGTATTTATTTTTAAATCTGTTGAATTCTAATAAAATATTTTTATTTTCGAGGTGTTACTTTCCTTTTTTAATTTTGTTTGCTAATGTTATAATTATGTCTTTTGATAGGTTATTTACGTTTTTATTTACATTGCAATTATAAAATCAATTGTCATCATCAAACATCAACAGCCCGTCTCAGTCTTATCCCAACTTGTGTATCATTGGAGGTAATGCCCTTTAATCGCTGCCTATTGCTGGTCTGTGGCATTTAGTTAGATAACTACAAATACAGTTCCAACTCCGCTCGACGAGTGGACATGAATAAAAGCCAGAACTCTGCAGTGCATCATTCTATCAAAGGCCATAACTTGTGATCAACACAAAACACGAAGGTCTGATTCACAGTAAAAGCAATTTTTGAAAATAAAGTCTTTCTATTTTTGCGAAAATTGCCAGCAACTTATTTTCAAAGAGATCTAAATATATTCTTTGTATTTGTACTATTCTTATTTATATTTGTACTAATGGATAAAAACATTAGGAGGAGGGAGGGTAAAGGTAAGTGTGAATATTTGGAGAATTACAACTTTTTTGAATATTTTGAACTATAATTAGTCTATTTGCTAGTGTCAATACATCAAATGTGATATATAAAACTTACTCAATAGAAGAAAATTGTCTTAAGAAACTGCATTATTCCGAAAGAAATGTTTCATTACTATACATAACTTACACTCTTAATTTCACTCGTATGTAGACTTTTGTGTCAATAGAAGAAAACTGTTTTATGAAACTGCATTATTCCAAAAGAAATGATGCAATACTATACATAACTTACACTCTTTATTTCTCACATAAGTAGACTTCTTGTCTCAATACAAGAAAATTGTCTTATGAAACTCCATTATTCCGAAAGAAATGTTTCATTACTATACATAACTTACACTCTTAATTTTACTCATATGTAGACTTTTGCCTCAATAGAAGAAAATTGTTTTATGAAACTGCATTATTCCGAAAGAAATGTTTCATTGCTATACATAACTTACACTCTTAATTTCACTCGTACGTAGACTTTTGTCTCAATACAATAAAATTATCTTATGAAACTGCATTATTCCGAAAGAAATGTTTCAATCCTATACATAACTTACACTTAATTTCACTCGTACGTAGACTTTTGTCTCAATGCAATAAAATTATCTTATGAAACTGCATTATTAGATTTTTGTCTCAATAGAAGAAAATTGTCTTATGAAACTGCATTATTCCGAAAGATATGTTTAACTTACACTCTTAATTTCACTCATATGTAGACTTGTCTCAATAGAAGAAAATTGTTTTATGAGACTGCATTATTCCGAAAGAAATGTTTCATTACTATACATAACTTTAACTCTTAATTTCGCTTGTACGTAGACTTTTGTCTCAATACAATAAAATTATCTTATGAAACTGCATTATTCCGAAAGAAATGTTTCAATCCTATACATAACTTACACTTAATTTCACTCGTACGTAGACTTTTGTCTCAATGCAATAAAATTATCTTATGAAACTGCATTATTCCGAAAGAAATGTTTCAATCCTGTACATAACTTACACTTAATTTCACTCGTACGTAGACTTTTGTCTCAATGCAATAAAATTATCTTATGAAACTGCATTATTCCGAAAGAAATGTTTCAATCCTATACATAACTTACACTTAATTTCACTCGTACGTAGATTTTTGTCTCAATAGAAGAAAATTGTCTTATGAAACTGCATTATTCCGAAAGATATGTTTAACTTACACTCTTAATTTCACTCATATGTAGACTTGTCTCAATAGAAGAAAATTGTTTTATGAGACTGCATTATTCCGAAAGAAATGTTTCATTACTATACATAACTTTAACTCTTAATTTCGCTTGTACGTAGACTTTTGTCTCAATACAATAAAATTATCTTATGAAACTGCATTATTCCGAAAGAAATGTTTCAATCCTATACATAACTTACACTTAATTTCACTCGTACGTAGATTTTTGTCTCAATAGAAGAAAATTGTCTTATGAAACTGCATTATTCCGAAAGATATGTTTAACTTACACTCTTAATTTCACTCATATGTAGACTTGTCTCAATAGAAGAAAATTGTTTTATGAGACTGCATTATTCCGAAAGAAATGTTTCATTACTATACATAACTATAACTCTTAATTTCGCTTGTACATAGACTTTTGTCTCAATACAATAAAATTATCTTATGAAACTGCATTATTTCGAAAGAAATGTTTCAATCCTATACATAACTTACACTTAATTTCACTCGTACGTAGACTTTTGTCTCAATAGAAGAAAATTGTCTTATGAAACTGCATTATTCCGAAAGACATGTTTCATTACTATACATAACTTACACTCTTAATTTCACTCGTACATAGACTTTTGTCTCAATAGAAGAAAATTGTTTTATGAAACTGCATTATTCCGAAAGAAATGTTTCATTACTATACATAACTTACACTCTTAATTTCGCTTGTACATAGACTCTTGTCTCAAAACATAAAATTATCTTATGAAACTGCATTATTCCGAAAGAAATGTTTCAATGCTATACATAACTTTAACTCTTAATTTCGCTTGTACGTAGACTCTTGTCTCAAAACATAAAATTATCTTATAAAACTGCATTTCGAAAGAAATGTTTCATTGCTATACATAACTTACACTCTTAATTTCGCTTGTACGTAGACTCTTGTCTCAAAACATAAAATTATCTTATGAAACTGCATTATTCCGAAAGAAATGTTTCAATGCTATACATAACTTTAACTCTTAATTTCGCTTGTACGTAGACTTTTGTCTCAATACAATAAAATTATCTTATGAAACTGCATTATTTCGAAAGAAATGTTTCAATCCTATACATAACTTACACTTAATTTCACTCGTACGTAGACTTTTGTCTCAATAGAAGAAAATTGTCTTATGAAACTGCATTATTCCGAAAGACATCTTTCATTACTATACATAACTTACACTCTTAATTTCACTCGTACATAGACTTTTGTCTCAATAGAAGAAAATTGTTTTATGAAACTGCATTATTCCGAAAGAAATGTTTCATTACTATACATAACTTACACTCTTAATTTCGCTTGTACATAGACTCTTGTCTCAAAACATAAAATTATCTTATGAAACTGCATTATTCCGAAAGAAATGTTTCAATGCTATACATAACTTTAACTCTTAATTTCGCTTGTACGTAGACTCTTGTCTCAAAACATAAAATTATCTTATGAAACTGCATTTCGAAAGAAATGTTTCATTGCTATACATAACTTACACTCTTAATTTCGCTTGTACGTAGACTCTTGTCTCAAAACATAAAATTATCTTATGAAACTGCATTATTCCGAAAGAAATGTTTCAATGCTATACATAACTTTAACTCTTAATTTCACTCGTATGTAGACTTTTGTCTCAATAGAAGAAAATTGTCTTATGAAACTGCATTATTCCGAAAGACATGTTTCATTACTATACATAACTTACACTCTTAATTTCGCTTGTACGTAGACTCTTGTCTCAAAACATAAAATTATCTTATAAAACTGCATTTCGAAAGAAATGTTTCAATGCTATACATAACATACACTCTAAATTTCGCTTGTACGTAGACTCTTGTCTCAAAACATAAAATTATCTTATAAAACGGCATTTCGAAAGAAATGTTTCATTGCTATACATAACTTACACTCTAAATTTCGCTTGTACGTAGACTCTTGTCTCAAAACATAAAATTATCTTATAAAACGGCATTTCGAAAGAAATGTTTCATTGCTATACATAACTTACACTCTTAATTTCGCTTGTACGTAGACTCTTGTCTCAAAACATAAAATTATCTTATGAAACTGCATTATTCCGAAAGAAATGTTTCAATGCTATACATAACTTTAACTCTTAATTTCGCTTGTACGTAGACTTTTGTCTCAATACAATAAAATTATCTTATGAAACTGCATTATTCCGAAAGAAATGTTTCAATCCTATACATAACTTACACTTAATTTCACTCGTATGTAGACTTTTGTCTCAATAGAAGAAAATTGTCTTATGAAACTGCATTATTCCGAAAGACATGTTTCATTACTATATATAACTTACACTCTTAATTTCACTCGTACGTAGACTTTTGTCTCAATAAAAGTAAATTGTTTTATGAAACTGCATTAATTCGAAAGAAATGTTTCATTACTATACATAACTTACACTCTTAATTTCGCTTGTACGTAGACTCTTGTCTCAAAACATAAAATTATCTTATAAAACTGCATTTCGAAAGAAATGTTTCAATGCTATACATAACATACACTCTAAATTTCGCTTGTACGTAGACTCTTGTCTCAAAACATAAAATTATCTTATAAAACGGCATTTCGAAAGAAATGTTTCATTGCTATACATAACTTACACTCTTAATTTCGCTTGTACGTAGACTCTTGTCTCAAAACATAAAATTATCTTATGAAACTGCATTATTCCGAAAGAAATGTTTCAATGCTATACATAACTTTAACTCTTAATTTCGCTTGTACGTAGACTTTTGTCTCAATACAATAAAATTATCTTATGAAACTGCATTATTCCGAAAGAAATGTTTCAATCCTATACATAACTTACACTTAATTTCACTCGTATGTAGACTTTTGTCTCAATAGAAGAAAATTGTTTTATGAAACTGCATTAATTCGAAAGAAATGTTTCATTACTATACATAACTTACACTCTTAATTTCGCTTGTACGTAGACTCTTGTCTCAAAACATAAAATTATCTTATGAAACTGCATTTCGAAAGAAATGTTTCAATGCTATACATAACATACACTATAAATTTCGCTTGTACGTAGACTCTTGTCTCAAAACATAAAATTATCTTATAAAACGGCATTTCGAAAGAAATGTTTCATTGCTATACATAACTTACACTCTAAATTTCGCTTGTACGTAGACTCTTGTCTCAAAACATAAAATTATCTTATAAAACGGCATTTCGAAAGAAATGTTTCATTGCTATACATAACTTACACTCTTAATTTCGCTTGTACGTAGACTCTTGTCTCAAAACATAAAATTATCTTATGAAACTGCATTATTCCGAAAGAAATGTTTCAATGCTATACATAACTTTAACTCTTAATTTCGCTTGTACGTAGACTTTTGTCTCAATACAATAAAATTATCTTATGAAACTGCATTATTCCGAAAGAAATGTTTCAATCCTATACATAACTTACACTTAATTTCACTCGTATGTAGACTTTTGTCTCAATAGAAGAAAATTGTCTTATGAAACTGCATTATTCCGAAAGACATGTTTCATTACTATATATAACTTACACTCTTAATTTCACTCGTACGTAGACTTTTGTCTCAATAAAAGTAAATTGTTTTATGAAACTGCATTAATTCGAAAGAAATGTTTCATTACTATACATAACTTACACTCTTAATTTCGCTTGTACGTAGACTCTTGTCTCAAAACATAAAATTATCTTATAAAACTGCATTTCGAAAGAAATGTTTCAATGCTATACATAACATACACTCTAAATTTCGCTTGTACGTAGACTCTTGTCTCAAAACATAAAATTATCTTATAAAACGGCATTTCGAAAGAAATGTTTCATTGCTATACATAACTTACACTCTTAATTTCGCTTGTACGTAGACTCTTGTCTCAAAACATAAAATTATCTTATGAAACTGCATTATTCCGAAAGAAATGTTTCAATGCTATACATAACTTTAACTCTTAATTTCGCTTGTACATAGACTCTTGTCTCAAAACATAAAATTATCTTATAAAACTGCATTTCGAAAGAAATGTTTCATTGCTATACATAACTTACACTCTTAATTTCGCTTGTACGTAGACTCTTGTCTCAAAACATAAAATTATCTTATGAAACTGCATTATTCCGAAAGAAATGTTTCAATGCTATACATAACTTTAACTCTTAATTTCGCTTGTACGTAGACTTTTGTCTCAATACAATAAAATTATCTTATGAAACTGCATTATTCCGAAAGAAATGTTTCAATCCTATACATAACTTACACTTAATTTCACTCGTATGTAGACTTTTGTCTCAATAGAAGAAAATTGTCTTAAGAAACTGCATTATTCCGAAAGAAATGTTTCATTACTATACATAACTTACACTCTTAATTTCACTCGTATGTAGACTTTTGTGTCAATAGAAGAAAACTGTTTTATGAAACTGCATTATTCCAAAAGAAATGATGCAATACTATACATAACTTACACTCTTTATTTCTCACATAAGTAGACTTCTTGTCTCAATACAAGAAAATTGTCTTATGAAACTCCATTATTCCGAAAGAAATGTTTCATTACTATACATAACTTACACTCTTAATTTTACTCATATGTAGACTTTTGCCTCAATAGAAGAAAATTGTTTTATGAAACTGCATTATTCCGAAAGAAATGTTTCATTGCTATACATAACTTACACTCTTAATTTCACTCGTACGTAGACTTTTGTCTCAATACAATAAAATTATCTTATGAAACTGCATTATTCCGAAAGAAATGTTTCAATCCTATACATAACTTACACTTAATTTCACTCGTACGTAGACTTTTGTCTCAATGCAATAAAATTATCTTATGAAACTGCATTATTCCGAAAGAAATGTTTCAATCCTGTACATAACTTACACTTAATTTCACTCGTACGTAGACTTTTGTCTCAATGCAATAAAATTATCTTATGAAACTGCATTATTAGATTTTTGTCTCAATAGAAGAAAATTGTCTTATGAAACTGCATTATTCCGAAAGATATGTTTAACTTACACTCTTAATTTCACTCATATGTAGACTTGTCTCAATAGAAGAAAATTGTTTTATGAGACTGCATTATTCCGAAAGAAATGTTTCATTACTATACATAACTTTAACTCTTAATTTCGCTTGTACGTAGACTTTTGTCTCAATACAATAAAATTATCTTATGAAACTGCATTATTCCGAAAGAAATGTTTCAATCCTATACATAACTTACACTTAATTTCACTCGTACGTAGACTTTTGTCTCAATGCAATAAAATTATCTTATGAAACTGCATTATTCCGAAAGAAATGTTTCAATCCTGTACATAACTTACACTTAATTTCACTCGTACGTAGACTTTTGTCTCAATGCAATAAAATTATCTTATGAAACTGCATTATTCCGAAAGAAATGTTTCAATCCTATACATAACTTACACTTAATTTCACTCGTACGTAGATTTTTGTCTCAATAGAAGAAAATTGTCTTATGAAACTGCATTATTCCGAAAGATATGTTTAACTTACACTCTTAATTTCACTCATATGTAGACTTGTCTCAATAGAAGAAAATTGTTTTATGAGACTGCATTATTCCGAAAGAAATGTTTCATTACTATACATAACTTTAACTCTTAATTTCGCTTGTACGTAGACTTTTGTCTCAATACAATAAAATTATCTTATGAAACTGCATTATTCCGAAAGAAATGTTTCAATCCTATACATAACTTACACTTAATTTCACTCGTACGTAGATTTTTGTCTCAATAGAAGAAAATTGTCTTATGAAACTGCATTATTCCGAAAGATATGTTTAACTTACACTCTTAATTTCACTCATATGTAGACTTGTCTCAATAGAAGAAAATTGTTTTATGAGACTGCATTATTCCGAAAGAAATGTTTCATTACTATACATAACTTTAACTCTTAATTTCGCTTGTACATAGACTTTTGTCTCAATACAATAAAATTATCTTATGAAACTGCATTATTTCGAAAGAAATGTTTCAATCCTATACATAACTTACACTTAATTTCACTCGTACGTAGACTTTTGTCTCAATAGAAGAAAATTGTCTTATGAAACTGCATTATTCCGAAAGACATGTTTCATTACTATACATAACTTACACTCTTAATTTCACTCGTACATAGACTTTTGTCTCAATAGAAGAAAATTGTTTTATGAAACTGCATTATTCCGAAAGAAATGTTTCATTACTATACATAACTTACACTCTTAATTTCGCTTGTACATAGACTCTTGTCTCAAAACATAAAATTATCTTATGAAACTGCATTATTCCGAAAGAAATGTTTCAATGCTATACATAACTTTAACTCTTAATTTCGCTTGTACGTAGACTCTTGTCTCAAAACATAAAATTATCTTATAAAACTGCATTTCGAAAGAAATGTTTCATTGCTATACATAACTTACACTCTTAATTTCGCTTGTACGTAGACTCTTGTCTCAAAACATAAAATTATCTTATGAAACTGCATTATTCCGAAAGAAATGTTTCAATGCTATACATAACTTTAACTCTTAATTTCGCTTGTACGTAGACTTTTGTCTCAATACAATAAAATTATCTTATGAAACTGCATTATTTCGAAAGAAATGTTTCAATCCTATACATAACTTACACTTAATTTCACTCGTACGTAGACTTTTGTCTCAATAGAAGAAAATTGTCTTATGAAACTGCATTATTCCGAAAGACATGTTTCATTACTATACATAACTTACACTCTTAATTTCACTCGTACATAGACTTTTGTCTCAATAGAAGAAAATTGTTTTATGAAACTGCATTATTCCGAAAGAAATGTTTCATTACTATACATAACTTACACTCTTAATTTCGCTTGTACATAGACTCTTGTCTCAAAACATAAAATTATCTTATGAAACTGCATTATTCCGAAAGAAATGTTTCAATGCTATACATAACTTTAACTCTTAATTTCGCTTGTACGTAGACTCTTGTCTCAAAACATAAAATTATCTTATGAAACTGCATTTCGAAAGAAATGTTTCATTGCTATACATAACTTACACTCTTAATTTTGCTTGTACGTAGACTCTTGTCTCAAAACATAAAATTATCTTATGAAACTGCATTATTCCGAAAGAAATGTTTCAATGCTATACATAACTTTAACTCTTAATTTCACTCGTATGTAGACTTTTGTCTCAATAGAAGAAAATTGTCTTATGAAACTGCATTATTCCGAAAGACATGTTTCATTACTATATATAACTTACACTCTTAATTTCAATCGTACGTAGACTTTTGTCTCAATAAAAGTAAATTGTTTTATGAAACTGCATTAATTCGAAAGAAATGTTTCATTACTATACATAACTTACACTCTTAATTTCGCTTGTACGTAGACTCTTGTCTCAAAACATAAAATTATCTTATAAAACTGCATTTCGAAAGAAATGTTTCAATGCTATACATAACATACACTCTAAATTTCGCTTGTACGTAGACTCTTGTCTCAAAACATAAAATTATCTTATAAAACGGCATTTCGAAAGAAATGTTTCATTGCTATACATAACTTACACTCTAAATTTCGCTTGTACGTAGACTCTTGTCTCAAAACATAAAATTATCTTATAAAACGGCATTTCGAAAGAAATGTTTCATTGCTATACATAACTTACACTCTTAATTTCGCTTGTACGTAGACTCTTGTCTCAAAACATAAAATTATCTTATGAAACTGCATTATTCCGAAAGAAATGTTTCAATGCTATACATAACTTTAACTCTTAATTTCGCTTGTACGTAGAGTTTTGTCTCAATACAATAAAATTATCTTATGAAACTGCATTATTCCGAAAGAAATGTTTCAATCCTATACATAACTTACACTTAATTTCACTCGTATGTAGACTTTTGTCTCAATAGAAGAAAATTGTCTTATGAAACTGCATTATTCCGAAAGACATGTTTCATTACTATATATAACTTACACTCTTAATTTCACTCGTACGTAGACTTTTGTCTCAATAAAAGTAAATTGTTTTATGAAACTGCATTAATTCGAAAGAAATGTTTCATTACTATACATAACTTACACTCTTAATTTCGCTTGTACGTAGACTCTTGTCTCAAAACATAAAATTATCTTATAAAACTGCATTTCGAAAGAAATGTTTCAATGCTATACATAACATACACTCTAAATTTCGCTTGTACGTAGACTCTTGTCTCAAAACATAAAATTATCTTATAAAACGGCATTTCGAAAGAAATGTTTCATTGCTATACATAACTTACACTCTTAATTTCGCTTGTACGTAGACTCTTGTCTCAAAACATAAAATTATCTTATGAAACTGCATTATTCCGAAAGAAATGTTTCAATGCTATACATAACTTTAACTCTTAATTTCGCTTGTACGTAGACTTTTGTCTCAATACAATAAAATTATCTTATGAAACTGCATTATTCCGAAAGAAATGTTTCAATCCTATACATAACTTACACTTAATTTCACTCGTATGTAGACTTTTGTCTCAATAGAAGAAAATTGTCTTATGAAACTGCATTATTCCGAAAGACATGTTTCATTACTATATATAACTTACACTATTAATTTCACTCGTACGTAGACTTTTGTCTCAATAAAAGTAAATTGTTTTATGAAACTGCATTAATTCGAAAGAAATTTTTCATTACTATACATAACTTACACTCTTAATTTCGCTTGTACGTAGACTCTTGTCTCAAAACATAAAATTATCTTATAAAACTGCATTTCGAAAGAAATGTTTCAATGCTATACATAACATACACTCTAAATTTCGCTTGTACGTAGACTTGTCTCAAAACATAAAATTATCTTATAAAACTGCATTTCGAAAGAAATGTTTCAATGCTATACATAACATACACTCTAAATTTCGCTTGTACGTAGACTCTTGTCTCAAAACATAAAATTATCTTATAAAACGGCATTTCGAAAGAAATGTTTCATTGCAATACATAACTTACACTCTTAATTTCGCTTGTACGTAGACTCTTGTCTCAAAACATAAAATTATCTTATGAAACTGCATTATTCCGAAAGAAATGTTTCAATGCTATACATAACTTTAACTCTTAATTTCGCTTGTACATAGACTCTTGTCTCAAAACATAAAATTATCTTATAAAACTGCATTTCGAAAGAAATGTTTCATTGCTATACATAACTTACACTCTTAATTTCGCTTGTACGTAGACTCTTGTCTCAAAACATAAAATTATCTTATGAAACTGCATTATTCCGAAAGAAATGTTTCAATGCTATACATAACTTTAACTCTTAATTTCGCTTGTACGTAGACTTTTGTCTCAATACAATAAAATTATCTTATGAAACTGCATTATTCCGAAAGAAATGTTTCAATCCTATACATAACTTACACTTAATTTCACTCGTATGTAGACTTTTGTCTCAATAGAAGAAAATTGTCTTAAGAAACTGCATTATTCCGAAAGAAATGTTTCATTACTATACATAACTTACACTCTTAATTTCACTCGTATGTAGACTTTTGTGTCAATAGAAGAAAACTGTTTTATGAAACTGCATTATTCCAAAAGAAATGATGCAATACTATACATAACTTACACTCTTTATTTCTCACATAAGTAGACTTCTTGTCTCAATACAAGAAAATTGTCTTATGAAACTCCATTATTCCGAAAGAAATGTTTCATTACTATACATAACTTACACTCTTAATTTTACTCATATGTAGACTTTTGCCTCAATAGAAGAAAATTGTTTTATGAAACTGCATTATTCCGAAAGAAATGTTTCATTGCTATACATAACTTACACTCTTAATTTCACTCGTACGTAGACTTTTGTCTCAATACAATAAAATTATCTTATGAAACTGCATTATTCCGAAAGAAATGTTTCAATCCTATACATAACTTACACTTAATTTCACTCGTACGTAGACTTTTGTCTCAATGCAATAAAATTATCTTATGAAACTGCATTATTAGATTTTTGTCTCAATAGAAGAAAATTGTCTTATGAAACTGCATTATTCCGAAAGATATGTTTAACTTACACTCTTAATTTCACTCATATGTAGACTTGTCTCAATAGAAGAAAATTGTTTTATGAGACTGCATTATTCCGAAAGAAATGTTTCATTACTATACATAACTTTAACTCTTAATTTCGCTTGTACGTAGACTTTTGTCTCAATACAATAAAATTATCTTATGAAACTGCATTATTCCGAAAGAAATGTTTCAATCCTATACATAACTTACACTTAATTTCACTCGTACGTAGACTTTTGTCTCAATGCAATAAAATTATCTTATGAAACTGCATTATTCCGAAAGAAATGTTTCAATCCTGTACATAACTTACACTTAATTTCACTCGTACGTAGACTTTTGTCTCAATGCAATAAAATTATCTTATGAAACTGCATTATTCCGAAAGAAATGTTTCAATCCTATACATAACTTACACTTAATTTCACTCGTACGTAGATTTTTGTCTCAATAGAAGAAAATTGTCTTATGAAACTGCATTATTCCGAAAGATATGTTTAACTTACACTCTTAATTTCACTCATATGTAGACTTGTCTCAATAGAAGAAAATTGTTTTATGAGACTGCATTATTCCGAAAGAAATGTTTCATTACTATACATAACTTTAACTCTTAATTTCGCTTGTACGTAGACTTTTGTCTCAATACAATAAAATTATCTTATGAAACTGCATTATTCCGAAAGAAATGTTTCAATCCTATACATAACTTACACTTAATTTCACTCGTACGTAGATTTTTGTCTCAATAGAAGAAAATTGTCTTATGAAACTGCATTATTCCGAAAGATATGTTTAACTTACACTCTTAATTTCACTCATATGTAGACTTGTCTCAATAGAAGAAAATTGTTTTATGAGACTGCATTATTCCGAAAGAAATGTTTCATTACTATACATAACTTTAACTCTTAATTTCGCTTGTACATAGACTTTTGTCTCAATACAATAAAATTATCTTATGAAACTGCATTATTTCGAAAGAAATGTTTCAATCCTATACATAACTTACACTTAATTTCACTCGTACGTAGACTTTTGTCTCAATAGAAGAAAATTGTCTTATGAAACTGCATTATTCCGAAAGACATGTTTCATTACTATACATAACTTACACTCTTAATTTCACTCGTACATAGACTTTTGTCTCAATAGAAGAAAATTGTTTTATGAAACTGCATTATTCCGAAAGAAATGTTTCATTACTATACATAACTTACACTCTTAATTTCGCTTGTACATAAACTCTTGTCTCAAAACATAAAATTATCTTATGAAACTGCATTATTCCGAAAGAAATGTTTCAATGCTATACATAACTTTAACTCTTAATTTCGCTTGTACGTAGACTCTTGTCTCAAAACATAAAATTATCTTATAAAACTGCATTTCGAAAGAAATGTTTCATTGCTATACATAACTTACACTCTTAATTTCGCTTGTACGTAGACTCTTGTCTCAAAACATAAAATTATCTTATGAAACTGCATTATTCCGAAAGAAATGTTTCAATGCTATACATAACTTTAACTCTTAATTTCGCTTGTACGTAGACTTTTGTCTCAATACAATAAAATTATCTTATGAAACTGCATTATTTCAAAAGAAATGTTTCAATCCTATACATAACTTACACTTAATTTCACTCGTACGTAGACTTTTGTCTCAATAGAAGAAAATTGTCTTATGAAACTGCATTATTCCGAAAGACATGTTTCATTACTATACATAACTTACACTCTTAATTTCACTCGTACATAGACTTTTGTCTCAATAGAAGAAAATTGTTTTATGAAACTGCATTATTCCGAAAGAAATGTTTCATTACTATACATAACTTACACTCTTAATTTCGCTTGTACATAGACTCTTGTCTCAAAACATAAAATTATCTTATGAAACTGCATTATTCCGAAAGAAATGTTTCAATGCTATACATAACTTTAACTCTTAATTTCGCTTGTACGTAGACTCTTGTCTCAAAACATAAAATTATCTTATGAAACTGCATTTCGAAAGAAATGTTTCATTGCTATACATAACTTACACTCTTAATTTCGCTTGTACGTAGACTCTTGTCTCAAAACATAAAATTATCTTATGAAACTGCATTATTCCGAAAGAAATGTTTCAATGCTATACATAACTTTAACTCTTAATTTCACTCGTATGTAGACTTTTGTCTCAATAGAAGAAAATTGTCTTATGAAACTGCATTATTCCGAAAGACATGTTTCATTACTATATATAACTTACACTCTTAATTTCACTCGTACGTAGACTTTTGTCTCAATAAAAGTAAATTGTTTTATGAAACTGCATTAATTCGAAAGAAATGTTTCATTACTATACATAACTTACACTCTTAATTTCGCTTGTACGTAGACTCTTGTCTCAAAACATAAAATTATCTTATAAAACTGCATTTCGAAAGAAATGTTTCAATGCTATACATAACATACACTCTAAATTTCGCTTGTACGTAGACTCTTGTCTCAAAACATAAAATTATCTTATAAAACGGCATTTCGAAAGAAATGTTTCATTGCTATACATAACTTACACTCTAAATTTCGCTTGTACGTAGACTCTTGTCTCAAAACATAAAATTATCTTATAAAACGGCATTTCGAAAGAAATGTTTCATTGCTATACATAACTTACACTCTTAATTTCGCTTGTACGTAGACTCTTGTCTCAAAACATAAAATTATCTTATGAAACTGCATTATTCCGAAAGAAATGTTTCAATGCTATACATAACTTTAACTCTTAATTTCGCTTGTACGTAGAGTTTTGTCTCAATACAATAAAATTATCTTATGAAACTGCATTATTCCGAAAGAAATGTTTCAATCCTATACATAACTTACACTTAATTTCACTCGTATGTAGACTTTTGTCTCAATAGAAGAAAATTGTCTTATGAAACTGCATTATTCCGAAAGACATGTTTCATTACTATATATAACTTACACTCTTAATTTCACTCGTACGTAGACTTTTGTCTCAATAAAAGTAAATTGTTTTATGAAACTGCATTAATTCGAAAGAAATGTTTCATTACTATACATAACTTACACTCTTAATTTCGCTTGTACGTAGACTCTTGTCTCAAAACATAAAATTATCTTATAAAACTGCATTTCGAAAGAAATGTTTCAATGCTATACATAACATACACTCTAAATTTCGCTTGTACGTAGACTCTTGTCTCAAAACATAAAATTATCTTATAAAACGGCATTTGGAAAGAAATGTTTCATTGCTATACATAACTTACACTCTTAATTTCGCTTGTACGTAGACTCTTGTCTCAAAACATAAAATTATCTTATGAAACTGCATTATTCCGAAAGAAATGTTTCAATGCTATACATAACTTTAACTCTTAATTTCACTCGTACGTAGACTTTTGTCTCAATAGAAGAAAATTGTCTTATGAAACTGCATTATTCCGAAAGACATGTTTCATTACTATACATAACTTACACTCTTAATTTCACTCGTACATAGACTTTTGTCTCAATAGAAGAAAATTGTTTTATGAAACTGCATTATTCCGAAAGAAATGTTTCATTACTATACATAACTTACACTCTTAATTTCGCTTGTACATAGACTCTTGTCTCAAAACATAAAATTATCTTATGAAACTGCATTATTCCGAAAGAAATGTTTCAATGCTATACATAACTTTAACTCTTAATTTCGCTTGTACGTAGACTCTTGTCTCAAAACATAAAATTATCTTATGAAACTGCATTTCGAAAGAAATGTTTCATTGCTATACATAACTTACACTCTTAATTTCGCTTGTACGTAGACTCTTGTCTCAAAACATAAAATTATCTTATGAAACTGCATTATTCCGAAAGAAATGTTTCAATGCTATACATAACTTTAACTCTTAATTTCACTCGTATGTAGACTTTTGTCTCAATAGAAGAAAATTGTCTTATGAAACTGCATTATTCCGAAAGACATGTTTCATTACTATATATAACTTACACTCTTAATTTCACTCGTACGTAGACTTTTGTCTCAATAAAAGTAAATTGTTTTATGAAACTGCATTAATTCGAAAGAAATGTTTCATTACTATACATAACTTACACTCTTAATTTCGCTTGTACGTAGACTCTTGTCTCAAAACATAAAATTATCTTATAAAACTGCATTTCGAAAGAAATGTTTCAATGCTATACATAACATACACTCTAAATTTCGCTTGTACGTAGACTCTTGTCTCAAAACATAAAATTATCTTATAAAACGGCATTTCGAAAGAAATGTTTCATTGCTATACATAACTTACACTCTAAATTTCGCTTGTACGTAGACTCTTGTCTCAAAACATAAAATTATCTTATAAAACGGCATTTCGAAAGAAATGTTTCATTGCTATACATAACTTACACTCTTAATTTCGCTTGTACGTAGACTCTTGTCTCAAAACATAAAATTATCTTATGAAACTGCATTATTCCGAAAGAAATGTTTCAATGCTATACATAACTTTAACTCTTAATTTCGCTTGTACGTAGAGTTTTGTCTCAATACAATAAAATTATCTTATGAAACTGCATTATTCCGAAAGAAATGTTTCAATCCTATACATAACTTACACTTAATTTCACTCGTATGTAGACTTTTGTCTCAATAGAAGAAAATTGTCTTATGAAACTGCATTATTCCGAAAGACATGTTTCATTACTATATATAACTTACACTCTTAATTTCACTCGTACGTAGACTTTTGTCTCAATAAAAGTAAATTGTTTTATGAAACTGCATTAATTCGAAAGAAATGTTTCATTACTATACATAACTTACACTCTTAATTTCGCTTGTACGTAGACTCTTGTCTCAAAACATAAAATTATCTTATAAAACTGCATTTCGAAAGAAATGTTTCAATGCTATACATAACATACACTCTAAATTTCGCTTGTACGTAGACTCTTGTCTCAAAACATAAAATTATCTTATAAAACGGCATTTGGAAAGAAATGTTTCATTGCTATACATAACTTACACTCTTAATTTCGCTTGTACGTAGACTCTTGTCTCAAAACATAAAATTATCTTATGAAACTGCATTATTCCGAAAGAAATGTTTCAATGCTATACATAACTTTAACTCTTAATTTCGCTTGTACGTAGACTTTTGTCTCAATACAATAAAATTATCTTATGAAACTGCATTATTCCGAAAGAAATGTTTCAATCCTATACATAACTTACACTTAATTTCACTCGTATGTAGACTTTTGTCTCAATAGAAGAAAATTGTCTTATGAAACTGCATTATTCCGAAAGACATGTTTCATTACTATATATAACTTACACTCTTAATTTCACTCGTATGTAGACTTTTGTCTCAATAAAAGTAAATTGTTTTATGAAACTGCATTAATTCGAAAGAAATGTTTCATTACTATACATAACTTACACTCTTAATTTCGCTTGTACGTAGACTCTTGTCTCAAAACATAAAATTATCTTATAAAACTGCATTTCGAAAGAAATGTTTCAATGCTATACATAACATACACTCTAAATTTCGCTTGTACGTAGACTTGTCTCAAAACATAAAATTATCTTATAAAACGGCATTTCGAAAGAAATGTTTCATTGCTATACATAACTTACACTCTAAATTTCGCTTGTACGTAGACTCTTGTCTCAAAACATAAAATTATCTTATGAAACTGCATTATTCCGAAAGAAATGTTTCAATGCTATACATAACTTTAACTCTTAATTTCGCTTGTACGTAGACTTTTGTCTCAATACAATAAAATTATCTTATGAAACTGCATTATTCCGAAAGAAATGTTTCAATCCTATACATAACTTACACTTAATTTCACTCGTATGTAGACTTTTGTCTCAATAGAAGAAAATTGTCTTATGAAACTGCATTATTCCGAAAGACATGTTTCATTACTATATATAACTTACACTCTTAATTTCACTCGTACGTAGACTTTTGTCTCAATAAAAGTAAATTGTTTTATGAAACTGCATTAATTCGAAAGAAATGTTTCATTACTATACATAACTTACACTCTTAATTTCGCTTGTACGTAGACTCTTGTCTCAAAACATAAAATTATCTTATGAAACTGCATTTCGAAAGAAATGTTTCAATGCTATACATAACATACACTATAAATTTCGCTTGTACGTAGACTCTTGTCTCAAAACATAAAATTATCTTATAAAACGGCATTTCGAAAGAAATGTTTCATTGCTATACATAACTTACACTCTAAATTTCGCTTGTACGTAGACTCTTGTCTCAAAACATAAAATTATCTTATAAAACGGCATTTCGAAAGAAATGTTTCATTGCTATACATAACTTACACTCTTAATTTCGCTTGTACGTAGACTCTTGTCTCAAAACATAAAATTATCTTATGAAACTGCATTATTCCGAAAGAAATGTTTCAATGCTATACATAACTTTAACTCTTAATTTCGCTTGTACGTAGACTTTTGTCTCAATACAATAAAATTATCTTATGAAACTGCATTATTCCGAAAGAAATGTTTCAATCCTATACATAACTTACACTTAATTTCACTCGTATGTAGACTTTTGTCTCAATAGAAGAAAATTGTCTTATGAAACTGCATTATTCCGAAAGACATGTTTCATTACTATATATAACTTACACTCTTAATTTCACTCGTACGTAGACTTTTGTCTCAATAAAAGTAAATTGTTTTATGAAACTGCATTAATTCGAAAGAAATGTTTCATTACTATACATAACTTACACTCTTAATTTCGCTTGTACGTAGACTCTTGTCTCAAAACATAAAATTATCTTATAAAACTGCATTTCGAAAGAAATGTTTCAATGCTATACATAACATACACTCTAAATTTCGCTTGTACGTAGACTCTTGTCTCAAAACATAAAATTATCTTATAAAACGGCATTTCGAAAGAAATGTTTCATTGCTATACATAACTTACACTCTTAATTTCGCTTGTACGTAGACTCTTGTCTCAAAACATAAAATTATCTTATGAAACTGCATTATTCCGAAAGAAATGTTTCAATGCTATACATAACTTTAACTCTTAATTTCGCTTGTACATAGACTCTTGTCTCAAAACATAAAATTATCTTATAAAACTGCATTTCGAAAGAAATGTTTCATTGCTATACATAACTTACACTCTTAATTTCGCTTGTACGTAGACTCTTGTCTCAAAACATAAAATTATCTTATGAAACTGCATTATTCCGAAAGAAATGTTTCAATGCTATACATAACTTTAACTCTTAATTTCGCTTGTACGTAGACTTTTGTCTCAATACAATAAAATTATCTTATGAAACTGCATTATTCCGAAAGAAATGTTTCAATCCTATACATAACTTACACTTAATTTCACTCATATGTAGACTTTTGTCTCAATAGAAGAAAATTGTCTTATGAAACTGCATTATTCCGAAAGACATGTTTCATTACTATATATAACTTACACTCTTAATTTCACTTGTACGTAGACTTTTGTCTCAATAAAAGTAAATTGTTTTATGAAACTGCATTAATTCGAAAGAAATGTTTCATTACTATACATAACTTACACTCTTAATTTCGCTTGTACGTAGACTCTTGTCTCAAAACATAAAATTATCTTATAAAACTGCATTTCGAAAGAAATGTTTCAATGCTATACATAACATACACTCTAAATTTCGCTTGTACGTAGACTCTTGTCTCAAAACATAAAATTATCTTATAAAACGGCATTTCGAAAGAAATGTTTCATTGCTATACATAACTTACACTCTAAATTTCGCTTGTACGTAGACTCTTGTCTCAAAACATAAAATTATCTTATGAAACTGCATTATTCCGAAAGAAATGTTTCAATGCTATACATAACTTTAACTCTTAATTTCGCTTGTACGTAGACTTTTGTCTCAATACAATAAAATTATCTTATGAAACTGCATTATTCCGAAAGAAATGTTTCAATCCTATACATAACTTACACTTAATTTCACTCGTATGTAGACTTTTGTCTCAATAGAAGAAAATTGTCTTATGAAACTGCATTATTCCGAAAGACATGTTTCATTACTATATATAACTTACACTCTTAATTTCACTCGTACGTAGACTTTTGTCTCAATAAAAGTAAATTGTTTTATGAAACTGCATTAATTCGAAAGAAATGTTTCATTACTATACATAACTTACACTCTTAATTTCGCTTGTACGTAGACTCTTGTCTCAAAACATAAAATTATCTTATGAAACTGCATTTCGAAAGAAATGTTTCAATGCTATACATAACATACACTATAAATTTCGCTTGTACGTAGACTCTTGTCTCAAAACATAAAATTATCTTATAAAACGGCATTTCGAAAGAAATGTTTCATTGCTATACATAACTTACACTCTAAATTTCGCTTGTACGTAGACTCTTGTCTCAAAACATAAAATTATCTTATGAAACTGCATTATTCCGAAAGAAATGTTTCAATGCTATACATAACTTTAACTCTTAATTTCGCTTGTACGTAGACTTTTGTCTCAATACAATAAAATTATCTTATGAAACTGCATTATTCCGAAAGAAATGTTTTAATCCTATTCATAACTTACACTTAATTTCACTCGTATGTAGACTTTTGTCTCAATGGAAGAAAATTGTCTTATGAAACTGCATTATTCCGAAAGACATGTTTCATTACTATACATAACTTACACTCTTAATTTCACTCGTACGTAGACTTTTGTCTCAATAGAAGAAAATTGTTTTATGAAACTGCATTATTCCGAAAGAAATGTTTCATTACTATACATAACTTACACTCTTAATTTCGCTTGTACATAGACTCTTGTCTCAAAACATAAAATTATCTTATGAAATTGCATTATTCCGAAAGAAATGTTTTAATACTATACATAACTTACACTCTTAATTTCTCACATAACTAGACTTCTTGTCTCAATACAAGAAAATTGTCTTATGAAACTGCATTATTGCGAAAGAAATGTTTCAAAAATGGAAGAAAGCAGGCATTTGCAACATGGGCAATATTGACAAAACTGTATGCGAAAGCTTCTAAGCTAGACAGAATTTGCCAGATGATAAAAGAAAATGATATTTTGTCATATAATCACAATCCATTTACAATTTCTAGATAATGTCTTGTACTTCCCGTATTGCCATAATGGTGGACCTTGCGTAACTTTTATTGCCTTAATGATTTTACGACGCAAACAATATTTGAGAAGAACAAAAACGTTAAACAAAATAAAAAGTTGTACGTAAAAACTAAAACTATAATTATAAACTACTTTCCTGTGTAAAGGTTTATATCTAACAAATGAGAATATTGTCATACATTACATTATGACCAGTTAATGATGTAGTTAAGACGTAAGTACACCAAAGACTATTGTAATGTACATTGATAGTTAATGACTGTTTTTTTCAAGTATTTGCAATTACACTGTAACGATGTATTAAGGAACTTGAGAAATTTTTTTTGTTTTAAAATTGAATATAATATTACATGATGGTATGGAACAGTCGAGTGTTCATCTTAATGACTCGGTGACTAATGTATCTGTAGAACAGTGTTGATCGAGATACACTAAAATTTATTTCATTCTAAATCAAATAACACTTGGTATTACATTATACATATGTGTATCGAGTTTCTGAATTTATTGTAACTAATTGATTATTTCTCGTATTTCGCAGACGAAGGACTATTAATCAAATACATGTATGTATTTATATGTTAACCTCACACTTTCAGTTTTTCATGCTTTCAGCATTAACCTTTTGTCGCTTGTCAAGTGGAACGATAGTGAATTATATAAGTCGGTTGCTAGTGGGTTTTTCCACTAAATACTGGACAAGGGTAAGTTAATGAGCGCCAGTAAAATTCACATGTTATTGTATAACGTAATATGTGAAAAATATACAATGCGAAATTACTTAAGTGACTCACAACGTATAATTTTTGACATATTAGTTATGGCAATAAATATATAAATTATATTGTCATAAAACGATACCTAGGTCAAATAAAAGATTCATGATAAAGTGGCAATACTGCTCCATCATCTACTATCATTTATGTACTTTAAAAAAAATTAAATTAAAAATATTTTTTACAAACTGACATACGTTCAGTTAAATATATAAAAATAACGTGAATAAAATACGAAATGGGAGGAATTAAAAAATTGAAACAGAATTCAAAAGTACGATATGAAAGCTAGCAACTAATTAACATCAATAGAAATGTGCAGCTAATTAATATTGTTCCATAAATATTTATATCGGATATTTTTGTAAATACAAATTAATTGAAAAATTACAATTACAAAAATATTTCGATATAAATGCTTTGATAGATTGCTCTCATAGCAATAAGTCTGCCATATTGTCAGATACATTAAGGTAGATAAATAAATAAATAATGAAAACATAATAATGATATAATAATATCAATGTACAAATACATATTCCTTAACCGTTTTAGTGCCATTGCTTTTTCTCATATATACTTAAAAATGCCAAAGAAATCTTTTGTTTTTGATGTCATTTACCCTTGTCTCGAAAAAAAACTGTATCTCTTCCAAAAATTATCCAATTTTAATAATTTTTTCGATGTTTTCTTAATAAAAACTTGTACAAGCATAATAAAATACAAAGAAAATTATGGAAATATGTATTGTGAACAAAAATTATAACAAAAACAGAAATCAAGGTGACATAGTATTTTCGCAGTCCGGTACATCCTCCGTATCAGCAAAATAATTGTTATCATTATCACTCAAAATTTGCATTGCGCCAAATTGTGAGCGCACCACAATGTCACTCCCACTATTACTTACTTCACAACTTGAAAAACGATCATTTTCACTCGAATTATCGTATTCCGACATTATGGGTTAAACATTTTCTTTTCCGGATCCTTTTTATATTGTAATTACTAATAATATTATAATTTGAAATTTATGTAACACGTAGAAAGATACCGCGCGTTAACAGCAAATAGGTTTCGTGAGCGCCATCGCACTCGTGACAAATTTAGTTAGTACGTGCAGGAGCGCGATGGCGCTCGTCGGCACTCAAATGGTTAAATAATCATATTAACTTTGTTTTAACATTAGTACCTAAAAAAAAAAGATTTGAATGTGTTTGAGAATATTATACATGCTACTCACTAATAATTCATTACGAGAGCTAAATTGGTATTACTAATATGAAAAATGAATGCGTGCCTGAGAATAAAGAATCATTTCACTAATGTGAATGCCGAGCAACTTTACAAGTCACAATCATTATTTGTAGCACCGAAATGTTCCCGAGTCAGAGTCAAATAAATCAGTGAGATTTGAAGTGAGTCAGTTTACTGTATCGATTCTTTTGACTCACTCATTTATTACCCACTCCTATTATGGAAACATTATGTGATCTTCATATGATTTAACATGCATCTTTAAGTTGAAGAAAAAATTGATTTTTGTACTTTAAAATTTATGCTATCCATCAAAATTTTCATTATGGGTATTGATATAACTTCCGGTTTGTGAAGAGAGAACTATTCCAGTTCCTGCATTTATTGAATGTTTTAATTGGTTCCGGGATTGGTCCCATTTTTTGTACTAGGCAATTGTATGCAAATGTTTAGATATGGCTGCCAGAAAACTTGGTTTTGCATTCCCAACCAAGCTAAAAAAATATATAAAAAAATTGTTATTCCAATAATAACCAAAATGCCCAGCTAAACTGTAATTATTCTGAATTGTGATAAGTTGGAGTAAAAATTGTAATGGGTAAATATTTTTTCTAAAATAAACTTTACTATATTTTAATAAAAAAGGTTAATTGTTGGTTAATGTTCATTATTTAGTCATTATCGTTTTTCATACTTTATTTTTCTGAAAATCTACTTCCTGCCACTTTATAAAATACTATCCAAAAATTTAAGTTACAAATACTTACAACCCTAAAAATTAGGAACCAAATTATATTTTAATAAAATTTTATTGTTAAAATAATAAGTTAAATTTATGCATAAATATAAGGTGATATTTTTTATGCACATTCATTATTGCTTTTCATACCTTTTACTTTTCCATAACTTATTTTCCTGACAAACAACCTCTTCCCGCCTTTTAAAATACTTACCATCCAAAAATATAAAAGTTACATTCAAAACAATTACCCATACAAATACTTACAATCCAAAAAAGTTAAACAAAAATTAAGAACCACTTTATGTTTTAATAAAATGTTTATTGTTAAAATAGTAAGGTATTCTTTACGTATGTTCATTATTTATTTAGTCATTATTGCTTTACACATCTTTTAGTTTTCTATATTTATTTTTCAGGAAAACTATGCCCTCCAACCTTTTCAAATACTTGCCATCCACAAAATTTAAAGAAAAATTAAGAACCACATTACATTTTAATAGAAAGTTTATTGTTAAAATAGTAAGGTATTCTTTATGTATGTTCATTATTTATTTAGTCATTATTGCTTTACACATCTTTTAGTTTTCTATATTTATTTTTCAGGAAAACTATGCCCTCCAACCTTTTCAAATACTTGCCATCCACAAAATTTAAAGAAAAATTAAGAACCACATTACATTTTAATAGAATGTTTATTGTTAAAATAGTAAGGCATTCTTTATGTATGTTCATTATTTATTTAGTCATTATTGCTTTACACATCTTTTAGTTTTCTATATTTATTTTTCTAGAAACCTATGCCCTCCAACCTTTTCAAATACTTACCAACCAAAAAATTTAAAGAAAAATTAAGAACCACATTACATTTTAATAAAATGTTTATTGTTAAAATAGTAAGGTAAATTTATGCAAAAATACAAGGTAGTACACCATACAATGGCAAGGTCCTATTTACAATGACACAAAATACAAACAAAAAACCGTAGTTAGTGAGCATGGTACCTACTTATCAACCAATAATTATCAGACCAATGCAAGCTCTTTCCATCTAGCATCTGCCTCTGCTCCGCACCGTTCAATTTATGTGATCACTTTTTTATAAGTCCCTAAATTTGATCTTTTTTTGAGCTTATCGCAATCGAAAGTAAAAACAATCAAGATATATGAATCAACTAATGACTATGAGGTTTAATATCCATCTCCATAATAACATTATATGTGTCATTTAATCCATTTATTACCAATCTCTTTGTAAAAACTTTACCAAATCACAAATTTTTCGGTCTATTTCGTCAAAAACAATTTGCTTTTCATGTAAGAATTTTAAATGTTGGATATAAAAATTAACAAATTAATTTCCAAAATAATTTCCTAAAAAACTTTTATTTTCGAAAAATCTAACTAAAATTGCACAATGTCTTATGATGAAAGCTACATCATAGACCATTTCTAATAACCACCAATAATGCATCTTAGTATCACCAGCAATATTGGGATAAAAATTATGATAAATGGTAGTCAATTTTAATATATGTATGATTTCTTCATTTAATAAAGAACTTAAATGGTTTTTAATTAGTTAGAGAAAAGTATAAAACTTTATTGCATATAATTAATTGCAAATGAAATACAATATAATGTTATTAAACTGCCCTTTTTATACATATTTTGAAAAATTGAACACACAACAATGATGGATATTGACAAATTCGTGTGTTTGTAAGTCACGTTTATGTTCTATAAATGTATTTTTACCGAAAAAGATTTTTGTATATTCGAAACACTTGTAAAAAGTAATACTTTCTAATATGCATATCCACCTTAAGAAAAGTAGCAGTGTTTATGCATGAAATTGCACATATGCATGAAAACATCATCTCACAAAGAAGTCATACAGAATGATCAGTCTTCCCACTACTGACTCACACGATCACACTGTAACACGTTGCACATCTGGCTACAGTGTCTCATAATATTTTTTACAAATATGCATATAATTAAAACAGAGGAAAGAACCAAAAAACTACAAAAAAATAGCATTTTTCATAGTATTAAAGTACAAAAAAGTTTTTAACCAATTTAGGGTCACCAAAAACGCTCACAAAAATTCTTGAACAGTGCCAATCATATACAAATATAAAAGATACTTATTACAAATAGTCACAACTTTAAGAGACTAAAAATTATGTTATTGCTTATTAGTAACGCACGTTGGCATTTTACGATCTTATAAACGATGCTTTCTTTTTTTATTTATCAATTTCACCCATATAAGACTCGATCAGCCGAGACGAAGGCTGGCCAACCATAAATAGGTTGTAATATTCCAACATTCAAATCTGAATTTAGTCGACTAATGTCAGCTGAGCTGGAATGGGATCAACGTATGCCTGTTCACGTATTCATCATGTCACGATCTTGTCACTGGCATAACACAAACAGCGATTGCTTTAAAATAATTACAAATGTAAACATTTATTTGGTAGACTACCAATTTTCAGCAGATTAAAAATAGAGACAGCTATTATAGCCCAAGGATAGACATATTTAATTTTTTCCTTTCAATATTATATCAACATTAAAAACTATTAACACATTGAGTACCATTATCGGACCAAGGTATCCGAGTGTCTCAAATATTTTTAGCTTTAAAAAACTTTTAATAATAACTTTACTAAGTCTCAAGTTAATTGAAATTGCAGAGAAATAAAATTGAAATTATCTCGACCTTTGTCTTGTTTTTGAAGATTATTATTTTTTTAACTAACGTTAATTTTATTTATAAGACCTTTCTTCAATATAAGAACAAATAATAAAGTTTTGGGAAGTAAAATAAAACCTTATTAATAATTAACGACTAAAGTCCAATGTCCTTACAGACTTATACTCAGATCTTGTACTAGGCACTCAATGTGTTAAATATTCCAAAAATATTTGGACTTACTGGAATTTAAATACATGTCTCATTGCTGACGTGATTCGGTTACGGTTATATTGTAAATTACAATAATATTGGTAACCTTAATAGTTCGGACGCTTTAATATTTACATACCCCTTCATTTTACTTTTAATATTCATTCAAGATTAAATATTTAAAATGAGATAATAACTTTATTGTCGTGTTGACAGAAAGGTGACATGTTTGTTTTTAGAAATGTGTGACATTTTTGTTAACACTTCAACAAGTAATATGTTGTTCTTTAATCATTAATATGCTAAACACAAAGCAGTTCAAATTTATTACAACAGAATTATGAAAATCAAGACGAGAATATGTATAATATTAGATATTTTGTCCTCTATGACTGAGCACAAGGGAAGAATGGTGTTTTTAAATTTCTGTATAATTCTAAGATTAATAAAAATTGCTTTGATATTGCTTAATTATTATTATTTACATGCCATTGTAATTATTACAATATAGCACTTAAAAATGACAAGACAAAATTTGATAAGAATATACTGACATTGCTAATCAAAAGCCACACTAAAAAGTTATAATGACAAGGGTTAATACTTCAACGTCAATTCCATTGTTGAACCATAAATCTTTTTACAAACAAAAAAGAAAATACAAGCAGCCAATTCACAGCAATCTTCCGTAGTCTTGTAATCTCGTAATCTCTTAAAATCTTCCATCATGTAATATAAATCATAGACAACAGGAAATCTATAGAGGAAGTAATTAACCTCACTTTATTAGGAAAAAAATGGGCGTTGAGATTCTTAAAATAATCCTTGTTTCTTTCATATATTTGCATTATTTTTACGTTCAACATATATGTAATAACAAATGATAATAATACAATGAGAATAAAATAATCATTTTTATGTAACTACAATGGAGAGATGGTAATTGTCAAACAGATATATATATATATATATATATATATATATATATATATATATATATATACAAAACCAACCATACAATATATGTCTTACTATCCAATTTCAATTAAAGTAACACATTTATTATAAATTAAAAATACTATACAATAAATTGTAAATTTCAAATTTTAATTTAAGATCTAAACAGTTACAAGAGGTACGGTACTCTTGGTCCAATCATAATCTCCGTTGGTCTCCAACAACAAATATGCATTCTCTTTAAAGTGAAATAATCGTTAGTTGCACTTACACATTTCCCACGGACTTAACTAATCTTTTATTTCACTTTACAGTACATCTACTTTGCGTAACATTACGTCTGAGTATAAATTTGCAGTACTTGATCACATCTTTTTTTGATATGCATTAATATATATTCACTGCTATACCTTAAAGTAACATTATTTTGAACATAAATCAATCGTTAAAAAACATTTGATAAAGTAATTCGCAATCCAAGCAACATCGGCCGCAGCGGAAAGAGCTTGCAGAGTTTATACAATATTGACTTGCCGACATAACTATTACCTATGAAATTAAACTAAAATAGTTATTCTACAGTTAATATTTAACACGAAATTAACAAATATATGTTTAATATTATAATACATTTTATGCTACAGGCAACCAGGTTTCTTCTTTCTATAAATATAATATATCTAGAGAACTTAAAACTTATATCATAAATACACATATCATCGTGTTCTACAGCCTTCCTGACATTTATTTGCAGCGAAAAACGCCATTCGTGTTTAAAAAATGAATTAAATTGTTTTATATTTTTACTTTTAAATTGTACTTAAATCTTTCCAACGTATGTTCGTTCGATTAGTTAAAAACTATACAAAATAAAATTGTGATTTTGAAATCATTGCTAGCATATAAATCAACTGTGCCAGATATCACAATTTTTTTAAGGAAAATTAAAATACAAATTTTTATTGAGACAAAACCATGTATTACCTAATCTTACAACAGTTTCCCAAACAAATACAATCTCGAATTGGATAATTACCATCAACAGTAATTAATAGGCTACGTCAAACATTTCTCCGCCTTTAAAAATTTCTTTCAAATTATATAAGTTATTAAGGTGAGGACGAATCGCAACAATAGATCTGTAATTAAAATGTACAGAATGCCCCCTCCAGACACATGTGAGTAGATTTAACGGGGGAAGTTGAAGTAAATCGAAATGTCAGTGTTGTCTTTTGGCACAGTACAAGTCATGATCCATAAAAATAAAACTCTAGTAAACACACAATGCTGTTATTGTTATAAATGTGAAGTACGTTTATTAAAAGTCTCTCTTTTAAATAAATCGGATGCAGTTAACAGATTAGCGAATACACCAGAATGCTGCATGATATAGTTTCCTCCTATAAAGTTAGTTCCGGTGAGTCTGCTTTCTAAGCATAAATTACTTATGTTTTGATAACTAAAGTCATAAACGTAGAAATAACTGAAAAATTTATAAGGAATCACGAAAAATATTGAAATGTTATGCTTTATTGAAGTTAAACTTCTTTGCTATTAATAGGTGAAACGCAGAGAGATAATCCCAAAGTGTCATCAATATGACGTTTTTGCAACGCCATCTATTGGTCAATTTATATAAGTATTTTTATAACACTATCTGTGATATTTATTAAAACCAATTTTGTTTAAGCTATGGACTACAGTACACTATTGGCTATTTTTACAGCTTTAAAAAAAATTGTTTTTAACCAATACCCTGAAATAATATTAGTTTTTGTACATTTATTAAAAATAACCTTTATATCTAATTATAAAACTGAGTGAGTAAAGGTTACATCGCATAAAATTAATAATAATAACTATTTTACATCGGGTTTACAACAAATGTGTGTGTAATTAAATTATTTACAATAAATCATTCACAAAGAAAAAAATTTAAACATCTCTTTGGATTGTCACATTTTTCTGTTAAAGTTCGTTGGTAGCTTTTTTTGACACAATTGCTATATCTAAACTGTTTCCAACAACGGAATGAGTCTTATAATCAGTGAGTCAAAACAAAAGAGATATGCTTCAATATTCCTCCAAATTTCAATGTCTAATACGCCCTCTACACTACTCGCGAAGTTACATCGACGAAGTGCTCGTCGAAGTTGACCGCAGTCCGAAGTACATGACTACACACTCGTGTAACCTCGCGAGGAGTTCAGTAGCCGTGAGTTACCCGCACGCATCCACGTGTAAAAAGTACGACGTCTATCTGCAAACTGAAGTACGCTGAGTAGTGTCGTGACGGTGTAACTTCGCAAAACCCTTTGACTTGCGTGCAAAAAACCGACAGCGATCGGAAGTTGCCCGAGGTTGCACAAAGCAAATCGAAGTATCTATCTACAATATTCTCTTCGCCTAACTTCGATCAACTTCGCGAGTAGTGTAGTGCAGGTTTAAAAATGGAAAGTTATTATCAGCCATGAGCAATGATGATACATCTTGTACAGGTGACCATCTCTACCCTTTAAACATCTTGTGCACTTTTATTATGCGAAGAATTACCCTCATTAATGGAAGTTGTCAAAGAGAGCAGCCATTATTGACAGCATTTTTAATTTAAAAAACCACTGGACAAACTCTGAACAGTGTTAAGATTTGTCATCTAGCCATTGGATAAAAATGTTTCATTTTAATTAAAACCTAGAAAATCTGATTTAAATAGATTCATAATCTATGTTCAGCTAAATAGCTGTGCACCGCTGACAGTTATTACAATATTTATACCATTAAATTACAATATTTATACCACTAAATAATCAAAAGGTGTATGATGATTACTAGATCTGTTATGAACAAAAGCTGTAGAAAAGACCGCAACATTCCCAAAACCACGAAAACCCAACTCATTCAAGAATTAGAATTAGTCCGTTAACTTCTACGCCACAGTTATGTGGATACTACATGAAAACGAGAAAAAAAAAGCAAGACACCCTGGAGATGTGATAATGGAGATGGGTTGCAGTATAGTGGACCGAGTTCCACAAAATAATTACCCCAAAAACCCGGTATAAGGTAGCATTTATCTAGTATCATACAAATTCGCATCATGAAATTCTTTGAACATGTGTCATGGCGAAGCTACGATATTATTGAATGTTTAGTGGTATAAGTCAATGTAGAAGGTAACAGACTATGTGTGAGAGAATCGATGAGATGGACAAATCAGATCAAGGCAGCATAGACGTTTCCCCATATGAGTGTACCTGGAGAGAGGCTGTAAAGAGAAGAGATGTATCGTGTGGTGCTCATTCATCTGCAACACACTTGATACGACGACCATGACCACTTGGCTAAGAGTGTAACGACAAAGGAGAAGAAATTACAGAGAGTAATAAATGGAATTAATAAATAAACTTCGGTTCAGATACTTTTGAATTAAACTTTGAACAAAATGAACGAAAAGTGGAAAAAAGAAAACCTCTGCCTTCAAACAATGTATTAAGAACCAGCTCATGAACAAAGCTTTGCCCGTATATATATTGCACCACATAGTAAGTCGGTTTTCCTAGCAAATTCCTAATGTTTTGAAAATATGGTGGTAAAAATAATGATATTTTATTGGCTGTAGCTGAACGCTGGCCTTTTCTATGTCCATATTTGGACTACGCCTCACTGTCCATGTCTATTTAACTAGCCAGCAAGCCAATGAAAGGGAAATATAGTCACAAACGTCAGAAAGCAAGGCACACCATTTCCTTGTTCTACTTAAAGCCTCAAGATGAAACAAATGACAGGCTTCTAAGTATCTCTGCTATAAGTCTGTCTACATTCATCCAAAGTTGATGAGGCGTTTTGTGGAAACTCGTAACAGATATACATAAGTAGCCAACTATCCCAGCTATGAATATCTTTACCAAAAACTAATGTATCTGTATACTGGTTAATACTAAATTGCCTTCAATTAATCTTCGTTAACAGATTGTGAATGGTATAAGCAAGGTAAATTTCTACATCAGTAGTAATAATTACTGTTTGATTTGCATAAGAAAGACGAATTTTATAATCATTTCTTTTAAGTTCAGAAACCCCGCTCTTTACATATCAAGTGTCGCATTTAAATGAAAGCTTTTTTAAAGAACTTTCTTGAAATTACAGCCCATATTTAAAATTGATGACCCATAAACAAGGTAACTAAATATTGAAAAAGATAGCAATAATAAGACTAAAGATGATAATACGTTGTTTGCAGAGTTTAAAAGCTCAATATCGAATTTCTTTCAGATATAACGTTTATCAGAAAGTGAACAGTCTAATTTAATATATATGTTTTGCATAACTTAATTGATTCGATTATATATTATAGTTAACGACATCTTCCTAATGATGTAAAATAACACTAGGATTTTTTTAATAATTTTAATTACATCTAATGTTAGGCATATGAAACAATATTATTTTTTGCCGAACATATTATGTAACATAACAGTACCAATAATTTTTTATTTTTTCCTTTCAGTTAACAAGGATACATTGTACAATTTAAAGTTATGCAATTCTATACATTTTAAAATCACTTGAGCCAAGAGAAAAACAGCAAAATAAGCGAAGACTAAATAATACTAATTTGGGCAATTGCATAAAAGAATATTCCCATAAAAATTACAGTGAGATCATTAAAGACAATGTAACGTAGTCGCAATATGCTTTAAATGTACGTATAATAATTAAGTAAATTATAAAAAGGTAGCTGTCAAAAATAGCTGCCACGTCGTCCAGTTGACGTTTTGAATAATTATGACTTTCATAGTCTCTTCAAATTCACAACATTGATTTATAACAGAACCAAACAATGGATTAGAAATTCAAATGCAAAAATTTCAGAATATGAACTAAAACACGACATGTAACCTATATGGATTTACTTCTACAGAAAACTATAAACAAACCACATTAAGGAAGTTAACAAAACTGGGAGCGACTCCTGTAGTAAAAACAGTTTATACATTTATGAAAATAATTAATTAGCTGTTATTCCAGAATTGGTTGGATACTTTAAATTTGTTTATTAGAAAATATCACATAGAATATTTAAAAATGCATCATAATTAAAAAAATAAAAAGAAAATACAAAATCTACAATGAATGAGGCTGTTTTTATAAAAAAAATGTGAGGGCATAAGTAAGAAAGTGCATTGAAACTAAGCTTTGTGGAATCAATTAACAGTTTTTATAGGTATAGCGACAAGTTATAGCTTCAGCTATAAGAATTAACTGAAATAATAAATAAAACTGAAACAATTGAATAAATTCAGAATTGCTTTCAATTGGGTCTTTGACAAACTTTTTTTTATTTCATTAATCATAATTTCAAGGTACAAGCTGATGGAGAGTGAAAATTTTTTTTAATAATCTTAAAAATTGACCGAGTTATAAAAGTTTAAATTTAACCTTTAGAGAAGGATGGCAATACTGTGTTGTGAGGTCATTTTTAATATTGCACACTATATTCTACGAGAGGAAAAGTGACAGGGATATACCCAACTCTATTCGTATCATCAAATTTAGAAGCCTACAACTGGCTTATTTTTCAAACAATTTTTGAATTTTTTTCTAGACTGGTTTTAATTAACTTATATTTTACAATATTGTACGAAAAATATCAAAATTTAGAATGAGTCACTGTATTCAAATTAGACTTTTAATCATTTTAATGCTTCGCTGATAATTGCAATGATATATTAAAAGAAAGTAATGTAGAAACATTGCCATAACTTGAAATCTGATTCACACCAAAAATCAAAACACTGTTCAGGCAAAGTGACAGAGGAAACTGTACAAAATTCAAATAAACGGTTCTATTTTGCAATAGACAATACGGAAAAATTGGCCCACAGACGAAGACAGAGAAGTAATTGGTAGAATGGCCATTTAATCAGACAGTTTTACTGTAATATGAAATGTTAACAAAGATGGTAAATATCTATCTTAGCTGGAATATTGAAACTATCCTAAACAACTTCCATCATCGCAAGACCAGATAGAATTTAAATAAATCTCAATTTTCTACGTCATTTACATAACTTTTACTTTAAACAAAAATATTTTTTATCATTGACGCGAGAGATTTGGCAATATCAAAATCCTGCACGTAATTTTTCATCCCGTTAACACCTCTGGTATCCATTTCTGTAACTAATGAAACAATTGTATCTAAGGTGTCCGGGAATAAGTATAATAACAAAGAAAGAAATTATTCCTTGACTGGAAAATAGTTGATTGTCGTTAAAGTAAAATTTAAAAGATGACTTTTTTGAAAATTTAAAATAATATTCATAATTATTTGTCATCTTTTTCGTACACACGATACTTGCGCACATTGTTCAGCGCCACTCGGATGATTAAACCGCGAACAGCTGTGAAGACATCTCCATTGAGGGTAAACACCGCACTCTAGGCAAGTATTAGGAGTGTTAAAAAGAGTCATGTGTAATATTTTATTTTGCACTCAATTAGAAAAAGTTCATGTCTTACATTTTATTTTAACGACAATTTATTCCTTTATAGCCAGTCGTTTTAGCCGTCTTTCTTTGTCCAACATCTATTCCTGGACACCATCTATATATAGCATTACAGTCCATTTAAAAAAAACTGATTTTGTAGTTAATTTGGGACTCAAGTTTTTTTATGTTTTTTAATGAAAAATTCATTCAAATAGGCCATTCTAGCTGTAAAAAACCCAATACACATTCATGACACGTGACCTCAAAAACCGTCAACGGACTGTTGATATACAAAATCTTTCTAGCAAGCTTTCTTTGTGCACTTCAAGATATTCATAATAAAAGACACAGTTTTCAGTTAATAGCAATTGGGTCCAATTTACTGTGAATAACGTCCAATTGAGTCGTACGGTTATAGGGTTTAGAACCCACTAACTCTGTCTGACCAGATTTTTCAGTAACTGAACAAGAAAACTGACAGACATTAATTTATAAGCTTTGTTGGTCATAGACTGAGATGGTTTTAGAGTAAAAAATACTTTGTAACTGGCTTTTTCCTGGATTTAGATGGTTTACGAAAGCAACCTAATTCACATTTTACTCTAGGAAACCACCAAACACAAATTTGTCTAAAAAACGGAGATGCGAGTTTAGAATGCACGACTCAATATTCTTTGCGAAACTCAACAATTATACTCGATAAAAGGCTGTGAAAATCATTATTTGCTACATATTCATATTTGTATACATACAAAACTAATATTTAAGAGTATATAATTGATTCACAGATGAGCTTACAAGGTTACGACATTTTTCACATACAATTTGTAATCTTAACAATTATGATACAAATATCCAAATACAACATTCATGGCACTTTTGTCTTAGTTTTTTTATACTTAAAATGCCATCTTTATTGAACTTTAAGTCCTATAAAATATATATATATATATACATAAATATACGTACTCCTTCTAAATTATGGACTGATAAGACGTTAATTTAATTCCCAAGAACATTTCAACATTGCTAGCAGAAAAATTATCATATCCAACAAAACGAGTGTCTAAAGGCTTTATATATCTTTTATGCCAAAAACATATACACTTTACCATTATTATCGATAGAGACGAATGAAGTTTTACTTCTTAGCTATTGAATAAACAATACTTAATTAAAACAGATCTATATTTATAGTTATTTATGAAATTTTTCTACAATAGACGTCTAAAAGTACTAAATAGTAGATAACATAATTCATCTAATTATTATCGTACTCATTATGAACATCATTCATTGGTGGCAAATCTTATCGAGCATGAGTCCTTAAATGCACATTTTTTTCTAATCTATTAGACACATAAATATCAAATGTGAAGCATAATGACATTTCAAGGAACAGTGTTGCTAGTTAGGCGAAGTTATTTTAATTAAAAAGAGATTAATTGCCGTATTTACAAAATTTGTCACCTAAATCGATGCTGTCAGTTGGTTTTCATATGTGACTACTTATATATCTCACGCAATTTATATTGTGTTCAATTGTATGTTTTTGTGTGTGTGATTCTAAAATATATCATGTTCATTTAATATTGACTTACATGCAATGCAGACGACCAACAATAATCGGAAAAAACAGAACATATGATACTTAATAATTTAATGGACACCTCTCAACAAAATTAGTCTTACAAAAAGATTTCAACAACTCTGGCTGATCCAAATGTAAAAATGCGCTAACAGAACAAGATAGAACGTACAACTGAACACGCAGAAGGCACACATTTGGTCAGCTGTGATTATGTTTTGTCTTGTGTGGTAACTCAGTCGAAAGTTGGCTACTGACCACAAAATTTAGCAATTACGGACTGCTAACTCACTACCTACAACAGTTGTTTGTCTGCATAATGCAATCTAATTAAACGTTTGAACATCACATCACACACGCTAATAAATAAAAATGTTACCTAGTACAAAAAAATTATTTAAATGCTTATACCTAGTAATATTACAGATACAAATTTTCATATAATACTATTCTCATATGTATATATCCGATCATTTAAAAAAATGCCGACGGGAGAGAAAAAATTAAGAAATGAAGAAATTACATATTATTAATAAGCCTTTTTTCGTCTCTTCTTGTTGCCTTTATTCATCTACTCAATATCCATATTTTTAAAATATCCAACAGTCACTGTTTTAGATGCAACAAAAAAATTTATTTAAAATATTCTCTTTTCAAATATTATAAATTTTTCAACAAAGCATATGAAAGCTATGTCTATGGAACAGATTAAAATAAAGGTGGCAACACGGTAATGCAAAAGTAACTTCTTTTTACGCTTCAGTTTTTATGCAATAACTCGTTAGCATCTATCACATCAATGCAATCTTCAATTTCTTTGTACATTTAATACATTCATTTGAAAATAAATGAAATATGTATGTATATTATAAATAAATAGAATGCAACAAAGAACATGTCTATTATTCATACAGGTGATACTGTGCATCAAACTGGGTGAGTTTTGAGAATTTTCATATAATCCCTAACATTTTCTAAGGGATTATATGAACTATTTCTAAAAAAATGACTATCAAAGTTGCAATTGCAATGTAAAAATTTACATGGATAAACACGCTTCAAATATATAGAGTTAGATGCGCAGAATTACCTTTGTCGTTTAAAGGCTTTTTACCTGTTTATATAAAATTAAAATTTAGCAATGTTGTGAAGAATGCAAGATATCCTTTAAAAAGAGTAGTTTCTCTTCTGTCTTTTGTGCATTGACAAGATTTAATATATATCACACACACAAACATTCAATACAGAGAACAAATTTAATATGCAGTTATAAATCTTGTTAACAGCGTTCTGTGCAAATACTGAGTTCATTATTATCACATGATTATGAAGCCATAACATTAAGTAAGCCCAAAGCTGATAAACATTTTGTATTTCTATGGCCACAGAACAGTAAACGAAGTTGTTCAATTGGGAACCCTAATCGCAAGAAATTTCAACAGCAATTATTGTTAACCAAAATATAATCTTTTCAATCAGTTCAACAGTTGCAGCTTGTTGAACAATACATTGGGACGATAAACAATACGTACATACAGAAAACCAGAACGAAAATGAACAAACTGTTTTTATCAAACATAAAAAAGGCGGCAAACTAAAATCACTGAGATGATTTATTCAGTTTTTATAATCTCCAATATTTTAATAACTAAATCAATCACGAGTTGAATACTCACATAAAGAGCATTGTACCCATTTTCTCAATGACAACACGGTACCGATGAAATACCAAAATATAGGTATTAAAATGAAACTTATTTGTTGTGGTTAATTCTATCACGAACTACTTACGTGAATTTATTTAGATTTTTATTCCAAGTACTTCAGACATCGGGACGTAAAATTTTAAAACAAAATACAAATAGTTAAAAAATATTCAAATTACACTTAAAATACTCTTTTAAATTATATACAGGAATTATTTGATTTTTTTTGTTACGGGTTTTATCAAATGATATGGTTCATAATCATAATGATGATAGTGAGAATGCCAAATAACAGTAAAAGATGCAAGGATAATATTATGAACGGTAAAAGGTCATTCAATAGAATAAAACCAGTTTAAAAGTTTAATTAAAATATGAAAAATTTTTCAATTGGAAGTATTTCATATCTACTCGCCACTTTCCTGACGATTATTTGAGGAATTTTTAATTCAACTAATGTTGAACTTACACTTCAGTACACAACCTGATAATGGCACACTAAAATTATGATATTCAAAAGACAAGTAAGTGTATATACTATAGCCAACGGATTATTTGTATTAGGTAACAGATGGTTCGCATTAGATAAACAAAATGTCCTGTACTTACTATATTTTAATTTTCAATAGCTTTTATTTATTGCTGTTAAAAACATTTTAAAATGTAAAGGCACGAATATGTACAAATATAAATATTCTTTGAGACCTGCCGTAAACATAGATACAAAATTTTCACTTTTTCATAAGACTTCATTTATATTTTATTACAATACGCTCTTTATTAGAAGCTGCATTAGGTACTTGACACAGCACGTTACTAAACTTACTGACGAGCTGTAAGCTTATGAGCTGTATAAATCAGTAATTCATATTTAGACAAATATTAAAAAAACTTTCACGTCTGTTCTTACTATTACTTCCCATTGAGAGATAGGTAGTGATAATAGCTCGCTATACTTCAAAGACTTCAAGCTTCCTTCTCTCACATACAAATACCCGGATATGGCTAATATGGGTGATGAGTCATTTTTAAAGTCAAATGTGAAACGAATCGACAATGACGTAAAACCCTTTCTGAAATAACGAGCAAGAGGTTTGTAGTAGTCAATTTAGTGCGCTTATCCATTGTACAGCATGGTGGCCATTCGCATTTTGCATTTATTTTGGAATAAAAAATTTATTTTTTTCAATATTGCCTCATTTTCTATTTTATTTCATTCCAGTTACATTCTGAAATTAATTCCAGCTATATAATGTTCCAGCTTTGCTATGCCCGATTTAGAAAAACCGTCACTTTAAAATTGTGTAACGCAAATTCAGCACATACATAAATGTATGACCCGACATTGTAATGAATATACCATATATTGATATTTATTCATATATATAAATATATATATATATATATACACACATATATATATATATATAAAACTCGTTAAAGAAGTTTCACTGTGTCCATGACTTTACATAGGTGCCTTTTTTATATTTTGTATCACTCTGTAATATCTAGAAATTATTACCATTTTCTATGAGATAAGAAAATGTGTTTAGCCTCTTTTGTTAAGAAAAATATGGACATTATTTATGTATTTTGAAAATCGTTACGAAATTTTAGCGTCTTGTTTAGTTCCCACTAAATTTGATACACACTGCTTACGTTCTTCTGTTCGCATGGCACCTGGCTACTTTGCTTATTTCTTCCAAGTACATTTCTATTGGTTTCCCACTCTTCCTATTTTCTCTGTGAATACCTTTTTATTCAATCGTTCAGTAGATTATTTCTTCTACACATCTTTCATAACCATTATTACCATATCCAAGTTATTCTTATCAATCAGTAGTCAATCAAACGAGCTTTATGTAGGAGTACCTCGAAAACAAGGGTTTTTCACTTGTTTTAGAGCCCAAAAATTTAATTTAATTGTGGTCTACATGTTACTTTATACCTACATTTGTAATATTCCAAAAAATGTTAGTTGAATATACAAATTATTTTTGAGATATATGCCGTCAAAGGCAGTCTTAACTAATTATGTACATGAATTTGAAAGTGCAACTCTAAAGTTACAACGTCAAAATTTGGACAGATTCAAAGTTGTCAAAGTTTGAATTTACTTTAAATATTATTATAGAATATATTCCAATTGTATTTAAAAAAGCTAACTTAAATTTATAATAAGCTAATACAGCTCTGACTCGTGGGCCCGTAGGGTGTAAAATGGAAAAATTGACAGTGTAACTTAAAAACAATATTGTTTCTACTTTTTGATATTTCTCGCATGGTGATTGAGATACGAAAAACTATTTTAAAATTAGCATTTAAATTTGTAATCCTGATGTTTGTAGGGTCTATCGTTCTCAATAGTGTGATATCCCAGTATTAGCGAGATCCCCCTTATCAAAATAATGGTTGATATAAATTGTTTAGTAATCAATCTATATGTAGTTTAAAATATGTACTTGTGCAAAACATAAACTTATCATTTTCAATCATTTTTGGTGAAAAATGTTTTGGAGAGAATACACCATCTCAATCGTGTCGTCTTTCAAACTGCAGGATAAATGCAGCAGTAAAATACTATAAATTTATGAGTATAAAATGTGTATATCACCACAATTCCTGAAGAACCACTTCTTTTTTATAATTAACACAATCGACTTGACACTGATTGTGATGTACAGCCTATAATTGAAGCAAATATTTGAGTGATTAAATAATGTAACATTAGACTAACATTTAAGATGAAATAAGGTAACATTTAGACTAACGTTTAATTAAAAATTTTTGTTCCCATAAACAGGTGAATTGTAGGTCACCCTTTTTTTATTTTATAGAAGATAATTATATGACTGCATACAATAAGATCTTAAAAATGTGATTACAATGATCTAAGCGTAAATTATCATTTTCAATGTAATTTTTTTTAATCAATATTTGTAATAGATAAAATTTGTCAATCTATCTTAAATAAATGTTGAATCTAAATTTTAATTTTGGTATTACTCAAAGTATCTGTCTTTTCTTGTTTCAATGGGAAGTGCAAACTTTATTATGCCTAAACCCCTTACAGCGAAAAATATTTATATTCAAAAACAATTAATTAAATCAGATGGTTTGTTTCAATTAGTTAAATATTCTTAAAAATAAGTTTTGTATATTAATCAATTTACAAGTCTTTGATATTATGCTACTTACGCAAATATTGCTTATACAAATCTAGCAGTACAGAACAACGTGCGCCGCCATATTTCTAAGGCGATCCCCTTCTACGATAAATAAAAAAGAAGCTTGCATTCAAAAATTCATTTTATTTATTCATAACTAGAATGCGCTTGTTTCAATTAGTCCGAGTGATCATTGAAGATTAAAACCGTTCTATTTCACAGATGGTAATAAAAGTTTTATAACTAAAATCTGAAATAAAATTTGATAGTTTCATATCCATAGACAAAAACAGTATCGATCGATATTAATAGCATAGACTAAAAACAAATTCAACAACGTCACAACCCTACACATTGAAAACCTTTCAACTGTTCGACAATCTTTTCAACGAGTATTATAGTGTTCACCCGAAGCACTTTCAACTTACAAGCGACAAGTGAAAAATAGACGAGGAGAGAATCAGTAAAATAAATTCTATAATTATTTCGATACACAAGACAAACGTCATAATTATACACTATGTACATAAACAATAGCTTATAAAACTATTAATCGTTATACATACATGCATACAAAATGTATTTACTAATGTATCTTTATGCAGGCATCGATAATAAATATAACGAAGGAGTACTCCATGTGGCGGCGCCGTACCCAACGAGAAGACAATTTTGGGAACACAAGAATTAAAAGTAGGCAAGGCCGAACCGTCCGTACATATTTCGGTTCAACTCCAAATTGAAATATACAAACTGCTTGCCTTCACAAAATACTTGTGATCACTTGGTATTTAATTTACACGGAAGTCAGTACAATGGCAAACACCTGCAGCCACATGTCCGTCGCCTAGAGCGATTTGGACTGACTCGATGTCGGTCACAACAATACAATTAAATAATGAACTAATAATACATTGTCTATAGTACGATTACTTTGTCAATGCAGAGGTCCCACTCACACTGTTTGTACTGGACACGCTCACATTTTCGCCGAGCAGCATGTCGAGCCGGCCGTGCTCCTTGTGCGACTTGGGAGCGTCCAGCGAAGCAAACATCTCGTCGCCCGTTATCATGCCATCCTCCAGGTACTCATACGAATCCAGGTTGATCTCAGCAGAGGCAAGCGCGGTGCTGAAGATGTCGACGCGCTGCTTCACCCCTATCTGCCGCTCGCTTCCCTTATCCTCATCTCGTTTAGGGCCGTCGACCGACCCGACATCACCTACGCTTGCTGCACGCTGGCAGGAAGATAGTGCCACTCGCCGCACCAGCCCGATCCGCTTGCCCTCATTCGTTGCGAATGAGGAATCGTTGCTGGATGAGCCGTCATCCTGCAGCTGGCTTAGAAGCGTCCCGCTCGGAAGAGTCATGCCACCGTGCCGTGTATACGTCGCGCTCGACTCCTCTAGAACAACATTAATACACAATATTTACACGATCGTCTACGACGGGAACGTCCGACGCTACGTGGGACGCCCGTTAGCTACTCAAAAAAGGACTCTAGCTCACCGAGGCTCACGTCCCGCCGCCGCTCGTCGTCCACAGGAGACACCTTAGAGGCGTGCTTTGCATCCTTCACAAGATAGCCATCTGTCTCGCTGTCACTCGACATGCCCACATCGAGATGCAGCGAGTTCAGGTCACCATCTGCCTTCTCCTTAGCCCCAGCACTCTCCGTCCCCCAATCAGTAACACCAGATGCATCCTCAGCGCCATCGTGTGCTTCACTTTCATCTGAGCGACGAGAGTTTTCCTCGCCAGTCTTGTCATCTGCATCGATAGGGACGAGGCCAACCATGCCGTCAGGTATTGAATCCATAGAGTTTGTATTACAGCTCTCTTCATTCATCTGTGTGTCAAAGAGCACTGGTGTGTCTTCTGTTATTGCTTGTGGTGTTTCATCAGTATCACGTGTGTCTCCGCGACTAGCTGCATCTGCTCCGCTTGCCTCTAAAATTTCTGCCATTGATGCAGGGCGTGTGAGGCGTTCATTGTTCAATTCAAGGACTATTATGTTAGAATTCTTGGGAGAGTCCAGGGAGGGTGCAATTGCAATCGCATCTGACTTGCCAGGCACTGACGATTGCATTTGGGATGTGGTCTTTCCTAGCATTAACTTAGAAATATCATTTCCGTTTTTTGCAAATGTGAGACCGCCCTTACCTATAGTGGTGCCTTTTTGGACGACGATGATATTGCCCTTTGGTCCAGCTGTTCGAACGATAGCCTGTCCACTTGACTTGGGCGTTAGCTGAACGTTCTGTAGAATCTTAGGAGCATTAGAAGGAGTCGCATCTACAATAGTTGTTGATGATATTACCGGTTTAAGAGATTCTACACTAACAATTTTAGCATTAGGTGGAACGGCATTGCCCGCTGACACCTTCGGCACCACAGCAACATTTGTTGGCTGCTTGGAAGGATTTACCGACTGATTACTCACTGGTACCAGCTTCATAGTATTCAGTCGACCAGGGATGCCCTTCATTTGAAAGAATGGTACAGATTGGCCAAGAACGGATGCTTTTCCTCGAGCTTTCGCTGGAAGCACAACCATTTTTGGAGCATTTGTTGAGTTTAAGAGGAAAGTCTTCGTAGGTAGCTTCGCATCATTCCCTACACTACTCCTGTTGAACGTGTCCTCTGTCCCCTTGCTTAAAGTTAGGCTCTCTACAACAGCGGCATTACTGGCAGGAACTGTTACATTTGTACTGGTGATGATAATGTTTTTACCAACCGATTTTGGAGCGGCAGAATTGGGTAGGTTTACTTGCGAGTGGGAGCTAGATACTACAACTAACTTGTCAGCGTTCTGATAGCCGCTGTTGCCCGGTGCTATACTTGAAGCGACAGACAATTGCTGTGGCATTTTTGAGGGTAGATGCTGAACTATCTTGGTGGTTATCAACTTTGTAGTAGCATTTATAGCCTTCTGTGTACAATTTGGAGCGACAATGACCTGGCGATTCGGTAAAACTTTTATGCCCTCTGTAGGCTTCTGTAATATTTGTATACCAGAAACTTGAACCTTTTGTTGGTTCTGTGGCTTTTCATTCACTATCTCACCCTTTTTCTTAATGATGAGGTGGCAGGGTTTGCCACTGACCGTCTGAGGAATCTTCTGAGTAAGGACTGAGCTCTGTGCCTGCAAAGACGATGGGTCTTCATTCTGAATAGGGTCCAAGACTCCAATGTCCTGAGGCACAGCAGCTGGCTGCGTGAGTAGTTGCATAGTCGGTGACTCCACCATAACATTTTGGCTGTTGATCCTCATATCATCTATGTACTCGTTGTGCATATTCTTTGTTGAACCTTTAACATTGGAAACGAAACTGCTCTGAAAATCCATAGCTTGCGCCATCATATTTGCGCTCTCGGTTCTTAAAGGCGTACTGGATGCGAGCGACATGGTAGCTGAAACAGGCATCTCCATAGGACTCTTCATTTGTGATTTGGAAATGACAATCTGCGTTGCTGCTTTGCCAGCTACGGAGGCTGTATGTTTGTGCATTCTGTGTTTAGACGTAGTGCGTGATGTGTTCAGCTGATTCGCTTTACTAGACACTTTACTGACTTGATTATATGAGTGTTTCGAGTGACCAGATTGTTTACCTGCAAAAATATCAAGAAAATGAAAATCATAAGATTTAAACCGATTTCGTGTATAACCAATGTCCAAAAATATTTATTTCATTTTGAGCCAAATATTTCTTCTAATGAGCCAAATATTTCATGTAATGAGCCAAATATTTCATGTAATGAGCCAAATATTTCATCTAATGAGCCAAATATTTCATCTAATGAGCCAAATATTTCATGTAATGAGCCAAATATTTCATCTAACAATTAAATAACATTTAATTTCACTAAAGCTTAATTTAAAACAATTCTATCTGTTTTTATTTCTCATAACGAGAAAAAGAATTACACAACTAAATGTAAAGAGTGGCTAAATTAAGATTATTGCATCCGTTTTGGAGTCTAAAAATATTTAATCAAATTGTGTCATATTTAAACGTTTTATAACAAGACATTAAGCTAACAAAATTTTAAGTTAAGCATATGAACGGGTTTTAAGGTATGATCCACCAAATTGGTGAAGAACAACTTAATAAAACTTTCCATAAAAATGTTTATATAACATATAACTTAAACGCTATTTAATAACAAACCTATCAAAATGTTATCATACTAAATTTATATTTCCGGTCTAAAAAGATGTGATTTGAAATTATCAATAAATACAGCCAAGTTTGCTATCAGCAAACTAATGACATTTTGGAAAAATAGAAAGGTATGGTAATATATAAAAATAGTAAGAACTTTAATCTTCTCGGTTTTCCTGTACGGTTCTGAGTCGTGGACAATTTGATCGGTGGAGCGCAAGAAGATAGATGCATTCGAGAGTGGTGTTGTAGACGAATGCTGCGCTTACCTTGGACAGCCAGAAGAACGAATGTATTGATTCGAAAACAACTCAGAATCGAAACCACGCTATCTACCATCTGCTATCAAAGAATACTCAGTTACTTTGGTCACACTGCACGCAGGGAACCAGATAACTTAAAAAAGATAATGGTTATCGGGAAAGTCAATGATAAACGACCCTGTGGTAAATTTGCTACCCTATGGATTGACCAGGTTACTACACTCATAGGTCTCCCAATCACATCTACTATTAGGAAAGCTGAGGATATGGCTGAATGGAAAAAACTTATAAAAGCCACCAGGACTTATCAGGATGAACATGACCTTCAGAAATGAAGAATGCAATGTTGAAGAATAAATACAGAACACATCAAGTATTGATTATATTTTTTAAAAAGTTGAATCGGAAAGCGTGAGCCAATCGCACAAATGAATGTGCGATTTGGACAGAAGATGCTTTTCTGTATTTTTAGCGCATTTCGTAATACTAAACTTTAATTATTGTTGAAAAAACATTTTGCAATTGTATTTAAAGAAATTAATTAATATTTATAATTCCATTTTTAGTTGTGTAAAAAAACTATTTGATGCAAATTTGTGACAAGCATATTAGGTCTGCCAAATTGAATTTTGAAAATTAGTCAAAATTTTTAGAGCTTAAGATGCAGTCAGAAATGTCAAAATTAGAGTACACGAACCATTTGTATATATAGATTTAATTATCGGTATACTATTTATATGTATGAGTATAAACAGAGTCACTTGGACTACTTTTATCTCCAAAACCACTCTTCTGCTCAGTTTGAAATTTTTTTGAGAATAATGAGGTAATATTTATAGACTATAATTTAATGAAATATTTTTTGTCCCCCAAATGAGCGACTTTAGACTCGCTTTTTCAACACAAACTTACTTTCTATGATATATTATAATTAGAGATAAATATTTTTAAAAATACTTTAGTAAGTACCACCTCAGTACCATTAGCGACTTAAGAAATTCTTATAAAGACTCATAAGGACTTTGCTGTTTTCTATTTAATTTGATAATAAAAAATTGTTTTGAGGACAATAATTCGCATCGTTAAAAATATCTTTAAATGAATTAAATATTTATTTTGAGAAAAAATAGTAACTCTCACTTATGTTGAAAATAAATGAAAGCCATTCCACAATTATCAACATGCATTATAAGTGATTTGTGTTAATTTATAGAAAAAATCAAAATTGTTAGTGAACAATAAACACAATTTCAAGAATCTGACCTGTTGGGGTTTTAGAGTAACTTAAATAAATTTGCGATAAGTTTAGATGTTTCTGATTTGTATTCCTATTTGTGTTGCGAACGACCTGCGGAGACGTTGAAGCCACATCCTGCGGCAGAGAGCCAGATTCGGGCCGAAACCTTTTTCTTCTCGGTGCTTCTGCTTCTAGGAACTTCAGAACAAATTAAATACCAATATTATATGTTGGTTAAATAATGTACTTAAAAAATTATAATTATCTATATAACAATGCCTTTAAATCTCTTAAGTTCTACTAGGATATTAAAATTAAACAAAAATAGGCAAGCCGTAAGAACAAAATCAGTTTCTACGCATATGCGTATGATGTCAGTAGTTTACGAAGGGTGACGGATGGAAAAAAGGAAATAAACTCTCATGTTAGACTTGGATTAGACTTGTATAGCCATTTATATCACAGTTTGCACTTATTTAAAAAAATATCTATAACAAAAAAATTTGTTTAATAACATCCAAATAAGAAAACTGAAACTATCAGTAATTTCTTACGATTATTCGGCATCAGTTCTTCTATAGTCACTTTAATTATCTAACATTGTTTACCTTAAAATATGGAGATTATGATATTTTGATACCGTTTGAGAGAAAATACACTGTTTCCAACTATGACTACTTTAAAAACAACTTACCTAGTTAGTAAAGACAATAAGATCGGTTTTGGTCTCTAAAAGTTCATTGAGATATGTGCTGTTAGAATTTAACCCACAATATATCGGAAATATACTTAGGTTTTTATTTTTCATAAAATTTCTTTAAAATCTTGTTAAATCTACTAAAGTGCATAAACAAAGTACATTGTTTCAAAATACTCATGTATTCTGTCTATATTTGATACCTATATCACATGTCACAAAGACAATTTATAAATTTTCACCCTGGACCCATAAAGATTGCCATTTTTTTCTCTATTTATGGCTTTCCAAAACTCGTCTCAGTATAAAATTACACAACAGTTTAAATCGTCTCTGTATAAATGTTACTATTTATCTACCTACTGGTTTTTATTAAGTTCCAGAAACTACTGAAAAGCTAAACAAAAACCTAAACTACAGCTTAACAAAAACTTTAACCAAGAGACAATTTTAAAGTATAATTTGTAATAAACACCTTTCAAATATACAACAATCTGTAATAAAGACCTTCCAACATCTGCGTAAATTGGGGATAAACTTAGAAAATAGTAAATCAAATGAATTTCAATCTGATTTTTAAAAAACACAGAGTATTATCTTTTGAAGGTTTTATGTCATGAGTAGTTTCAAAGTATATATTTTAGGTAGCAGATGGAACTGAATATTAAAGGCCAGTCACAGATAGTTTGATTTGCATTTACTGTTATACAGGTTAACATTATACAGCCTTTAGTTAATTGGTATTCTCTCAAAAATATAAGACGAAAATAATCTAACATATTTTGATTCGTGCCTTTATTATGGAGAAATATTGAATATATTTGGCGTTCACTTTGTAGAAATTCATTATTCACAATTAATGGATGGATTACAATTAAATGAATGTAGGATTATATCTACTTTATTTAAATTCTTTACCACGACCTAAGTTTCGTTGTATTACAACATCTTCAGGTGGACAATTAGCAAAGATAGACTCATTTTGCTAATTGCCCACCTGAAGATGTAATTTATCGAAACCTACGTCATGGTAAAGAATTTTAATAAAGTAGAAATAATACTACATAACATAGTTTCATTTAATTGTGAATGGAGAAATAATTTAGTTTTCAATTACGAATAATTGTTTTTTAAACTACGTGATGTAGCTAGTATTTCTACTTTCTTTAAGTTCTTTACCGCAACCTAGTTTTCGTTGTATTACAACATCTTCAGGTGGACTATTAGCAAAGATTCTTTATCTTTGCTAATAACACTTTTACCATGCGAAATAACACTCTTACCACTCAGTATTCAAAGCCGAATAAGGGTTTGCAACATTGTGTGACGCTTTGATGAGGTCGCATGTCGCCTGGTGTGCATGCAATGTAGGACACTTAACCCTTGTGTTGACATTGGAATAGTATAATTTGAAAACGAGATGAGATACAAAAAAAATTATTGATTTATTTTCAATCACCAACTCGTAGAAGCCGATTTGCTACACCAATTTAACAACAGCTGTATACTATAAAATATTTAAACCTTCTAGCGTATGACCTTGTTATCGCCATCAGTGATATTTCATACTTAAAGAGATAGACTATCCTTAAGACAGACAAATGGTTTCAATGTGTCACAAACAATGGAACGTATTAAGTAATGATGGAAAAGACACATTAAGTTTTACTTGCACTACAAGGGTTACATACACATTTAGACACATAAATCTTTAAAAGTTCATAGTATTTCTATAAAATTATTTATAAATATTAGTATTGTTTCTCACCTTGTAAATATATTACTAGTATATCTTTCATAGCTGCCAAAGCATCGTTAATGTCTAAAAAAAACTAGAAGATTTAGAATTAACACTACATTTTTCTGGTAAATATCTAGTAACTATGTTTTTTTGCATTAAGTTTGACTTCATCAGTTTCGGAGATGGAGGGGAGACGTGTTTTTTGGTGACATGTTCAACAATATCTCCAAAAGTATCTTATATACTATACTGAAAATAATAGTTTAGAATCTTTAAGAATTTCCTCTTTTAATTGATATGTCACCAAAACATGAAAAAATTTTCAATACTTCACATGTTATATATATATATATATATATATATGTATATGTATATGTATATATATTTATATATATATATATGTAACAATGGAGATAAATGTAGGTTAATATGCTTTATCACTACGCTAAATTAAAAATTTTACATCAATGGTTTCCGAAGAAAACAGTTGTGACCAACAAATCGACAGACAGCGACGTGAGTGATTGTATAAAAGTTCCATTTCTTCAATTTGAGATACGGAAACCTAAAAACGTGCTAGTTGTTTACACTTAACAACTACAGTAGACACTTAACAACTACAGTTTACAACTACCCACCGTAAGTTATGTACTCGTCAATTTATTTTGTATCCTCCACACTGACCGAAATTATAAATTGTTAAGCACGTACTCTCTATTAGTGCATGCGTGCTAGTTTATTGGCAAGTTATTACTGGTGTGTACACTGTTAAAAATTTCTTTTGTTGTCAAAACATAACCTAAGCAAATCATCAACAGTTAAAGTATATTTATGAATAAATGAAATTATAATTTAATTATTGAATATATTTGGCGTTAATTTTGTAGAAATTCATGGTTCACAATTAAATGAAACTACGTGATGTAGTATTATTTCTACTTTGTTTAATTTCTTTACCACGAGCTAGGTTTCGTTGTATTACAACATCTTCAGGTGGGCTATTAGCAAAGACCTTTGTAATACAACGAAACCTAGGTTGTGGTAAAGAAATTAAAGAAAGTAGAAATAATACTACATCACGTAGTTTTATTTAATTGTGGACTATAATTTAACTAAATAATTGAATGATCATAAAAATCCTAATTTGTGGATTTAATATTGTATTATAGGTTAACGGAAATGAATATATCTTCATATTACATATTATATTTTGAATTCAGTACCTAAAAAACTTAATCTTCAATGGTATATCAAATCTTAAAACAAACGCTTCATATGAGAAGTACAAATTTATGAGGAATTCACAAGTTGTAACTTAGGTGAGGTTTTACTGTAATAATTTTTTTTTCACAGGTTCTACATTAATATATAGATCTTTCTCATATAAAACTCAGTTGAGCATTCAAGACTGCATTACGATAATTAAAATAACATGCTATTAATTTATACAAAATCTCTAGAACTACAACTTTATGAGGAATTCACAAGTTGTAACTTAGGAGAGGTTTTACTGTAATAATTTTTTTTTCACAAGCTCCACATTAATATATAGATCTTTCTCATATAAAACTCAGTTGAGCAATGAACACTGCATTACGATAATTACAATAACATGCTATTCATTTATACAAAATCTCTAGAACTATAACTTTATGAGGAATTCACAAGTTGTAACTTATGAGAGGTTTACTGCAACAATTTTTTTCTCACAAGTTCTACATTAATATATAGATCTTTCTCATATAAAACTCAGTTGAGCAATCAACACTACATTACGATAATTAAAATAACATTCTATTCATTTAAACAAAATCTCTTTTCATTTCTAAGATTTATTTTTGCTTTCTGCAAACATTCGGGAGAGTGTTTTATACAAGTTAAATGAAATACTATTAATTCCACAATGTCCTTTTGAAACAAAAAATTTTTTTTAAATTCATTTTGCACCATTTTTCATACTTTTTGAAGGACAAGGAATACAATGATGCGAGTGGAAAATTATATTGAATTTCCATTAGTCATATTTAAATATATTTTCCTGCAACACGGAACAATATGGGTGGCATTCACATTTCTCATAAAGCCCCTTCGAAATTTTTGTTACATTTGGTAAAAAGTACTAACAAAAAAAGTAAGTAAATGTAGAAACTAAATTGTACAACAAAATTAAAGTATTAGATGGCTACCAAAAAATAAAACGCAAGACGTAGAAAGTAAATTAATTTATCTCGACACTGTTCTTGGAAGGGTCTTCCGATCTGAATATGACGAATAAAATACACTACAGGGTTTTAAAGAATGGTTAACTGTCTATAATCATACACCAATTCATATTTACATTGACAATTCAATTTCTTTCCAATAAATTTACCAAAATACACGTCAAATTCTATGTGTTAATCGGCAAATTATCTATGGGCCTGCCACCATCTAATTTGAAATCAAAATTTTAATATAATACTTTATATTTCTATAGAACATATGCCATAATCATCACAATTTGGTGACTTTACGACATATGTTCTGTATGTTAAAAAATTACCCAATAAGTCATTTTTGTGCAAATTGAAATTCACATGCGTTCACATTGATTAAATAACCAGTTTTCACATGATCTATAAGCAACCAAATAAACCAAGAAAAGCCCGCACGTTCATATCACCACTTACACAGAATATAATCGTAAAATGCTATTATGTATTCTTTCACTTATTTTAATTTTCAGTGTATGCATTTTACTGCTTTTTTCGTATTCTTGTTGATAAATCAAAAGAGGCAATTATAATTACATAAAACGTAATACTTTGCACAATTCATAAACACATGGCTCAAAATAACACAATCTTGCAAATATTTGTTGACATGACGATTACACTTAATTATAGGAGACGGAAACAGTGCCGCTATCACAAAGCTGTATCTTGAGTTTATTTACTCTAATATTTGATTACATAATTTCACATATAATATAGATATTGTAAAATTGGAAAGCAGCTGTGTAAGTACGATGAATTATTGAAAATTGCGTTATCAGGATATCGTAAGGATTAGAAGTAAAATTTAAGGTAGTTTGTTCATTTATCTATTTATTTGTCTATTACCTGTCGCACAAAAACTACTGAATTCCATTTACTAATAGTTAACTTACTGCACTTATATACAGGTGCTGGTGAATTGGTAAGGCAAGAATTTTTTTTCAATTCCTATCTAAAATATAATACGAAAATAATCTATAATACTTTTTAATTTAGTCTTTTATTACAGAGCAATGGTTTATTCTTCAATAATGAAATCTTTTTTTTCGACATTTACTGAAACATAATTATATTTAAATGTTTCATTATTACAAACAGATGGTTATTGTAAACAGATGGTATGACCTCTATTAAAAAAAAAGTTTGGCAAAACACTGAACGTATTGAATGTACAGGTATAATAAATTTTTCTTTCTGCACAATAATACTGCTATTGCTCAATATTCATAGCGGAATAAGGTGTTCGCTGTGTTGCTTTGATGACGCTGCACAACGCTTGATTCGAGTAACGTGAGGAGCTTAACCTTTGCATTAACTCAACATCTTTCTCAGGAACAGGAGAAGATACAGAAAAAGTTTATTTATTATAATTATCTTATTTGATATGAGAAGACTATAGAAGTTGGCTTGATATACCAATTTAGCAATACTTCTAAAGAAATATCAATATCATGGAACCGAGTCGACAAGTCCGTTTTCTTTTTAACTATCTGTTTACTACCATTTCAAATAAAACTTCTGGATATATGTTAACAAAACCTGGTATGTTAGATAATCCAAGAGTTTCAAAGTAACATGTAAAGTATATAAATATCATAACATTAGATTATCAAAAGGCTGGTTAAACTAGTTTTAAAACTAGATAGTTATTTGAAATATCCATCTCTCATGCAAAGTACATCATATATAGAAACATTAGTTTTAAAATGATATCCTTGTTGCTTAGAAAAAAACAGAAATTTCATCAAATAAATGTGAAATCTACAACTTAAGAATCTATAAATAAAGAAATTTGTTTGTTTATCTATATATAAACCCTAATCTCCAAAACTATTGAATCGATTTTGATAAAAATTTCAGATATTTTGATAAAAATTTCACAGATGTATACCTCGATTCTTTAAAGCCTTTATCATCTCGCGATATCTAAAGGGAGTTGGATATATAAAGAAAATGAAAAGAGAAAGTGATGAGATGAAAGAAAAGTTAGGAAAGAGGTATCTTTCTTGCTTCACCTGACGAAACCAAAGCTTTGTGAAAGAAATATTTTACTAATTACAGTTCCATCTCTAGAAACTACTGTATTCAAATAATTTTGCTAGCAACATTTCAGTTTTAAAACTAGTTTAATGATTAGAATACTAGTGACAGGACCTAAGAAGCAGTGACCAGGAATACCCAGTTTGATTTCAACAATAAGACATTATGTTATCTACAAGAAACACCAACTTCACGCCAACACATTCATTGATTATTTATTATGTATGTTGAATTACGAAAATTGTATTATTGTGTATTAAAATCTGAAGTTAACTCGGGCAATACAAATATCAACTGATAGTTCCAAATGTATCTAATAAATCTGAAGTTATAATAAATAAAATATATTTGAATGATTTCATACATCAACTATAACAATAGCATGTTTGAAACATTTGTAATCAAACTATTATGTTTTCAGAAAGTCATAAAATACAAAATACTAGATATTAAAATTTAACATACTTTATGGTAATAACCCTAAAATACTTCATATCACGCCTGCATTTCATTATAAAGTAAAAAAGCTCAGGTTTAAATAATTTGCCTTATACGAGTAGATACTAACTTTGCGACATTACCATATTCACATATGTATGCAAATTCATTCCGTTATCAACTTTTCACTCGAAAGTGTTGTATCATTGTGTACTTCATTCAGAATTTAGTTCAGCATTTACAAAATTTAAATAGTTTGACAAACACATATTTAATTAATTCCTAAACCGCCGTAAACACCTACAAGTAGTTTGACGTATGTTATTTATTTTCAAAACTCCACAGTTGGAAGACTTACTACAAAGGCAATTTCTAATCATAATGCGATAATTGTAAAAATTTGTGTAAATAGAATATTGGGACAAATTAATGATGAACAAGAAAAATACATTAGAATTTAAATAACACTTGACATATTTTAGGTACTTTTAAACAAACACCGAAAATGTACCATGTTTATTTGAATCAAGTTGATTTCATAATCTGGTTACATGGAGAATTGAGAATTCATCAGAGTACACATTGATGTTAATCACAAACACATCCCAATATTAAAATGGAAACAAATCGCATTGTTAAAGAACTATTAAAGCTATGCCCGTGGTCCGTTTATTGAATCAACTTTAAAACTTGAAGTCTCTTACTTTTTTTTAAGTAGTCGAAACAGCAATCAGATTCAGTATGATAAATCTTGAATGAAGAAGAAGAATTTGAAATGAAATTAACTTAGCGGTCATGTATTTCAGTGGTAGTAACATATGGAATACAAACTGCAGTAACAAAGAGCGGCATCCTTGAGCAGCGCTACGAGGTATAACGAATTATATTGCAAACTTTCCTATATGGTATTAAACCTGATATAACTTAATAATTTAGAAATTCAATTCATTAAGAGACTTTAAAAAATGTGGTCATATAACATTTTTCATAAATGAGCAATATAATATTTTTCAAAACGAGTCAGGTTAAAGGTCATACAGTGTTGGGCTCAAGCGTTGCAAGAATTAAAATGACAATCGCATATAGAAAAAATGAAAAAAATCATAACCATAAGTTTTATTTAAATAGCAAATCGGACAAATAAAAAATTTTGTATTTTATTATGAAAAAATAAGGTTATTTTCCACAATATTTGGTAAATGTATTTTCTTAGGAACTTTTAAACAAACTTTTGTTAAAAGATAAAACAAAGTTCAAATTGTTTCTTTTTGTACGTACATGTAAAATACTAATACATAAAACTCGCAGGCCCAACAGGATGATAGAAAAAAGCCATGGAAAACTCTAAAAGGGTGAAAAAGACATTCATTTTGACAACAAACATTCATTTTTAATGAATGTCAATGTCATATAGCAGTTTATTTTTACTTAATTCAGGCAATGGCTACGAATTAAAAAAAGTAATCAGCATTGATTTTTTTTATTGTTTCTAATAAGTTGTAAATAATTTGTTAGATTTTTTTTTATTTTTCCTTTTTATTAATGCACATTTTTGAAGACACCTTTTTCGTTTTATATTATTATAACAAATTTTATATTATTTTTTACTTTTTCCTGATTGTCAGTCGTTGAATGGTTTGGTTTTTGTGTTCTAAAAAATGCAAGCTTTTTTAAAAATATACTTTAACGTCAGGCTCATTTATACTTTGAGTTTTTCTAATCAATCGATTTTACACCAGAGCGTACAGAAATGATTTGCATCCCAAAAAATGCCAACTTTTTGATCACTTTATTAATGTTTGCAAAAATAGTTTCTTAAAAAGTTACATTTCATGGAATAACAGCTTTGCGAATGCATCGAAAACATTTCTTTTCAACTTCAAGATTACCATATGACAAATAAAATGTTATTCTAATTTTTTTAATCGACAAATATTTGATTCTTTATAATACCATTAACTGAAATAAAACTATGTTTATTTTGAATTAGTTGTACTGTTCATTTTTGTGTATTGAAATTGTAATCGACTATAGATGAAGCAGAAAAACTGGGTTACAAAACTAAAAAATTTGTATAAAAGTTATTTAATGGTCCATCAGTTAATACTATGTCAAAATCATAGGTCCATTGCACTCGTACACTCGATTAAAATATTTATATAGTCTTTTGTTTTACAGCCTTAATATCTGAATTTTCAGTGTGATCCATTGATATTTACAAGTGGACCTGATTAACCAATGGCTGTTCGTCTGATTGACTACAGAAATCACCCGCAAGATGTTTGGGCATGTCGGCATGTGCAAATATAGTTTTTCATTACTCATGAAAATATGACAAGTATTACAAATACACTTGGATACGAGTACGATGGACAGTGATAATAACTGATCACAATCCTCAGTACTAAAGAATTCATGTGGAGGGCAAATAATTTTTTCATTATTAATTTAAACTGATAGCAAGAATCATCACAGTTCTATGACATAAGTCATATAACATCAATATAGATGATGACACTCCATATTTAGGCCATTTCTGATGAGATCGGCAATTAAAAAAAAGATACAGTCGACCAATAAGACCTTTCATTAATATTTCAATGTACAGTCCTAAAGTTCCCATCAACATCAATCAATATTGAACGTGTCTTATTTGGTGAGTGAAGTCTACGTCTCTATTACCATCAAGATTTTACAAGAGTCATGTTTGAAATGCAACTAATTTATCTATATACCTAATATCATCTTTATGAATAATCAACTATATCTAAATTATTATACAAAAAAATTGTGAAAATGCTAATTTCTGAAACTACCGAAATAATTCACTAGATATACATCTTAAATCTTTAGAATGATTAAGGACTACATATCATCCCCCATAGGCAACTGAATTTGTAAGCAAAACTGGAAAATAAACGGTTTTTTCTTGTATTTACTGACAGCAACTCAGTGGTTAGGGCTAGGAAGACAGTGACTGGACATAAAGAGCAATAGAAGTTATGAACACAGAATCTGTTTTTTACAACAAGGCAGTTTGTTTTATACAATAATATTGGATATTTAACATGTAGTTGAAAAATAAAATAGTCTACTTTACAAAACAGCTTGATTTGATGAAAACTTTATTGTATGACGGTAAACCTCGTTTCTATTTTTAAACGAGTAGAGCATGTGCGGTGCTGCATGAACTCAAGTAATGTCGGGTATCAGCCGTGAATATATAGATTGTGTTTCTTTATTAACAATTAGTAAGTTGAGTACTTGATAATAGCCCTTATAAAAGCATTAATTATCGATGTCCGGTGTATGCTAATACGCAACATTATGTACATATCATGTCCTATCACATTCTGGAGCATCACATTTCTAAACATTTCACCTATCTTTATAACGGCCTAAATAATTCAATCAACTTTCATTATAGGGAAAATATTGATGAACATTTAAATCTATGTAAGAATATTGTAATTATTATGTTTTCATTTTGCTACATTAAGGCAAAAATTTTTCAAAATCGTAATTAATATTACATTGTTTTCAAGTTTGCGTATTTCGCAGGGTTGAGACAGTGGGATAACATCGGGAGAAGGGTAAGTGAATACTATTGCATTAAATTTGTAATGTTTTTAACTCCTACTATATTAATTTATCACTAGTATGTAAAATTATTTGATATCTGCTTTTAAACTCTATAAGAAAGTGTGAGACATTATACATTTCATCTCTACATTTGTTTGCTTTCAAAATCACTCTTAGGTGTGAAAAGATTTCAGTATAATTAAGATTTCAGATTTAAATATTTCGCTGTAATAATGGATATGTCATAATAAGCTTTAAAAATATGATTTTGAAAATAAAATTTTAGTCGAATATGCACACTATTTCGAATTTTATTATTTGAATTCAAAGGAGTCCGTCAAAATTCCTTACAGTGTTGCACCCAGATGTTACAGAATGTTAGAGAAAGCCGGATGTTAGAGAAAATAAACGCCCTATAAAAGTTTTTGAAATTTTTGATCGGAAAATGTTCCATCAGACAAATAAGGAATCTCGTATTTGTTTATGAAAAGTTACATTATTTTATAATAATAGATTATAAATGATACTTCTATAAAACTTTTTAAAATAGCAAGATGGAACAAAGATGGAGCAGATTTATCTCGTTATATCCTCCACACACCGACGTAACATACCAATCAATGAAACTTGCAAGCTTTGTAGGTTCATCGAAAAGAGCCACGTAAAACTCGAAAAGAGAGAAAAAACATTTTGACAACATAGAACGAATGTAATTGACATTCGTTCTGTCAGTTATCAATTTATATTTAATTAAGTTGGGCAATGGCTACACATTAAAAGTAAGCAGTTGATATGGATTATATTTTATAATTGTTGTAAAAGGTTTTTTTAATTATGTAGATCATTAGATTTTATTGTTTTGTTTATATTTGGAACAAACAATTCCTGATATATTAAGATATAATATAGGTGCGTTTATGAAGATAGTTTTTTGTTTTGTATTATGACTACAAATTGTATTTTATTTTTTGCTTTTAACTTATTAACAATCGCTGAACTCTGTCTTTTCAAATTCTAAGGAATACCAGTTGTTTAAAAATTATATTTTATTTCTGTAACGTTAGGTCCATTTTCACCAGTATCTTTTACATTAACAAAAAATTAATATTTCAAAAATTGTTTCATGCCAACTTCAAAAACATAAATTTTCATGTTTTTGGAGTTTTTTGAAATCTTTAACTTAATATCATACTATCTTTGTACTTAAATTGATTATTTCCATGAAAGACATGATACAAATACTAGTGAATATTTTTATGACAGGAACTGTAGATTGCTAGACAGAACATATTTTAAATGTAAGTGAAAAAATTCACAATTTGTTTGTAAATTCTACTAGATTATTAACACTATATGCATTACTTTTTGGTTTTCAATTTTTTAATTTTTGCTAAATGGGCATTCACTTATAATTAAATATAACATTAAACAGATTTCCGTGAAAAATGATTTTGGAAATATAATCTTTAATGTTATTAAATTATATGTAATACAATTAATTACATTGAATCTCGATAGGATTCAATTCAAATAATAGATGATAAAAATTTTAAAAATCAGATGTTTCTGTCGATAATTGCAACCTGTAGAATTCTATAGGTATATAATGTTGCTATGTTTACATAATTATGTAAGTTAGCAGGTACAATATTATGTAAGTTCATACACAGTCAGACTAAAGAACAATAGGTGATGACGAATATCGATTCTGGTTTTGAAACAATAGCAATTTTGGTCAATCTGAAAACGGAGCGATGTTACAGAACGTTACTTATGTATGAGAGTGTATATTCTAATTCACATAGGGAGGTAAGTAAATTCAATTGAGGCACTTTGCTTTTAGCGTATTGAGCAGTAATAAAGAATTTTCCAGCTGGCTGTACCAATAAATATATAATAGGCTACTTAAAATGTTGAGGTAGGGTACTATTGAATGAATAATGGTGCACCACGATGTATTACAAAAATGTTACATCTTATATAATTATTTAAATGAAATATTCCTTGTAAAAATTTAAAACTTTTCTCATAATCTTTAAAAAAATATGGATTTTTGTATGATGCTTGTAATTTATGGACATTACAATAGGAACCAAATTAATAAATTGCCAAAAAAGAGTCACGTAGATTTGTCATAACATCCATAAATACCTTAAAAAAATTAAAAAGAAATTATTCTAAATTATCAGCTATAATAATAACAAAAAATATTTTATTTCTTATTATCCTTATATACGAATTAGTAATTGAAATTGCATATCATAATAATAATTCATTTGCTTTTTTTAATTTCATGACTAAAATTCGTTGTCAACTAAAAGATACAAAAATATTCTTGACAATTCAAATATTTTTGTCATCTTTTGAAATAATCTTATAGAAAATATATACCTGCATGGACTGGTCCTTCATAACGACAGGTGGATAATGGTAATCTTTACCATCTTCCGCTGTAGCTACTGAAGCGTCGGGCATATCGGCATCTTCATCTACAGCGTCGGGGTTGCTTTTGGGCGCCACCAGAATATTTTTTTCCGCCTCCATATTTTTCTGAACAATCTGCTCGTTCTCCGCTGATGCCTGTAATGCGGCTCTGTCTGCTATGTCTGTATACGCCGTCTGTGGTATACCGCGAGGCATTAATGGCACTCTTCTTCGACCTTCGCTTATCCATCCTAAGCCTGTGTTCGGTCCCGACAATCTGTTACAATAAAAAAAATTAAAAACTTTGCAATACTTTCTTTGAGAAAACCTATTAGTATATTTTTACTTCTTTATTCGATCGATCGATTTATATCGTATACATTCATTGAAGTTGAATAAAAGACTTATATGTGTGAAAGAAAATTTTATATTTCAATGCGGTAAGATATTGTGATTTATTGAGAATGAAGGAGCTATTGAATTTTCATTAAATTATTAAATGTTGTCAATAAAATATTATTCCAATATTTTAATTACCACGTACATCTTGTAACTTTCACACTGACTTTAAGACATATTTCAGAGAGGTTTGCCCCATTATCTTAAAACCCTGACATAAAATTTTGTTTTAAAAACGGAAGTATCAAATTTAAGCAGTCTTTAAGCACAAAACCATTTTTTTAATAACGAACACAACTATAAATTTCAATCAGCATATTTTTTCACACAATCGTAATAACTACATTTTTTTAAATACACTTTAACCTAATTTAAAAGTAACCATAGTCCTAAGTTATCCACATACATTATATTTATTTATATAATATTAATTCAGTACTTACATTTAATAAAATATTGTGCATTTATTTGAATTAATTTATGATACTCATATATTATTTTGTAATTTGGTTGATTGTAAGATAATACGGAATTTGTTATTTTAAATATTTTTTTGACTTTAGAATAGTATCAAAGACCCTTGGCGTTTGTTTATGTTAAGTCTATAATATAGATATACATGACTGCTTATTTTGAAACGTGACTAACAAATAAACGTTCAAAAAATTTTATATAAGAATGTAGTTTTTTTGGTGTTGGTTAATTTGGGCGTTTGGAAGATTTTGGAAAATTCATTTTATTTCTATTTTGATATAATGAATTAGAAAATATATTTATTCTGTTAACTGGAACATTGTGTTAACTGGAAATAATTTAAGCAAATGTATTTATTAAATTTACCCAGTAAACTTTAATTCATTAATTAGCTAACATTATTCACTAGTTTTATCCCATACATTAATTAAGGAAAAACTAGATAAATCAAGAAACATAAATATAATATAGATAGAATTTGAATATCATATTAACTTTTTAATATATCTTCCAAACTTATAACAAAAAATTTGACATAATTAATTTATATATTTTTTTAAATGTACGTATATTGATAAATAAAAGCTCTCTACTGAAAAATAAAGCGTCAAAAGACGATGATTTATATATCTCACACTTTATATCATATATCTCGCGCATAATTACAGCGAGCAAAAAATGTTACAGAAAATTATTAATATAACCCCCAAAATGTCAACTAAGAAAATAATGCATATGTTAAATACTCACTGTTCAGCAATTGTGGCTAGTAACTCGTCATTAGCAGCGCGCCGCGCTTCGGCAGTATGGCGATCCGTACTAATATGCAATACCCCACGGAGTTCTTCCAGCAACTTTTTTCTGTTGTCTTCCAGAGCACCCTGTGCTCTGAATACGCTTATCATATTCGAGTACGCTTCCAGTTCTAAACACAAAGAAGTCACAAACCTGAATTATGCACGCTAAAATACTACGTAAAATGTTTTTATAGCATATAATTCATTTTTGTGCCCATAGGAGGGAAAAATCGAATGGCATTTATACAGACTAAATATATACCGAGTCTTCTGAGCGTTCGACGACAATCATCTCTAGTCATATTGAGAAGTGTTGGCCACATTATTCCAGCTTTCATAAATCTTCAATTATCACTGATTCCATTAAAAAGTTTTGTGCTTATTTTAGAAAAGATACAATTGGCAAATCTCCATACTGTTTACTTCAAACGACAATTCGTTCATTTTTGACACTTCTGCTTGAGATGCGGAATAATAACGGATGGCTTGCATATTGTCTATGCGGCCAGTTAATAGTTGTGTTTTTATTAAGTTATGTCATTTGAAATTGTCTCTGGCTTCTAATAATATTTAATTACTTGATACTTTGCATGTTAATCATGGAAAATAATTGTAAAATTGCCTGAAATTTATGAAATAAACCTGATATAAACTACGACAATTATTCAAAAACATAATTGTTAAAAAATGTTTAATAACTTAATACTATTTATCGACACGAAATTAATTTTAGTTCATTCATAAACTTATGTCGATTTGCAATTTACAAAAGTTGCTCATTAGAAATACAAGTAAACCTTTATATTCTTATTTTGACACATTAACATTTATATTCTTATTTTGAATATTTACATAAAAAATCTCTATGGATGTGGCCAAACTTTTAATTATTATTAGAACATTTTTAGGCAATGAATATAATACTTTTACATAATTATTTGACGAACGGTATTTTGTACTGTTCTAAATTTAAAAAAGCACTCAGAAAAAATAACTAATTCGATTTTTTGTAATACAATTATAAAATATTTCATTTACTTCTATACTTTTCTTTGACAATATTCATTAAAATGTTTTTTTAATCAAACGTATCTATAATGTTTTTAAATCAACTCTTAAATTCATAACACTGATATAAAATGTTATTTGCAATTTATATGTAATTTATTAATTTTTTTGTCGTATACTTATTTACAGCATTTAAAATTATATTATTAAAGAGAAAATAAATTTATGAAAGCTTTCAATTTCATCATTTCATTTTCATTATTACAAATATAACAGTAATACAAAAGTATAAGATAAGAGTTTCTAATTTAATAATACTTGTTCGACTAAAATAAATTCTGACATAATGTATTCTCAGTTAACGCGTTATTGATAACTAAATTGGAAAAATACTATATTAAGAACCAAATGAAAATTTGAGGACACAGAAACAAAGTCATGCTAAAATCACAATTTTTATGTATATACAGGTGTACGTCTTAATTTATTTTTCCTTTGATGATATTTAGCCATACCCATTGTCGGCATGTTCACTATTATGGAAAACCAGGAAAATAATACAATTTTTATGAGTTTTATCATTATATTAAGAAATGGAATTAAACATTTTGATATTGAAAATTACGTGCATGCTTCGTGCACGTAATTTTCAATATCACATTTTCAACAAATATCACATTTTCATTTTACATTTCCAATTAACACGTTGTGTAAATTGGAAATGTATGGGTAAGTGAAATAAATTGTTTTGAAGTTACTATGTTTTGTCTATAATTTTTTTCATTATGTTTTTCCTTTAATAAAATAGTTAAATTTGTTTTTTTTGCATGTATCAATTGCTTATTTTGTTAAATTAAGTCCATTGTATTTTTTAAAACCATTATTTTCAATTTCCAAATTTATCTTAACTCTCGAAGTCTCATGTCGTTTTAAAACTAAATCTGATGTCAACATAAGTCAACTGTTATTTATATTTAATTTTAAACATACACGATTCTGTTCAAAGTGTTTAACGATATACTTTGTTTTATTATGTTTATATAAGTATGTTAATTTTTTATGAACTTTGTTGTCATTATTCCTGTAAAATATGACTGTGCCAGACGACTTAATAATATTTTTACGGACTCTACGATCTGGTGCCCGTTTCGATCAACAACTATATGAAAGATACATCGACCAGTTAAATGACATAGCCAATAATCCTGGATTAAGCAATGACGAGTTGATGATCATATTAAGGATTTGGATTTCTGCGAAGTTAGGTAATTATCATTCAATTACCATTAATCCTATCCTTTTTAACTCTACACATTTTAAGCGCGGGAACGTTTATGGCAGGATTTTGTTGTTGTGAAAGTATAAATTTTAAGCTTAATAATTATGACTCATTTCCCGTTAATCAGTATTTTACGATTTACAATTAAAACTATATAATTTTAGTATTACGTTAAAAGACTCTTCTAGACGTGCTTTCTATGAACTAAGATTAGCATTGAATTTCATGTTGTCACAGCGGTAAACAAATGGTTAAAAATCGGCATTTGTCTGGTGCCTGCACAGAAGGTGACTAATGAGGTGGTTCAATTTGCTGCTAGGTGGATTTTAACTCATTATTATGACCAACAAGTGTCTAGAGTCAGTTTTGTACTGAATTGGTTGGCAGGTAAGTGCATAGTTTTAAGTGTCTTTAGACATGTTGTATTGAATAGCCTAATACAGTGTAAACTCTTTATAATGAAACTCGAAGGTATTTTCTTTTGTTATAGAGAGTTTTTACTTTATGGAGTCTGTAAATAAAATACGTATTATATGATGATCCAAGTCACTAAATTTCAGCTCCCTTAACTTCTTACAGGAACTTCCTTCTATTTCAGCCTTTAGTATCTTTTCCTTGATCTTCCAAATGGTAGCCGCAGTTGAGGAACTAAGTCCAAAACAATTCCAATGCAAATCCAAGACATCTCCCAGCATCACTTTGCTCTATTGTACATATTAAAGCCACTTACTGATCTGCATATAAATTGTTTATGTTTGTAGCCATGTTTGCTCTTCTAAATTCAGCTTGCGACAAACCAACCATGATCAAGCAATATTTACGTTTTAGAGAGTTGTCCATTATAGTGTCATTAAAGAGTACACTGTAGTTTGCAATTTTATATTTGAATATTACATATAACTTCTCATGTGAGTCGGTTTCGAACTTATGCTTATTTGGTTAATGCAAACAACAGGGTATAAATGCTAGGGATTGTATACCATTCACAGTTGTCTTTATTTGATTTGTACTAAAAAAATTTTGTACAGATTTTTTAAAATTTTATATCAAATAAATAAAATAGACTTTTTGGTGAAATGAATTAGATATGGCACCCAGACAAGGATGCTGGTATTTTTACTTCATGTCAATTTTATGTCTTCTCATTAATCTTATGTCTCTTGTCACAATAGGTCTGATAGATTATGATTTAGTTGATTCGGAAGCGCTGGACGACTTCTATGAAATATTTTATTATCTGCTTCAGTTTGAGAAATTCGTAAGTACATTTTTGCACTAGTTTGTTTTTGAGAAAAAAAATATTAAACAAAACTAATTATTACTTGGCCCTTTCGTTTAGATAATAAATTATATTTTTATGAATTTACTTAAGGAAATTGTAAAAGGTGTCTTTGATAAGTGTGCCATTTATATGAAAGAAATATTCTCGTATGAACTGTTTCTCACAAATCTAAGAAAGTATTTAAATTTTAGAAGCTATCAGCTTTTAATCTGAGTTCACGAAACAATTGTAAGCCTGTCAATTTTACATTTATTATAAAATACAATAATTTTTTATATTTCCTTATGCATGTATATGTTCCCTTATATTCCCTTGTGTTCTAACTAAAGAGTTTAAAAAATGGTACACAGTGGTGGTGTATACTTTATATTTTGGATGGATGTGCACTGTCTGTAAAGAAATTGGCCTAATTATATATACAAATTATTATAAGTCATACTTTGGACTATGTATATGTATATGTATGTATATGTATATATATATATATATATATATATTTTGGAAAATTATTTGAAATTTCAAGACAATATGGTCGTTAGGTGGGGTATAAAGTTTAACATATCCCATTTTTTACTCAATTACTGTTTTCAAATATTGAATATATTTGGCGTTAATTTTGTAGAAATTCATTATTCACAATTAAATGCAACTACGTGATGTAGTATTATTTCTACTTTCTTTATTTCTTTAACCACGACCTAGGTTTCGTTGTATTACAACATCTTCAGGTGGGATATTAGCTAATATCCCACCTGAAGATGTTGTAATACAACGAAACCTAGGTCGTGGTTAAAGAAATAAAGAAAGTAGAAATAATACTACATCACCTAGTTGCATTTAATTGTCTATTACTGTTATAAATTAATTTTTACTTAAATCCTAAGTTATTATGTAACAAATAAAGGATTTTTTTGCTTATTCCGAAGCCATTAGTGTGTGTGTGTATATGTGTGTATATACATATATATATATATGTATATATATATATATATATATATATATATATATATATTCGTGTATATATATATATATATATATATATATATTCGTATATGTATATATATATATATATATATATATATATGAATTTAAATTTTTTTCGAATTTTTAATTATTAATCGTTTACTGGGCATACGTTTGATGCATCATGTACATGAAATTTAAAGTTTTTTTTGATATTTTAGGCACCATTCTCAATAAAATTAGTTTATAATTTGACAAAACCTGAGGATGTGACGCGATGGCGTGTTCTGGAACTTTTGCAGTTGCTTTCTGTCCGAGGAAGCGGTAAGGTAAATAAACAATTTCTTTTGTGATAAAAAATTTTGAACCTGCAGATCTTGTTGTACAAAATACGGAAATGGAAATTTTTTATATATTCCTTAATCCTTGCCTTAAAGGTTACACCTACCTGAGGTGATAAAAACATTAATTAAGGTAGTTGTCATGTAAAACATGTTGTCCGTGAAATTCGCTGAATTTTTGATATAGTTTGAATAAAACTATAAAAATCTAACTTATTTTAAAATTTAAAAATCATTTACCGTTTAGTTTTGGTAAAAATCACTTTCAACAATTGTACAATTACCATTACAGGAGAAGAAGTAATTTCACCACACTTTTAATTTTATTTAATAAATGTAGTAACCAAATCTAAAAAAATTATGTTACATTAAAATTCTGAAAAAAAAAATAATTTAAGTAAAACATTTTAAAAAACTTGGATTTTACTGCAACGCGACGACTATTTTAAAATTAAACATTTTTTTTGATGCAATCATAATACATGCGAATCTTGTTTTATAAATACTATTCACAGTATGTAATGGTGAATAGATATTTACAAACTTTAAAAAATATTCATTATTGGTGGAGTTCTTCTTGTTCCGCAAAGTACCTTTGCTGTTGTTTCAAACATTTTTTTTGATGCAATTATAATACATGCGAATATTGTTTTATAAACACTATTCACAGTATGCAATGGTGAATAGATATTTACAAACTTTAAAAAATATTCATTATTGGTGGAGTTCTTCTTGTTCCGCAAAGTACTTTTGCTGTTGTTTCAAACATTTTTTTTGATGCAATTATAATACATGCGAATATTGTTTTATAAACACTATTCACAGTATGCAATGGTGAATAGATATTTACAAACTTTAAAAAATATTCATTAATGGTGGGGCTGTGTTCCGCAAAGGAGCTTTGCTGTTGTTTCAAACTATTTTTAGTTATTGTGTTGTCAAGGTTTGTCTCAAATAAAAAAGTGAATTATTTTCTTATTAAGTACTTTAAAATCTATTGTAGGGCAGAGACGCAAGAATTAGAAACATTTTGATGTAACTGAGGATAATATGATATAAAAGTTTTTTGCTTTGTTTTTTTACTAAAAAATTTGAATTGTTAAAAAGATGGATTTAAAATTTGAACAAAGTTTGGCTCATTATTTTGAAGGTATTTGCTCTGTGAAAGTGAAGAAAGTAGAAACGAAAAGGAAATAAGTTTTGTTTCTGTGCGTTGAAAACTTGTTTATAGTACCTACGTTCTATTTGCAATTCTTGGACATTAGTGATATTCTCAGCCTCTTTTTGGGTTGCTCTTTACAGTTTAACCTCTTTTTGTCATTTCCTGTACCCTTGAGTTTGCTTTTGATATACAGAGTGCATCCAATACAGATTCATTTTGCGTTCAGTCCAGTTGTTAAACTGAGCACTTGCATCATCTATACATGTAATAAAATTGTAATATAGTGAATTTTGTAGATGGAAAATGTTTTAAAAGAGTTATTGATTTAGCGTATAGGATGATAAGAGAAGCCAGAAACTTGTTTTTAGATTTTTTTTCTGTCTGGCTATTTGTTAATTTATTCGTCAATCACGTGAAGTCTACTGGATGGATTTTGATATATTTTAGTACGGTAATAGTTTATAGCCTCGAGCAACATATAGAATACTTTTTATCTGGATATTACAAATAAAAAAAACCCTTGACTTGGTGAATATTACGATTTTGGTACTGCCCACGATATTTATTAGCATTTTTAGTAATAATAATGATAATAATTATAGTATTAACTGTTTCAGTGTCTTGTCTCGAAAAAAAAAACAGTATCTCTTCCAAAAATTATCCAATTTTAATAATTTTTTTGGTGTTTTCTTAATAAAAACTTGTACAAGGATTATAAAATAGAAAGAAAATTATGGAAATATATATAGTGAACAAAAACTGACATCAAGGTCACATCGTCATTTTACATCCTCCGTATCAGCAAAATAATTGTTATCGTCACTATTATCACTATCACTCAAAATTTGCATTACGCCAAATTGTGAGCGCACCATAATGTCACTCCCACTATCACTTTCTTCATAACTTGAAAGATGATCATTTTCACTCGAATTATTTTATCGTATTCCGACATTATGGGTTAAAAATGTTCTTTTCCTGGATCCTTTTTATATTGTAATTACTAATAATATTATAATTTGAACTTTATGTAACACATAGAAAGATAAAAAATTAGCGATGTGTGTCCTACTCTACCATGCACTAAACAGCAACTGATTTCGCAAGCGCCGTCGCGCTTGTGGCAATTTTATTTGTATGCGCACGAATGCGATGGCGCTCGTTGGAACTAACGGTTAATAATAGTTTTGACTGTGAAATTGTAAGTATGCGAATGAAACTGTGGGGCACAGCTAGTAATATATTTTTATATTGATATGTGAAAATTTTTATGTGAAAATACTTCTTGCAGTATATGATTAAATTTTACAAATTTTTCTATTATATTTCACTCAAAGAGAATGTGTGTTCTACTTTTTTATATATAAGACAATGATTATAAATAAAAAAGTAGAACACACATTCTCTTTGAGTATATAGACTAAGAAATATAGACTAGAGAATATAGACTTTTTATAAATGGATTCACATTTTTAAATTTTTATTACGCTAAAAAGTTTTATATTTAAAAACCGGAATTAACACATTCATGAAGACAAATAGGTTTCGTTGAGTAGAAAGTGCTTTATTGTCCTTTTATGAACAGCATGGCATATAGATATGAACAGCATAGCATATAGATATGAACAGCATGGCATATAGATATGAACAGCGTGGCATATAGATATGAACAGCATGGCATATAGATACCGGAAGTATTATGAAAAACAAGGGACAATGGCTGGTTTTACAACAGAATGTAAATAATACTTTTTCCTCAGAAAATCATTATTTATTTTCGTTCTATTTTCATAGTGTCATAAGCAAAGTTGTTTAGGTTTATTGCGATGTTTTCACTAAAAAAGCATAAATAAGATAAACATCATAGTTTCTGAGATAGTATTACCTTTATGTTCTTACATTCAGAAAACGTAAATAATTTAATTTAAACGTAAGAGTATCATATTGTGATTGCATTTATCGTAATTACTTACGTAGCATTCACAACCTTATTCATATTTCATTAAGGGTTAGATTTGTGCATGATTTATGTCAGTTTTCAATAATCTAGCCACTAGTAAAGAAAGGCTCTGTCAGTTACGTCATTTATATATGGCCTGGATATATTATATATGTATATGTAAATGTGTACGTATACCTACACGTATACATATACATATACATATATATATATATATATATATATATATATATACAAGTATACACGGCGTTTGGGAATATGTATCGGGCAAAGAAAGATGTTATTCCTTGACTGAAAAAAGAAGAGATTCAGAAGATTTAAAATAATATTCATAATTATTTGTCTACTCCTTTGTACACACGATACTTGCGCACGTTGTTGAGGGCTGCTCGGGGGAATAACCCGCGAATAGCTGCAAACACATTGCCATTGTGGGTAAAAACCGCACTCTAGGCAAGTGTTGGGTGTGTTAAAAAGAGTGTAATGTATATCTATATGCAAGTCAAGTACCACCCACTAACTCATCATGAAATCTCCAGAACTATAAAGTCTACAAACTTGAAATGTGTCATTATATTTCTCTTGGCTTCCAGATGCTCGCTGATAATTGATTTTTCGAATCATATGGATTGTTCGCAATAGAGAGAAGACTCGAATTCACAAACCGATTCACACCGAGTTGAGGTTAAATCAATTTACCAACTCGGCGTTGGTGGCTGCTTTGTTCGATTGTTTGCAGTGCTCAGTCTGTGTATTACTTGGATACTAGAATTGAACCGTATCTACTTGTTACCGTGTATAACTGAATAGCTCATTCAGGCATGTTTTATTGTTTTAGTCTACGAGTACCTCCCTTACTCATAGGTTTTAATGAATTATTTTCGTTAGTTCAAATTGTGTTCTTTTGTTAGATAAGTTTTATTTTAAGTCTGTTAATTATTTAATTCACTTACTTTAAATTACAATGCCTGCCCGAGAAAGAAGTCTATAGTTAAAAAGATTTTTGAAAAGTCTAAAAGACAAAAAATTGTGTTCAGAAAATATTATTTGTCTTATAAAATATTCCAGGAATAGGGACCCGATGATGACGTACATTAGAAAGAAGCATCCGGTTTACTTAACTGCTTATTTATATCAATTAAGTGGTCCAGGTGACTTAGTCGAGGTTGATAATTCTTATAGATTCTTTATTTTTTTTTATTATTTAACTGCCTTTACTTGTCAACAACCTGATTAAATGACTCAAAAATTAACGAGTTTCATTAATAATTGTAATCGATTTACGATACTATCCGATGATCGTTGTTTGTTACATCGACTTAACCAACTCGGTTTGCAACTCGGTTTACACGAATTTTCAAATCGATTAACTCGGTTTGATGAATATCTCGGTTTGATGAATCGATTAACTCGGTTTGATGGATATGATGAGTTTGTCCATCTCTAATTTAAAGTACATTTTCATAAAAATTTTTTTTACTTATAGCAAATTCCGATATAAAGAGGACTTGGTACAGAAACTGGTTTGAATGACTAATATATGTTCAAGTTTTTAGAAATCCCATGCTAGTATTATCGACCGGCTTGAGCCCGAAACAAAACAAATTAATTAATTAAAAAAATTAATTAAACAAAAAATTAATTAATTAAACTTATTTTTTGTTTACATTTGGCGTTGTTTTCGAAGATTAGGTAGTACGAGTAGATATAGATTTTTCATCATTTTCAGACTTTTCAAGATCATTTTATTTGTTGACAATTGTCCAGGTTATCCTAAAATTTAGAATTTGACTGATAAAAAACTGGAATTTTTTACCACCAAACACTATGTCAATGATTAAGCCTTTTGATCAAGGGATAACTAAAACCCATAAAAGTCATTTTAGAAAGATTCTAGCACAAAAAATGATAGACTATAGTGAAAAGAATACTACCCCATTTTCTGTTAATATTCTGGATGCCATTGAAATGGTGAGAACAGCATAGGGGAGAGTCACACTGGATATAATAAAAAATGAAAAAAAAGTTTTCCTTTTGCGGGGCTTGTATGCGGGGTTGCTACAACAAAACTGGTTACAATTCTGATGATGAATTGGGCAATATACTGTTGGTACAACTGACTATAATATTTTGAGAGAAAATAAGCATTGCAGACTGAGAAATGTTGATATTGACAATCCAGTAGTCACTGCTAATAACTCGAGTGATGAATGTGTGAAATTATTGAATGTGTAATTTCGTCAATCATGTCACAAGACGATAACGAAAAGATATTGTTTATTTTGCTAAAAGCAAAAAGATTTAGATATCAAAGGGTTTATAAACATTGAACAGATCCTACATCATACGTTATTACATAAGAAGAAAATGAGTTAAATATTATAAATTTCTTTGAAGTATGTTACAAAAAAAATTATTGATATAAAAATGTAAGCTATTTATTACTACTCCTTCAATACTTATGTATGTACTTGTTTACTTTGGACATTGAACAGATCCTACATCATACGTTATTACATAGAAAGAAAATGAGTCAAATATTATAAATTTCTTTGAAACATTGAATGACCCTACATCATACGTTATTACATAAAAAGAAAATGAAACAGTAAAATATTACAAATTTCTTTGAAGTATGTTACAAAAAAACTTATTCATATAAAAATAAGCTATTTATTATTACTCCTTCAATATTTATGTATGTACTTGTTTACTTCGGATATAACAACTGTCTGATTGGCAGACCCTTCATTGTCCTTATAACTGAAATCCACTGTATATTATTTATGGTAATGACTGATGATTGATGATTTAAACTCATTTATCAACTACGGCTAACGATCAAAAATATTAATCATTAGTCGTAAATCTATACATATCATAAAATCGTAAACGAGCCTGTCTGTATGTTAAATATATATATGTGTATTTGTTTAGTTCGGATATAACAACTTAATATTGGCAGACCCTTCATTGTCCTTATAACCGAAATCCACTGTATATTATTTGTGGTAATGATTAGTGATTGATGATTAAAACTAATTCATTGACCAATCATGGCTAACGATCGAAAATATTAATAGTTAGTTGTAAATCTATACATATAATAAAATCAGAAACGAGCCGTGTCACTATATATATATATATACTATAAAATATTATTTTTTCAAATTAATATTTTGTAAAACATTAAATATTTTTTCAAAAAATCAATTTACACACGTTGTACTTATGTAACCGAGGCCAAAAAAATAGTTTTTAGAATTTTTGTCTGTCTGTGCGTTAGTGCAATCTAATCTAAATAACGGTTTATCAATATTGAAAATAATAATTAAATAAATAAAATAATTTCATATAATTTGTGAGGACTTTTCTGTACGTGTATCTGTAAATATACTTATTTGGTAACTTAGATTATTACAGTTAGAAAATAACTTTACATAAAACTTTCGTTGGTTTTATTGTGTATGACTAAAATTCTGTGTTTACAATAGTTACTTCATTCTTGCATAAGTGTAGCTATAATAAGTAGGGCGTCATTAAGTTGGTAGGAGTTTTTATTTTTATTGTGAGTTTGTAAATATATTATATATTTTATTATTTATTTATATTTTATTATATGTATAGATTATTGTGTGTTGGTAAATATATTATATCTTTCTATTTTCTTATAATTTGAGTACATGTAGATGGACATGTACGTGACAACTTTTCACTACAAGATAATATGATAAAAGTAAAACTGAAGTCCACGCAAATGAAGTCGTGGGCACTAGCTAGATCATTAAAACTTGTGGAGGTAAAGCTGAAAGTGTTAAAATACATTGATAAAGGAAAAATTTGATAAGTGAGAGTTGCCCTCTCACTGCTTGCGTTTCATACCTATACCGTTTAAAGTCGCGTACATTTTTATATTTGTATATATCTGAACTTTAGTATTTGTTGTAAATACTGATGTTTGTAATATTCACTAGGAATTTTAGGCATCTATACATTGGGTTTATCAATATATATTTGTTAACTAAAAATGGTCTAAAAATGGCAAATTTAATAATCCCCTGCATAGTTATTTTATAAATAATATGTTGGAAAGTTCTCTTTACCCACACAGCTACTAAAAATTTTTTTTTCGGGTCTCTTAATGGATGGATTTAAATGAAATTGTATACGTTTATATATGATAATTAATTTTGAGTCAAACAAACATTTTTTAAAATTAAAGTTTACAACTTATTCCATTTAGAAGTTAGAAGTGCATAGAATTTTTTTTCCAGATTCCTTTTAATGGTATGCGTTTAAATGAAATTTTATACAAGTTTAAATATGATTTTAATTTTGAGTCAAACAATTACATAACGTCTGCAAAATTAAAGTTCACAACTTATTCCATTTAGAAGTTAGAAGTGCACAGAATTTTTTTCCGATTCCTATTAATGGTATGGATTTAAATGATTTTATATACAAGTTTAAATATGATTTTAGTTTTGAGTCAAACAAGCATCTGTAAAACTAAAGTTTACAACTTATTCCAGTTAGAAGTTAGAAGTGCATAGAATTTTTTTTCCGATCCCTTTTAATGGTATGGATTTAAATGATTTTGTATACAAGTTTAAATATGATTTTAGTTTTGAGTCAAACAATTACATAACGTCTGTAAAATTAAAGTTTCCAACTGATTCCATTTAGAAGTTAGAAGCCTCGTACAGTATTCTCAACAATGGAGTTTCAGTATTGAAATAATACAGTGAACAATCATTATTAATTAATAAGCGATATGAATTAATTTTGCAAATGAAGTCGAAAATTAATGAACTGAAGGGTAATCTTGCCAAGAAGATAACTAAGATAGCGTTGTCGCTTCCCGCTCCCTCTATGTGTCCGATGGCACGATTGGCAACACGACGAGCTGGACTGATCAATACTGTTTCTAGCAGTGGTGTAACGTCCACGTGGGGAGCCTTCGTCTAACCAAATCGTAGATTGTTTGAGAGAGTATAAGCGAAGACCGTTAAGGCCATTCCATCCACCATGAATAAACGCTGATTACACCCGAATGCCACCGAATACATATAAGGCTCGCTCCTCCACTGTGAAGCAGTCGTGGAGTGAAGTGGTATGATGAGTGTTGCGTCGCCATTAAGTTATAATATGCAGTCGGGCAAAATTGGCAGTGACTTGTTAGCTGTCGAGCGCATGAAATGCCAATTGTATAACAAAATACTGCTTGTTTGCGCCTCAAATAGTTTAACTTTTCAAAGGGAGACTCGCTTTATTGTCTTGTCTCGCTTTATTGTCTCCTGTCTGAGATCGATTGGGGCGATTTGTGCTCAGTTGACGATTTGAATGTCGCTGTTTACTATTGCATCAACTATTTTCTTCAAGACCCAAAAGCCAGCTAAGGTACAGTACCCAGGCTGGTTTAATGTTTAAAACATTGTAGATATTTATCGACATTGGAAAAAACATCAGCTGATTACATTGGTAATGTAGAATGGAATTTAAAAAGCAATTGTACATCATTTTGGTCATATATAGGCGCATAAAGAGCTACTTGTGGCACTCGCGATATTGCTTCATATCGAATATCATATCGATATCGCTTCATTTCCGAAGCTTTCGCTAGACATTTTCGGTCAGTATACACTCCAAATATTCCTCCACCAGACATTGCGGCGGCGGCTTCTTGTTACCGTGCCAGAGCTGACGTTGACGTCAGACTTATTTCTGATTGTGACCTTGAATTTGCTTTCTTCAAGCTGAAGAGATCGATAGGACCAGACGGTTGCAGTGTGATATCTACGCTGTTGTTGAGTGGAGCACAAGTGGGTTACAGCTTATCTCAAACAAATGTTCGGTCCGTCGCTAGTAGCTGTAATGTCCGTCGTTGTCTGTATGAGGTCGGCGATTTGGGGGTCAGATTTGATTTACGATTTACGTTTCGTGGGCATATGGCAGATGTAGCATCGTTTCAGAAACTTGTCATGAACTTTGTCTTGAATCCATATCGTCAATTCACCTGCTGTACACTTCATTAGTGCAGAGCTGATTAGAATCTGATTCCATTATTTGGAGCCAACATGAAGCCAAGTACAACTTATTGATTGCATGTGTGTGAAACACATTCCTCCTATATCTGTATATGAGACAGTATACAGTATGGTTACTTCCCCTCTTTATTTCCTACCTATCTCCTCTTGGGTATGCTAGATTTCCATTCCTTGCAACCCAGAAGATATGTTGCATTTATGAAATTTATCTTCCAGCTATTCAAAGCAAAAATTCTATACCTTGTATTATTGAGTAAACTTTCTTTTTTTGTATCTGACAATTTCTTGCGCTCACGCAATCATCACCTTTTTGCTATACCACCCTCTAGAACTGAATTATATCGAAACTTTCCAGTTTCCCCAGTGTTCAACTACTAAACTACCTGATAGCGGTCGCACCAAATTTTTATTTGTTTATGATGAATGAAAATAAATTTGTGGAAATGTGTCATCGTTATCTTTTGTAGTTCTTGTGTGCTTTTGTATTCATGTTTAATCTAAAAGTGTAAACTTAGTTAATCCATTAATTTTTTATCGTTACTAATTGGTAACTTGTAATGTATTGATAAATGTATGCAAATAAATAAAATAAAACGTATGGAAATAAATAAAATAAAACGAAAATAAAAAAATTTGCAGTAAACCCAAAAAAGATATTTTCTGTTTATTTCTTTAATTTAAATTTGGAATCCTTTTCCTATGTTATGGTTACTGAATATTTTTGCAAAGAAAAAATAAAATTTTAAGATCCATTAGTTATTCCAGTAAAATAATTTTATCCTGATGTTTTTTTACAGCGACGATCTGAAATTAATGTGTTACTTGGGTTATTTAAGTCATATAAGCCCGAAGCTGTACCAGAGTACATTCCTGCGCTGTCTGTGCATAATGTCTTTGCCAAAGTACATAAAACGCTACTCATAAGGTTTCAAGCTGCACAGGTATTGTCTATTTATATAGTTATTGAATATATATTGTTTGAATTGTATATCTGCCGTATTTACAGATATATACAGTAAAGCTAAATCCAGTTCTACATTTTTTAAATAATTTAATGTATATTTAAGTATTCTAAACGTAGGATAAATCATTTATTAGTCAATGTTACTTGTCTCAAAAATTATGGTAGTCGGACCTTTATTTAATAAAAACCTTTAAGTTTATATATACACTCTTTTGCATAAAAAATGGGCGGTTTTGATTTTGTCATATTATTAACAAAATATTATTTATTAAGAGGTTGTATTAATTGTAATTGTTACTGGTAGTGTATTCTGGCACATAAAAACGGAACGTTCTAAATTTGAAATTTATTCTTTTTGAATGAAAATTCTCTTTCACTGGTAAATTAAATCCAACTCTTATTAAGTTCTTTTTCATTTGTTACATTTTTTATTTTAACGAATAAATTTTAATTAAATTTCTGCTGTTTGCTGCATTAGTTCACTTCTGTTTGCTGTTCCCAGTATGGTTGAAAAAACGATAAGAGCTAGTAAAATTATTGCGCTGCTTGAAGAAGGCTGTAGCCGATGTTATGTGTCTCAGCAGTATAATGTGAGCCGTTCCACCGTCCGAAGGACCTGGCAACGGTAACAAGAAACGGGCTCCATCAGTAGAAGGCCTGGTTCTGGAAGAAAACAGTGCACTGAGCCACGGGACGACCGCTTTATAGTCGGTCAAGCGCTACGAAATCGTCAAGTATTTTCCGATGAAGCTCGTATATCGATTAGTGATGAGGATCGATGTCGGCGAGTCTTACGGAGATGTGGATAATGCTTCGCAGAAGTGTGATTTGAGGAAATCCCCCCTTACGGTGGAGGCTTCGTAATGTTTTGGCCTGGTATTAACTCAGATGACCATACCGAGTTAGTTTTTATTGAAAATGGCACACTTAATGCGCAAAGGTACATAACAGAGGTTCTTATTCCTCATACCCAACCTGCATTAACAGCAGTTGGAGGCGAGTCCATTTTTATGGACGACAATGCTCGTGCCCACCGCTCTAGACACATTGATGCGTATATGTAGGAGGCTGGAATTCGTCGGTTAGACTGGCCAGCTAGAAGTTCCGACCTCAGTCCGATAGAACACATATGGTATAATCTCAAACTACGTGTCAGAGCCGTAAAACCAGCTCCAGGAAACATTCAAGCCCTTAAAAATGTGATCGTCGCTGATTTGATTTTAGCTAGAGGAGGCCATACTCGGTACTAAATTTTTTAAATTTTATGTTAAATTAATAAAAAATATTCAAAAATAAACCTTAGCTATTTTTATTGTACCAGTATGAAAACGCTCGTCTGTGGACTTTACATCTTTACATCGTATTTTTTATTTATTCGCATTTTTAATGACTGAAGTAGGTAAAAACGATATCCCAATAATAAATAACAATATTCTCATCATATCGCCATATAAAATGCATCAAATAATAATAAAATAACTTTGATATGGTTTATAAGTGCCTGTTTTTTTTGCAAAAGAGTTTATATATATATATATATATATGAATGAATTTAAAAAAATTAAATAATGAATATTAATTATCCACTTTAATTTTTTTATATGTACAATTTTATGTAAATGGAAACATTGAACTTCGTAAAAAAACTGTCTTTAAATAAAATAGAAATATGCAATATGATGCGAGTCAGATGTTGAATTTTGAGGTATTATTGTAGAAATACAAATTAATTTTTTATAACAATGTTAATTTTTCGTTCACCAATTAAGTGTTGAGAGAAAAACACATAATGTGACAGATGTAATCATTAAATACAAGTTACAGAAATATCTTCTGTCATCATTTTAATTGTGTATTTTGAGGACTAAAAACCTGTCAGTACGTTCACTGCAGCTATATTAGAAAAAATAGATCTTTTGTCTCGTGAAAACTATCACCACCGAAATGTTTATGCAAGATGTGTGTGCATTTCTTTTTTGGTCCATTGCGTAACTTATGATAAGTACACAACATTGTATTCTATTCTTTACTTGATTTACATGAAAAACACACTTTACATAGCATAGATTTTGTAGATAAACTTTAGAGTCATAGTTTGGAAGCAAAATGTGAATTTAGTTGTGCAGGAATTAAAGGCAGTTATAATAATAATGAATATAAATTCTGTTATTAAAACAGCTTTTATATTTTGATGTAAGACTGTCAAGTCGCTAGAGGTCACTTTTAAACGAAGTTCTATCGGAAATGTTAACAGTATTGATATTGCATATTATATATTATAAATATGTTTTCTGTATTTTCAAGCATCTTCTCTTGTGAACTGGATTTTGGTAAATATACTTATGACTTTCTGAAGATGAAATTTGAATGTAATTATTAATGAAAATTTATTTAGAACTGTGGCTGCAGGTTAAATTGATCTGTTCCAGGAACGAATGAGTTCAGTCGACAGTATGGGTCGGGAGAAATTATGCTGGAGCCTATTTCGAAAATTTGCAGTAAGTATAAGTTTTGTTTCTGTAATCGTAACACTATTAAATCATTGAATATTTTTAGAAAGTTATGTTAGGAGCTGGGTTCGAGTGGAAGTCATAATAACTTTTTCGAATGTTCATATGCGTGTCTGTGTTTGTCGGTTTATATATTTGTTAGAGCAGCATATTCTCTAAGGAAGTTTTATCTGTCCTTTTTTTGTTTATATGTTTGTCTGTTTGTTGGCCTGGGCTGAAAACATATGTTATCTTTTGTTTTGGTCAAATATGTAAACATGTGACCTTGACAAAGGACTTGAAATTTAATGACTGATGTTCAAGCTATAAGAACTGAGGCTTACTGTGTGAACGTCGGTAATTAAAATTCAAAGAATTGGGCTATTGGATTTTAGTCACTTTGTTAACGAAACAGACCTTTATTTTTTTTTTGGTAGACAACATAAAACAGAAGGGGATCATAGGTTGGACATATGGACTAATTTTATAAACTACTTTTGATCCAATTTTAATTTAGATGAAATAGTATGTCAAAAGATGTAAGTGTAATTATTATTAAACGTAGCCGTTTTACACTTATGGCACAATATTGCATTAGGTGCTTCAAAAATTAATTTTTTTTAATTGAAAAAATGGCTATGCTTAATGATAGGCATTGAAAATTTTCATAAAAAAGGTTTTGTTTGTGCTATTGATGTCTGAATTATCATGACGACCAGGTTCAAAAACTCAAAACCTACAATTTCATTATGTTACCTTATTTATTTGTTGTAAAATATGTGAATTTAAAAAAATTTCTTTTATTCCTATGGGATTGAATGGGACTGTGGGTAAAAAAAATAGAAAATATATAAACTTTTTCATGTTTAGCAATGATTACCAATAGAAATATTGTAAATTTTGTTATTATTTGTAGAAAGCCAATAAATCCACGAGATATATGCCACTGGTGCCTGACGTCGAGTTTATGACAGCCGGGTCGCATCTTTATTCAGGGGTGGCTACGCAGAAGACTTGCTTGCGATTTAAACAGTAAGTGTTTTTTCAAATGATGTGTTAGCAATGATAATGTTGCTTACATGTTTTACTCACGTATACACTAACATAAGTAGATTCTTTAGCTGAAGACTGATATTGAGCATATGAAAATTAATCATAATGCTACTTCAGTTTTGAGATATAGGTGATGTGTATGTGTACATATCTATTTTTTTACAAATTTAATATCAATAAATTAACTGTTATACAGTTAATACCATCATTAAATAGTGTCATTTCAACTGTTTGTGCCGTTAAGTATGTGTAATCCGGCAAAATGTTATTTTTTAAATCAGTCGCCTACTTTGTAAAATAATTAAAGTTTAAATGTTGTGTGAAATCATAATTATGTGTAAATTAGCAGTACCCTGTAAAAATAGCTCCAATTGTCAGTTTGACAAACATGTAATGTATTGTAAATTGACAAGTGCCAAAATGAATTGTCATTTATCTATTTGAAAAAATTAGGAAACAAAGCGCAGTTTGGTTGTTAATTAACTTAGCATACTTCACTTTAATATCACAATTGCAATAACTGGTAAATTAATGAAATAATGCGTTTAATTCGATACATTTGTTTCCTTTTATCGTTTATTCATTTACTAAGTACCTACGCTGTTGTACAATATTTTGTGACATTCATTGAAAATTAGTTTGGGGATGCGTATACAATAATTAAAATTAAAATTATTTTGTTTTAGAATGTATTGTACTTATCTAAATTTTAGATTCGATTCGGGTACTGCACAGTATATAATGTATGCTATGCGCTTCGCCAGTATTATAATTGCATTCGGCATACACTAAAATCATGTCCAAATATTTGTTGGCATTAAAGAACGGCATATTGACTAATTTAACTCACTCGAGAATGTATAAAAAAAATTTAAAAAAGCACTGATACGCACAAATCCACATTCTAAAAACAATAATTATCTCGTCAAAAATATTCAAACATTATAATTGGTTTAAATGATAAATAATATATAAACCATGCAGATTTATTTTGAAATTGTAATTAAAATTAGATTAGTATTATTACTAAGAAACAAATAATAATTTATTTAAACGGTAAATGAAACAATATTGTGTTAATAGTTATTCAAATAAATTTATTTGAATAACTATTAACATAATATTGTTTATAATGAATGATAGTATTTTTCATAATATTAGATATTTGGGTGAATTATGGATCACAATTAAATAAAATTACGTGATGTAGTATTATTTCTACTTTTAAATTTCAGAGAAAAAGTGGTATGATCTTTCTATAATAGGTGTATTGCAACCTAAATTAATAAAAGTTTATAATTAATAAACATTAATAAAAGTTTAGTTTTTAGGAAGACATCCAAGATTTTCTTCACACGATACCGGTATTTGAAGGAAAAATCATAGCAGGAGACCTGAATGGACATGTTGGGTCTAAAAAAAGGTAGAAAGTCATGAAAATTATGGTTATGGAAGTATAAAATATATTATGGTTATAAGTATGGTTATGGAAGGCAAGGAAGGATATTGTGGAGTTAGCAAACGTCTTTAGTATGCCAATAGTCAACACGCTTTTTAATAAGAAAGACGAATATCGTATTACTTTCAAGAGTAGCACATCTGCATCACAATTAGGCTATATTTCATGTGATGGGAAGTTATGCTAATACTTCAAAGATTGTAAAGTAAACCTGGGCGAATCACTCACCACACGACACAGGTTGCTTATTGCATGCACAAGGTTGCCACTTTGGGATATCCCGTATAAGAAAATGGTTATTTCGTGATGCGAGAGATAATAGGAAAAGATGTGAACATTGACTGGAATGAATTCCAAATGCATGCAATAAGCACTGCAAAGGAGATGTTAGGTGTTAGTAAGGGTAAACTAAACCCAAGCAAAGACCCGAGTTGGTGGAACGACGTTGTTAAAACACATGTAGCTGAAAAAAGATTACTTTTAAGATGTTTCTTCGAAGAATTTCCACAAGAAACCTGTTCGAAGTTCAGAGACCTTTAGAAGATGTAGCACCAGAAGTTAAAATTACTCTATCCAAAATGAAAAATGGAAAAGCTACAGGACACGATGAAATACCATCAGAGTCGATGAAATACCATCAGAATTAAAGATACTCAGATGGTCCGGTGGAGTAATTATGAATGTGCAAAAATTCAGGATGAAATTGCCGAAAACTGTCTGTGCTGGTAACCTTATGCGCCACAAAAAAGATGAAGGGACGAGATCTGTTATAGAGTTATAACAATTGAAAAGAGGTTGTGGCAGGCCACCAAAAAGTGGTAAGGGACATAAAAACGATGGGACTACATCCAGACACAACTCAAGTAAATCAAGAATGGTGCATTAAGATAAGGAGTGCTGACCCCAAAAAACATTGGAAATGAAGAAGAAGAAGGTGTATTGCAATCTACCCATGATGCACTGTTACGGATTGAAGTGGCGCTATTTATTGATGGTGGATATTGTATAAATTAGATGATGCAATATGTTATATGATTAAAAATGTGTAGATTAAATTATAAAAGGTGTGTCATGTGGTGAATATGTTGCAAGATCTCCGCAAATAATATATATCTTGAGGTACATTTGTTTTTAAGTTTGAGATTGATGAACAAGGGGGTTGTTGTTACACATATCTTAAATATTACGCTTTGCTAGTATTTTAATGTTCGGCCATTTGGGACTTTGATAAAGTGATAATTGTTTATAGAAATAGTTTGGCCAATCAGTTTGAATTTTCGCATATGTATAAAGGCAATATATACATCTATTTTTATATAACATAGAATAATGAAGTAACACTGTATAAAAAGTTAATAGTTAGTGAGTGATGTAACACAAAGCATTTTTAATACTGTTTTTAGAAGTACATAAATGTGTAAATTTGGAACACAAATGTAACACAAAGCATTTTTAATACTGTTTTTAGAAGTACATAAATGTGTAAATTGGGGCCACAAATGTAACACAAAGCATTTTTAATACTGTTTTTATAAGTACGTAAATGTGTGAATTAGGGTCACAAATGTAATACAAAGGATTTTTAATACTGTTTTTAGGAGTACATAAATGTGTAAATTGGGAACACAAATGTAATACAAAATATTTTTAATACTGTTTTTAGGAGTACATAAAAGTGTAAATTGGGAACACAAATGTAACACAAAGCATTTTTAACACTGTTTTTAGAAGTACATATATGTGTAAATTAGGGACACAAATGTAACACAAAGCATTTCTAATACTGATTTAGAAGTGTATAAATCCAAAAACAAGTGGTAAAGAATTAATGTTGTACAGTTATATCAGAATTGTAAAAATAAAGTGTAACTATCTCATGACAGCGATTCATAATAAGTGTTACAGTTATGAAATGGCTTACAGTGTTCCAAGTGCTATTAGTTGTACAGGTGTCCAGTGGCAGATTTCAAAGTTTGTACAAACATAGTTTCTGAATGCATAAGAGGGGCGCGGGGGGCATCGTTAGAAGCGCAAGCGGTGCGGATGTTTTAGTAGCCATGGAACAGTGGAGTGGAGAGCACCGTGCTTTTGCCGTCGAGGCGTACATTTCGAGTGGATTTTCGCTGTCTGTAGTACGCCGTCGATTTAATAATCGTTACAGTATTCGTCGATTACGTGATGGACCATCGATCAACCTCATTCAGTCATGGGTAGCAAGGTTCAGAGCTACAGGATCAACATTAAATAGGCCCAGGCCAGGACCTACACCATTGGTAGCCACTGATGAAAATGTCGAGCGTGTTATGGTTTCTGTCGTTGAAAATCCCCGTTTATCACTGCGTACACGTTCATCGATATTGGGAATTCCGAAATCAACTTTACAGGTAATAATGCGAAAAAAGCTCAAGTTCCATCTATATAAAATTCAAATTGTTCAAGATTTACACGATTCTGACTTTGAATTAAGAAAAACTTACGCGGAGGTGATGTTGTTGAGATTTCGTACTGCTACCCGGATGGGCAACATATTCTTTAGTGACAAAGCTCACTTTCACATTGGAGGATATGTGAATAAGCAGAACTTTCGTTACTGGGATGTCCATAACCCAAGACAAATGCATCAAGAGCCTTTACATAAGCCTAAAGTAACAGTCTGGTGTGCCATGTCTGCATCTGCAATCATAGGACCTTATTTCTTTGAAAATCAACGTGGCCAAACTGTAACTGTGAATTCGGAGAGATATGCCCAGATGTTAATGACTTTTTCAGAGTAGAACTACAGAGTAGTCCATCCTTCAACCAAAACCCATGGTTCCAGCAGGACGGGGCCACAGCTCACACTGCTAATGTGTCCATGAATGCAGTGCGGCAGTTATTTCCAGAAAAAAAACATATCCCGAAACGGTACCGTACCGTGGCCAATTTAAGCTCATGTGACTTTTTCTTATGGGGATACTTAAAATCCGTTGTTTACAAAACAAATCCGAGCACTGTGACACAACTTAAAGAAAATATTTGAGCCGAAGTCAGACCCCAGTCGCTCTGCAAACACATTTTTGAAAACATGCGTGCTAGACTCGAAGAGTGTGTCAGACGTGGTTTTTAAAAAATGAAATCCGCATTTGTTGTTATAAAGTTAAAATAAACCTACTTTGTATTAGAGGTGTAGTTTTTTTTTTACAATTTTTCAAACATTGAAATCTGCCACTGGACAACCTGTATTTATACAAAGTGATATATCACTTTGGAACAACTTTTATAATAGGAACATGTTTGAACAAGCATGTATATAATTAGTGCATGGCTCAAACAGTACCTATTTGTTTGTTGAGGTCATTTTATTAACACTATTCATTCAATAGACATATTAGCTTGTGCTGTGTTGTAAATACTTGACAAATAAGATATAAAACATCCCCTACTTCTAAAAGGATTTAAGTGTTTAAAGCTATAGAATATGTTTTTTCTGTAACAGGATTAAAAGTATTACACTTCAGTTTATGTAACTCTGAATACCTGGAACATCTTAATTTCTATTCCCCAATTATTCTGTATCAATCATAAACGTGTTTATCTTTATAAATGTGTTTTTGTGTCCTTAGTGAGTTTAATAGAATATTTTATCTTACATCTCCAGATTTAAACTAATTTGAGAATACGTAATCAAATAAATAACCTTTTTTTTCATTAAAACTTCGCAAATTATGTGTTAGCTTCCTTTTTAATATTTCACAAACTTCGCAAATTATGTGTTAGCTTCGCAAATTATGTGTTAGCTTCCTTCCTTTTCGCAAATTATGTGTTAGCTTCCTTTTTAATATTTCACAACCTGGAGTACGCCAATAAGAATAATATTAGTTGGATAATGCAAAAATCTACAAGTTTTATTTATAAAATATTTGTAATACTTTATCGTAGTAAACCTGTAAAACTGTATTAATCGTAAATTTATGCTATGTATTACTAAAAAATTTATTTAGTCAATTTTGTCCTTATGATTAATGATAGTTTTAACAAATGTGCAGAATAGCTCCACTACTAGAATGTGGCTTGCGAGGATCGTTGCAAAGGCCGGCAAACATGCTGTCACTGCTTACCAACTCGGCTGGGGCCATCTTACTCGCCGTGAGTCCAGGGGAACACCACTCGCAGCTCTGTTACAACGTACACCATCTTCTGTGCATGCGTACGTAATTTATTGTTAAATTTTATTAAATTTAGTTGTTAAATATTATCACTATGTAGGATAAAATGAAGTGTATGTCTGAAAAAGTGTAATACAAGTTTTGAGAACTAGCTTAATGAATTTTGATGAGTTTTTGGAAATTTTGTAAATATTGAATATATTTGGCGTTAATTTTGTAGAAATTCATTATTAGAAGCCCACCTGAAGATGTTGTAATACAATGAAACCTAGGGTGCGGTAAAGAACTTAACGGAAATAGAAATAATACTACGTCACGTAGTTTCATTTAATTGTGAAATTTTGTAAATATAATTTACACTATCATATTGACAAATAAGAGAAAAAAATATTTATGGCACATACAAAATGTGATGTTGGTTAGGGTGAGGCTTGTCGAGCAGCTTTTGCTTGCAGTATTGCAGTTCCTAATCGGTATATCAGATTTATTTAATGCGAGATGAATAGGAAATTTATCTTGGAAAAAACATCTCCACAGTGGTTCAATTTGCTCTATTGATAGGGTAAATGAAGCCAAGTAAAGAGACACCTTATAATGAAAGAAAAAACAGTTTACTTAAATTTATTTAAGTATATATATATATATATATATATATATATATATATATATATTTATATATATTTGATTTTTCAACAGTTATCACTATACGAAACTAACTCCCTTTAATCTAGAAACCATTTTCAGTATTTGTAAATACATGTTTATGAAATTTTGTTTATCTGCAGACTGATTCTAAAATGGAAAACAAATTGTAATAGCAAAATATATAGTGAGACAAATTAAGTGGCACCTGATCAGTTAGCTCTATTCTGAGTTTTCGAAAAACTTCTTTACTACTTTTGGATATGAATAAGTTTGGAAAATTAAACCCACTGACTAGCCACACTTTCCTGACTGTTGAGTTACACTTTTGCATATTGATGGAAGAAAAATACTGGAAAACTTTTTTTGCAAAATAAATGTGTTATTTTTTTAATTTCCACGCATCAACTAGTGGTGGTGTGACGACTTTTACAAACTCTCTTCCTCGTCTTGGATATGATGCTAAGTTTGATGTATTTCGATACAATGTTTAGTTTTCAAGATATTTTGTTACCTAATTTACCCATATCTTCAACAAGCCCTGCACTACCTCAATAGGCTATTTGACTTGAATTTTTAAATTGTTTTAAATTGTTCTATTTTGTATTATGAGCACATTACATTTATATTTCCAGGATATCTGCCGTATTTCTTATATAAATCACTTTTAAAGTTTGAATTTTCGAACTCGCGCTAAAAACGCAATATCTGTAATGCCTGCCCGCTGAAGGGGATTGCTATTTATTTTCATATTAAAATGGTGTATAAATGGTGTGTAGTGACACAATGTATAAATACGTCTGTAATAAGCCGACACAAAGTGTTCGTTTCAGTGCCAACAAATCTTAAAAGACGAAAAAATGCTGCAATTAACCCAAAGAGAGCCAAACAGCATTGTAGCTCACTCAAATGTTTTTATGTGTGAAGATCATTTCCATATAAGTAATATTTGTGTTTTAAACATTATTATCGATATCAATGCTTATAAACCAAAAGAATAAGAATATTAAATTTTGGTATGAATGTGTTTTAGTATCAATGATATTTTGACAAATGTTAGTATTTATCTAAATTAAAATTTTTGATATGATATGAAAGACTATACATTAAAACCGATACGTTTAAAAAATTCTGTAGCAGACGATTATTTATTATAAAAAAATTAATTAAAAAATTTCATACCTGATGACTTGTTTGCGAGGGAATATGTTTCAACTTTTTTTCCAGTTAGTTCACTTTATCTTTTATCGCTAAGTACTTATTACACAATAAAAAATGTAATTTCTTAAAAATTGTTAAGTATTTATGATAAAAATATAGTAAATTTAATTATCCAACTCGAATATTTACTTAATCTGTCATTTTTAACAATAACATCTTGTTTATCCAACAACATTCAGGAAAAGTCTATTTATGTTTGGAATAAAATTATAGTGCTGATATATACATTAACATATGCATTGCATGGGAATTAAATAATTTTTTATACATTAGTTATGACCGGAAGTTATTTTAATTAAATATATCATTTGTAATGTATTTCTTTTTATATAATACAATACGTAATGAATAACATTCGTAATGAATTATTATAAAAAAAATTATATTAAATGCAAAAGGTGATAATTATAAATTTAAAAAAAAAGTAAAAATGACCATAATTTAAAGATTTAAAAACTTGTCTGTAATGTCATCGGACTTTTAACCAATAACAGGGCGTTTGCGACACTGATTAAATTTCAAAAAAATATTGTAATTTCTTTACATTTTTTTTTATATAATATAAACTTATTCTTCCAAAAATTAAAAGCAATATGCTTATTTACGTTATAATCTAAGAGGATGACCTCGAATTGTGGTATTTTTCAATGTTGTCAAATAGCCTATTGTATAAGCTGATATATCGAAGGAGTTAGATGATAAGTTTGTATCATAAGATATATATGTATAGGTTCATCGGGGTAATATGGCCATGTTTTTTAGAAAACTATTTTTTAGCTTAAATTAAAAGATATATTTATGCTTTAATTTTTATTAAACATATATTTAATCATCTTTGGAAATTAACATCTTTCTTAATTACAAAAATAATTATTTAGGAAATATAAATTAAATAGTGAAACCTTGCCCATCTTATCTCACTGAGCTATTTTGGTACAAGACACATGTGAGTTAAGAAGCCAGGACCTTATTTATATCCCTTTGGATTCTTTGTTTTGCTTATAATTTTTCTCGAATGAAGGCCAACAGTAAAGGAGGCATGATGAAGTTATATTTTCAATGTTTTCAAACTGCGTAATGGAATCCTTATAACCTTAACAAAAAATTGGCCATCCTATCCAATTGCACTGATGATATGGCCACATATTAAAGTCTGGAATCACTTATTAATTTGCCATTCATTTTGAGATTATATTATTGGTAGGTTTTATGAAAAAAAATTTGAAAATTGGCCATTTTATCGGATGGTTGAATAACCCTATATAAAATATACTAAAGGGTTGTTTATGGCATATGCTACAGTTTACAAAACAATTCTAAGACTTAGTGTCATCTGTCTCTATACCTTTGCAAGGCTCAGAAAATGAAGATAATCAAAATGGACAGACAGGCGTCAAGGAACATATAATGGATATACTTATTACCATACAGATACAACCACCTCGCCAGTGAATTGTGGGCTTACTATATAACAATTTATATAGTAAGCCCGCCTTTCAAATGGGTACCAAAAGTGTAGGTACAGTTAGCGGGGAGTAGAAAAGATAATCACTTGTTCTGCTACCAATTATTCTATTTGTACTTTGTGTTAATAAGAGATAAGCTGACGCAATTATTATTTAAGCTCCCATGTGACATCAACAAGTATAGTTCGGCTATACCTCTCGGAAATATAATGGACATACACATATTTTAAAAATTTAATTTTCGTTTGATAATTTTCTAGAGATTATATATATTTTTAGAGATTATATAAAAAGTGAAAATATAATCATTTTAGTAAAAAGAATTATTTTACTATTTGCTTAAGTTATTAAAATGAAGTAAAAAATATACTAAGTACATTAAGTCTTATAGTTTTGTGAGTAATTTTTTGTGCAGCGCAATTGCGCATTGAATAAAAGCAATTGTGTGAGAATGAAAATAATAACGATACACTACATGGAGAATGTCAGTAGTAGTATATGCTGATCTGACTGCGACGTGCATATTGTGTAAAGTACACGCAGCATTTGTATTTAAATATGTTTGTTTTGGCAGGTATCCTCAGACAAGACCGCACTCATACCGTTGATATGCAAGCGGATTTTCTGCAAAGGTTGGCCGACTTTCAGAATACTATTCAGCAACCTGTACCCGTGGTCAGCATGTTCCTGTCGAAGTATCTCCCTTTTTGGAATGGTGACGATTTTTTTGAAGAAGTACGTTATTGTGTTTTGTTACGGACCAAAATTTTTGTGTTAAGTCAGGGGTATGTTTGGAGAAATATTCTAATTCGCAAATAAAATTTCATATGATTTTGGAAATATATATTGCGAAAACATTTCAAACATCTGCCTACGATCTAGAATTTATGATCATAGGAAAGCGCCTCGTAACTTTAGTTTTTTGAAGGTTTAAGGAAGGTGTACCAGTTTAAATTCCTGCTGGTAATAAGCCTTTCTGTTACAATCAAATATGACAGGATATACTAGACAGTTTTGATGAATTATTAAGCGATAATGGAAATTTATACACTAACTAGCTTAGCTCGATGTCCCATATTTCACAGGACATTCTTTATTTTTACCCATATTTCAATAATCCCATTGGTATAATTGTTCCATACTTCAGAAATTTGTAGTATATAAGACTACGCATACAAAGAGAACCTGTAGTGTTACCAGTTAATGATGAATGAGTAGATAGTGCAAGTAAGCCACTTGACTAGCTTTGTTCCAGCTCCATTCTCTGCCTGAATGGAGAGCTGGAGAGCCAGTCCTCGAGGCAAATGCAATCTTAATAAATATATTTGCACTAATTATAATATAAGCTACACTATGTAATAGAAACAAATCACTGTTTGAATTAAAAAAAAAACTTTTTCCTTGTTTTTTTGCTTTTCCCTCATTTATCATATAGAGGGGTGAAAAAAATGTGGCAACCCTAAGTATAATGTAAAAATATCAAAAGATGGTCAAAAATGAAAAAGGTATTCATGGTCTTTTTAAAAAGTTGTGTATTTAAAAGGTTGTGTATTTTAAAAGGTCATGTATTTTTATAACTTTTAGTTAAAAAATTATAAAAATACATGACAATTGGCGTTATATTTGTTTGTTTAAATAAAATTTTTCAAAAATAAATAGAACATACATTTTAGTGTTGACATTAAGGGGATTTTTTAAGAAATTTTGAAAATAAAATGTAGGGGTTAAAAAATTTAATTTGGCTTGGAGGCATGGGCATTGAAACTTGTAGTTTTATGATAATAGTACAGTCAACTAAATATTAAACCTCGAAATGAAAGAAGAAAAGCTAAAAATTTGCATAGACCTTATTTGTTTTGTTTTAAAAAGTTTCAGCTTTTAATTACTAGGTTTAGTCTTTAATTTTACCTTATTGGATGGTACTATAACCGAATTTAATTTTCGACTAAATGAGAAATTAACTAAAGCAGAAAATACATTTTTGGTATTTCAATCTATACTTTAAGACTTTTTAAGTAATCTTCGTTAGAGTCTTGATAGGCGCTAGCAATAAGGACATCAGACTCAAACTTAAACTGTATTTTGAAGGCTTAATTTAAAAATGTCTCATTACATTCAATGATTGCAGATAATGTCACTGCTCCAGTGGCTTTCATTTGAAACGTTCAGTGAGTTAAAGGAGAATATTTTGAATTATGTGGAAGAGGTCTACACGACTGTCAGACCGTGGATTCGGTGCTTGATGCAGCATGCTTTACTCAGACTGTATTCGAACCTGGTATGTCTATATTTGTCATATTTTAAAATTATAACTTAGTACATTGTACGTTATATGTGCAGGAATCATACAAAATACCGTCAGCACTGTCTGGTGTCAAGTCAATAAATATTTGTTTAGTGCAGTTGGATATTGTTGTAGTTGGAGCAGTTGAAATTATAGTTGTCCATTTTTTCCCTAAGGACAAAAAACGTCGGAAGCTGTGGGAAACAGCTGTGGGTCGCAAAAACTTTAAGACAACAAAACAAAGCCTCAGCTTTGAGCATTAATTTTATTTTGAGTTTTAATTCTAATATTGTTAAATAACCATAATTTTTCACCGTATTTTCTCTTCATCTAAAAGATTTTTTTGCACGCTTCAAAAATTTATTGTTTTTTTGACGGTTAGTTTTGTTTACGTCTTACTTCAGTGGCACCATCTTTGCTTAGCTTTGTGTAAGATTCCCTATTCATTAAAACGTTACGTTACGTTTTTCAAAAATATATTCCTGTATTCATTCATTTCTGTCACATATATTCATCACAATTAAATGAAACTACGTGATGTAGTATTATTTCTACTTACTTTAAGTTCTTTACCACAACCTAGGTTTCGTTGTATTACAACATCTTCAGGTGGGCTATTAGCAAAGATGCTTTCTTTGCTAGATGCTGATCTTTGCTAATAAACCATCTGAAGATGGTGTAATACAACGAAACCTAAGTTGTGGTAAAGAACTTAAAGAAAGTAGAAACAATACTACATCTGTAGTTTCATTTCATTGTGAATAATGAATTTATACAAAATTAACGCCAAATATATTCAATACATATATTCATGTCACATGCTAATGTTTGTATGTCAATGTAAATTTTGCTGCTCGCTTTTAATGTGAAAACTTTTTCGTAACATTTTACGTAATTATGTAACATTTTATGATATAATTTAAAATTTTCGAAATCTATAGTGCCTCTATTTTGACACATTATTATGGGTATTAACAATTATTGAGCCAGGAATTTTAATCTCTGTTTGAAAATTAAATTATATTAAAAACATGGCTGCTCTTGATAGTTTTTTCCCTTTATTTTTTTAGTGTTTTTCACATTGACATATGTAATATTTATCCGACTATTCTTGTTATTGCCATCTTATGGCATTGTGAATATTTCTTTTAACGACGTCAAAGTTTCTGGCATGGTCCCTATATGGGGTTTCACCAAGATAGTAATGGAATTGAAAGGTTACGATTATTTATGTGGAGATATTATTCTGTTTATTTCAATTTAGTAAAAGTATATTTGCTTAAAGGCCGATTTTTCGTTCCCCTAATAAACTGCCAAATAACTAGTAAAAAATTAATTTAATCCACTGATAATTAGTATGATAAACAATAGTAGTTTTTCATTAGATAGATAGTTATAACTGATACTTGGTTGTTTTATTAACGAATAACTTTATTCATCTGATACTGAATATATTCCACTAATAACTAAGTTATCTGAAGGTTAAAAACTTAAGTTGCCCTATTTGATGAACTACTTTCATTCTATTTTTTATTTGGCGATTCAATAATCGGTCCTAAATTTAATTTATGTATGTCTTTGGCAATGTATTCTCTTACAAGGCTCTTTCGTTCCAGGCATATTCATTAAGAAAAAATACGTTTGTATTTTTGAAATCAAGTCGTCCTGAAAATTTAAGGGATATGTTGGCACAGCTTGCAACTTACATCGACGGCCTCTGCACAAAGACTCTCCAGGTCTACCCAAGTAAGTGAAGATTATATTTTTGCTTTTGCTTCTAGATTTTCTTGTAAGTCCTTTTTTCTTTTTGAGATTACTGTGACTCTTTAAGTTGTCTGTTCGGATGATATCTATCATTTTCCTCTTCAGACAATGCAGTGGCGCACCTATCATCTACGTGGCTGTATCAGCAGCTTTGCGCAGTGGACAAGTTGACACAAAGTACATGGAGCGTGCTGCCCCCTGCCCTAGCCACCCTCTCACTTGCTTCACCTTCGGCTTACGCGCTGGATGCGTTTGCCAGGATTGTGTTGCAGTATGTTTTGTTTATATGATTTATGTATAAATGATTTATTATATTTTGATTTATTTTGATTTATTTATAACTTGATTCATTTATAAAAATTAATTGACGGAAATTATAATTAAATTAAGTTTTGCATATATCTGTGTAGAATGTTTTTTCTCGCAGATTTAACATTGTCTCATGTAAAATAGTGTCCACATAATAATTATGATGTTAAGTGGGTGATAAAACACTTTCTATAGGTGACGTGTGTAAACAAGTCTTATGAAACCTACACTAATTAATTTATGATTTCGGCTATATTATGTTGAAGCTGGACTCTTGTCTGATTGCTGTATTGACAGTGTCAAAGTGAACAAAGCTTGATAGTTAGAATGGGTACTTGTAATGGGTACTAACTTGCTTATAAGCAATAGTTACGGAGGAGTGTGAATATATTTTAATGCTAAATTTGAAAGCATGACTCTTGAACGATGAGATAAGTCAGAACTCATGTGAGAACCTTAAAGATAAGTCTTCCATCTTTTTTGGTGAATTAATTGGTGAAAATGAAAGAAATTCTTGCCAACATTCACGTAGCCGTTTTTATTTAAAGACCTTTTCATTGATATTTTTCTGATTTAATCTAGATTTCAATTTTCTCAGAACACAAAGTTGGTTTTATTTTGAGGTTTTTTAGTGAAAAGTTTTAGGCTATTTAATTATTCTAATCGAGTGTTTTCTACAATTCTTTTCTTCACAAATATTGTCAATTGGCACATGGGGACTGAAGCCTAACAGAGCGGCAAAGCAAGCGGCAACCATTCTCACAAGCTGTCATCACCATGGTGTGTTGAGTTGGTCATGGCTTACCGCCGTTGATGGAATGCCCCATCGTGGTCTCCCAGATTCTCGGCTCTTTGGCGAGGGGGACGGATTGAGTTTTTAGTTGACTATAAGAGATTGTTCCCATAGCCTTTTTGTCCGCCATATATATGCAGCGTGTACAGTATTAAATAAATAAAAAAATGGGAATGCTTTGACACTGTCCGGTTGTTTCTCGAATTGTAAAAGTTTCCAAAATACATTATTATCGATAATTTTATGCTGTATTGTGAATGCATATAAATTTCTAAAGAAGTCACTCGGCTGCATTTGTTTGTGTACCAGGATAAGGATTTGAAAAAGCTGTGAATAGTATGTTTATCTGTTACGGTAGACCCACAATAACTATATTGGTCTCTTAAAATGTTATTAAAATGAGTGGTTACGTGTGTTTTTTGAATAGTATATATTGGTGTAAGTTCGTCTTTGAGATATTCTGGTGTATTGGATTTGAAAATACGCTTCATCGAGTGACTGTAACCGGCCCATCTGAGCTTAATCCTTAGGCCAAAGTGTTTATTTGTAACTTGCCAATAAGTACAGGGAATGAAAATGGGGTATTTGACAATTTTTGAAAATATGTTTAAAATTATTCTAAAAGTATCTGATAAACTTACAATTGTGATATTTTCTGTGAAAATGTATATTAATCTGAAAAATTGATTCTTTGCATTCATGTCAAAACACATAACGTGTAAATTCCATGATGTCACAATGCCTTAAACAAGTAATTAAATTGAAAACCGGGGGTCCTCTCTTTTACATTGAACGTCATTCTATAGTGACCGATAAATATTTTTTTTATGTAACTGTGATTAGTCTTTTTGGACTATTATCAGTTTAGTTCAGTACGAAATTTAGTGTTTAAAGTGCAGAGGCCAATGCCACTGCGATCCAACCAGATGACTTTATGTCTTTTAAGCCTGTTGGGTAATTTTGTATTGTCCAGCAATTCAATAGCCAGTGAATTTGGATGGGTAGCCAGGGGTGTGCTATATATCGTTTTCTAAATCTGTTAATCTCTTCTAGAACGGCGGGAGTGTTAAGACATTCATGAAATTCGCAATTTCGTGTGAATCAAGGTGTACTGATCATGTTTTTCACGATAGCAATTTGAGCTCTTTGGCGGCACATTATATTGCTACTGCTGGCCACACTCCAAAACTGAACACCATAAGTCCATATCAGCTTGAGGATAGAGTTGTATAATAGTAATTTATTGTTCACCGATACCTCCGCAGATGAACTTGGTGTGAGTTACATCTGCTGAGGTAGGAAGAACGGAATTAAAGATATTGTGCGGGTCTTCAGCTTTGACTTGCACAGGCTAGATCTTGCGTCCCCTTGCTTTAGCTGGAATTTTCTATGTTAAATACTGTTTTTGGAATTCAGTTTATTGGATCGGACATAACTGCTTGAAGTTGGCCATCTATTATTATAGTATGATCCGTGTGGTGATTTTTGACGTCACGCGTTCAGACAATTTGTGGTTCTATGTTTAGCTGTGATGTTTAAAGCATAATATTATTTTTTATTTCTACCATTAAAATAAAAATATTTATTCCAATTTATTGCACTTGGTTTAATTATTATCCTTAACTTGAAAACTGTAACAATACATGAATGAGATATTTCTCTTTATAATACATAAAATTTAAAAAATCAAAATTCTAGATACCGAGACATCTACAGAGTTGTGCGGCAAGA